>CM043703.1:24885726-26085726 GCA_023935145.1 Bretschneidera sinensis
TACATGAGAACATCTACACCCTCTGTAGGTATCACCTACGGTTACCCAAAACAGCCTTAACCATAACACCTTATTCCCGCTCAACAAAACAGAATATGCAGCTCAAATCCCACCAACCCTACAACATACAGCAAAAATACTCCCAATAAACATCAAAGGACCTCATACTTACCATTCAGATATCTCCCCCTGTCCCCGACCACACCCCCCACCCCTTATTAACACCAGCGTTTGCCAAACGATCAGCATACTCGTTAGCCTCTCTTGGAATTTTTACAAACTCCACATCTTCAATTTGTTGCAGTAAATTGTCAATCTCAGTAAAAATATGATCATATTTTCAAAGTCTATCTTGCAAAGTACACACCTAGGTTAACGCTACCAGAGTCTGATTCAATAAAAAGTTTTCTTCCATTTCTTAAGCTGTACTTTTTGAATCATTATCAAAGCCTCTTTGATTGCCATTAGCTCAGCCAAGTTTGAATCTGCAATACAAATATTTTTTGAAAATAAAGCAATAACCTTCCCATCAAAATCTCTTAGCACTCCACCAATACCTGCATTTACAGTTTACCAATGTTGATCCATTTACATTAAAATTGATATCATTCCCATTATCATGCAGAGTATTGCAAGAGACTCCCAACTGCAGGAAACGTTTTTTCTTCTATACACTTCCAACAGGTTCTATGTTCTGGACAATTTCTGAAATTGAAAACGAATCCATACCCATCCAACCATCCTTAATCCATCGGGCAAGCTGAATTCTAATCAAATCCAGTATATACTGACTTTCAAAATCTTTTTGATTGAAAATCACATTATTTCTAGCCATCCAAATAGACCAAACAACATAGAAAATCAATTTCCAGAATGATGCCACTTCTTTCTTTGGGCAATATAATTCCCATTGTAAGAACAAACTTTTGATACTTTATAGTGACACCCAAGATAAATTCCACCAAGACAAAACAACACCCCATATATACCATGACTTGTAGCAATGAAGAAACAAATGACTTACAAATTCTCCATGGATAGAACATATTTTGCATTTGTTCTCTGTCGGAGGAACACAGTGCCTTATACAAAGTTCTTCCTTGACTTCAATTTTTCCCTGACGGAGTTGCCAAACAAAGAGCTCAATTTTTGGAGGGATTGCCTTGTTCCACACAAACCACAAACTAGCTTCTGTATTATCGAATTTTCCAAAAACACATCTGCAGAAAGATTTTACCGAGTAAAACCTTTTCCCATCCAATTTTCAAATTAGCCTGTCGTTCTTGGTTCTGGACATTCCTCTTACTTTCAAGACTGAATTGAAATTAATCCACGGTTTATTTTCCCATTCAAAAGGTTGTCTTCGTAACTCTACTTCCCAAATCCAACTACCCTGCTCCGAACTTCCAAATTCTTCCACTTTGCCTACTTTTTTAATGGCAAGAGCAAAGATTCTAGGAAACTGTTCTTTCAATCTAATTCCTTCAATCCATTCATTTCCTTCCTGATAAGTATTTGCAAAACCATCCACACCAGACACAGAATGTAATATATCTACTCCACCTTATAGGATGAGGTAATAAATTTGATTCAAAAAACTCATATTTCGCTATCAAAACTTTTCTCCAAAAGTTATCCCTTTCATTAGCTAAGCGCCAGATCCACTTATCAAGAAGTGCTTTATTCATAACTTTAATACTCTTTATCCCCAAACCTCCATCCTTTTTATGTAAGCAACACCTCCCCCAATCCACATAATGTAATCTGCTTTTTAGCTCTAGCTCTAGCTATTTCGAGCTAGCTCACTTAAAGCTAGGTTTGATCGAGTTAAAGTTGAGCTTGAGCTTGAAAATTAAATTTGAACAGTTTATCGAGCAAAACTTGAATATCTTAAAATTCAGCTCGAAAGACGTTCGAATAGTTCCATAAGGTATTATCGAGCTCGAGTCGATCCGAACTTGAACTCGAACCAATATTTATTTAATATTTTTATTTATTAAAATTATAGTTAAAGTTCGAGCTCGAATTTGAATGGGCAATTGAAGACTTAAGTTCGAGCTTGAATAGGCTCGTTTGTTATCGAGCTCGAGCCAATCATAAAATTTATCGAGCTCGAGCCTATGTTGGATATCTGGTGGGGAAAGATAAATGTAAGTGAGGGTTGTTTATCAAAATAAGAGAGAGAGAGAGAGAGAGAGAGAGAGAGAGAGAGAGAGAGAGAGAGAGAGGCTTCAAGGCGTGACTAAGTCACTTTCCTTAAACTTTAATTCGCCCCTCACAATGTAAGAGGTTAACGAAGAATTTCCTCCAAGATACAAGAAGCTCTGATGTTATTTTGCACTTTGCACTTGTAAAGAATAACCTATAGCAGCTTCTAAAAGTTTATGGATGAAAAATACTTGTGTTTGAAAATTTGCAAGATTTCTGAACATGTAAATCAATATTTTAAAAGGAGAAGAAGAAAAAGAGACAAATTCCATAAAACTTAATGTAATATGTGTTATATTAATTATGACAGTTAAACACACTTATATAGTGCTGAAATGAGTGTGTCTTTCTATTATAGACACATTGTTAAAGTTTAAAACTGAATTAAACTGAATATCAAGTGTTCCTTCACAAATGACATTTCTTTTCACATTCAATTGACATAAAACGTTATGAAAATTTGAAATTTTTGAACATCCAGTCGATTGGACAATTTTTTCAATCGACTTAAAAAGTTACAAAAAAGTTCAAGGAATTTTCTTCCTTCCATTCAGTCGACTGAATGCTTTATACAGTCGATTGTATAAAACTTACACTCGACTGTATCAACTCTAAAAAATCAAAATTCGTTTTCTGGTTCCTGTTCTCCTTTCTTTTGATTTTCTAAAATATTTCAAACTTAAAAACCAAAGTTATTTTGAAAATCATCAACAACCTGTTCATTTAAGGTCGAGTTGAATTGAATATCTTTGTATTCGAGCTTGATTCGACTCGAGTCTACCTCTATTTGAAATCTAAAAGATGAAACTACCAACATTCGAAGATGAATAGTTAAATGCACATGTTGTGTAATAAATATGAAAACATGTAAATGAATAGTATAAATAAATTATACATTTATAATTTATGAACATGTGTTCTTTGAAAGAGAACACCCAATAAAAATTAAAGGTATAAACTTCTTTTGGTGCTGTATAATTATATTAAGACCTCGTCTATTTCTCAAATTTATTTTTAACAAAATTACAGATACAGAGCCCATACGTAGTAGGGGCATTTTTTGGTCCAACCCATGAAACATGGAGGAAACATAAAAGAAAAATAAGCCCATTATCTTGGTTTGCTAGTGGCCACGTTATCTCATGCCTACTATTAATGGTAACAGAGCAGCAATTGGTTTCGGTGAACTTTTGTATTTTCCCTAGCCAAATTTTGGATGTATTGAAGACATGAGTTTAAGGAAATCTCTCTGACCACCGTTTGGAGACATATGAGTTTTAGTTTTCAATCACTTAAATTTTTTGTATCGATTTATTTTTCTCCCCTTTATTCCCAAAATGATATTCCTACCAAACTACCTAATCATAATCAAAGCGTGAATGAAAGTGTTGACTACCCTATACAAGCTAAACCTTGTTAGTAATCTCAACTTAAATTACGGATTATAAAGTGATGTTCACATTCAAACCATCAGATTATCTTTACATGATACTCAAATTTTTCATCCAAACAACTTAAATTATTGGAGATTCTAAATGGTGAACCATTGATACTATGATAGATAATTAAATAGTATTAGATGATTGATCCGTTTTTCATTTATTTCCCTTTCTCTATTTGTTTATGAGACGCTTGCAGTGATTCATTCGGAGTTGCGGTATTGTTTCTATATTGAAGATCAAGAAATTTAAAAAGACTTTTTTTGGCAATTAGGCTTAGGTTCTTTCTTTCTAAATTCTAATCACTTATATATCTTTATTAATGATAAGTTTTTTATACTTATTGTTAATTAGTAAATTATTTTTATTTGACAAAATAATATTATAGACTTTATTATCATTATTATTGATGATAATTATTTTGATTCAACTTAAAATTATATTAGGTTTATTTTATAGTTTTTGTTATAATTATAACATAGTACTTAGGAATAATTAATTATTTTATTGGAAAAATTAAATTAAATTATATTAGGTATGTTGAGATCTTGAAACTTGACGATACTAATAATAAGTACTAAATAAAACTCAATTTCTGGAAAGCAAACAAAGCCAAGTTCTGGAAAGGAAAAATATTTGGTTAGATCGGGTCAAACATTTGGTTTTAGATTAGCTCGAAACTTAATTGATAATTTTAAGGATTTTCATTAGTAACGTCAATATAATTGTGAGACCAAAAAATAATGTTTCTAATCAAATTTTTCAAAATTACTAGTGAAATTTTGAGTTGATCTAAAACATGGTTTTAAACCCGGTCTAGTCAAAAAATTCTTACTGGTAGGTGTAACATCACAACCATCACCCTTAACTCAAGTTACTTCTGCTGTTCCTAGGAAAAAATATTAACTGCACCGGTGTAAATTAAGATACACTAATGAAAACTTGATTGAAAATTTTTAAAAATTTCATTAATAATGACAATTGTGTATGTCAAACATTATTAATAAGATTTTTAAAAATTATCAATTAAATTTCTTCTAGATATAAATATCTTGATTTACACCCGATACAATCAAGAATTCATCAACTTATAATGCCTTAAATTTAAATCAACATCTTTCTTATCGAATTACCGAGGCATGGGATATCACAATAAAATAATTAATAGTCGTACTCTAGAAAACCCCAAGACAAAAGTTTAGATTAGGTTCCACTTGTTGGTGTTACAACTCTTAGTCATCTCGATGGCATCCAAATATCATAAAACCAACTTCTGAGTCACTGCATTAGCATTTTTTACTATTGAATGATGTGGGAAACGCAGGCAACTTGCTGATTTGGATTTGAGGAGTCTTTTTTGGAACCATGACAAGATACATACGTACGCTACCATTCCTCACTTGCCAAAATGCGTTCTCATTGGAAGATTTAGGCACCAAAGCTTAGTTTTAGAACAAAAAGTCTCCCCTTTTACAATAAATTGCTGTCTCTGTCATTTTTTTTAAAATTTTATTTCACTTAGATAAACATTTTTCAAGGGGTTTTGTTACACGTTCAAAGACGATGCAGTCCTTGAAATCTTGCTTCCATTTTTGCATGTGAGAAATTTGTATATGATTACTGTAAAACTTAAATATAATCTAAACATGCTAAACAATTTAAATAGCATATAGATTATAAGGACCGTAAACATACCTCTGGCCATTGAAGCTTTTCACTTACACAATCTGCTATTCTCTCGGTATTGGTTCTTCTAGACTCTCAGAACTCTCCAATTTGATGGTGTATGAAAGAAAAAATGAGTAGTCCCGAGTCTAGAAACTAAACCTGTATTTATACTTGTTCTTCCATCAAGAACACCTGTATGTATTCCATACATTTGTTACCACAATCAATGAGCAGCCAAAAGGTTGAGGTAGCCAAAAGGTTGAACATGGACCATAAATGGATTGGTTACATTCTCCCACTTGGTCCATACGTTTAACCTAACTTAATCCTATTGATTATATTTTAGGAAGTAAATACATGAATCATGGTGATAAGTCCTCTAAAAGTGAGTATTACCTTCCATGTATTACGATGTATTTAGTTCCTCAAGTATTATTCTTTATGTGGCAACATTTCTTAATGAATAAACCCTATATTTATTCTTGGTCCTATACAGATGAATTTTCTCAAAGAAATTAAGGTGCACATGAATATGAGAAAACATCAAAACACGTAAGAGTTTCATTAATAAACTGTATGTATACACTTACAAAGTGGAACCATCCCATTTCTCTACATGATCCTTGAATTTCAGAGGTGGCATGCCCTTAGTCAAAGGATCAGCGATCATCAATTCAGTGCTAATGTGTTCAATGACCACTTTATTTTCTTTTACACGTTCTCTTATGGCTAAATACTTAATGTCGATTTGTTTACTTTGATTTCCACCTTTATTGTTCTTAGCCATAAAGACAGTAGCTGAATTGTCACAGAAAATTCTCAATGGCCTAGATATAGAATCCATTACTCTAAGCCCATAAATGAAACTCCTAAGCCATACACCATGTGAAGTAGTCTCAAAACAAGAGACGAACTCAGCTTCCATAGTAGAAGTAGCAGTCAATGTTTGCTTGACACTTCTCCAAGAAACAGCTCCATCGACCATTAGAAAAATATACCTTGATGTTGATTTACGTGAATCAACACAGCCAAAAAAGTCTAAATCAGAGTAACCAATCACATCCAGATTGTCTGTCTGTCTATATATAAGCTTGTAGTCTTTAGTTCCTTGAAGATACCTCATTACTTTCTTTGCAGCTCTCCAGTGGTCTGTACCTGGGTTACTCTGATATTGCCCTAGCATCCCTAAAACAAATGCAATGTCAGGTCTAGTGCAGACCTGAGCATACATAAGGCTTCCAACTGCAGAAGCATATGGAATGTTCTTCATGGATTCCCTCTCAAAATCATTCTTTGGACATTGGTTCAAATTGAACCTATCACCCTTCACAATGGGAGCTACACTTGGTGAACAATCCATCATCCGAAATCTCTCTAAAACTTTGTTGATATAAGTTTCTTGTGACAGACCTAAAACACCTCGAGGTCTATCTCTATAGATCTTAATGCCAATGACATAAGATGTCTCACCCACATCTTTCATATCAAAATATTTAGAGATAAATTGTTTCACCTCATGCAGCAAGCCCTTATCATTGGTTGCAAGTCAAATATCATCCACATATAAAACAAGAAAACAAATTTTACTCCTGACCTTCCGGTAAATACATTGATCCATAGGGTTTTCAACAAAACTGAATGAAGAAATTACTTCATGAAATTTAAAATACTATTGACGGGATGCTTGTTTTAAACCATATATGGATTTCTTAAGCTTGCAAACCAAATGATCACCATCATTAGAGGAGAAACCTTCAGGTTGTTTCATATAAAACTCCTCCTCCAAATCTCCATTAAGAAATGCGGTTTTCACATCCATTTGTTGTAGCTCAAGGTCAAAATGAGCAACTAATGCCAAAATAATATGAAGAAAATCTTTCTTAGATACAGGAGAGAAAGTCTCTGTGTAATCGATTCCTTTTTTTTGAGTAAATCCCTTAGCAATGAGTCTCGCTTTATATCTCTCAATGTTGCCTAATGAATCTTTTTTGGTCTTAAAGACCCATTTGCAACCAATGACCTTCGCCCTATTAGGCAACTCTACAAGATCCCAGACTCCGTTGCTTTTCATGGAATTCATCTCTTCCTTCATGGCATCGTGCCACAAGGTTGACCCTTTGCAACTCATGGCCTGTGAAAATATTTCAAGATAATTTTTGGCTCCCAAATTATAGTCAAATTCTTGTAGATACACAATGTAATCACTAGGAATTGTTGATCTCCTATCTTTAGTAGATTTTCTTAATGTTGTACCAATGTCTCCCAGGGGAGCTTGTGGTTCAACTAGTTGTTCATGAGCTTGTGGTATTTCCTGAACTGCTTGATCTATTAGAATGTTGTCAACAGATTGTGGAACCTCAATGATTGATTGGTCAACACGAGCTTGTACTTGAGGTGTGCTATGAACTATAACCAATCTATCATTTGATGAAGGTTGAGATTCTGTATGAATATGTGCAGGTTATGTATGATCATGTGCAGAAACTAAGTTCCTGAACTGATCCCTCCCACTGATCATATCATTCTCTAGAAACTTGGTGTTTCTTGATTCCACAATCCTAGTAGTATGAGTTGGACAATAAAACATGTAACCCTTGGACCTTTCGGCATATCTAACGAAATACACATTAATGGTCCTCGGATTCAGTTTTTTCTCTTGTGGGTTATAAATCCTCACCTCAGACGGACATCCTCAAACGCGCATATGTCGCAAACTCGGTTTTCAACTTTTCCATAATTCAAATGGTGTCTTGGGAACAGCCTTGGCTGGAACTCGGTTTAATATATACGTAGCCATCTTTAGTGCTTCAATCCACAAAGATGTAGAAAGGTTAGAGATGCTAAGCATACTCCGCACCATGTCCATCAATGTTCAGTTTCTTTTTTCTGCAACACCATTATGGTCTGGGGAACCAGGCATAGTGTAATGGGCAACAATCCCATGTTCTTGAAGAAACTTGGCAAAAAGACCAAGTGCTTGTCCACTTTCTGTGTATCTACTATAATATTCTCCACTTCTATCGGATCTCACAATTTGTATTTGCTTTCTGCATTGGTTCTCAACTTCAGCCTTAAAGACTTTGAAGGCATCCAATGCTTCATTTTTCTTATAAAGCAAATAGATATACATATATCGTGAGTAATCATCGATAAAAGTGATGAAATATTTTTGACCATGTGTGTCCATGTCTGGACAACATATATCAGTATGAATGATTTCTAATATGTCCAAACTCCTATTAACACCTTTCTTGGACTTGTTGGTCTGCTTTCCTTTAATACAGTCCACACAAATCTCAAAATCAGTATAATCTAGAGTACTAAGTACCCCTTCATTCACTAATCTCTTAATTCTTTCTATGGAGATATGTCCTAATCTCAGGTGCCATAACATAGAGGTGTCCTCGTTAATATTACACCTTTTAATGCCAGTTTGAACATGCATTGAACTATAAGTGGTATCATTTTGCAAATAAAGACGATAAAGACCATCAGACAAAATATCAGTCCAAACATAATCAGTTTTATAAAATAAACTGAAAGATATGTCTTGAAAATTAAAGGAATATCCAAATGGTACAAGTCCAAAAACAGAAATTAAGGTTCGTGAGAAACTTGGTACATAAAAGATCCTTTCTAATTTTAAAATAAAGCCATTACTTAAAGTTAAAATGCAAGTTCCAATCGTCTCCACGTGTGAGCCCATCTTGTTGCTTGATAAGATACTTTGCTCACTTTCCAATGGCTTCCTTAGGTTTTTCATACCCTGCAAAGAGTTTGCAATATGGATTGTAGATCCAGAATCAATCCACCAAGTGTTAATATTAAGATTAACCATATTAGATTCATAACAAACAAATGAGGTTGAATTACCTTTCTTCTCAAGCCATTTTTGGAATTTGATGCATTCTTTCTTCATATGTTCCTTCTTTTTACAAAAGAAACACTTTTCTTCTTTCTTGATATCAGCTTGAGGTGATATTTTACCTTTCCCCTTTTGATTAGCTTTGTGATTGGTGTTGTGAGTTTTAAATTACTCACAAGCGCACGAGTCGTTTGCAATATAGTGTTGTGCAAGTGCGAGGTCGAATCCACAAAGAATTGCATTGTGAAAATATTTTTATCTAAACTAAGCCTGTTTTAACCTAATTCCAAGTTTTGAAGTGTCTTTTGCAAAACAAATATAAACTAAACTAAATTGATTTAAAGACTAATGATAAAAACACTAAGGTTTCTGAATCCACCCCACCAAAGTAAAGCATATATCTTCATGTTCTATATAAAAATAATCTATCAAAATATTCCATGAATCCAACTTTAAACAAATCACAACAAATATCCCAATTAAACCAAAACAATCCAATGTATCCACTTTTAACAAATCACAAAGGATATCCAATTTAATCAAAAACGATTCGATGTATCCATCAGATGACACACACGAAATATCCAACAAAAAATTTTAATCTCAATCAATCATAAGATTTTACTCAAATAATTGAACAGAACATTTATACTAAAAAACATCAGAATTGTATAAACAAATTTGAAAATATTATGCCAAATAATGGCGAGGCTTCATCTTCAACCTTAGCTGAAGATTTTAGCCACTCATAATCATGAAACTAAAGTTCACAATAACAGTGCTAAACATTAAACTTTAAAACTAACAAAATCAGTAAATTAAAAACTGATTATACATGGGAGAAATTCCACTCGCTGTTGGGCGGCGTTTCCCTTCGTGATAGCAAAGCCTTCGGAGATCCACCATAATGCTAGTAGAAGTCCTCCAAATTGCACCAAAATGGCACTTGGATTGCTTACTAAAGATGAAGTGAAGAGGGGCTTATATAGGGAAATATTACAAGTGCAATATGCTTCCAATCCGATGTGGGATACTGCAAATTCCAGCTTTTGCTCTTTGACCTTTGTCTACTAAAATTGCTATAACTTTCTCTAGAAAAATTATTTTATTGATCCGTAAAATTTCCTAGAAAATAGACATCAGGATCTTTCCAAGCATATATGGCACATCTCCTGTTTCTTTCTGAATCAATACAGTTTAATCCTAAAAAATGACTGATCTGTCACGCTGGAATCATGCACAGCCTGACCTTTGTCTACTAAAATTGCCATAACTTTCTCTAGAAAAATCATTTTATTGATCTGTAAAATTCTCCAGAAACTAGACATCCGGATATTTCCAAGAATATATGGCTCATCTTCTGGTTCTTCCTGAATCAATACAGTTTAATCTTCAAAAATGGCTGATCTGTACGAGCAATTCTGGCAATTTAATGAAACTCCATTCCAAGCTTGTAAACCTGTAAAACAACAAAAAAAAAACTCAAAGTAACAAATTCCTAAGCTAACAAATGTAAATTAAGGGGTCAAAACATGCAATATTTGGCACTCATCAATTGGCTTGAGATTTGATAGGTTTAGCTTTGTCTTTCCCATGGGTAATAGCCAGCATTGCACTCTCACCCAGTTCAATCACAAGCCTATCTTCTTCCTGAACACACATGGTCATTAATTCACTGATAGACCATTTGTCTTTATGTGTATTGTACGAGATTTTGAAAGGCCTGTACTGAGTTGGAAGGGTGTTCAGAATGTAGTGCACCAGGAAGGACTCCGACATATCAACCTCGAGTTTCTTACGTTGAGCCGCAATGTCACGCATTTGCATTATGTGCTCGCGCACACCTTTTACACTGGTGAGTCTGAGGGATTATAATTTCATTATCAGGGTGCTTGTCAATATCTTTTCTGAAGTGATGAATTGATCGTCAATGGCTTTCAGCAAATCACGGGCTTTCTCATGCTGGTCAACAGAACCATGTATACCAGCAATTATCTTAGTCTTGATAAACATCACACTGAGCCGGTTGGATCGCTCCCATTGCTCATATAGCGCGACCGCAACTAAAGTGCTAGTATCGGTGATTGCAGGTGGTTCGTCCTTCCTAATAGCATAATCTATGTCCATCCACCCTAGATGGAGGAGAATCCTCTCCTTCCATACCTTATAGTTATTTCCCTTAAGTTTGGGTATGTCACAACGGATATTAGAAAAACTAGCGGGTTGAGTAACTGCATAAAGTCCAAAAGCTTATGTCAAGATTTGAGGTCTAATTTTCTAAATTGCATGTTTTACCAATGTAAAAACATGTTGAAATTGAATTTAATTTCATTAAAAATTACCTATGGGCTAAATTTTTAATTCAATAAGATTCTTTATACTTTATGATAGATTTTATCAAACTATTTTTACTAAATTTATAATGTATATTATGATTACAGTTTGATGTTTTTCTATTTTTAAACTTTATGATAAAACTACTAAATTAATTCTTCCTAACTCTTGTGGGTAAATTAAGAAAAACTTAATTTTAATATATTATCTTAATTAATTATATAAACATAATAAAATCCCTGTGGGGTAAAATCATTATATTTATATAATTAATTATAATTAATGTCCATTATGTGATCCTAATTCATTTAATATATAATTTTTATATAATTAAAGATGTTGTGGCAACTCTTTAAATATTTAAAATTATATGGTTCACTAGACATTTATATTTACTATATTTTAGGCTCTACTTAATGCCTAAAAACAATTACGCAGTAACATAATAGGCAATCACTAAGAGTGCTCCCAGGATAATTGGTCGGGACAAAGCTTCAATAAAAACCTGAATCCTTAGACAGAGAATTGTCCCTAATCATGTTGTCTTACGCCAACTACAAATTGTTTATGAATTATTCATAAGTTTTAACTTAATTGTTCATACTAATATATTATGAACCTTAATGTGTTATGCACAAATTAAGTTTTATGAGAATAACCTAAGTTTACATAATCTAACAATATTTAAACTTAATAATATGTTATCATATGTAAATAAAATTCTCATAAATAAAACATAAATTGCATAATTAAACATAATATTATGCACTTAATTTAATTCTATGCACAAAATAAACTCATTCTAAAAGCATGAATTGAAAAACAAAAAATCATACTAAATATGAGCATTTAATCAAATTGCATATACAGAACTAAGATAAATAGTATATATGCATAATCGTAATTTGAGCAAAATAATTACAAATTTGATCCCAAGGGGAATCGAACCTAAGACTAATATATTATGAACCTTAATGTGTTATGCACAAATTAAGTTTTATGAGAATAACCTAAGTTTACACAATCTAACAATATCTAAACTTAATAATATGTTATTATATGTAAATAAAATTCTCATAAATAAAACATAAATTGCATAATTAAACATAATATTATGCATTTAATTTAATTATATGCACAAAATAAACTCATTCTAAAAGCATGAATTGAAAAACAAAAAATCATGCTAAATATGAGCATTTAATCAAATTCCATATATAGAACTAAGATAAATGGTATATATGCATAATCTTAATTTGAGCAAAATAATTACAAATTTGATCCCAGGGGGAATCGAACCCAAGATTGTGCGCCTACCACACAGTCCCAAATTCACCCTTATCACTGGGCTATCATGGGGGGTTCATAAACATTATTTTTGCAAATAGTTACAAATCATATGCAAAATTGTGAAAATCCATAAAATTAGGCCAAAATCTGAATTTCCAAATATATATATATATATATAGTATTTCTGGAAAATTACCGAATTTGGAAACTGCAAGATATTTTCCTAAACCAATTGTCTTCAACCTTCAACCAGGTCGTTTTTGACCCGTTTTCAAAACCCAACTTAATCTTGGTTTCCAGGATACCAAGGCAAGATTTTAAAACTCAGAAATACTAGAAATCAAATTTCCTAATGATTTCTAACATTATTTTCTATAAAAAAAATTATCAAAAAACAAACTTTGAAATCAAATTATTTTTCGAATATAAATCGAAAGTTTTACAGATTGCTTAATACTTCAAGGTAGATGAAAACAATGCTCTGATACCATATGTAAAACTTAAATATAATCTAAACATGCTAAACAATTTAAATAGCATATAGATCAAATGTGGAATTATAAGGACAGTAAACATACCTCCGGCCATTGAAGCTTTTCACTTACACAATCTGCTATTCTTTCGGTATTGGTTTTTCTAGACTCTCAGAACTCTCCAATTTGATGGTGTATGAAAGAAAAAATGAGTAGTCCCGAGACTAGGGACCAAACCTGTATTTATACTTGTTCTTCTATCAAGAACGTCCGTTTGTATTTCATACATTTGTTACCACAATCAATGGGTAGCCAAAAGGTTGAGACGACCAAAAGGTTGAACATGGACCATAAAAGGATTGGTTACAATTACAGCTTCGTCATTTGCTCTGCTACGTGTCCGTCATTGATGCTGCCACGTATCATCTGGTCTTTGGAGGGAGAGTCATCCACGAGTCACCAAGCTACTGGAGAGTGAATTATTTACTACATCACTTTGATCTTGCATTACATTTGAAATATTCAAACAAGTTATTTCTTCTCTAAAATTAACCATTTCTTTAATCAATCATAGACAAATTTAGTTTCACTTCAATGGGAATATAAAAATTTCTTGTTTACTATTGACATTGTCAATTAACATTACTTACATTCTTAGCCATATCAGAATAATATATTAAGGTCTTATATGTGACTACAGCATTACAAATATTCAAAATTTTGACTGTATTACAAATGTTAAATGCATACACATTATATATACACTCATCTAAGCTAATGATTACTTAAAAATGGACATCATTTTACCAACCTCCTCATAGACAAAAATATAAAAGAGTCTCCAACAGAAGCAGAAGAATCAACCAAAATAGAAGGAATAATCACAAGTCAGGCATAACAAAGGTTTTTTCCTTTTCTTTTTAATTCTGTTTTTCGGTTTTTCATTTCTGGGTTATTGTTAGTGCAATCTCATATCACAGCTAAATTTGGAACAAGAATCCAGTTATGGAAGAGCATAGAGTTGATTTGATTAGCAGTTTACCTGATGAGATCCTTTTTCATATCATTTCTTTAGTCCCTTTTGAATCTGCAATACAAACCGTTTTCCTCTCAACACGGTGGAGACTACTTTGGAGCCTTGCATTACTAGTGCAACATGGAACCAAAGAAGGTGTTGCTACTGCAGTTTCAGGGTTTCTTACTAATTTCAATGAGCAAAATCCGATAAAGAATACCAGGAAGCTTCAATTCCACTTTGATAGAGGCAGTGTCCTCTTTAGCTATTATTGCGCCTAATAATAAACTTCATCTTGATTTCTCTACTGGAAACCAACAACTTCCGAGGTAGTTTGGTTGGCAATTGGAGCTCAATCATCAAAACCTTACCCTGCAGCCAACTCCCTCCACTTTTTTTTTTCAAGTCTCTTTATCTGATATCCGTAAATCACCTTATCAATGAGGCAGTTTCCTCTATGGTTTCGAATTTTCAGTTTCTTGAGAACTTGAAAATCATCGAGTGCACAGGGTTACAATCTTTTAGTATGCATTCAACTTTAAAGCTTCTACACATGACCATCTTTGATTGTCCACATCTCCAATATCTTCACATCAAATCTTTCAAACTTAAGACTTTTCGCTACCGAGGACTACTCCCTTGGATAAAGCCTGAGTATCATTTTAACCTAGTAGATGTCATGTTTGATTCTAGATAAGGCCCCAGCTATAGCATCTTCAGGAGTTGTGAATTTGACCCAATCCTGTTGACCATAAAGAATGCTAAAGTTCTTACATTATGCAAATGGACCTTTGAGGTAATAAATTTTTTTTTTTCTAACATTGATTTCAAACTTTTTTGCTGCTAGCATCATTCTTACAACTTGAAATAGTTTATGTTTACTTACATATATTAATTTTACATAATTAAGTTCAAATGTTTTATGCTGCAAGCATTAGTCTGTCCATCACTATCCTCTTTTCAAGCAGATTTCCAATTTTATAAACTGAAAGAGTTGTGGTGGATTGAAAATTCAATGAAAGGGTAAAAAAGTTCTACCTTAATCTCCTTCCTGAAACTTTGTCCTTCCTTGGAGAAACTCTTCATCACTGTAAGTGGAGGAAACAGAAAGGAACACATATTTATTGCTTCGTTTATTTTCTATATGAATATATGATCATTAGAAGATAATAATTCAACCCATTTTAGTAAGGCTTAAAATATGCAGATTGATCCTAAAGGCTACTGCAGAGCTAGCTGTACCACATGCTCAAAACAAGTCGGTAAGCACACTCGACTAAAGCACCTCAAATTGGTGAAGTTGGAGGATTTTACAAGTCAAGAGGATGAGAAGTTATTGGCTGAAAGTTTACAAGACATAGTTACAGTGGAGCCACTGATCCTAGCAACATCAGATGGGGATTGCTTTCGGATTTTGGTTAAGTCACCCCAATCACATGACAGAAAGTATTCTTACAAGTTTGATGAAGTTAAAGATTTGAAAGATTTATGTCCTAAACATGCTCATATGGGTTTCTAGATATGAACTTTTTTGCTTAATCCCAATTATGTATCTTTGACAAAAATAGCCTCATTTCTAGTTAAACAAGCAACCTCTTAGTTTTAGCCTATGAGGCCCGCATAAGGTTTTATTTATTATAAAGCTAGCAATATCCCAAACTTCTGTTTGATTTACCTAACTTTCTTAAGTTTCAATTCCTAAAGTCCCCCCATGATTTTATCTATCTTGCCTATGCATGTACATAAGGAAGATCTGAAAATATATTTGGAATGATAAAAGGAACTCCTTGGAGACTTTTCAATTATCACCAAAATAATGGGTTTTCATTATACACATTTTATATTGGAAAGCCTTACAATAAATAAAAATTTGTAATACAATAACTTTGAATGTTCGGAATGTAGCTACTTCCCTCAACCACC
The DNA here is from genome assembly GCA_023935145.1 of Bretschneidera sinensis. Classification (NCBI taxonomy): domain Eukaryota; kingdom Viridiplantae; phylum Streptophyta; class Magnoliopsida; order Brassicales; family Akaniaceae; genus Bretschneidera; species Bretschneidera sinensis. Next base: position 24,901,942 of record CM043703.1, read on the forward strand.
AATCAAACCCAAACTTCTGTTTGATTTACCTAAATTTCTTAAGTTTCAGTTCAATCAATTACCAACTCAATTAGCATTTGCTTTGTGTACAGGATCTTCTCCAAATACCACATATCTAGTCAATTATGATTCCATTTGTAGCATCACAAAGTCATTTCCAAAAATACTTGCTCAAATTGTTTTGGGGATTATAAAACTTTTCATACATACCAAGATCTTTCCAATTGCATATTGATGTGGGATGTAGGCCGTTGCAAACTCACCTTGTTTATATTCTTGCGTCCTCACAAAAGGGAGTCCATATCACACAATCACAATCAAACCAACGATTCTGGTTCATTGAAAACCCATATACCACAATAAACTCGTGACCATCCCAAAATTTTCTTTTATAATATATATATATATATATATATATATATATATATAATTATAATTGTATTGCCTTATTTCTGTGTAAAAGTAAATAAATAAAATTATAAAAAACCTGCATTTCTAAATGAATAGATATGAAAATGAAATATGGTGCAATCCAATGATTATGGGTTTAGGCTTGTCATTAATTTAACCATTGGGCTTACCAATGCTAAGTGTGTGTGTATATATATATATATATATATGCGAAGAATTTAGTTGAAAAGCCATGAGCAGCCACGGGCCAGTTCACTAACTAGTACGGCCTTTTGACCTTATTCCAGTCTAGTAGGGCTGTAAAGTTATTAGGGGCAGTAGCTATAGAATAAGAAAAAGAATAGAAAAAAGAAATATTATAGGTTTTGGTTTTGGCAGCTGGGAGTTTGAAGGTGAGATTTTGGCTGAGATTTATTCACTGGAGGTATATTTTCTACCCTTTCCATGGTTTGATTTAATTTTTAAATTGAATCATGGTTGATATTTATGGGTGTTAGAAATGGTGGGTTTGATTTCATGTTTTGGATGGGGCTCATACAGAGGATTGAAATTACCGAGAAAAAAGAAAGATAAAATGAAATAAATAATAGATAAATGGATGGATGGAATTCGTACATAAAACAAGCATTGATTGAGATGAGTAATTGACTATCATGGTATATTTTTATCCAATTCTCTGTTTGAGTGGTGAATTAAAATGGTATATTTTGCTCCTAGTTTGGATGCCATGAATTAAGATGGGCACTTTAGTGCATAAATTCTCAGTTTTATTTTTCTTTTCATTATTAAACTAAATTAATTGTGATTGATTATTCAAATAGCAGCTTTTGAAAATTAGGCTTGGTACACCTAAAATCTAAACTTAAGGATAAAAGCCTCTTGGTTGTGGAAGGCCTTAGGCATGTGTGTATGGCATGTGAACTAGCTTTTGATTCTATTTAAATGTTGGCAATAGGTGCTTAAATTAAGAAAACTTTAGTGGTGGCTATTTGAATATCGCATGTCTAACCAGTACCCATTCTAGTAGCCTCATATAAAATATACTTTGGAACAACTAAGTTATTTGCAATGTATTATGGAATCAATACTTGATGGAAATCTGCCTATACTAGTTATACCTTTTTGCTGATTGTTGTATATAAAAATTGACCGAGCATGAGTTTTGTGATGATAAATACTTTAAAATATTTTTGATGGGTTATTCTGAAATTTATTGATAATTTTGGATGTTGCTCGATGGAGCTAATTGTTTCGAAGCATTTGTTTTTTCCTCTAAGTCCAGCTGTGTATTAACCCAACCACTAGGGGTAAACATTGGCATATTGTTAGAGCCAGTTTAACTAGTTCTTTATTGACCCCGACACAGGATAAGTGTGTCCATTAACCTTTGCCATAGGGGTAAATATGGTTATTGGCCATTATCATAAAAATATAGTGTGATCATAGCCACAAGGACTGCAGAGATTTGTTTTGTTTGGTTATGAACATTAAAAAGTACCTATGAGGTTATTTGAAACACAATTGGTGATTTTGAAAACTTTGTTGAAATTAAATTGTTTTATTTTAACTTTGCTTGTTGCTATCGGTCAATCTATGTATTGGCCTAGTCAATGGGGATAAACATTGACATATTGTGAGCTAGTTTAACTAGTTTCTTATTGGTCTTGACATAGGGATAAATGGGTCCGTTGACCTCCATAGGGTAATTATGGTTATTGGCTTTTGTCAAGAGGTTATAGCGTGATCATAGCTACAACGATGGTAAAGATTTGATTTGGTTGTTTTGATGATAATGAATAATTGGAAATAATTGTAATGGTTTTATTTTGAACCTTTATTGACTATTTTGGATATTGTTCTGTGAAACTTATTAGTTGGAAGTATTTGTTTGTTTGTTTTGCTTGCTCTCAGTCAAGCTATATATTGACTCTGTCAATGGGGTAAAACATTGGCATATTTTTAGAGCTAGTTTATCTAGTTCTTTTTGGGTCTAGCACAGGGATAAATGTGTCTATTGACCCACGTCATAGGGTTAAATATGGTTTTTGGGCCTTTGTCATAGGGTTATAGTGTGACCATAGCATACCGACTATAGAGATTTGATTTACTTGTTTTGACAGTTGTTTAATTATCTGATCAACCATTAAGTAATTATTTGGATCTTTTAGTCTCTAAATTATAATTGAATTGTTATGGAATACTTACTGCTTAACATTGCTTAAATGCTTGGCCTAACTAGCTTGGGATATTAGTTAGTTACTGAATTGTAAGCTCACTCCTTTACTTTTGTGTCTTAGATTTCAAATAGTAGATTGTGCACGGAGACGCTTAGGGAGTGAGAGAGTACTAAAAGAAAATAAAATCTATTTTTGGAAAGACTGAATTATCTTAATTATTTTATTTGGATGGAATCTAGTTTGAAATGTTATTTGTTACTAGATAGAAGTTATCGATGGTTTAAAGTTTTCGCTTCTACTATTGGATGAGAATATTAATTTTGAAGGTGCTGGTCTCATTTGATTTATTCACTACTTGGTGAAGGTGGATTTATTTTAGTTATCAAACATTATTTTGAAATTGTTAAATTTTCTATATAGGTAACCTTGCACGTATGTGAGATTCTTTCCACGAGCGTGCAGCGTTGTGGTGTGTTCGAGTTGGGTTTGAGGTGTTAGAGAGAGGGCCTCAATAAGTGGTTAATATGAAGTTATAGAAACAGTAGTGTATCCTGCATAGGCTAAAGATTGTTGCAGAGTGCAGAGTTACGCTTTACAATAAGGTAACAACTTATACATTTTCTAGCTTCAGGTTAACAAACATCAAAACTAACTATGCCACGCACAATTAAAGTGTATATTTCAGAGTCATATATTATACCATGAACAAGTATAGGAGTTGTATTAAGCATGATACCTTTAGTTTTGTTATGCACTCTTAAGAACAAGTTGACCATTCTGTTGATGCCTAAAATGTGACAATCACCAAAAAAAAAAAAAGAGGGTTACTTGTATGGTGCTAAGTTAGTGGAAGAGTGTAGATGATTAGGTGAGAGATTAAGGCCTTACTCCTTAATTCTCTGTCCTGCTCTCTGAGTGCTAAGTACTTGGGCACTTACTACTAAGAAAGTCAGAGACACTACATGAGGGTTTGAAGTTTGTCGGATACTCCGATGCTTTGCTCAAGTCAATATGCATTTTTAATGCATAAATTGTATTTAGAGAGTTTAATTGTATTGGTTTTCAAACATAATTATAATAATATGAATTTCTCTTTATAAAAGATGTTGAGAGTGTCATTAATGTTGGACAATTAAAATCATTGATTGGAGAATCGATAGAAAGTCAATATCATTCCATAGATTTACACTATAAGAAACAAGACTTTCAGTGACAGTCGGCAAGCTTCGTGCGGAAAGTACACCTTCCGTCGTTGATACATCTCAGTGACAAGAATCCGTTGCTAAACTGGTCGTCATTGATAGTAAATATCAACAACAAGACAAAAAACCATCGACGGGCACGGGACAACTATAGTTGTCGCTCAAACTATATAAAAATATGTGTGACAAATATTAGAAATTAATATTTTAATCGCAATCAGTGACGACATCCCGTCGCTTAAGGCCATTGTTGATGGTGTAGATTTGAAATCATCATTATCTTACAAAATTATGGTTTGATGACCCTAATTACCAAGATTTTGTTGATCAAATAATCTCATAAGTGTTGAGACTTAGTTTCAAGAAACGCTCTTACATTTGTAATGTATATTTGGTTCAATTCCATGTTTTGGATTTTTTTTTTTTCTTTTGGTGAGTTGTTATGGTCCTTGTTACCTTTACGTTGCAAGTTAGTGTTTTAATGTGATAGTTTATGGTTCAAAGTCTTTTTAGTGGAAAATTCAATTCTAAATTTTTAATACAACTTGTTTGTAATGATTGTTTAATTCCATTCATTGGGTTTTTATTATTCAACATGTATAATTTTTCCTTCATACATTTTGAACATGACACAATAACTCTTCATAAGAGGTATTTTGATGCCCCATGTCCAACATAACAAGGCATAATTTTTCACATTTTATCACCCCGATGACCAACATGACTAGGTAGTTTCTAATTTTGATGCCCGATGACCATTATAACAAGACATGATTTTTCAATTTTATCATGCATGATCAACATGACAAGGTGGAATTTTAATACTCATGAGTTTTGATTTCAAAGGAAATTTCACAATGATTTAATTTTGATGTCCGATGACTATTCATAACAAGGGGACTTGTCAATCACAAAGACTTTCCATAACTAAGCATTTTTTTTCAAGTTCGATACAATTTCCAATTTCAATGATTTTCCATAATAAATCAATTTCAATTTCGAATGATTTTTCAAAGCAAAGCATTTTTTTTTCAATTTCAATGATTTTCCATAGTAAAGTGATTTTTCTCAAAATAAATTTTCTAACGTCAATAATTTTCCAAAACATACCAAAAAAGGAATTTCATGAATAAGCAATTCTCATTTTCGATATATGATTTTTCAAAATAAAGTGATTTCTAATTCAAACTTTCATTTAAATGTGATTTTGATTTGCTTACTCTTTTCATTCACTTAAATTCCAATTCTATTCTTCAATGAATCATGCACCTGAGAAAAGTACGTAATTATGATTTCTTTCCTTGGAATTATTGAACAATGACAAAAACTGTAAAAACCTCACAATTCCTTTAAAAAAAGCATGTGAATGGCACATGACCAGAGGCTAGACATGAGCATAACCCATCACACTAGTCATACTCACTTTTTCCTTGTTAACTTTTTCTTTTGTTTTCTTTCTATCATTTAACCTCAATATTTAACAAATAAATTCAAATTTCTTTTGTTCTTTTCAATATCAATGGCACAAAGTTTTCATTGTAACTTATCTAATTCAAGAAAAGTGGAGTATCCTAAAGATAATCCATCGGATTAAGTAAGTAGAGCCATTCAAAGATACAAACCCAAGAGTGCTTGAACCAATTAAAGGTTACTCAGGTGGACCCAAATGATCACATTATTTTCCAAGATGAAAATGTAAGTCTATCCCATCAATATTTCTTCTTTTCTTTCAAGATCCATGCATGCATGTAATTTATGAAAATACACAAGCTACACTATCAAGTACACAATGTGAAGTCCAAGCACATTGGAATAAGTTACAATTATGTAAGACATTTAATAACTAATGGAGTGACTTGAAAGAGATACGCGGTGTTTAAAACATAAAAAATGATGAGTTTTAAATTCTTTCTCAAAATTACTTATGATGGAACATCAACTCAACGTTTAATACAATATCAAGTTTTGAGTTTAATGAATCAAAATATATGGTACGATCAAGTGATTGTGTTTTATATCATTTTATGTGAAAATGCTAGGTACTTATAATGTAAAAAAAAAAAAAATATGAGATATATCTATGCAAATGTTTAAATTACATGGACAATGTTTAAATTACATGGACACTTTTAATAAAGACCTTATGTGAATGTGAAATGGTGCTCCGAGTTAAAAGTTTTGTTTTTAAGCATTTATGAAAAGATATAGACACAAAGCTAAAAAAAAAATATAGGTTTATAATGAGCCTTCATTGGCTAAAGAAGTTTATGTGTTTGATGTATTTAGCTAGTTGAAATTGACTCAATGGGTCAAAGATTATTCTAGTGTTCCATTCTAACTCGTCATAACATATTTTCACTAAGTAAAAATTCAAATTGTGAGATACTTTTATTTAAGCATAAAATTTCTAAAATTTCGAAAGTTTGAGTTATTTTGAAAAAAGTGATGATTGTTAGAGATTTTCAAATAAGCAAATGGTGCAAACACGATGGAAAGATATTATATTTTAGAATAGTATATAAGGCAGCTGAACATGTCTTGTAATTTGTGTAACTTAATCTGTCATCTCATCTTATTAATTAAATTAAGTTAATTAATCATCCAAATGTGGAAAATAAAAACTTGACAAGACAACAATTAAAAAAAAAACAGATGAAATCACTGATATAGCTACTAAACACAGCCCTTAAGAAGCTCTGATACACCCCCTGTGAAACAAAAACGAAAACAACAACACAAACACCTACAACAAAATTTTAAGATAATTGAATTCTTTTCATAATCTAAAATGTGTGAGAGAAATTTTCAACCTTCCGATGGAAGAGATAAAAATTTATTAAAAATCATTTGTGGAGAGTGGCTCGTGTTCGCCATTGCCAATGAAGATGTTATCGTAGACAACGGCAGCAATGGCAGCACCGATCAGTGGACCGAGCCAGTAGACCCAGTGGTGGGTCCATGTCCCGCTAACCACAGCAGGACCAAATGACACTGCAGGGTTCATGGAGGCACCATCAAAGGCACCACCGACTAAAATGTTGGCACCAACTATGAAACCAATTGCAATTGGTGCAATCACACCCAAATTCCCTTTCTTTGGATCCACTGCTGTGGCATACACTGTGTAGACTAGGCCAAAGGTCATCACGATCTCAAAAACGACCGCGTTCCATGGGGACACACCTGATGATAGGGAAAATGCTGATGTTTCCTGCAATTTTGTATAGCATACAGTTTTAATCCAAATGTGCAAAGCTGTATGCTTTTGCTAGTTGAAGCCCAAGAACTAATAGGGTCATACTTGAAACAGGGCATTTCTTGTTTTCCTGCTACAGAGGACTTAAGATGGTGCCCATTGTTCTTGTCAATAACTTTTCATGGCATATTTTTCAATAAGATTTAATTGAAGAATTACTATGAACTCCTTACCATTATTGACAGTGAAACATTGACTTTTGAAACAACAAATCAAAATCATCACTCCGTTACAGTGTCGAACAAATTTTTTTATGGTTGAGGACGTTCTCTAGCAATTGGAAAACAAATTTCTCCCAATTTTTTTTTCCAATAAGATTTTAAGTAGATGGGGCCAAATATTTCTATATCATTAGCAGCTTGATAATAAATAGTATGATGTTGATGTTTCTTACCAATCCACCGGTGGCAAACTTAAGTAACAAGCAAGCCACAACAGAACCAAGCAACTGAGCAATCCAGTACAAAATGCTCCTCAACAAAGTAATGTTTCCACCAATGAATGCACCAAAGGTCACAGCAGGGTTCACATGACCACCAGAAATGTTTGCACCAACAGAGACCGCCACGAACAGCGCAAATGCATGAGCTAGTGATGCAGCCACCAGACCAGATGGTGTCGATGATCCATTATCGGTTAGTTTATCTGCCCAATAAATCATTGTCAGTGATAATTACAATTAATGCAATACATGGTTTTCTTATGGAGTTATAGAGTAGTGCACTTATGAGATTGAGATCTTACTGAATGCCATGCCGGATCCTTCCCCGGCGAAAACAAAAATAAGCATAGAGAAAAACTCCGCCAGGGCCGCCCTGAGCGCATCAGGGTGGCAGGCCTCTCCCGGCGTCCCAATTGCAATTCTATTGATTGGCATTGTTTCTTCCCAAATTTTCTTTAGCTGCTCTGGTAGCTTTAACAAGCTTGTGTTTGCTAAAATTTCTTTCTTTCTTTGTCCCTGTGTGGTTTAGTGTCAAGTATATATACCTAAAATAACGGCAAATGAACCGGTAATACCCAGTTCCCGGTAAAAAAAAATAGTAATACGATGCGACGAATGAGGAGTGGGCTTTCGTTTAAGCCATATGTCGGTCACTTTACAGCTAACGAGTGGGATATGTAATCCGTCATGGTAATGCCACGTGTGTGGTGGAGATGCGTTTCACCCGCGATGAAATTGGCGCTCAGGATATTTCGTGATCTCCGACAGTGACGTGGCGGGACCCGCTTGATAATTGTGTGGTGTGTGGTCCATTAACTTCTCGTGCGCGAGAAGGGCGGCGGGTTATACCGACCATTTGTTTATTCAAAATCAAATGTGTTGATTGAAGGGGTGGTGGGTCCATGGTGGTTTGGCTGTGTTAGTCTTTGAGTGGGCCCACTGAGGCCCAACTGCTTCTTTATTTAAAACCGTCCAACTGGTGGACCATGTAAGTTCAAATTTGATATTATGGGTTTCTCTTTTTACAAAGCCGAAAGAATTGCAAAAGATTTCATAATCAGATGTTAATTAGTGGGGTTGCACAGAAACGGTCTGTTCGGTCATTTAAAAATTTCAATCGATATTTTTTATCAATTTTTTTTATTTAAATATTTTGATATTAATTAATTAAATTAATTTTGATCAATTAATTGATTAATTAATATTATATATATAATTATTATTTTTTATATTTTTATTTAATACATTATTAATATTAATTAATTTTTTAATCAATTAAACATTCAAATCGTCAATCGATCAATTAATATATTTTATTTAATTAATTAATTTTATATTAATTTAATTAATTATTTTAATCAAATCGATTTAAAACGATAACTTAATCGATTTTATTACCAAACAAACTGTTAATTAACTTCAAAGTCTCTGAAGAAGTACAGTACTGTAAATTAAAATCTTGAATAGAGTATAATGACCCAAATCTTTTCTCGATCATTGGATCAACCAATTTGTTAAATATTATATTTTAAGATTGTACTTCTCTCTAAAGAATTTTATTTCATTTTAATTATTTTAAATAAATAATATTATACCACCAAATAAAAAATTATGTCAAATCATCAATTAAGTTAATTAATTAATATAAGCTTAACCATTATGCCCAACAACTGTTACTTTCACATTAAAAAAAAGTTATCCTAAGTTTTGCTTTTCCTTAAATTTCATTTGCAGATAAATTTAACTATCAAAACCATAAATTATAATTAGCTCAAAAATCATCGATGGCCGAAAGATGTTGTTGGAGTCCCATATTATGTACTAATGTAAGGCTCTTTTTTGCTCTCCATTCAATTTTAAAACCTCTCTTGATGCCCATTGTCGTTGATCCTCAACCTCTAGGTCAAACCAGTCCCATTTCCTCTCCAGAATGAGGCTACTGGCTTGTTGGACTGAATGCTGCTCAATCCAAAAAATATTAGTACCGATTTTTTTTCCCAAAATTATTTTGGTGATTGTCCAAATATTAATAACACAAATCATGGGTTTGTGAACCAATCGAATATGAAATTTGGTTTATAGAAGGGCTTTTCAAGTTTTCAACTTGATTATGGTTGCTGCAATTATGGAGGTCTTATTAATTCGTAAGATGCTCCATTTTTGTTTAAACCTGACAAAGTATGATCTCATGTAGAGTTCGAATTGAGAAAGGTTTTAGGATCTGTTTTCCCTTTTAAGAAAAAAACACAAAAGAAAAAAAAAAGTTGAAAATAATTAACGACCATTTGTTGCACAACAATGTTAAGTTTATGTTAATTAACCTAATTAATGATAAGGCGTGTGTTTTATTTGATGACATAATCTTGTCTATCCAAAACAATTAAAAAGTTGAGACGGGACTAAATTGAGTCTAAAATTCTCTCATTAAATTGATAGAACCAAAATCTTAGGCTATTTTGGAAATAGTTTTCAAAAGCAATTTTCTAAAACAGTATTCAAAAAATTAGTTTTATGAAAACTCCAAATTAGTGTTTTTTAACATAATTTTAAAAAAATAACCCTAAAATCAGTGTTTACTTATCTGTTTCATTATTCCTCCATGGTATATAAAAAATATTAAAAATTTAAAAAATAAAATAATATTAATTATTTTTAAATATTTAGTAAATATGATAAATAAAATTAATATAGATTTTAAATTTAAACTCAAAACTAAAAATAATTACAAGGTGTATCAAAACAGTTTTCAAAATAAAATTATCCAAACAACATTTCATTGTTTTCTGTTTTGGAAACTGTTTTCGAGTTACAGTTATCCAAATATATTTTTTTCAGAAAACATCAGAAACAGTTTTCATTTTTGAAAACAGTTTTTGAAAACTGAAAACAGAAAACTGTTACCCAAATATGCCCATAGTTTTCAAGAAGTTTCTTGTGCTACTATCTCTTTCAAAACAGTGTAGATCTGCCAATGAGGTTTTAATTTAGTGGTCAAGGTTGAGGCCTTGAAACTTTAAAATCTTAGGTTTGATTTCCACAATGTATGAATTGTTTGTCTTAGTGAGATAGTACGGATTTAAATTATAATCAAATCAATTATTGTACTATATGCATATTACATCACTTCAAATAAAAAAATAATGATAGGTAATCAATTATATTTGTCCAACTTGATCGTCATGATGTCTAAGTAATATTTATAGGAAGCTCGAGTGGTGACTAGCAAGTCGAGTGGTAACAAGCAATGGACAAAAACGAAAACTTCAATTTCTCTGTGCAATGTGCCATTTTTCAATGGTCTTTCCTCGTATTGAACAAAATAATTGGACAAAAATGTTGGCCACAAGTTATTACCGTCTCTTTTTACATCAATTGTCTTCCTGAATTCATGATTGGGTTTTGTCCACTTAGGACTACTTTTTCTTTTTGAGTGAATTATAATTTGATCCTTCAGTTTAAGGATAGATAACACTTTAATCCTAATATTTTCATATTTTCAATTAGATTCTCAAACATTTTTAAATGCTTCCATCCTCTCTCTTTCTCCTTTCTTGAATCCACTCTTTTTTCTTATTTTTCTAGCATATATATTTCTCTCCTTCTTGCTAACGAGATGCCATAAAATATTTGACGAAAATTGGAACAAGTGACTAGGGAGGACGGTCGGCTAGGCCACCTCCTATTGTCATATAATTGGGACGGTTGGCTAGGTCACCCTCATATTATCTTACGATGGGGACATCCAACCAGACACCCCCCACACCAACCATCACCCTACTCAAAAAGCATACACCCTTGATAGTTTCTTGTCATGCCAAAGACTATGATCGACAAAGTAAGGACTATACATCTTGGAGTTAGAATAAAAATAAGGCGAAAATGACTCGCAACCTATGACGGTGGGCTAGGTAATCCTCGTATTTTCATGAAAGTAGGACGATCAACTAGGTTGTCTCCCATATTTCCATCCAACTAGGACGGTCGGCCATGACAACCACTAAAAACTAAAGGAGTGGCCATGGCCCCATGGTTCTCCCATTCAAGCCCTACGGACTTTCTTTTAAATTTTAGCTCATATCTAAAGCTACACTCCATGTTTTTTGATGTAGGCAAGTCCGTTGGGAAATAGACACCCACAAATTTCCAATGGTACCAAGAGTGTTTCCAATGGAGTCCAAACGAAAAAGTTATGATCTTCCAAAGTCGGAGGACTTGAGGCATGAACAGAAGGATGCGAAGACTAAAGTCGGGGACAGCCACTAGAATGGTCGGCCTGGCCAATTCCTATATTTCCGGCAAACTAGGTTAGGTTGCCTCAGGGGGTTAGCCACCTCCCTCTGTTTCCACTCATGCTTCTCTGCCCTCTAATCATTTTTTCAGTATTTCGATTATAAATTGGTCCACGCTTGAAATTTTCAAGCAAGAATAACTCTATGATAAAGTAGACTTCCCCACCTTTTCAATTGTACCAAGAACGCCTCAAACAGAGTTCGAACAACATAGTTATGACTTTTCAAAGTTGGAGGACGCGAAGACCAGATCCGAGGCTGTAACACCCGTGTTCTTAAAGTAAGGGTAAAGAAGTAATTTGATAGATATTACATGGAATTAAAATAAGATATATATGAAAGATTTAGCATTTAAAAAAAAAAAGGGGATGCAAATATATTGCATGTAAGACATAAAGCATGAGAAATGGTAGTAAAGCGGTTTTGGATATATATATATATATATATATATATATATATATATATACATATTTTAAGCTTTTGTTAGTTGTTAACACTTCATTTCTCTCTTTCAAATTGCTCTTTTTCTTTAAACACATGGGGACTGAAAGAAATGTTGAAAGATTGAAATTTTGAAGAAGTTTACGGGAGAATTTTAAAGAGATTCGAGGGAAGCTTTAAGAAAAAGAAAAAAAAAGGTAATAATGTGAATTTTAATTTTTTTAAATTATGCATACATGAAAATACCCAGAGTCTGATGTAGAAATTTAAAGGTACGAATTACAGAAGAATTGAAGAATAAATTATGAATTTTAATATAAATATTATGTCAGGTATTGACGATTAGCAATCTCAAGAAATTGCTGAAAGGAGCAGAAAAGGTAAGGAGGTGATCCACGAGTAGCTTTAAATGCTACATGGTGAGTTAGATTTACTTTTAGTAATCAAAACAAAAAAAAATATGAATTTATGATATTTGAATAAATGGGTGAATTATAATTATTTAATGATGTATTTTCTATTATATATGAAAATTGATTGATTTATTGATTAGGAATTAGAAAGTATGTTGAATATTAATTATATAAGAATTATTATTTTAAAACGGATGTATGAATGAAAAATATTTTGAGAAGTTTTATTAAATTTCTGAAAAATACGATTAAAAAATTGATATGATAATGAGGAGACAATTTAATAATTATGATAAAAATAATAATTTTAAGAAAGAGCTAAATAGTTGAATTGAATGCTTGGATGTATGCTTGCTTGCATATTATTGCTCATATGCATAAAAGAAAAGACCAAGAAGGCAGCTGGTCTAGCTGAAAAGATCAGGAAGGCAGCTAGTCTAGCCAAAAAGATCAAGAAGACAGCTAGTCTAGCCAAAAAGACCAGGAAAACAGTTGGTCTAGCCGAAAAGACTAGGAAGGCAGCTAGTCTAGCTGAAACATATCGACATGTGAGAGGATGTTCCCAGATGATAATATGAAATAATGAGATGATGTGATGAAAAAGAAAGAAACAAAGAAAGATGATTTAAATATATGCATTTATTCATTTGGTTATTTTATTATTATTGATTGAGATGCTAAAATATCAGTCTTGATTGTGAAATTATTGATAGACAAATGAGTCTCACAGAGAGACAGATATGATGAGAAAGAAATATGAAAGTATAATATAATAAAAAAAAAATTTTGATTGATTGGTTATATGCTGTGAACCTCATAACGAGGTAAATAATGATGCTGAATTGATAATCTCAAGATGATTAAATATATAAGGAAAAAAAATTGATATTTTTAATGATTAATTTAAGAAGAGATTAATAAATCATTGAAATTATGATATGAGTAGTGATAATAGAATGTTATTATTGAATTATATCAGATAATATATGAATGAATATTGGAAAACTATTTGAAAGATTGAAGAAATAGATGATTAATATTGGTGAATTTGAGACGATTGAATTATAAGATATGACTGGAAGTATATAATCGAGTACTTCTAGTAAATTTAGTTCACTAAGCTTGTGAAGCTCACCCTTCATTGTTGAAAACTTTCAGGCAACGGGCGGACCAGATAGAGTTTAGAGCTGATATCAGAGTAATTACCTTAAGCAAGTCATGTGGTCAAGTCCTCAGACATTGTAAGGAAGAAAAAAGAAAATTTGTAATAAAATCTTTTCATGCATTTTGTTGTGTGTGTTTGTGTGTGTGTCTATATATATATATATAAAAGAAAATTTGTAATAAAATCTTTTCATGCATTTTGTTGTGTGTGTTTGTGTGTGTGTCTATATATATATATATATATATATATATATATATATATATATATATATATATATATATATATATATATATATATTGTTTCTAATAGGAAAATGATGATGTATCTCCTCTTAAAAGAGTTGAGGATTGGATGTAAAATTTTTTAATTTCAGTTGATGTATTTTTTTTATATTGTTGCATATATGTGTCGTGCTGAGATTTCAAAACGTGACGACACTATCTCAGGGGTGGCCAACCTGGGATGGGTCGTTACAATTTTGGTATTAGAGCATTAGGTTTTATGATTTTGTAGACTGTATAAAAAATTAAAGAAGTGGAAGATTTAAATAAACTACATGTTAGTGCAGAGTCTGAGGATGACATGTAGATGTGCTAGAGCTAGAGGTAGAGTTCTGAATCAGAGAGGACGTGGTAGACCCCTAATACTTTGAAGAGTTGAGGTAGAGGGGAGGTTGAGTCTGTGGTTCATGTAAGGGAACAAGTTGCTAGTGCAGCTGGTACTAGTAGAGGTGGGAGAAAATATGATATTAGGAGGGATGAGTTGAGAGAAGTTCTTGATCGTGCTATAGAGAGATTGAATGCAGCATAAGAAAGGACTAATAATTTACATAGGAGATTAGAGGAAATGAGTATAATAGAACATGATATGGTGAGACAAAAGGCTTATGAGGAAGAGGGTGTGTTCACACATGAGATGTAATAGGATTGCTTTATGTGATTTCTTAAGTTTAAACCCCAGTGTTTTAGAGGATTTGTAAATCCTATTGAAGCTGAACAATGGATTAGACATGTTGAGAAATATTTTGAAGTCTTACCAATGACAGATAGGTAGAAGGTTGCTTTTGCTTCATTCAAACTGAAAGGTGAGGCTTTTCAATGGTGGGAGGATATTCTGCCTAGATTGAGTACACAAGTAGATCAATCCTTAACTTGGTGTACGTTTAAGGATGCGTTCTTTGCGAAGTATTTTACAGATTTATTTTTCCTTTCAGTTAACCCATTTTGTTGTGGTGTATAAGGTGTTGTAATTTGATGAATGATACTATCCTTTTCATAAAATTCAGGCATGAAACACTGTCCACCTCAATCGGATTGGAGAACCTTAATTGTCTTATTTAGTTGATTTTCAATTTCAGCTTTATATTTCTTAAATATGATAAAAGTTTCATGTTTTGTTCTTAACAAATATACATACATGTATCTACTAAAATATTAAGAAATGTGATAAAGTCTCTTTTACCACCACAAGTAAGTATGTCATTCAATTAAAAAATATCTAAATGAATTAATTCTAAAATTTAGAATCTCTTTTAACACTAGGAAAATGTTTCTTAAAAATTACAGACTTAGCACAAACTTCACATTTTCCAACATTATGATTATAATTAATCAAATTTAACGTTTTCATATTCTTTATAGTGTGATAATTTAAATGTGCCAAACAACCATACCAAATAGATAACTCAACAGTATAAGCAGAAGACATAATATTATTGTTATTAATATTTAACTTGTACATTCCATAAGAGGAGTACCATTTTCCAATAAACGTTCCACTCTTTAATAAGATAAACTTGTTAGATTTAAATGTTACCTGAAGCCACTTCTTACATAGTAAATCAACATAAACAAGGTTTTTCCTAAGGTTGGGTACAAATAAAACATTAATTAATGTCAGAAGATTTTTGGATGTGAATCAATCTCAATAGTTCTTTTTCCAACAACTTGGACATGTTCACCGTTTCCCATCTGCACTTCACCAATCGCTTCCTAAAATTTCTTAAAGAATGGGTTATCTTTGCAGACATAAATTGTTGCTCTTGAATCGAGTCACCAACCAAATTTCTCAATTTCCATGTTGATCTCAAAGATCATGGCCACAAGATCCTCTTCCCATCCAAAAAATGAATTTTAGACTCAAATGGAACCAAATTCTTGTTTTCAAGTAAACATAACTCTTCTTTTGTACGAAGGTGTTTCTGAATTTGTTCAAATTTGAAATCCTTAATCTTATGCAATAGTTTCTTACCATAATCTCTCCAAGAAAGAGAAAATTTTAAAACAATTATGCCCACTTGAAATGTTTCTAGAAAAAATATATTCTGGGAATGAATCTTAGAAACCAGTACTTGCAATTCATGGACTTGATCAATTATTGGTTTGTTACCAACCATATGGAATTCAAAATACTTAGAAATTAAGAATTTATTGGTACCTTCTTCCTTAGCCTTGTATTTGAATTCAAGTTGGTTCCATGTGTCCCTGGAAGACTTGACTTCAGTGAACATAACATATAGTCGGTCAGAAAACGTGTTCAATATGTGTCCACTATACAACTCATCTTTCTCGCATTTCTTCCTCTCTAAATGAACCTTCTCAATAGCCTTTACAATAGGCGTAGTTCCATCAGCACTTTGTTTTGGGTCATTTGGTACATGAGGCAAATCTAGGTCTAGTATATATGAAATCTTCAGCGCGGTGAAGATGTTGGGAAACCACCTTAGATGATGCCCAGGAGGTGATCTTCCAAACACCCAAGTCTAGAGTGACTTGTATAAAGAAAAGAGACAACAACCAATTAAAGCAAGAAAGAAAAGAACACAAGCAATTTGTTTACGAGGTTCGGCAATATGCCGACGTTCCCGTGAGCTCCTCCGAGCTCTCTGCACTATCTTATCAATGGAGTTCTTTACAATCAGCAACACCCTTCCAAGAACTCATAGGTTCTTGAAGAACAAAAGAAGAAGAAGAAGAAATTGATAAGAACTAACCCTAGAATTTTCCCAAGAAAATTCTCCTTACAAGCCCTTGAATCCCTTTCTATTCTATTCTCTCTCTTTCTAAACAACCAGCATCCCTATAGAATCACTCTTGAGTTTAGTGTCTTTACACTCTTACAATTGATCTCACTTTCAATCACAAGCTTTTCTTGTTGTTACAATGAAGCTAGGTGACCCTTTATATAGTGCACCAACTTCTTGTCCAATCTTGAGTGTCATTCTCTACCCTTAGATCTTGATGACCAATCAACCATGGCCCTTGATTAATTCTTAGTGATCCTATGCATTTTAAGCATGTCTCACAATCCATTCAAGAGGCTAAAACATGTGTGCATCAGTGTGCCTAGCACCGCAGCCCAGAACAGGGCAGGCCTCGGCCCAGGGCAAAGCACACTACCTCAAGCTTCTGGGCGTCATGGCCTGGTCTTCCTCCAGGATCATCTCTTGCTGTGCTCCGCGGTCTAACCTGCTGTGCACTCCTTGCTGAACTTCATTCTTCTTCTTTCGTTTAAATCTTAGACAAACTCCAACAATCTCTACCTTTGTCTAAGGATTTAAACCAAACCCATTATGCAGAGAACTCAGTATCCAAACTCATCTTGAGTCATCATATCAACCGACTCCAATCCTAAGTAGTTCAAGGCAATGATTGAACTTACTAAGAGATAGAACCTTAGTACCAAAATCCGTAGGGTTTTCTTCCGTGGCCACCTTATCCACATGAATGCATCCTTCTGTAACAATTTCCCAAATAAAATGGTACCGAACATCCATGTGCTTTGTCCTCTCATGGAACACTGGATTCTTGCACAAATGCAATGCACTTTGGCTATCTGAATACACCACAACCTGCTCCTCTAGTACCTTCAACTCTTCCAACAACCCTTTGCACCACATAGCCTCCTTAATGGCTTCTGTAGCTGCTATGTATTCAGTCTCAGTTATTGAGACTGCTACCACCGGCTGTAACTGAGCCTTCTAACTTACACAACATCTGTTTAAGTTGAAGAAATAGGAGGTAATCGATTTCTTTTTATCCCGGTCTGCTCTATAGTCCGAATCAGCGTAACCCTCAAGGCAGATGGACTTACCCCTCTTCTTATAAACCAGCCCATATTTGGGCTTCCCTTCAAGTACCTCAGCAACCACTTCATCCCAAGCCTCATTTCTAGGATTACTCATAAACTTACTGAGGACACTTATTGCATGAGTAATATTAGGTCTAGTGCTTACTATTGTGAACATTACTGAACCAACCGCACTAGAGTAGGGGACCTTTTCCATTTCCTTCTTCTCCTAATTCGATCTTGGACATTGACCGCTGGAGAACTTGAAATGACCAGCAAGGGGAACCTTCACTGGTTTGCTATCTTCCATAAAGAACTTAAATATCATCTTCTCTATGTAAGAAGTTTGAGAGATCTTCAATCTGTTTCTCTCCCTTTCCTGGATGATACACATCCCAAGAATCTTTTTTGCACGGCCAAGATCCTTCATCTCAAACTCCTCACTAAGTTGAGCCTTCAATTTTCTTATCCTTTCCATATTGCTCTCAACCAGTAACATATTATCAACATAGATCAGGATTATCACCACTTCCTTCACCTTGCGCTCCTTGTAATACAAGCACGAATCATAGTAGCTCCTCATGAAACCCAAGCTAGTTACAAAGGAATTGAACCTCTTATTCCATTGTTGAGGTGATTGCTTCAGGCCATATAGAGATTTCTTTAGTTGGCACACCAAATCTCCCTGCATTCCTTCCTCATAGCCTTTGGGTTGCCTCATGTAAATGGCTCATCAACCTCTCCATGTAAGAACGCTGTCTTCACATCCATTTGCTCGATTTCCCAATTGAATTGGACCACCAGTGCTAACACTATCCTGATCGTCTTGTATTTCATAATTGGTGAGAATATTTCAGTGAAGTCTATGTCTTCTCTTTGTGTGAACCCCTTCACCACCAGCCTAACTTTATACATGACATCATCCCCTAGAGTGTTCCCTTCTTTGATCCTATAGATCCATCTACAATCCATAACTCTCTATTTTTCTGGGTTAGGCACCAATACCCAAGAGTTGTTCTTCTTAAAAGAATCTATTTCTTCCTCCATAGCTAGCTGCCACTTTGACGAATCTTTACACTTCATGGCATCCATGTAAGTTTCTGGTTTAACCATCTCTCTTTCTGTCTAAGGAGCTGCTACATTAGCATCCGCAAAACCATATCTCAAAGGTGGTCTAACCACCTTCCTTTTCCGGTCCCTTATGAGCTGGTAGTCATTCTGACTTACTGTATCATCCCCTTCCAGTTCAGCCTCCTCTTGAGTTTCTTGAGTTTGGCTTTCATCAATGGGCTCCAGCTGGTCCGAACCCTCTTGCCTTCCTTACTCTACCTGAACTGAATTCTCCTTGATGCAATGCTCCATAAATTCCAGACTGATTTGCTCACTAGCCCTTGCAGGGTTAGTTTTCTCCAAGTAGGGAAATAACAATTCATTAAAAATAGCATCCCTACTTATTATAAGTTTTATTCCTTTTGGTTCTAAGAACCACAACCTATACCCCTTAACCCCATCACCATACCCTAGAAACACACATTTTCTAGACCTTGGGTTAAGTTTATCATCCTTTTGATGTGCATATGTAGCACATCCAAAAGTCCTAAGGTTGTTCAACTCAGGGAGTTTTCCACTCTACATCTCCATGGGAGTCTTAAGGTCTAAAACCCTAGAGGGTGATCTATTAATCAAGTATACAGCTGTGACACAGCTTTTCCCCCAAAAAATTTGGTAAACCAAACCCAATTAACATGCATCTAACCTTTTCCATAAGGGTTCTATTCATCCTCTCAGCAACTCCATTTTGCTTAGGGGTTTTCACAATTGTTCTATGTCTTAGAATGCCATTTAATTCACAGAATTTATCAAAATCCTTATTAAAAAATTCTAAGCCATTATTGGTTCTTAACACCTTAACTACCCTGCCCATTTGAGTCTCCAGCAACTTTTTCCACACCACAAATTTATTCAAAGCATCCGATTTATTTTTAAGCAAATAAACTCAAATCTTTCTTGAATAATCATCAATTAAAGATAGAAAGTAACGATTACCTCCACTAGAACTCATAGGATTAAGCTTTTGAATTCATATTGTCTCCAACAACATCATATATTTAGCTGTCACTTGGTAGACTCTGCAGCCCAAGTTTCTACCAAACAACTTTGGTCATCATCGCTAACAATTCTTGCCATCTAGATATATGTTTACTTTATTTTGTTTGAATTTTTTAGCCCTTTCCCATACTTTAAAATAATTGATAGCTATTTATTAATATGATATTAGAGCAGAAGCCCTATTTTTGATGCATGCCCTCTTTCATCAACTTTAAGTTTTTATGATAATTGATAAATCAACTATTTCTTAACTCATGGTGCTCTTTTTCCAATTATGCTTTTGATTTATAGATATGAGTCACAGGTCATTCTAAACATTATTAAAGAGATTGGTAGTAAATTGAATCGAACAATATTGAATGTTGCCCCATTTTTAGTTGGAATAGATAAACTTGTAAGTGATATTAATCTGTGGCTACAAGATGGGTCAAATAGTATTGGCATAGCGATTATCTCTGGGATTGGAGGAATTGGAAAGACAACCATTGCCAAGATTGTTTATAATCTAAATTTTGATAGATTTGAAGGCAAGAGCTTCCTAGCAAATATCAAAGAAACTTCAGCTCAATTTGATGGTTTGATTCGCTTACAGAAACCACTTGTTTTTGTTTATTTTTTTCCGCAGTTTTACTTTTTAGTTCTTATATATATTGTAAGCTGACGCATTATGAAAACAGAATTCCTGATTACATTTTCTGTGTATCTTCCTCCATTCTCTCCTTGTCCTAAGAAAATTCTTGTTCTTTCATTCTTTAAAACTAACAATTGGTATTAGAGCTTTATTCTTGAGGGATCTGTGAGTGTTCAAATGGAAGGAGAATCCAGTTTTTCATCAATGGCTCCACTTGTTTTTTATGGAAACAACTATCAAATGTGGGCAGTGCGTATAGAGACCTACTTGGACGCGTTGGATCTGTGGGAGGCTGTAGAAGAAGATCATGAAGTTCAGCCTCTCCCAGCAAATCCTACTGTGGCACAGATCAAGATACAAAAGGAGAAAATGATAAGAAAATCGAAGGCGAAGGCATGTCTATTTGCAGCGGTTTCACCAACGATTTTTACTAGAATTATGTCTCTCAAAATAGCTAAGGCTATTTGGGACTATCTCAAGGAAGAATATACAGGAAATGAAAGAATTAAAGGGATGCAAGTCTTGAACTTGATAAGGGAATTCGAACTTCAAAGAATGAAAAGCTCCGAGACGATTAAAGATTACTCAGACAGGCTTCTTAGCGTTACAAACAAAGTGAGGCTTCTTGGATCTATGTTTACTGACTCAAGAATTGTAGAAAAAATTCTTGTTACAGTACTTGAAAGATATGAAGCAACCATCACTACCTTGGAGAATACCAAGGATCTGTCAAAAAATTCCTTGGCAGAATTGCTTAACGCAATGCAAGCACAAGAGCAAAGAAGACTGATGAGGGAGGATGCAACAATCGAAGGAGCTTTGGCAGCCAAGCATCAAAACACGACCAGAAACAAAGAGAAAAAAAAGAAAGATTTTGAAGGAAATAGAGCAAGTACAGCATCAGCCATTGTAAAAGGAAATAATGGAAATCAGAGGAAATCCTATCCACCTTGCCAACACTACGGAAAGAAGGGTCATCCTCCATTTAGATGCTGGAGAAGACCTGATGCTAATGTTTCACCTTGCCAACACTGCGAAAAGAAGGGCCATCCTTCGTTTAGATGCTGGAGAAGACCTGATGCTAAGTGTTCCAAGTGCAATCAACTTGGATATGAAGCAGTAATTTGCAAAGGAAAAGCTCAGCAGCAGGAAGTTGAAGCCCAACTTGCAGATCAATAGGATGAAGATCAGCTTTTTGTGGCATCTTGCTTTGCAAGCAGTAGTTCGACTAATAGTTGGTTAATTGACAGTGGTTGTACCAACCACATGACCAATGACAAGGAACTCTTCAGAGATTTGAGGCCAACTGACATTACTAAAGTTAGAATTGGCAATGGTGATTACATCTCTGTCAAAGGGAAAGGAACAATCTCTATAACCAGCACTACAGGCACAAAGAGAATTTCAGATGTTCTCTACGTACCAGAAATTGACCAAAACTTGTTAAGTGTAGGTCAATTGATTAAAAAAAGGCTTTAAAGTGATCTTTGAAGATAGTTACTGTCACATTCTTGATGTCACAGGTCAGGAAATTCTTAAAGTGAGAATGAAGGGCAAAAGTTTTTCTTTTGATCCCATCAAAGAAGAACTTGCTACACTTTTAACCGAAGCCAGCAACGCCGAGTTATGGCACAAGAGACTTGGTCATTGTCACTTGCAAAGGATGCAGCTCATGAAGAAAAAGGAGCTCACAGTTGGCTTACCAACATTTGGAGATCACTTACCGATTTGTCATGCTTGTCAATATGGTAAACAAAAACGGAGACCATTCCCAAAGTCAACCTGGAGGGCCACTCACAAGTTGCAGCAAATCCACACAGATGTATCCGGTCCTCAAAGAATTCTGTTATTAGCAGGTAGTCGGTATTACATTGCCTTCATTGATGATTTTACAAGAATGTGCTGGATTTTTTTTCTTAAAATTCAAGTCAGAAGTGGCTGGAGTGTTTTGGAAGTTTAAGAAGATGGTGGAAAACCAAAGTGGCTGCAAAATTCAAGCTCTAAGGTCAGATAATGGAAAAGAATACACCTCAGAAGAATTCAATCTGTTTTGCGAGGAAGCAAGCATAGAACACCAGCTTACTGCTCCATATACTCCGCAACAAAATGGAGTTAGTGAAATGAGAAACAGATACATAATGGAGATGACCAGATGTATGCTTCATGACAAGGAGTTACCAAAGAAGCTTTGGGCTGAGGCAGCAAGTACTGCTATTTTCTTGCAGAATAGATTGCCTACCAAGGTGTTGGAGGATAAAACTCCATTCGAGGCTTGGAATGGCTATAAACCTACTCTCAATTTTCTTAGAGTGTTTTGTTGTATGTGTTTCTCTCACGTTCCACAGGTCAAGCGTGATAAACTTGACAAGAAGTCAGAACCGGACATCTTTGTGGGTTATAGTTCTTCCTCTAAAGCCTACAAGGTGTATCAACCTTAAACAGGGAAGTTAATTGTTAGTAGAGATGTGTTCTTCAATAAAGATGAAAAGTGGAATTGGGAACAGACATAAGAGACATCCACAAGCATACATAAATCAAGTCTCCCCTTCCAAACGACAGAAGAAGATTTGGAATATGATCCACCAATCCGTGGAACAAGACCGCTCTATGATATCTATCAAAGATGCAATGTGGCCATTTGTGAACCTGCGGGTTATGAAGAAGCCATTAAAAACCAGAAATGGAAGAAAGCAATGGAGGAGGAGCTGTACATGATCAAGAAAAATGAGACATGGCAGCTTGTTGATAGACCTCAAGACAGAAAAATCATTGGGGTCAAATGGGTGTTTAGAACCAAGTTCAATGCTGATGGATATAAACAAACACAAAGCCAGGCTTATTGTCAAGGGGTATGCTCAAGTTTTTGGAGTTGATTACTCAGATACAGTTGCCTCTGTTGCTAGATTAGACATTATTCGGCTGGTGCTAGCTATAGCAGCCCAAAATGGGTGGAAAATGTTCCAATTAGATGTAAAATCAGCCTTCTTAAATGGTCTATTGCAGGAGGAGATCTTTGTTGAGCAACCAGAAGGATTCATTGAAGAAGGCCATGAAGAAAAAGTGTACCTACTAAAAAAGGCTCTCTATGGCTTAAAACAAGCGCCTAGAGCCTGGTATAGTAGGATAGATGATCATCTATTGAGCTTGGGTTTTACAAAAAGCCTATCAGAAGTCACTCTCTATGTTAAGAAAAAGGGGACTGACTTTCTTATTGTGTCATTATATATTGATGACTTGTTGGTGACAGGTAACAATGCCAAGCTTGTTGATGAATTCAAGCAAGAGATGATGCTGGTTTTTGATATGACAGACCTTGGTCTGATGACATATTTCCTTGGTATGGAGATCAAACAAGATGAAGGAGAATTTTTCGTTTGTCAAAGAAAGTATGCTAAGGAAATACTTAAAAAGTTTTGTAGGAGGAATGCAAAGCAACAACTACACCAATGAGTCAGAAGGAAAGCCTAAGTAAGGAAGATGGCACAGACAAAGTTGAAGAAGGTTATTTCAGAAGCTTGGTTGGATGTCTAATGTACCTAACTGCAACCAGGCCAGATATCCTTTTTGCTGTAAGCATTCTCTCTCGTTTTATGCATTGTGCTAGTGAAATGCATCTTAAAGCAGCAAAAAGGGTCATTAGGTATATCAAAGGGACTATTAACTTTGGTGTAAAATTCAAGAAGTGTCAAAACTTCAAGTTGATGGGATTTTCTGACGGTGATTGGGGTGGATCCATGGATGATATGAAGAGTACATCTGGTTACTGCTTTAGTCTAGGATCAGGTGTGTTCTCTTGGTGTTCCAAGAAACAAGAATGTGTAGCACAGTCTACTGCAGAGGCTGAATTTGTTGCTGCTACAGCAGCAGTGAATCAAATATTGTGGTTGAGGAAGCTGTTATGTGATCTACATTTGAAACAACTGAATGATACAAAGGTATTTGTGGATAATCAAGCTGCAATTGCAATATCTCATAATCCGGTTTTTCATGGAAAAACTAAACGTTTTAAGATTAAGCTATTCTTTCTAAGAGAAGTGCAGAAAGAAAGAGATGTGAGCTTGATTTATTGCAGATCTGAAGATCAGCTTGCAGACATTTTCACAAAACCTCTACCAGCAAACAGATATGAGCCTCTTAGGGAGAGACTTGGAGTTTACAGCTCCTAATGTAAGGAGGAGTGTTGGTGATTTGCATCAAGTGCTGCTGCACCACTCTGTCCTTATTGCCCTTGTTAGCTGCTGTCATTACTACCCGTTGTCAGCTGCATTTACTACCCCATGTTCTTTGTCATTTACTAACACATGTTATCAGTCATTACTACCCCATGTGTGTTGTACCACGTATTAGTTGTTTTTGTTTATTTTTTTCTGCGGCTTTACTTTTCAGTTCTTATATATATTGTAAGCTGATGCATTATGAAAACAGAATTCCTGATTACATTTTCTGTGTATCTTCCTCCATTCTCTCCTTGTCCTAAGAAAATTCTTGTTCTTTCATTCTTTAAAACTAACAGATTCTTAGAGTAAGTTATGATTCTTTACAAGATGATCATGAAAAAAGTTTATTTCTCGACATTACTTGTTTCTTTGTTGGGAAGAAGAGAGATTACGTAGTTACAATTCTGGAGGGCTGTGGATTTTACACAACAATTGGAATTCAAACTCTCATCGACAAATGTCTCTTATCTGTTGACACATATAACAAGCTTGGAATGCATCAATTACTTAGAGACATGGGTAGGGAAATTGTTCGCCAGGAGTCTCCTGAGGATCCCAGGAAACGTAGCCGATTATGGCATGATAAGGATGGCTTGAATGTTTTGATCGACAAAGCTGTTAGAAACGTACTTCTCATGCTTCATTTCTATGCATATCATTTTTCACTTGTTTAATGTACCTTTCTTTTGAATCCTTTTTCTTCACTTCATTAGCTAACAGGGTACGGAAACAGTTAAGGGTCTCACCCTTGACATGCGTAGGGCAAAGGGAGCCAAGCGTGGGAAGTCAATTGCAAATGCAAACCATATCAAACGATATCAGTATGAATGTTCTTCTGACGACCATGGGAATTGTTCAAAAAGACATCGTCTTGACTTTTTCTCCTGGAAACCATCATACATGATCTCAACGAATTCTTTTTCCACATCTAATGAGGTAGACCTGAAAACAGATACAGTTGCAAAGATGCCCAAACTGAAGCTTCTGCAGCTTAATTATGTAAAACTCAGTGGAGGCTATGAAGAATTTCCTAAACATTTAGTGTGGTTGTGTTGGCAAGGATTTCCATTGGAATCTATACCAAAAAATCTTAGTTTGGAGAAGCTAGTTGCTCTTGACATGCGCAATAGCGAGCTAAAACAAAATTGGAAAGGTGGCAAGGATCATACTGATCAGCTGTCTTTCTTTCTCTTTCTCAGATCAATTATATTTGTATAGAAACTTTTTTTTTTTTTTTAATCTTTTTGTAGTTTCTAGGAGAACTGAAAATCCTTAATCTCAGCCATTCCTATTGCCTTATCAGAACCCCTGATTTCTCTGGACTCCCTGCCCTTGAGAGATTGATACTCAAAGATTGTATAAATTTGATTTCGATTGATGAGTCAATTGAAGACCTGCAGAGTCTTATTTTCCTAAACCTTGAAGGCTGTAAAAATCTCCGGAAGCTTTCAAAGGAAATTGGTATGTTGAAATCTCTTGAAGTGCTAATTTTGTCTGGTTGCTCAAGGCTTGATGAGCTGCCGGAAGAGTTAGGAAACATGGAATCATTACGGGTGCTTCATGCGGATGAAACTGCCATAAATCAGTCCAATTCTACCACTAGGGATATAAAGAAATTCAATTTCTTACTGGGTAAATTGTGGTATTCCATTTTGCCATCTTGAGTATTTTCAAGAACAAATACACGGTCTCCCAGTTTCTCTTTGGCTTCTTTACCATGCTCTTTGGTGAGTTTAAGTCTTACCAAATGCAATCTATCAGATAATGCTATTCCTAGCGATATTAGTGGCCTATCGTCCTTGCAATTTCTGAATCTAGCTGGAAATCCAATTCATGGGTTACCCGAAAGCATCAACAGCCTTAGTAGCCTTAGGTTCCTCGATGTATGGAGCTGTGAAGAGCTCCAATCATTTCCTGAGCTTCCAAGAAGTTTGATAAATTTGGCTTCAAGCCAATGTAAATCACTGGAAAGGCTTACAAATCTACCAAACTTCTCTACAAATTTGGACTTCTTTTTTTATGGTTGTCATAATCTAGTTGAAGTTGAAGGGTTGTTCAAGTTGGAGCCAGTAACAAATATTTGCATAGAAATGATCAACAATTTGGGCTTGTTCAATCTGGAATCAGTTGAAAGCATTGAAGTTGAAATGTACAATAACTTTACAGACGAGAAAAGAAAGGCTCCCCTCCAGGTTCTTGATCTCACCCTTATTTATCTTTCATTTGTTTTAATTTCCGCTTTTCTTTTCATAAATAATGTTTCCAATGGAACAGGTATTACATGAATGCGGCATATTCAACATTTTTCTTCCAGGAAGTGAGGTTCCGAGTTGGTACAACCATCATAGCGTGGAGTCTTTGATTTCCTTTGATGTGGCTCCACCTGTTGGTCACAATATCCACGGATTGAATCTATGCATTGTGTATGAATCTCAAAGTGGGTCTGATGATGTAACCTATGTTACAATTAGAAATAAAACCAAGCTTATCCAGTGGAGTTATTGGCCAATTTGCTATGGAAAACCAGGACCCGATGAGGAGATGTTATGGTTAAGCCATTGGAAGTTTGGGGATCATGTGGAGGTTTTGGTGAATTTGAAACCTTTTCTTAAGCTTAAAAAGTGGGGTATAAACCTCGCGTATGAACCAGATGATCATAAGGATATTAGTCCATCAAATACTAAAAAAATATTTGAGAGCTCCTCTTCTTGGTACCAAACTCTCACTCTCAGTGGTCGATATTTGTCAAAATACCAGCAAACGAAGGGTGAGTACGTACTCTTCAATGGATGGTATTTAGTCTATTAGATTATTTATTTTTTGATGCTGTGCATAAAATATGTTACTGTCTCTAAAATCCTATTTTCCTCTCTGAAATATACTTGATCTCTAGTTATTAACAATTTTCCTTCCCCCGCCCCATTTTTTTTCTTATGTGAACGTGGGCTCAGTATCACCAATGATAAGATGAAGTTCCTATTCTTAGGAAAAGCTACCAAGTCTTGAAGATGTATGGTTACTTATTTGGCTTTTTAAATTTAATTAATTTTTCATATATATTGTGTTTTCATATAGTTTGATCATGAGCTACACTGGTTTAATTATCTGAGACCCTTGCAGGAGCAAAAGCAAATCTTGAATCTGAAACAGTAGTTGGTTGCTGAAGAATACGGTATTTCCTTACTATACCCTTTCAGTTTCCATGTTTCATCATGCATTATTTCACACTAATATATGCATTTTGTATTGTTTGATACATATATATAACTTTATATATATATATATATATATATATATATATATATATATATATATATATATATATATATATATTAAGTCTATTTACTAGTACTAGAGTGAGGGTAACTTGGAAAAAGCTGTTATCTGTAGAGTAGATAACTATAAGCCTCACCTTCTGGTTAGTCCTTTATTAAATGATGCAATACAAAATGGTATTTAATGCCTGATCTTGCAGATGGACACTCAGCAGAACATAAAAGAATTGTGAAGGATAAGTTCTCACTTATAGAACTTGGGGCTTCGTAGCAGAGCTGTTTTGCAGATGTTTTATTATTTTGTTCAGGTTTTGAAATTATTTGTTTTCCTATGTTCTTACTTCTTCGATGCTTGACAATGTGCTTATTTTGTAGGTAACATTTTGATCAATGTAGTTGTACGGTTGTACCCTAATGGCTGAGATGTTTTATCATATTATTAAGAGGATATTCACTAGAAGTTCCAACATAAAGAAATTTTCTTCTAGGAGATTTCTAGTGAGTTCCTACTCTGCTTGGTACAAGACCGGATGAGCTGGGAGTAGATGAGGGACATTCATAAACTTAAAAAACAGGGAAAGTTGTTTCAAACTGAAAAGCCAAGCTAACAGTTTTTATGTCTTTCTTCTTCACTTTCGCAGTAAACTAACAAGTTGCAACCATCATTTTCCCTTCACTAATTCCGATTTACAAAATAGGAGAAAATGGAACGGATACGAAGGTGGAGGGCAGGTCTCATTGATGTTGCTGACCTGGGAGGAATGGTTTTACAGAATAAGTAATTTCTTTTAAAAAGTTCTTGCTTGATAAACTGCAGGCTGCTAATATGCTAGGAACACAGTTTTTACAAAATACATGGGACTATTGAAGCTGGAAAATTATAAGATAATTTACTGAATATGAACAGAATAATGTGATTTGCTCACTGACCTCTCCTGTGATAAGAAGTTATTAAACAACAAAAAAAAAAGGGTAAAAAGAGGGAAAGATTAGATAAGAGTTGAAAGATTTAATTGTATGCTTAACTATGAAGATTGAAAAATGCCATAGGTAGTAAATAAGGATGACATCGTGTTGGATTTGAAGCAAAGAGTGTCCTCTTCTTCTTCATCCTTGTTTGAATAAACTATATTCTTCCTGTTCCTATCCCCGTCCCTGTTGGAGTTTTGCTTGAAAAATGAGATTGGACAGAAAGTTTGGACAGTCAGTTGTGGTTAATGGATAGTCGACTATCGTTTGGACAGTCAATCGTGGTTAATGGATAGTCGACTGTCATTTGGAAAGAAACTTTTGACAGTCAACTGTAGTATACCACAGTTGACTGTCATCCCGATGTCTGACTCCAATTTGTTCAGATGCTTAAGATAGTTGACTGTGGTTAGTGGACAATCAACTACTTAGTTCATTATTTTAAAAAATTTAAACTTTCTAACAATTAATTCTTTAAGAGTTATTTCTTTTAGTTCATAACTCTTCGTTTTTCGAACTATTGAAGGTTTGAAAAATACTAAAAATACATCAATTAACTTCTCAATAACTAAATTTAATCTCTATAACTTCTCTTCTTCTTGTTCTTTTTTTCAAATCCCACCTGAAACTTTACCGCCATTATCATTCATTGTTTCAAAGAGAACTCAAAAAAGAATCTTTGAATTTGCTCTCAGATATTCTTAGTGACTTTGAGTATCTTGGAGGACTATTTGTTAGAACTTAGAGCAATCAAAAGTGGGGACAAATAAAGCTTTAAAATAACGTTTATTTGTGCTTTAAAGTTATCATCTTTATGTATTTTAGACTTTGCATCCACCATTTTTCCCAATAATTTTAAGGCTTTATAATTCTTACTTAAAAGATGGATTCAAAGTCTATTAAGGTGATGAATGAAGACTTGATGAAACTTGATCGATCTGATGGTAGTAACTTCGTTTGCTGGCAAGACAAGATGTTGTTCCTTCTCACTGCGCTAAAGATTTTCTAGACTCAAATTTGTCTCCTGTACCAGACGACCCAAAACCAAGTGCTGATGGAACTTTGCCTACTATAAAGGTTATTGAGAAGGCTCGTTTGGAGAGGACGAAACGCGATGAAGATGAGTTATGACGTGGACACATATTGAACATGGTTTTAGACTGGTTATAAGATCTGTTCACTGAAGTCAATTCCTCTAAGGACATATAGAATCAACTGGAGTTTAAATACATGGTTGAGAAAGAAACTACCAATAAATTCTTAATTTCTAAGTATTTTGAATTCCATATGGTTGGTAACAAATTGGTACTTGAGCAAGTCCATGAATTGCAAGTACTAGTTAAAAAAAATTGTTCTTAGAAGATAGTTCCTCCAGAAATTTTTCAAGTTGGTGCAATTATTTCAAAATTGCCTCCCTATTGGAAATATTATGGTAAAAACTATTTCATAAGATTGATGATTTTACATTGGAACAAATTCAGAAATACTTTCGACTATCAGTTCATTATTTAAAAAAATTTAAACTGTCCAACAACTATTTCTTTAATAGTTATATCTTTTAGTTTATAGCTCTTTTTTTTTTCTAACCGTTGGAGGTTTAAAAACACTATAAATATATCAGTTAACTTCTCAATAACTAACTTTAGTGTCTACAACTTCTTCTTCTTCTTCTTTCTTTTTTTTAACCGTTGGAGGTTTAAAAACACTATAAATATATCAATTAATTTTTCAATAACTAACTTTAGTGTCTATAACTTCTTTTCTTTTCTTTTTTAGCTATTGGAGGTTTAAAAACACAATAAATATATCAATTAACTTCTCAATAACTAATTTTAGTGTCTACAACTTCTTCTTCTTCTTCTTTCGTTTTTTTTTTTTCTTTCTAATTGTTGGAGGTTTAAAAACACTATAAATATATGTCTACTTCTTCTTCTTCTTCTTCTTCTTTTCCTAACCGTTGGAGGTTTAAAACACTATAAATATGTCTACTTTTTCTTCTTTAATTTTTTCTCCCTTTTTTTCTAACTGTTTGAGGTTTAAAAACACTATTAATATATCATTCTTCTTCTTCTTCTTCTTTCTTTTTTTCTTTTTTTTTTCTAACCATTGGAGGTTTAAAAACACTATAAATATGCCCTTCTTCTTCTTTCTTTTTTCCATTTTTTTTCTAACCATTAGAGGTTTTAAAAACACTATAAATATGTCTTTCTCCTCCTCTGAGATTCTCAATTCTTCCTGAAAATTTACAACCATTATCATTCATTGTTCTTCTTCTTCTCAAAGATTCTTAATTCTTTTTGAAAATTTACAGTCATTATCATTCATTGTTTCATTCTTCTTTTTCTTCTTCTTCTTCTTCTTCACATAGATTCTCAATTATGAGATTCTCAATTCTTCTTGAAAATTTACAGTCTTCTTTTTCTTCTAAGAGATTCTCAATTCTTCCTAAAAATTTACAGCAATTCTCAATTTTCTTGAAAATTTACAGCCATTATCATTCATTGTTTCAAAAAGAACTCAAAGAATAACTTCTTCTTCTTCTTCTTCTTCTTCTTCTTTTTCTCCTCCTCCTCCTTCTCAATTCTTCTTTTTCTTCTTCTTCTTCTTTTTCTTCTTCTTCTTCTTTAGGTCTGCTTCTTCTTTTTATTCTTTTTCTTCTTCTCATTCTTCTTTTCCTCTTTCTTCTTTTTCTTCTCCTTTTTCTTCTTCTCCTTCTCCCTTTCATTCTCTTTCTTCTTCTCCTCCTACTCCTCCTCCTTCTTCTTCTTTTTCTTCTTTAAAAAGTGGGGAAAAATAAAGTCTTAAAGACAGCATTTATTCACACCTCAAAGTTATCATATTTATGTATTTCAGACTCTGGATCCACCATTTTTCCTAACAATTTTAAGGCTTTATAATTCCTAATGAAAATATAGATTCAAAGTCTATTAAGGTGATGAATGAATGCTTTGTGAAACCTGATCAATCTGATGGCAATAACTTCACTCGTTGGCAAGACAAGATGTCATTTCTCCTCTGTTGGAGTTTGTCTAAGATTTAAACGGAAGAAGAAGAATGAAGTTCAGCAAGGAGTGCGCACCAGGTCAGGCCGCGGCCCAGCCTTGTCCAGGCTGCGGCGCACATCAAGAGAGGATGTAGGAGGAGGGCCAGGTCGCGGCGCCCAGAAGCTTGAGGGAGTGTGTTTTGCCTTGGGCCGCGACCTACCCTGTTCTGCGGTGCCAGGCACACTGATGAACACATATTTTAGCCTCTTGAATGGTTCGTGAGACATGCTCAAAACACATAGGATCATTAAGGATTGATCAAGGGTCATGGTTGATTGGTCATCAAGATCTAAGGGTGGAGAATGACACTTAAGATTGGATAAGAAGTTGGTGCATTATATAAAGGGTCACCTAGCTTCATTGTAACAACAAGAAAAACTTATGATTGAAAGTGAGATCAATTGTAAGAGTGAAAAGACACTAAACTCAAGAGTGATTTTGTAGAGAGGCTAGTTGTTTAGAAAGAGAGAGAGTAGAATAGAAAGGGATTCAAGGGCTTGTAAGGGGAATTTTCTTTGGAAAATTTCAGGGTTAGTTCTTATCACTTTCTTCTTCTTTTTCTTCTTTTGTTCTTCAAGAACCTGTGAGTTCTTGGAAGGGTGTTGCTGATTGTAAAGAACTCCATTAATAAGATAGTGCAGAAATCTCAAAAGAGCTCACGGGGACGTAGGCATATTGTCGAACCTCATCAACAAATTGCTTGTGTTCTTTTCTTTCTTGCTTTGATTGGTTGCTGTCTCTTTTCTTTATACAAGTCACTCTAAACTTGGGTGTTTGGAAGATCACCTCCTGGGCACCATGTAAGGTGGTTTCCCAACAGTGGTATCAGAGCTTGCATAGCTGAGTATCAGAGCAAGAACAGAAGGTATCGGCGCAAGACTCTAAGAATCAAAGAATAAACTTCTTGGGTGATTCAAGAATGGAGTAAAGGTCAAGATCAGATCGTGTTCTTGAGAGTGATTCAAAAATGGTGTTGAGATCAATCTTCGATCATGTTCTTGAGGTTTAGAAGAAGTTAGAAAGCATTTGTGGGCGATGCACAAATCTGGGATCATCTCCGCAAGATGGGTTCAAATTTCGTTGTTGAGAAGTTTGATGGAAATGAAGATTTTTCTCTATGGAAGCGCAAGATCAAGGCTGTTCTTATGCAACAAAAGGTGGACTTGGTTATTGGAGAAGATGGTGCTTTTCCAGCAAGTATCACAGTGGACCAGTGGATTGAGATGAAGAAGATGGCATACAGCACCATCTTCCTACATATGTCGGATAGTGTCACAAGGGAGTGCGGAGACTTGGAAGATCCTGCTGTCCTATGGAAAAAACTAGATGAGTTGTTTCTTACCAAAACTCTCCCTAACAAGATTTATCTTCTTAAAAGAATCTTTGCTTTTGAAATGGATCCTAATAAAGACTTGCAAGATAATCTTGATGTCTTTAATAAACTAGTTCAAGATTTAGCTAGTTGTAGTATTAAATTCTCGGATGAACAATTGGCTGTTATGTTATTAAATTCTCTTCCTGATTGTTTTGATAGTTTAATTAACGCAATTGAATATAGAAAAGATACACTAACTAAAGAAATTATGGTTAATGCTATAAGGGCTCATGATTTCAAAGCCAAGAGTAGGGAGGCATCAAGTGAGGAAGGGTTGTTCGTAAGAGAAAGGCCAACAACTCGGAATGGCAGTAGCATTCATGGCAACTACCGAGAGAAATCAAGAGGTAGAGGGCAGAGCCGTGGGAGATCGCATTCCAAACCGAAGTTTGGAGGAAGGTGATGCTTCTACCGCAACAAGGAAGGTCACTTAAAGAAAGATTGCAAGAAGAGGTTGTGGGATAAGAGAGGGAGAAGCCATACCAACAATGGAGAGGCTTCGGTTGCCAAAGGAGAACAGTAAGATAACGTTTTTGTTGTGTGCTCAAATGTGAGCAGGAAGCAAGGCAACAAGAAATGGATTCTGCATTTCGGGTGCACTTATCACATGTGCCCTCACAAGGAATGGTTCAAGAATTTCAAGGAGATCAATGATGGAAGGGTTTTCTTGGGGAATGACAATTCTTGCCAAGTGAGGAGGATAGGAGACATCCAGTTGAGGATGTTTGGTGGAGTCACAAGACTGCTGTGAAATGTAAGGTATCTCCTGGATTTAAGGAAGAATTTGATCTCATTGGGGCATCTGGATTCCATGGGGTATACATACAAAGCTGAGGGAAGAAAGATCAAGGTAACTAAGGGTTCTTTGATAGTGATCAAAGCAACAATCAAAAATGGACTTTATGAGATGATCGGTGAGACAGAAATCAAGGATCAAGCAGCAAGCTTGATGGCTGAGATAGATAAGGCAGCTCTTTGGCACAATCACTTGGGACATATGAGTGAAAATGGGCTGCAAGTTCTCAGCAATGATGGTCTATTTGGTGGAGACAAAGTAGAGAAACTGGATTTCTGTGAGAGTTGCATTCTTGGGAAGCAACATCGGGTCAGCTTCAACACTGGAGTGCACAAATCTAAAGGGATTCTTGACTACATCCATGTGGATCTTTGGGGACCAGCAAGGACACAAAAATTCAACCATAATTAGAATATTGTTAAAAATCTCCCATATAATGAATTTATATTAATTGTGGTTTTATAATTTTGTTAAAATGGATTAAGTAATTGGTATAACAATGAGACTTAAAAAAAACAAATATTATGATCCATTTGAGTTGGGCTGAGCTTTAGTAACCCATTAGGGTTTTGATCGGTAGCTTAATGGGATACTATATATGTGCTGACTAGGTTTACTCCTCCTGTTTCGTTGCATAACTCTCAAGTCTCCCTAGCTACCCATTAACGAGCCGGTTCTTGGAGAACAAGAAGGGAAATTCCTAGTGTGCGTGAATTGTTATAGCAATTTTAACATGTATGTACTTAATTAGAATGGTAATTAATAAGTGGTTTGACTTTACCTATTTTGTAAAACCATCCCTCCTAAGTCTGCAACTTGTCTGAAAGCTTCCCTCCACCCTTGTACCTTGTCCATTTCTTCTTTGAAGCGCTCTTCGTGTCTAGTGAAAGCCTCAGCAAAACTCCCCGTTTGCTTCCTGACTTGTGACGGATCCACATCGTAGAAAACTGGGATGACAATGTGCCCAACACTTGTCCTTCGTTCCATGATCTTCACAAGCTCATCGAGGCACCATCTGGATGAAGCATAGTCTTTTGGGAAAACAATTATGGATATTTTAGATTCTTGTATTGCTTTTTGGATCTCTGCTTCAATGTTCTCTCCTCTCTCGATTTCATCATCGTCTCTGAAGGTGTGAATTCCAGCCTGAACCAAGGCTGTGTAAAGGTGGTCAGTGAAGTTCTTGCGGGTGTCCTCACCTCTGAAACTCAAGATTACCTTATATATTTTGTCGTTCTATGCATGCTATCATATTTTTTAATTATAATTGAAGAGAGTGGGCTGGGCCTCAGTTTTAAAAGAAAGCTGCGGATATATTTCGTTTCATTCAATTTAAAATCAGTTTTAAATATGTGTTTAATTTTTAAAATTAAAAATAAAATTAGTTAAATTAAGTTAATTTCAATAAAATTTATTAAATAAAAATTAAAATATCAAATAATTGATAGTTTAATTTGATTAAATTTCTTTTATCGATTTTAAAAAATTAAACACAGATATAAAATTGACTTTAAACCCACTAGAAAACTTACTTATAATTTTTATATTATAAATATAAATATAAATTTATATACACGAAATATATATAATTTTTGCACTTTTTATAGGGAAAATAAACTTTATTAATGATAAAGGACATAATAGATACAGGATTAAGACTCCATAAATTGTGCTCCTAATAGGTTCCTCTTAACAACCGAAAAAGCCACCAAAAAAAAAACTGCACCTTGAAACGCTTCCAATCTTGAGCTACTCTGCCCAACAAGCAAAAAAACAGAACATGATACTGAAACTCGACACGAATGTAAAAAGTAAACTAAAGAATTACCACCAAGTTCACTTCTCTCCCTACTTCCAATTTCACAAGATTATCAGCCATAAAATTTGCCTCCCTCCTTGTATAATTGAACCGGATTGGAGTTAGAGCATCGAGAAATTGATCTATCTCATTGAATGCAAAATAATATTTCCATTGAGCCTTTTCCCTATTTTCAATCCATGATGTTAATACCAAAAATCTACTACCGAGCTGGAGGTCTGAAATTCTTAGGCCTGCGCAGAGTAAGAGCGATGAACTAAAGAGCCATTGGAGGGAAAAGGGGTGGTGCTTCTGAGGACTCTCTGATGCCTTTGTTAGTGCAAGGTTTTAAGAAAATGGAGAGGACTATATTGGTAGCAATAGTGTTTTAGTAATGAATTTGAGCTGAGTTGAGACCTGCGTGCCTCGGGCTTTTATAGTGGTTCAGGGAGCAAGTTGATCATGTGCTCGGGACGACGCGATCCTTAAGATCCCACTTTTCTTTCGAGGGGTCTTGTTGCGTGCTCAGAGACGGCGTAGTCTCTGAAATCTTGCTTCCACCTCTGCGTGTGAGAAGTCTATGTTTGATTACGACTTCGTCATCTGCTCTATTACGTTCCCGTTATTGATTTACCACGTGTCATCCAGTCATTGGAGGGGGAGTTAGCCACGTGTCACAGGGTATTCGTGAGTGAATTATTTACTATATCATAGCCCCCCTAATTCCTTAAGTATATTTATGTGCTTGAGGAAGTATATTAGAACTTTGTGTCGTTGGTTGCGTGCTTTGGCCTGTGAAGCCTAGGGCCGAGCATATAAGCAATAGTCAAAAGGCTCAGCCCTGGAGACATAGGGCCGAGCATACGAGCAGCAGTCAAAATGTTAGGCTTTGGAGATGTGGGGCCGATCATATGAGCAACAATCAAAATGCTCGGCCCTGGAGACGTGGGGCTGAGCATACGAGCAGCAGTCAAAATGCTGGGCCTTAGAGATGCGGGGTCGAGTATACGAGTAGCAGTCAAAATGTTCGGCCTTGGAGATGTGGTGCCAAGCATACGAGTAGCAGTCAAAATACTCACCTTTGGAGACGTAGGGCCGAGCATACAAGCAGCGGTCAAAATGCTCGGCATTGGAGGCATGGGACCGAGCATTTAAGCAGTAGTCAAAATGCTCGACCTTGGAGATATGGGTTCGAGTATTTGAGTCTCAGTCAAAATGCTCGGCCTTTGAGACATAGGACTGAGCAGTTGAGCAGCAATCAAAATGCTCGACCTTGGAGACATGGGTCCGAGCATTTGAGCCTCAGTCAAAATGCTCGGTCTTGGAGACGTGGGATCGAGCATATGAGTAGTAGTCAAAATGCTTAGCCTTGGAGACGTGGGACCAAACATATGAGCAGCAGTCAAAATACTCGGCCTTAGAGACATGGGACCAAGCATTTGAGCAGTAGTCAAAATGCTCGACCTTGGAGACGTGGGACCGAGCATTTGAGCCTTAGTCAAAATACTTGGCCTTGGAGATCTTCAAGGAGGAGTGGGTCTGCACTGTTTCTTGGGCTCATAGAATACTTTTTGCTTTTGGCCCATTAGGGGCCTTTGGACAATTTCTTTTGCCTTTGAGCTGTTCTAGAATTCTTTGTAGAGACATTCAATGCTGGAGTGTTGGGTTGTTTCTAGGATATACTATGGAGGCATTAAATGTTGGAGTGTGTGTTGTCATTTTAGGGAGTGTAAAGACGGTGCATGCCCTTGATGGTACACCTTCTACAGCCTTGGAGAGTGTAAAAGCGGAGCATGCCCTTGATGGTACGCCTTCTGCAACCTTGGAGAGTGTAACAGCACCTTGGTTACACCAAAAATCGTGTCATTATAGTTGGGGGTGGAGTTAATTTCCCTCGTTAATCACGCCCGAGCTTCTATATAAGAGAGGAGTTTCCTCTCATTTCTTCACTTCACTTCATTTGCATTCAAAGAGAAATTTTGAGAGCCCTTAAAGTCTGAGAGCTCTTTGTTGTGAGGAGGATTGAGGTGTGGAGCTTGTTCGTAGTTGGGTTTGAACTACTTGGAGTTGCCATGGGGATCTGCCTTTAGTGAGTTTTCCCTTTCCCATTCTTATAATGTCTTCAGTAGATAATTATCGTGATAGGCCTAATAGTAGTGGTAGTGGTAATGAGGACAACCAGGCACTGTCTGCGGAGTTGAATGAGGCTATGGGGCTGGACTGAGCCTCTAGTGAGGGTGAAACCTAGGGACTGACGACACTCAGAATGAGCCATTGGAAATGGTTCCCTACGGGACTAGGGAAGAGGAAGAAGAGGATTCTTCTTCCGAATATGAGGAGGATAACATTTTAGCTGAACTCATGGGGGATATGAGGATACAATGGTCATTTACGATGAACTTTGTACCAAATAAGCTGGAGGTAAGGGAGCTCGAGGTCATCAGGCGTGTGTACTAGATTTCAGAAGAGTACACCCCGAAGAATGCTAGTGTTTGGGAGAAGGCCTGTGATGTCCTCTCGAGCCAAGTGCCCTTCGAGATATGTGTTTATGAATAGCACATGAGAACTGGACTAAGATTCCCACTCCATCATTTCCTCTGCTCAGTGTTGAGGTTCTTCAATATAGCATTGTACCAGCTGGTACCTAATTCCGTGCATCTAATCATGTTATTCATTTGTGTTTGCTCGGACATGAATGAGCTAATGAACATAAATGTTTTTACAGCCCACTTCCAAATTAGCAAGCATGGCTAGCACGAGTGGGTCGTGATTAGCTCTAGAGCTAGGAAGGGGCTATTGAGGAAGAAACCTACCTCTATCAAGCAGTGGAAGAAAACCTTCTTCTACGTCGAGAACGAGAAGAGTTTCAGGGTTCCATTGTCATAGAATCTGGACCATGCAGGGAAGTGTAAAAAACCGCACCTCCTACACCACGAGCAAGAAACGCTAAAAGCTACAGTTATCGCGCCCATTGACGTTAGTGTCTTGTTTGACAACGAAGAGCTGGTGAAGTGATAGATGCTTAAATATTCATATTTAAGCCCCCTTGTTTATAGTTGTTAGGTCCTTAATTACGTTAATTTTATCTCTTTTACTTTATTTGTGTGTTTTACATGTTTTTATAGGGTCTTGGATAAAAAGAAGCAGTTTTGGCACTTAAATAAAGAAATCTGGAAGCCCTTGAGCATTCTCTGCACAAAGTGCGATCAATCGCGCCATGCAATGCGATCGAGCGCACATGCGATCGTGCGCACACTTGAAGGATCGAGCGCACACTGCGATCGAGCGCACATGTACGGGCGTGAACAGTAAACTGCAGAACCCTATTTTGGTAATAAGAGAATTGTTGTTTTAGGAAGGTTTAGGAACTCATGGTTCTCTTAGGACTTCTCAAAGACCTATAAATACACTTGTAACTCGCACACAAAGAGACACCTTAGATAGAAAACACTTCTCTCTTTTCTTTTACTTGGAGTTGAGGGCTTGGGAGAGAATTGACGCCTCTTCTCTCGAGTTTATTCTTCTCCTTTATGTTTAGTTTATTTATAATGTTTACTTCAGTTAGAAAGTGTAACTAACTCTTTTATAGGGCTCGATTGAAGCCCTAGTTATGCATTCCCATATTTTTATTCATTGATTAAATCTTTGCCGATAGCTTATTATGTTACTTAACTTGATTAACACCTGTGCTTATTTAAATTCCTCATGTGTATGTGTAAGGCCAACGTATGCATGTGGTATGGATGGGTTAGTTAGATCAATTTGGATGACCGAGTCCTAGGTCTAACATTAGTAATAAGGGATATCTTATCTGGGTACCCGGGTTAATCAACATGGGAAACCGGGAGTAGATACCATGCCCTAGGTCTCATGTGGTTGTCGATTTCCACAGTACTTATGTTTTCTTAAGGAACAACTCAAGCAGATACCATGTTGAATCCCTTAAGGAAGAAAAGAGCTAGAGTAGATACCATGCCTAACTCGTTGCTTAGGAAAATCAATAGCTTAAGGAGTAGATACCATGCCCTTAGGTTGGCAACCAGTAGGTATCCATAATAAAGCTAGTGTACTGATACCTTACACATATTGGGAATGTATGACTAGTGGTGGATATCAAAGCCCTATGTCTTTATTATTATCCAATCACCTTCCAACGAATATTTATCTTTTTTTTCACTTTTGAGAAGCTAATTCTAAAAAGCAATTTTACCAATCCCTGTGGAGATGACCTTGCTTTCGCACACTAGACTACACTGATGACCTTGTGCACTTGCAAGTATAACTAGTACGATTATTTACTCATTAATTTAGGTAGATAGTCGCACAACAAGTTTTTGGCGCCGTTGCTGGGGATTGGGCTAAATTTTCTTTTAGAATTATTTTCATTCTTATTTTTTATTTTTATTATTTTGCTTTTTTCTGTTTTATTTTTCATCAAACCCTAATTGATTTCTTTTTCGTTTCAGGCACTTCAAAACCCTAATTCTACTTTCTGTGGTATTTGCGATCGATCGCAACCTCCTGTGCGATCGAGTGCATTTAGGGAAGAAAGCATCCGAGCAGCAGAGTTGAACTGCTACACTAAAGCTGTTTCTTCTGATTTATGCACGGACTTCGATCCCGACATCCAGAATTCTTTCCCCTCGATCCCGAGCTTGAGTGGACTATCCTACAAAAGCTAAGGAACAACTTCGAGGAGAATGAAGAAGAAATCGAGAACGAAACACAAATGGTGGAATAGCTCGAGAACCAGCAACCACCTGCACAAGTATCGATGAAGCACTCCTTCATCCCTCAGAACATTGATCAACGATCATGCATTGCATATCAACCTGAGGCGGCGGGAAATTATTACATATCTCCACAAATCTTGAACGCTTTGACTCATTTTAGAGGCACTCCTAACGAAGATCCACACTTGCACCTCCGAGAATTCTTCGATCCTTGCAAGTTCCAGCACATACAAGGATTAGACCAAGAAGGAATAAGGTTAATTTTATTCCCTTTTTCCTTGAAATATAATGCTAAACTTTGGTATAATTCTTTGCCTGTAGTTTCCATCCACACTTGGGAGGAGTTGGCAAGCAAGTTCCTAAAGAAGTTCTTCCCAGCCCAAAAGACGAGACAAATGAGGAAGGAGATCCAGTCCTTCCAACAAAAGGATGGGGACCTCTTCTTTGAAGCATGGGGACACTTCAACGACTTGCTACTCAAATGCCCACACTATAACCTGCCTCAAGATGAACTGGTACAAGCCTTTTATGAAGGTTTGAATGATATTAATAAATGTATTGTTGATTCAGGTTGTGGAGGAGTCCTAATGGAGAAAAGCAGTGCAGAAGCAATGGAGCTCTTCGAAACCCTCAGCGAGCACACCTAACAATTCTCCTCTTGAGGTAGACATGTGACCAAGGGTAAAGGTATGTATGAGGTAAATATAAATGGAGGATCTTCACCCCAAATGGCAGCAATGGAGAGGAAACTCGATATGATTGTAAAAGCCATGACTATTCAAAATGCCTCATCCAGCCTACCATCCACCTCACTCCAGGTATGTGTAATTTGTTCTCAATACGACCATAATACTGATACGTGTCCTTTGTACTCATCTGCATATCTGGAACAAGCCAACTACGTAGGGCCTAACAGCTATCCACCGAAGAACAACCCATATGCCAACACGTAGAACCCTGGATGGCGGAATCACCCAAATTTCTCATGGAGCAACAACCAGAACAACCAAGGATAGCAACGAAACCCGTAGCCCACTACTCATGCTAATTCCGAACCAAAGAGGAACGACCTCGAAAGTCTAGTAAGACAACTGGTGTCATCACAAGAACAGTTCATGACTCAGCAAAAACAAACCAATACGGCACATGAGCAAGCAATTCAAAGACTAGAGGTACAAGTAGGACAACTAGCTAAAGAGCTCAGTAGCAGAAAGCAAGGAGAGCTCCCAGCTCAAACACTACCTAAGCCTGGGGGGCATCAACAATTAAACGCTGTGACATCCCTGAGAAATGGCAAGGTGATAGGGTCCGATGAGCTTACAGCACCGTCCAAAGAGACACCATCAGCATCAAGGGTAAGTGAGACGGAGAAGGTGAATGCTCCACCCTTCCCGCAAAAGTTAGTAAAACAGAAGAAAGTCAATAAACTAATTGATATTTTTGAAACCTTACGAAAAGTAGAGATTAATATTCCTTTGTTAGATGCCATTAAACAAATTCCTGCATATGCTAAGTTTTTAAAAGAATATTGCACTAACAAAAGGAATTTCCAGGAGCATGAGACAGTAGCCTTAACCGAAGAGGTAAGTGCTGTACTTTTAAGAAAATTACCACCTAAGCTAAAAGATTCGGGTAGTTTTACTATTCCTTGCAGGTTAGGTGACCAACTGTTCAAGCATGCACTATTGGATCTAGGAGCAAGTGTCAACCTGCTGCCATACAGTGTATACGAGACACTAGGTTTGGGGGAGCTTCAACCAACCTCCGTCACTTTGCAACTAGCTGACCGAAGCATCAAACGACCAAGAGGTATCCTTGAGGATGTGTTGGTAAGAGTAGGAAAATTTATTATACCTGCTAATTTTATAGTATTAGATATGGAAAAATGTACTTTGCTATTGCCCCTCCCCATCATCCTAGGACGCCCCTTTATGATAACTGCTGACACTAATATTAGTGTAAAAAGGGGCGTTATCACAATGGGAGTAAATGATGAGGAAATACAATTTCAAATATTTAATACATTAAAATCGACCAGTAATGATAATAAATATTCTAATATGAATTTCATGCAAAGTGTTGTTGAGAAAACTTCTCAGGTCCATCGCACCACTATATTGGAGACTATCTCAAACAATGAGAACACAAGAGTAGACATTAGGTCGAAGGAGGATAATATGATTAAAGACGTGCAGCTTTTCAAGGACACACCAAAACCTTCAAGTAAGTGTGCTCTTCAAATTGAACCTCTTGCACTTACTCATACTACTTTTCCTTATTATATTGACCAGATGTCAAGATGGGAGATGAAGAAACTATCAACAGCACTTGAATCAGTACAGTATACAGCTGAAACACAAGCACTAGAGCTCCAAGAGGTGGACTCTAGGTGCTTCCCTCCAAACAACTAGCACAGTAGCAAGAGAGTGCTTGAGGAAAGTAAAAATTTGATCACCTATTAAGCTCAAGCACCTCTGGTAAAGTTAGTGGTACTGAGGCCACTAACAAATGGTAAGGTTGTATCATTTCAATAAATCATTTTCTTTCAGCTAAGGTAAAATTTTTACTTGAGCCCATGTGCCATACTTGCGATCGATCGCACCCTCCAGTACGATCGAGTGCAAGTGTGCGATCGAGCGTGTCCTTAAAACGTGTTCAAGCGCACAAGTGCGATCGAGCACACCCCGAGTGCGATCGA
Source organism: Bretschneidera sinensis (assembly GCA_023935145.1). Lineage (NCBI taxonomy): Eukaryota > Viridiplantae > Streptophyta > Magnoliopsida > Brassicales > Akaniaceae > Bretschneidera > Bretschneidera sinensis. The sequence continues at coordinate 24,945,451 of CM043703.1, forward strand.
GCGCACTTGAAGCATAGACATTTATAAGTTTGAAAACAATCATTCACGCACTCACCCCTCCACCTCTCTACACACGTACACACTCACTAGCACCCTACTCTCTCTCTCACACTCGCCCTTACCCACATCTCTCTCCCTCATCACCATCCCCACTCCTTACTCATCAGCACCACCACTCACCATCACCCTCATCACCATCAACCAACCACTGCCACCGCACACACCACCCCATCACACTTCCTTTCACACCATTTCCCAAGGTACACCTTTTCTTTGTATTCTACACTCCGATTTTTATGTTTTTCCTTTCATTCTTAAATATAAACTTATTGCCAGTATAAATTGGGGCTTGTTTTACTTGCAGGAGGTTAGAATCACATTCCAACCCCCAAGATTGTAGCTTTTCTTTTTGGTGCACACCACTTGTTCGAAGAAATACCTGACCGTGTACGATCGAGCACATAGACAGCGTGCGATCGAGCGCACCTCGCTGAGATCGATCGCAAATCAGGCAGCACCTACAAACGCAGCATGTCTCGACCGTCTGTTTCCACGTCCGGCGTATCCAACAGTCGTGCCTCGTCATCCCGGCCCAGCATCGAGCAACGAGAGCTGTTGTTCGAGACCACTTTCGCCATAGATGACATATTCCGACACATAGACGCCACACAATGGGCCGTCCAAGCATTCCACCATCGAGGGCTGAAGCGGCTATTTAGGCCAGTATGTTCCACTGCCTACTCCCAGCTCGTAGTCTAGTTTTATCAGCATCTCTCTTTCGATTGCAGCAGACCAGGAGTCCTCACCTCGTCAGTTTGGGGCACGCCCATCGAGGTGACTAGTGCCGATATCGCCGCTGCTCTTCATTGCACCGATGAGTCCCTTCTTAAGGACACTGATATCGAGGAGCAGCTGAAGTCCTTTGCCCTGGCCGAGATCATCACAGACATGTGCGCTGGCCAGTATGCCGACAGGCATAACAATGCGATCGACCGGTCCAAACTGCCTCCCAGACTGTGGCTCATCGATACGATATTTCATCGTAATGTGTGTCCGTTGGGGCACAAGACGCAGCGACGAGACCAGTTTCTTCAGACATTATATGCCTTCCATAGAGGCCACTAGTACTCCATCCCGTTTGTCATTTGGAGCCAGCTACACAAGTTCTGGGATCACGTACATGGCCGTCAGACCACTATGGCCAATGCTTGGGGCCTCCCTTTCCCGTTCCTACTCGCTTCCATCCTCAAGAAGAAGGGGATTAAGGGGACCCATAACGACGGGCCAGTACGAGAGCATCATTTCTTTGGGAAGGCTCAGTGGACACAGAGCATATCGCACATGCCACGAGGACCCCCAGTATCTGCTCCAGCAGCTGAGCGGGTTGAGGAATATCACATGGATACCGAGGCCCCGATCCTGAGCCCGGTAAGCGAGGAGGACCATTCGGCCATGGGACACACTGAGTCCCAGCACTTCTTCGTTGAGCTATCCTCCTTCCGAGGCGAGGTCGCTGCCGCCACCACACTTGTACATCAGCGCATCGACAGTTTGGAGGCACGCTTCACACGACAGGAGGCCATGCTGCAGGCCATTCTTGATCGCCTACCTGCGGCACCCGGTACCTCTCTGACTGCACCACCTAATGATCAACAGTGAGAGAGTACCACATCTGGCTGAAGACATAAAACTCAGCGCTCATGGGAGGCACCCCAATGCATATCCTTTTTATAGTTTATGTTATTATTCGTATTTTATACTTTTATATTATTGTCTATTACTTGTTTTCCATTTTATTTTTGTTTTTCTTTCTTTTTCAAGGACAGTGTCAGTGCATCCAGTTGAAGTTTGGGGGCGTGCTACGAGCCATGTCAGCCATCAGTTCTCCATCTCCCAGGTCAGCTCCTTCCATGCTATTCACACATTAGGGACAATGTGCAATTTAAGTTGGGGGTATGGGGACACATTCACACACTACAGTATGTCCTACATTTTTGTTTTTATTTTTGTTGCTATTTTCATAGATAAATGCATGTTCATTTTGTCCAATAAACTTTTTTTTTAGATCTAAACAAAACTGTATGATTCGACTTCATCAGCGAGCTTAACACTTTGAATATATAAGCCAATAATCAAGTTTTGAACCTAGATCACTGCCTTTAGGCATTTAAGAATTCACAAGTTTAGCTTAACTATCACGAGCACATTAGCACATGATCATGTGGGGTATGACATGTTATTTGGATTTGTATGTTTCTTTTGCTTGACTGTGAGCTAGATGACCTATTAGATTGACATATTGGCATATGAAAATAGAAAAGATTGATTAATGCTCAAAAGAAACAAATGCTCCTAATGATCAATAAAACAAATCTTTCGCTGAGTAACTGGCCCTCTTGCCTCAGTAAGCATTGAGTGTCACGTCAAAAGGTGAAAAATCTTAAATGATCATTAAAAAGAACTTTCTGCTGAGTAACTGGCCCTCTTGCCTCAGTAAACATTGAGTGTCACGTCAAAAGGTGGAAAATTCTAAAGGGTAGCATTAAGACCAGTTAGTTTCATAGCCTTGTTGACTCGAGCTAGTAAGTCCTTAGGGGTGCCTTTACACCTAATGCCCTAAAACCATCTGGTTTGGGAGTCATTGACTAAATGCTCGTTACACGAGTCAACAAGAAAGCTTAAGGGAACTAACTTGGCAAAAAAATCACAAATAAAAGTCTATGCCATATTTGTTGATTCTAATAGGAAATTTGGTGAATCTTGAGTCATTGAAACACTACACATTAGAATTATTTGGAAACCCAATCTTTTATGTGCTAGTCCACCACACACTCAGTCAAACTTGTGATGTCTTAACCTGCCTCATGAAAGTGATTTGCGTTCAAAACTCGTATTCATTGCAAAGATGTGTTTATATTTGTTAAGCTTGCTCATGAATGCGCATCATAGTTTTGTGTGAAACCTAAACATTTGTTGGACACCATGAGCATTGGATTTATCTATGTTTTCGTTTTAGTTTTTAATTTAGTATTGCTAAGGGACTAGCAATATGTAAGTTTGGGGGTGTGATAGATGCTTAGTTATTCATATTTAAGCCCCCTTATTTACAGTTGTTAGGTCCTTAATTACGTTAATTTTATCTCTTTTACTCCATTTGTGTGTTTTACATGTTTTTATAGGGTCTTGGATAAAAAGAAGCAGTTTTGGCACTTAAATGAAGAAATCTGGAAGCCCTGGAGCATTCTCCGCACAAAGTGTGATCGATCGCACCATGCAATGCCATCGAGCGCACATGCGATCATGCGCACACTTGAAGGATCGAGCGCACACTGTGATCGAGCGCAAGGCACACTGCGATCGAGCGCACATGTACGGGCGTGAACAGTAAACTGCATAACCCTATTTTGGTAATAAGAGAATTGTTGTTTTAGAAAGGTTTAGGAACTCATGGTTCTCTTAGGACTTCTCAAAGACCTATAAATACACTTGTAACTCACACACAAATAGACACCTTAGATAGAAAACACTTCTCTCTTTTCTTTTACTTGGAGTTGAGGGCTTGGGAGAGAATTGACGCCTCTTCTCTCAGGTTTATTCTTCTCCTTTATGTTTAGTTTATTTATAATGTTTACTTCAGTTAGTATGTGTAACTAACTCTCTTATAGGGCTCGATTGAAGCCCTAGTTATGCATTCCCATATTTTTATTCATTGATTAAATCTTTGCCGATAGCTTATTATGTTACTTAACTTGATTAACACTTGTGCTTATTTAAATTCCTCATATGTATGTGTAAGGCCAACGTATGCATGTGGTATGGATGGGTTAGTTAGATCAATTTGGATGACCGAGTCCTGGATCTAACATTAGTAACAAGGGATATCTTATCCGGGTACCCGGGTTAATCAACATGGGAAACCAGGAGTAGATACCATGCCCTAGGTCTCATGTGGTTATCGATTTCCACAGTACTTATGTTTTCTTAAGGAACAACTCAAGCAGATACCATGTTGAATCGCTTAAGGAAGAAAAGAGTTAGAGTAGATACCATGCATAACTCGTTGCTTAGGGAAATCAATAGCTTAAGGAGTAGATACCATGCCCTTAGGTTGGCAACCAGTAGGTATACATAATAAAACTAGTGCACTGATACCTTACACACATTGGGAATGTATGACTAGTGGTGGATATCAAAGCCCTATGTCTTTATTATTATCAAATCACCTTCCAACGAATATTTATCTTTTTTTTTACTTTTGAGAAACTAATTCTAAAAAGCAACTTTACCAATCCCTGTGGAGATGACCTTGCTTTCGCACACTAGACTACACTGATGACCTTGTGCACTTGCAAGTATAACTAGTAAAATTATTTACTCATTAATTTAGGTAGATAACCGCACGACATGAAGCATTGCCTCTACCCTCGCTGTCCTGAGGGGACTTTAGAGAGTGGTATATATACTTGAAAATCGTTTCCTAATTTCTTTGTTTCTTGTTACTTATACTTATGTTTTTTGCTGAGTAGAGATGGAAGCCACAGTTAAAGCTAGGGAAAGGGCGAAGAAGATGGCTCTAGAGAAGAAAAAGGGTTGCTCAAGCTGGGAAGCAACATATACAGGCCCAAGGGTCAAGAAAGCATCTGAGGGCTCTTTCTCCTATCCCTATTGATGTGGAGACCTTGAGCCCCTCTGAGCCCTCTTCTAAGCCGAGTAATATCTCACTTGCACCTCTACCTAAGCAAACACGGCTTTCGTCCTCATCCTAAGGGCCCTTTTCAAAGGTTAGGGTCTTTATGCCCAACTAGGGCATAAAGACAGATGACTTTGTTTTTGCTCATGCCAGGGTCGCTCGAGAGCACCTTGTCCTAGGCATCCCAATGAGAGCCTTTGCTCCATGGTCGAGGTCTTACCCTCCCAGGTGAGTGTTTCTACCTTACTTTTTGAATTTTTCTTTGAACTTTTTCTACTTCATAGTAGCTTTACTTATTCTTCTACTTTCTATTTAAGTCGAGCGTGGTGAATAGGATATTGTTGCGCTGCTGCTTGGATATGAGTGATAGGCTAACCTGATGCCAACAAAAGTTGGACGACAGTTGTGGGCTTATCCAGTAGCTGCAGGGCTCCTTGGAAAGAGCTTGTCTGAGCAAAAAGGGAGTTGATCAGGCCAGGACCAAGGCCGTGGAGGAGAAAGAGGTTGTGCACAAAGATAGGGACGCTGCCAAGGCATTTGAACACAAGCTGAGGGGGAAGATGGAAAAGGCCATTAAGAGGGTCATGGAGGAGGCCATGGTCAGCTTCAAGAACTCCTCTTCCTACCGAGAGGCTGTAGAGGAGGAGGTCGAGCTCTAGTTTCTCGAGGGGTTCTTGGAGGCTAAGAGGAAGGCCAAAGCACTTTACCCTCAAGTCAACTTCTCTGCTCTTGAGCTTATCACCTCAAGGGATGAAGATGGGGCCGTGTTGGATGGTTTCAGAGGCGAGGAGGAGGCGCAGGCCCAGTCGAGTGGCGTCGTGGCAGAGGCTGTGTCTGATGGGGAGGTCAGCCCCTAAGGACTTATTCTTCTTTTTGTAGCAGTTTTTTCTTTTTCTTTGTAGTAGTTTTTTCTTCTTCTTTGTAGTTTGAGGCCGATAGTGCCTTCTTTAATGAATTGCTTAATGAAATTTCTTTCTCACACCTTATAGCCCATCGTGAACTTATATTTTTTCGTTGTTATCGGTAAGAGAGGCCGAGATGAGGTAACTTAGAAAACAAGGGTTCTTTCATTGATAACCGAGGCATTTACAAGTTACACTGTCAACTCATGCGAAGCATGGAATTCGAGGGATGTACACTATTAATAAAATTTACGGATGTTCTTCGCGTTCTAAGTGCGAGGGATAAGCTTACCATTCAATTCTTCAAGCTTGAAAAAGCCAGCTTGGCAAACTCTTTTGATGAGATATGAGCCTTCCCAGTTTATGACGAGTTTCTCGTTTCTCGAGGATGAGACATTTTATTTTTTTGTAAAACGAGAACACGTAGCTTAAAGCTTATCTCTTAGACTCGAGAGTTGTAGTACCTAGTCATTCTCTAATAATAAGCAGCTAATTGAATCTGAGCTTTATCCCGAGCTTCATCGATAAGATCAGCTTTCATCTGTAGGGCTTCTTCATTATTAGCTCGCTCGAAGTTCTGTACTCGTAACGAGGGCACCCCAATCTCTAAGGGGATCACTGTTTCTGATTCGTATGCCATGAAGAAAGGAGTTTCTCCAATAGGGGTCCTAGCGGTGGTTTGATAAGCCCATAGTACGTTTGGAAAAATGGTTGATCCATTGCTTGTCAGCTTCATCAAATCTTTTCTTGATGCCCTCCAGAAGTGTCCTGTTGGTCACCTCGGCTTACCTGCTATTTTGTGGATACCCTACAAAAGAGAATCGATGCTCGATGTGAAGCTCTTCACAGAATGCCTTGAACCAAGCACTGTTAAACTATTTGATGTTGTTAGTGACCAATGTCTAAAGTATGCCAAACTGACACACTATGGACTTCCAAACAAAACTTCAAGCTTGATGATCGGTTATACTAGCAAATGGTTCTTCCTCTACCCACTTGGTGAAGTAATCTATTGCTATGATAATATGCTTTCTCTGGCCGGATGCCCCAGTGAAAGGGCTAAGGAGATCCATCCCCCACATGGTGAAAGGAAGTTGCCTCGTGATATAGGTAAGAGGGTTTGCTGGCCTGTGGGGCACAGGGGAGTACTGCTGATAGCTTCTACATTTTTTGACTAATTTTGTGGCATCTCTATGCATTTTGGGTGAATAGTATCCTTGACGGAGTACTTTTGAAGGTTAATGCTCGATTTCCTAGGTGATTCTCGCATACCCCTTCGTGAACCTCCTAAAGAGCATAATTGGCCTCGGTAGGCCCGAGACACTTCAAATAAGGCGTCATAAAACTTTTTTTGTATAATTGTTCATCTATGACTGTGTATCGAGAAGCGTGGGAGATAAGTTTTTTAGTTTCACTCTTCTGCTCAGAAAGCTGACCATCACGTAAATACCGAAGGATTGGGTCTGCCCACATCTCTTCTTTGGTCACTGGCAGCACAAGTACTTCATCAATGCTTAGGATGGCGAGAGTCTCACGGTAGATGGCTTGGGTTGGCTCGGCCTGCCGAGAGGAGGTGAGTCGGGCCAAAGCGTCAGCTTTCAAATTCTCTGCCTGAGGAACCTGAGTTATCCGAAATACTCTAAATACAGTGGCGAGTTCTCTAGCCCTCTTAGAATATCAAGCAATCTTCTAACCTCGGGCTTCGAATTCACCAATCATCTGATTTACCATCAGTTACGAGTCGTTGTATGTGTCCAGGGCTTCAACGGCCATCGCTTTCGCTAAATTCATTCTGGCGAGTAATGCCTCATACTCTGCTTCATTATTAGAAGTTTTGAACCCGAATCTTAAAGCATATTCAATGACTAATCCATCCGAACTAAAAAGGATGAGCCCTGCCCCACTTCTGACACTGTTCGAGGAACCGTCAACATAAAGGGTCCACTGCGGAGTTTGCTCGGCTATCACCGGTTCCAGTGTTTTGGTCGGACCCTCCTAGAGTGTTTTCTCCACAATAAAGTCTGCGAAGGCCTGAGCCTTGATAGTTTTTCTGAGGTTTTATCGGATGTCAAACTCTTCGAGCTTTATGGACCACTTGACCATCCTCCCCAAGATGTCTGGCTTATGAAGAACTTGTCTCAGCAGTTGATCTGTTAAGAGGACGATGGTGTGTGCTTGGAAATACGGCCGAAGCTTGCGTGCTATAATTAGGAGAGTATACGCCATTTTTTTTATCGAGAGGTACCGTACTTTTACATCATGAAGAACTTTGCTAAGATAGTACATAGTTTTCTAGACATTCATATCTTCCCGAATCAAAATAGAGGCCATTACTTCTTGCCTAGCCGATAAATATAGGAAGAGTTCCTTTACCATAATAAGTTTGGTCAAAAGTGGGGGATAACTCAAATATTCTTTTAGCCCCTCGAAGACTTTTTGACAGTCTTCAGTCCAGACAAAGTCTTTTGCCTTCCTGATGACTTTGAAGAAGAGGAGCCACTTCTCTACAGATTTCAACATAAAACGACTTAGTGCCGCTATACATCCTGTCAGCCTTTGCACTTCTTTTATCGTCTTATGAGAGGTCATACCAAGGATAGCCTCGATCTTCTCTAGGTTAGCTTCTACTCCTCTTTGGGTGACCATAAAATCGAGGAACTTCCCTCTAGTGACTCCAAATGCGCACTTCGCAGGGTTTAACTTCATCCAGTGATGTCGAAGCACCTCAAATGTCTCCTCTAGGTCAGATTCATGGTCTTTGGCTTTAGCACTCTTAACCAACATGTCATCCATATAAACTTTCATATTTCTTCCAATCTACTCACGAAAGATCTTGTTCACCAACCTCTGATAGGTTGCCCCGATGTTTTTTAGCCCAAACAGCATGACTTTATAATAGTACAGCCCTTAGTGACGAAGGTTGTTTTTTCTTGGTCAGGCTTGTGCATAAGGATCTAGTTTTAGCCAGAATAGACGTCCATGAAAGTCAAAAGTTGAAGCCTTGAGGTGGCGTAAACCAGTTGATCGATTCGCGATAGAGGCAAACTGTCTTTCGGGCAAGCCTTATTCAGATCTGTGAAGTCAATGCAGATTCACCACTTACCATTGGGTTTTCTAACCATCACCACATTGGAGACCTAGTCAGGATAGTTTGTCTCTCGGATAAAGTCATCTGCAAGTAGTTTATCAACTTGGTTTTGATGGTGGCTTGCCGCTCGAGGGCAAATGATTTCTTATTCTGAGTGACTGGCTTATGGTTGAGGTCCATATTTAGCCGATGAACGGTGACCTCTAGGCTAATCCCGGGCATATCCGAGGATGACTATGCAAACAAGTCTTGATTCCTCCATAGAAAAGAGATGAGTGACTCCTTGAGATTCTTGGTGAGATCAAAGCCAATTTGAACTGTTCTGGAGATGTCTTCGCCAAGTGGGACAACAGTTAGCTTCTTTACGGGTTTGCCACATGAGGTTTTTACTTTATCCCTAAATTCTTTCACTTCGAAGGGCAAAGTCTCGTTTTTTTTTTCCTTCTCTTACAATACTCAGATAACATGACCTAGAGACCTACTGGTCCCCTTTAACTTCACCCACTCTATCGTCAGTGGGGAACATCATTTTCAAATGGTAGGTGGAGACAACCACTTTCAATTTGTTGAGAGTAGGTCTACCGAGAATCACATTGTAGGACAACGGTCGTTTGACTATCAGAAAAGTAGTATATACAGTAATAATTTGTGGAGCCATCCTTGCGGTGATCGAGAGAACTATGCTACCTTCTGCGAACACCAGAGTCCCCAAGAAGCTGTATAACGGGGTGGAGATTTGCTCTAAATAACTTTTTTTCAACTGCATCTTCTGAAAGGCATCATAGAATAAGATGTCTGCTAAACTTCCGTTATCCACCAAGATGCATCTGACGTCGTGGTTGGACTACCATGGCATCATCGTACGGGTTTTGTACTTCGTCTAGATCATCATCCGTGAAAGAAATTGTCTGTCTTGTCTTCCTTTGCTTATGAAGCCCGCTAATAGAAGCTACGGACCTGGCATATGTTTTCCTGTTCTTCCCGGAGTTACCTCCGACGGCTGATCCACTGTAGAAAGTTTTGATAATTCTAGTTACCGTGACTTCTTGGCCTCCTTTGTTAGATTCTCCTTGGTTTGGCTTCGGACTCTTCTAGGGAGCTTGATGCTCTTAGTTCTTACTAGAGAGACGTCCGGGACTCCTCCTGGATCAATCGGGCATTACTAATTCCTCGATTGATAAGGGCCACAATATGTTGCTTCAGAGTATGGCACTCCTCAGTATTGTTCCCATGGTTTCTATGGAATAGGCACCAATTGCTATGATCCCCGTTGAGGCGCTGCGGTTTTGAGGGCCATCGAAAGATTTTCCTATCCTAGAACTGTATCAGGACATTGGTTCTGGATGCGTTGAGAGGAGTGAAACTTTCAAAATGGGTGGTCGCCTTATATATGCCCTCTAATGGGGTTTTTTGGTCGTCCCACCGCGAGGATCGCTGGTGTCTTTATTCTTCTTCTTCATTTCCCCTTCCATTTCTCTTTGGAAAGCATGATCATCTTCTACCAGCATATACTTCTCTGCTCGGGTTAAGATCTTGTTCTTATCTTTAGACAGTCGCCTAGTGAGCTTGGAGCTGAAGATTCTGAATCTCAGTCCATTTTTGAATGCCAGCATCTGAACGTTGGAATCGAAGTCAGGGATCTCCTAAGCGGCAGCACTGAACCTTGATATGTAGGCTCGATGCCTCTCCCCTCAATGTTGAATGATGTTGAACAGGCTTTTCGAGGTCTTCTTAGGTCCCTTACTGCTGAGAAAGTGGGAAGAAAAGGTGTAACTAAGCTTTTTGAAGGTGTCGATGCTTCATGGCTTTAGCCGGGAATACCATGTACTGACAGCTTTTTTGAGCGTAAGGGGAAACACTCGGTACATGATAGGATCAAAGTGCTGGTGCAGCATCATGGTGGTGTTGTAATGCTTTAAGTGGTCTAAGGGATCTGTCGAGCCATCATAGGGCCTAATTTGTGGCATCCAAAAATTTGGTGGGAGCGGAGCTTCGAGGACTTCCTGTGTGAATGGTAAGTCTTGGATGCTGAGTTCATCCAAGACTTTATGATTTCGGCATTTGAAGGCTTCATTGATTTTCTCTTCCATCTCCTCGATTCGTTTGTCCAAGTTGAGGTTGCTTCGGGAGAATGAGCCTCCTCTAGATCTATTGGCACGAGGTGGTGAAGACTCTGCAATGGAACGACTGTTGATGGGGAGCCAGTCAATAGGAGGGCTAGTTTTCCTAGGAGCATGGTGAGGAGATGGGGGCGAGGGCTGTCGACCTCTTTTTTCTGACTTCGGCAGCCAGGTTCATCCGATCATTGGAGAGGGAGTTAGCCGTGTGTCACTAGGGCACTGGAGAGTGAATTATTTACTACATCACATGACAACACCACTTGAGAGTCATTCTATCTGATCAGTTTTTTAACATCCTGCAAATTTATATTTTTACACAAACTCAAAGCTTCCTTGTTGGGAATTCTGATACCCAAAAACAAATTACAATTGCAAAAATAAAGAGAAAATAAACACAATAATTTTTTAACCTGGTTCAGCACCTGTTGCCTACGTCCACGAGCCAATCGTTATTCCACTACTTTTATAATTTTTAGATGGAGGAAAGCTGTTAAAACTCACAATACACAACTTTTCTAGACAAAACTATGTGAAAACCCTCTTCAATCTCACAACTCAAAACTCTAATATACCCAATATTCACTCAATCCTTGAATCCCTATATTGGTATTTGTTTGCTACACTCCCATCTGACCAACTATTCCTGGTTAAGGAATAGGGTGAGGAACTAACTCTCTTTATGCCCATATTTATAATAACTAATACCTAAATCCTAACAAAATCCTCTCTCGACTCAAATCCCCAAATATTTCGATCCACGTGCTAGTTTACCTCTACTCGATCAAAACCTACATATTTTAATCGAGCATTCAATATCGTTTAATTAGATTTTGGGCCTAATCCCAACAATCCTCTACCTAGGCTTAAAATCTGATATTCAACAACACATCTGACTTACTTCTTCATCGTATCAAATCACTGAATTTTTGTCGTTATCGAACCTTAGCTCTGATACCACTTGTTGGGAATTCTGACACCCCAAAAATAACTATGCAATCAAATAAGTAAAAATAAAGAGAAAAGAAACACAAGAATTTTTTTAACGTAGTTCGGCACCTCTTGCCTATGTCTATGAGCCAATTGTTATTCCACTACTTTTGCAACTTCTGGATGGAGAAATGCTACTAAAACTCACTACATCAAAATACATAATTTTTCTAGAAAAAAACTATGTGAAAACTCTCCTCAATCTCACAACCCAATACATTCAATATTCACTCAACTTTGGTTGTTGCAATTACATCTGACCAGCTTTGGCATACAGCACCATCTTTCTGCACATGTTGGATAGTGTGACCAGGAAATGTGGAGACTCAGAAGATCCAGCTGTCATTTGGAAGAAACTAAATGAGTTGTTTCTTACCAAGACTCTCCCTAATAAGATTTATCTTCTTAAACGAATCTTCGCTTTTAAAATAGATCCTAATAAAGAGTCACAAGATAATCTTGATGTGTTTAATAAACTAATTCAAGATTTGGCTAGTTGTAATATAACATTCCCGGATGAACAATTGACTGTTATATTGTTGAATTCTCTTCCTGATTATTTTGAAAGTTTGATTAATGCTATTGAATATGGAAGAGATACACTAACCAAAGAAATTGTGATCAATGCTATAAGGGTTCATGATTTCAAAGCCAAGATGAGGGAAGCATCAAGTGGGGAAGGGTTGTTTGTTAAAGGAAGTCCAGTAACTCGGTATGGCAGTAACATCCATGGCTATTACCAGGATAAACCAAAGGGTAGAGGACAAAGCCATGGGAGAGCTCACTTTAAACTGAGATTTGGAGAAAAGGGATGCTACTACTGTAATAAGGAGGGTCATTTCAAGAGAGATTGCAACAAGATGATACGGGATGAGGGAGGAAGCCATACCAAGAATGGAGAGGCTTCAGTTTCCAAGGGAGAACAGTAAGATGATGATGTTCTTGATGTGTGCTCAAATGTGAGCAAGGGATAAGAAGGTAGTAAGAGATGGATCTGGGATTTCGGGTGCACTTATTATATGTGTCCTCACCGGGATTGGTTCAAGAATTTCAAGGAAACTGATGGGGGAAAGGTTTTCCTGGAGAATGATTCTTCTTGCCAAGTGAGGGGCACGGGAGACATCCAATTGAGGATGTTTGATGGAGTTACAAGGATGCTGTGAAATGTGAGATATCTTCTGGAGTTGAGAAGAAATTTGATCTCATTAGGGTAGCTAGATTCCATAGGGTACACATACAAGGCAGAAGGAGGAAAGATCAAGGTAACCAAGGGATCTTTGATAGTGATCAAAGCAGCAATGAAAGACGGTCTCTATGAGATGATTGGAGAGATGGACATCAAGGATCAAGCAGCAAGCTTGATGGCTGAGATGGATAAGGTAGCACTTTGGCACAATTGCTTTGGACATATGAGCGAAAAGGGGCTACAAGTTCTCAGCAAGGATGGGTTACTTAATGGTGACATGGTAGAGAAACTTGATTTCTACGAGAGTTGCGTTCTTGGGAAGCAACATCGGGTCAGCTTCAACACCGGAGTGCACAAGTCTAAGGGCATTCTTGACTACATTCATGTGGATCTTTGGGGACCAGCAAGAACACTAACACAGGGAGGTAATCTTTACTTTATGTCTTTGATTGATGATTATTCTAGAAAAGTTTGGGTTTATTTGCTTAAAAATAAATCAGATGCTTTGAATAAGTTAGTGGTGTGGAAAAAGCTGGAGGAGACTCAAACGGGCAGGGTAGTTAAAGTGTTAAGAACCGATAATAGCTTATAATTTTTTGACAAGGAACTTGATCAATTCTGTAGGTTAAATGGGATTCTAAGACATAGAACGGCTGTGAAAACCCCTCAGCAAAATGGAGTTGCTAAGAGGATGAATAAGACCCTTATGGAAAAGGTTAGGCGTATGTTAATTGGTTCCGGATTTCCCAAATGTTTTTTGGGAGAAACAGTGTCTACTACTGCGTATTTGGTTAATAGATCACCCTCTAGGGTTATGGACCTTAAGACTCCCGAGGAGATGTGGAGTGGGAAACCCCCTGAGTTAAGCAACCTTAGGACTTCTGGATGTGCTGCGTTTGCACATAAAAAGAATGATAAACTTAGCCCAAGATCTAAAAAATGTGTGTTTCTAAGATATGGTGAAGGGGTTAAGGGGTATAGGTTGTAGTCCTTAGAAACAAAAGGAACTAAACTCATAATAAGTAGAGATGTCATTTTTAATGAGCATTTATTTCCCTATTTGGAGAAAATTAACCCTGCAGGGGATAGTGAGCAAACCAACCCGAAATTTGTGGAGCATAGCATCAAGAAAAATTCTGTTCAGGTAAAGCAAGGAAGGCAAGAGGGTTCGGACCAGGTAAAGCCCATTGAGGAAAGCCAAGCTCAAGATACTTAAGAGGAGGCTGAACTAGAAAGGGATGATGCAGGGAATCGGAATGATTATCAACTCACAAGGGATCAGGAAAGAAGGCTGGTCAGACCACCTTTGAGATATGGTTTGCAGCTGCAAATGTAGCAGCTCCTTATTCAGAACGAGGGAGTGAACCAGAAACTTACATGGATGCCATGGAATGTAAGGATTCGTCAAGATGGCAGCTAGCCATGAAGGAGGAAATACATTCTTTGAGAAATAATAACTCTTGGGAATTGGTGCCCAAATCAGAAAAACAGAGAGTTGTGGATTGTAAGTGCACTTACAAGATCAAAGAAGGGAACACTCCAGGGGACAAAGTTCAGTATAAGACTAAGCTAGTGGCGAAGGGGTTCATGCAAAGAGAAGGCATAGATTTCACGAAAATTTTCTCACCGGTTCACACGGTGGAGGATATGGTGAGCATCCTCATCTATGTTGATGATATGCTGTTAGTTGGTAACAGTAGGGAGAGGATAGAAAGGTTGAAGTCTCAACTCAGTTTGGAGTTTGAGATGAAGGATCTTGGTCATGCACAGAAGATCCTTGGGATGAGTATAATTCAGGAAAGAGAGAGAAACAAGTTGAAGGTTTCTCAGTCTTCCCACATAAAAAAGGTGGTGTCTAAGTTTTCTATGGAAGATGGTAAACCAGTGACGAGTATCCCAACAAATTTCTCCCTTGACTCGAATCCGCAAATATTTTGATCCCCATGCTGGTTTGCCTCTACTTAATCAAAACCTCCCTATTTTAATCGGGCCTTCAATACTATTTAATTAGATTTTGGACATAATCCCAACATTCCAAAATTTCTAACAGTTCAACTTTATTGGACTCTGCCTCACCAATTTTCATAGAAAAAATGGCCAAAAGATACCCTTTTGAGTCTCCTAATACACCCTTCCACCCCAGTAGGCTTAGACTTCCCTTTAGATGAGTCATCCACATTTAATTTCAAGTCACCATCTAATGGAAGAGACAAGTCTAAGTTGCCTTTTCTTTTTCTCATTGACATATGGACTATTTTATCAATATCAAGCAAAAGATCACGTATAGAGAAAGTTAAATCCAATCTCATGGCCTTGATCCAACTTACTATTTTGAACTTAATTATCTCACCGATTTTAATCACCTCAAATGCATTATTTTGGAAGACCACCTGATTACGCCCAAAGTATAACACGGTAGTTGTAGCACAGCTTTGGGGTATCGATTCCACAGAGAGACGAGCGATCTACAAGAGAAAGTGCAAACCTTAAAACGAACGATAAAAGTTAAACGAGAGAAATTGAGTTTTGATATTGAAGTAATGTGAAGCAGTGTAAATGTAATGGATAAACAACAAGGGTCCGGGAATCCTCCCTAGGTTTGTTGCCTTATTCCAATCTCAATTCAGTTGTTTTTATCTCGATTGTAAGTTTCACATCCCAAACAAACAATCCGCAAATATTCAATCAAGCACATATATAAACCTTAATGTAATTGATATGAATTATTCTTTACTTTCGAGTTAAGCACACATGACCTATCCTATAGATTTATCAAGAAACGACAACATATCTTTAATGACAATATTGCAGTAATGGACAAACCTAAAAGGTAAATCTACTGGACTCAATCATACCCAAACAATGTCACATAAGAAAAGCATGACTAGACTTATATAGAGAATAAAGATACAATCACCGGATTAAGAGAAAAATCTTCTAATTAAATTAAAGAGTAACTCATACAATGTTTTGATAATAAATCCAAACTATAACTGAATCAATAATGGAAAATAAGAACGACTACACCTAGGGATTCATCTCTTCGCCTTGCTTGAAGATTAGTTGACCATGGGGGAGAATGTGGCAACCTTCATGATGTTTTCCTTGGCCTCCAGCCTCTAATTATTACTCCTCAAACCCTAAGTGATCTATTTATAATATAAGAGGTCCAAGGGTGTTTTAGGGTTTAAACAATCATTAAAGTCCTAATAAGGTTATAACTCGAAAACAAAGTTTCGTGTGCGCGTTGTGGCCCTGCTTGATCCTTGGTTGGGTGTGCCTCTGGGGGCCGCAGCCCTGCCTTCTGGGCACCTAGGCTTTGGCTGATGGTGGAGTCTCTCTCTTCTGGGTGCCTAGGCTTTGTTTGGTCTAGACCTAGGCACCCACTGAAGGCTTCCTTGCCCATAAACCTTTCATCTTGTCCTTTCGGAAGCACTCCTTCACTCTGATACGCATGGAATCTTCGAGCTTTAAGCAATGATAACTTTTTCATCTCTTTTAAACTCAAAGTACCTGAAAATGCACCGAAATAGATCAATGATCCAAGAATATCACTTTAGAGTTATTAAGGTATAAAAGTGTAATTCAAACCTCGATCAACCCTAAAATGCTAACAATTAAGTACTGTTAAGATGCATTTTATGACTCTCATCACCACCTCATTTTGGAAAAACTATATTGTCCGTAAAACAGCGAGAAAAGTCATCTTTCATTCCTTTTTAATCCTTACCTTTGAACACAAACCTTCCCATGAAAGAATCAGGCTCTGAATATCCCAAGGAATTGACCAAGACACTCCCCACCACTTCAAAACACCACACCAAACCCTCCAAACTTTCTCACATTCCAGAAACAAGTGATGAATTGTTTCTTCTTTTTCATTGCATATGCCATAAATCGCTTTATTATCAGGCATGCACCCCCTCTTGACTAGTTCTGTCTTAATTGCCACTTTCCATTTGAGCAATTGCCAGGAAAAAAATTCCACTTTGTATGGAACCAAACCACACCAAACTCTACTTTCTGCCTTTGTGTTAACCTTAGATAAGCTTTCCACCTTTTGATAGAAAGATTTTACAAAAAAACTTAACATTCAAGTTAAATTCCCAAATAACTTAATCTTCTTCATTCCTACTTACCCTCAATTCCGTTCAAAAAAATCCATCATTTATTTCCTTTGAACTTCCTCCCAATCAAACAATTGCCTTCTAAATTATACCACTCATTCCCAAACACCATTAATCCAGGAGCCAAACTCACACACCATTCCTTCTTTATTCCTAGCTAACAAGAATATACAAGGAAGTCAATCCCTTAGATAGCTATTATCATCCCCACAATCACATCAAAATAAAGTTCTCTGCCCATTTTCAATCAATAAATCTACCCCTTTCCTCACCACCTCCTCATACTTATGATTTGAAGTTATACCACTCTAAATATTTAAACACTTTATCCATAATGAATCTTCAAAACAACTTGAACAACAAAGTTGCATTCTTTAATTGAAAACGACCCACCCCCAACCCTTCATATTTTCTACTTTAGCATACATGTTCCAACTTCACAAGTGAATTTTGCGACCACTGTCATAACCATTCCAAAGTAAGCTTCTTTAAGTTTCTCTAAAAGATTAAAAACACGAAGAAGCATCTTTAAAATGTACATATAATAAATGGGCAGATTATTGAGAGAAGCTTTAATCAGAGTCACTCTTCCTCCAAATGACAAACATTGTTTCTTCCACGATGCCAATCGTTTCTTGAATCTGTCTATAATTGGTTGCCATGTTGATAATGCCCTTGGAATAACACTTAAAGAAAAGTTCTTTAAGGGAAGATTTTTCAATCTACACTTCATTTTACTTGCCCAAGCATTAATCACTTCCTCTTCTAACTCAAATCCCTCCACACAAATCTTAAAGAAATTAACTATTAAACGATAAGTAATCTCAAAGCACCTGAGAACTTGTTTAACATTCAATGGCCCATATTTCTTATTCTTACAAAAGAAAATTGTGTAAAATACGAATTAGAGATGAGTGAGAGTCAACCTATTAATTTTTGCCCCTGTATTGCCTTAATATCCATTGCCTTCTTTATAATACCATTGAGGTCTTCTACAGCCAAGATAAAGAGGGAGGGAGATAGTGGGTCTCCCAACCTGACTCTTATTCCCAACATGAACTGATTTGTAGATGAGCCATTTACTATGACAGAAAACTACTACGGTTGAGAGGTATTCTCTAATCCATCCCCCCACCCTCTCACTTGCTTCCAAAGCCCATACATACCATGATCGTATGGAGAAAACTCCAATCCAGGTTATCAAAATCCTTCTCAAAATCCACTTTGAACAAAGCCCCACTTTTCCATTTTTTTCTTCAAAAAGTACACTGCTTCATTTGCTACCAGTCTGGTTGACATTGATCAAATCGTCCAACACTTTTTTTCAATCTATAGCAAGAACCTTGGCCAAAATCTTATAAATACTTAAAATAAGACTAATTGGTGTTGGAATTTTTCCTTTAAAATCCACATGCTCAAATTTTAGTCAAAAACACAGCCACAATAATTAAATAGGCAAATAAAGTAAAAAGTAATAACAAAATAATTAATGTGGCTCAACAACTTATTTGCTTACATCTACTAACAACTCCACTATTTTATTAATCTTCAACTGCAACTTAGGAAGAGCAAAGTTGTCAAACTCTCATTCCAAAGTCCGAATGCAACAAAATTATCACCCTCACAACCCAAAATCTTCCAATACACTCAAAGCTCTCTACCTAGCTCTAGTTATAATATTAGAATCATGAGTGTGTCTCAAATCTTCTCTAAGGCCCCCTTTATATAGAGAATATTTTCCTAATACTATTGGGAAAAAAACAATAACATAATAAACTACTACTACTTCTACTAGAATAAGCAACTATAGAATAGGAAACCACTTTTCTCAAATCAATTAGAAGTCCTTCTTATAGGAAATTGAGCCAAAATCCTAACAAATCTCCATCTTGTCTCAAATTCTCCACACCTAATCAAAAAAATCCAACTTTCTTCTTAGTTGGTGCGATCCTTCCTTTTAGTCATTCAATATCTCTTCCACCTAGTGTTCTAAGCAAAACATTCTCATCGAGCACATATAAGCCCACCTTTTTCATAGTAGCCTTCAACACTACATTTAATACATTAAGAATTAACTTGCAGTTCTCCATTGCCCGCAGTCCATGTGTATCCCATCTTATCAAGCTCCCCCAAAGATATGATATTTGCAGTGTGAGAGAAAACAAACTTTACCTTCTTAAGTGTCTTCATGCTTCCATCATGGAGCTTCAACCTTAAGCTTCCTTCACCATCAATTACTTTGTGTTTCCCACATGTGGTAGTAACTTTGACATGGGAAAGTACTTCTTCTTATTGAATATATGAATGGAGGACCCCGAATCAAGTAGCACCATATTACTCTCCTCAAATTTTTCTTCAATGTACTCAATAGCTAGCACATCTTCATCACTTCCCTCATATTAACACTTTCACTACTCTCACCATCATGACTCTTCTTCCCACTCATCCTTCTCAATTATTTTAAATCATCCTTCATAGCCTTACAATAATATTATATGTGTCATATCTCTCTATAATATAAGCAATCTTTGTCATTGTCATCTCAATGCCTAGATTTAGATCTCCACCTTGAGCCACTGTTCACTCTCCATTGGCTCCTCCCTTGATTAGACCTCTCCATAGCAAGCACTTGACTATTATTAGACAAATTCTTGTTTTTCATCAACATTTCATTCTCACGCAGAAGCGCGACCACATCATATAAACTCAATGTCGACTTGCCCACCAAAAATATTTGCACCAATGGTTTATTTGGTAAAGATGATAACTAGAGCAATGTCTAATCCTAATCCTTCCATGTTTCCTCTGTATTCAATAATTGAGGCACTAACTTATTAAATTCATTCAAGTGATTATAAAGACTTGTACGTTCTTTCATCTTTAGAGAATAGAGGTCCATCTTGAGACACAATCTGTTAGCCAAAGACTTTGATGCATAGATGCTTTTGAGATTATCCCACAAATTATTGGATGTAGTTTCCTTCAACATAATATACTTAATCTTGGGAGTAAGACCCAACCTGATTGTACTTATAGTCTTCCTCTAAATTGATTGCCACTTTCTATCAGTCACCTCTTCTGGCTTTTCTTCCTCTAAGGCTTGATCAAGATATTGTTGCACTAGAAGATCTTAAATTGTACTCTGCCACAAAGTAAAATTGTTTCCTCCATTAAATAAAGGAATCTTAAAGTTAGATATACTTGTCGACATGGTGACGTAGACGTAACAAATAAAAATAAACAACTTCTTTAAATAGGTAACCTAGCTCAGATATTACTGTAATACCCGTAATTGTAAAGTAAGGGTAAAGAAGTAATTTAGTAAATATGACATGAAATAAAAATAATATATTAACGCGAAGGATTTAGTATTGAATAAAATAATTCTTTTGAAAACAATGGACGCGTGGGGGCGTAATTGAAAAAAAAAATTGGGATGTGGACGTCCAGAAGAAAAAGAAAAAAAAGGTCAAAATTTGTGGCAGCAGGTTGCCATGTAAACCATGTTCATAAATTCGTGGCAAACTTAGAAAAAAGGGGTTGTTGAAGAAAAAAAGGGGTATAGTATATATACTTATATATTACTTATACGTTTTCGTTTACATTTTCCTTTGATTTCTTGTTTTCTATAAACATTTGGAGACCGAAAGAAAGATCGAAAGAACAAAATTTTGAAGAAGTTTACTACAGAATTTCATAGAGAATCACGAGAAGCTATCAGAAAAATATAAGGTAATAACATAATGTTTATTTTTGAATTTTCAGCATTCATGAAATTTTCAGAAATTCAAAGTGAAAATTTTCAAAGGGTGTGGCTTATGAAGAATTGAAGAAATAATTAAAAATTTAATACAAATATTATGTCAAGTATTGACGATTTGCAACCGAGAAAAATTTCTGAAAGGAACGGGAAAGGCAAGAAGGTGATCCACAGGTAGCTTTAAGTACTACATGGTGAGTTGGATTTACTTTAAGTAATCTAAATAAATAAAAAATAAAAAAATCTAGTGATAGTATTAGAATAAATTATTAACTTATGTTTTTGTGATAGAAAAAGATTTAGTTGATAGATATGATATGAATATTGGACACGTAGAAAATTATTATGTGAGAAGAAATATTATTAGAATAATGAGTTGATTTAATAGTGATAGTGATAAATAAAATTGTTGATGAGTTATGATTAACAAGTGGATGTGATATATGAGGAGAAGAAATTAGTGAAATAATAAGCTGATTTAATAATAAAAAGATAAGTGAAATTCTTGATGAGAAATGGTTGATGTTTAGATACGAATTATGAGGAGGTGAAATTTAGTGGATCTTGACAAGCTATGATGGATTATTTGATGTGATTTATAAAGAGAGAAATTTAGTGAAATTTATTTAAATAATAAATTTGAGAATAATCAAGATAAACAATTTAAATATTTTGAATTTATGTTTTTTTATATTATTGTTCTTATGCATTGTTCATATGCATATGCATTAAATAAAATAACCAAAAGAACCGGGAATGAGCTAGTCTAATTGAAAAACCGTGACAGCTGGTATATGCTGGAAATAAAAGGGACACTATGACAGCCGGTATATGCTGGAAATAAATACTGTGACAGTCAGGATAAGCTGGAAAGAACTGGGAAATGGCCAATCTAAGATAATAAAAACATGTCGACATGTGGGAAGACGTTCCCATAATAATAATTCATTTATTACATCTGTTTTAATTATTACTTACATTATTGAAATGCTTATGTGTGGTATGTTATTGCGAATTTATTTATAGATGGATGAGTCTTACAGAGAGACAGTTATGGTGATAAAAACCATCTAAATGGTAGAATTTATTATGTAAACCTCATTACGAGGTAATTATGAGATAATTGATGGTCTTAAGGTGAACCAATTAATATGAGAAAGAGATTGATAAAGAATAGATCTTATGACATGTGTAATGATAGTAAAATGCTAGTATCAAGTTGGATGAGATATAAATGATTTAATATTGAAAGACTATTTATACAAATTGTGTACTTATAGTAAATTTAATTCACTGAGCTTGTAAAGCTCATCCCTTATTGTACAATGATTTCAGGTAGTAGACTGGACCAATAGTCTGGTGGGTTGAAAGTCAGACGAAATCATTTCTGTAAGTCACGTACTTGTCAACATTCTCAGACTAATGAGAAAATAAAATAAAAATTTATTTGTAAATATTCATGCATATTACTTTGTATAAAATGTTTAGTCGATATCATATTGATGTATCTCCCCTGTTGAAGGTTGAGGATTGATGTAAAAGAATTTCCGTTAGTATTATTTTTACTGTTGCATATATATGTCGTGTTGGGATTTTCAAAATGTGATGACACCATCTCGGGGGTGGCCAACCTGGGATGGGTCGTTACAATTTTGGTATCAAAGCATTAGGTTTTACGATTCTGTAGACTGCATAAAAAGTAAGAAAATGGAAAATTAAAATAAATTATATTTTAATAGTCTGATGATAACACGTGGACGTGCTAGAGCTAGAGTTAGAGTTGTTGATTTGAGAGGGCATGGTAGGCCCCCAATATTTTGACAAGTCAAGGTTGAGTCTAAATCTGTGGTTCCTAGAAAGGAACGTGTTGACAATATAATTGATATTGATAAAAATGTGAAAGAATCGGGAATTGAAAGAGATGAGCTAAGATAAGCTTTTACACATGCTCTTGAGAAAATGAATGTAACAGATAATAGAGTTGGTAGCCTATAGTATAGACTTGATGAATAGGCTAGGGTAGTGCTTGAGGTTGTTAACCCAGTAATGATAGACATTTAAAAAATGGGGAAAAGTAAGTTTATGCATGAGATGCAGGGATATTGTTAAGTTAATGTCGTGTTGTTTAAAGGATCTATGAATCCTTTTACACCTAAGTTTTGGGAGAAATATGTGAAGAGATTATTTGGTATTATACCAATAACTGACAGGCAGATGGTTGCCTTTGCTTCATTTGAGTTAGAAAGAGAAGTTTTGGAATGGTAGGAGGATACTCTTCCCAGGGTAAGTGTAGACGTTGTTAGACTCTTAACCTGGAATAGATTTAAGGAGGTTTTCCCTGATAAATACTTTCCTCAGACCTTTAGAGCCCAACAAGATAGAGATTTTATTTATTTGAGGCAAATGGATTGACTGTGGCTCAGTATGATAGCAAATTTATGGCATTGTCAATGGTTGTACCAGAAATGGTAGACCTAGAGAAAAAGAAGTGTAAGAGGTTCAAAGATGAACTATGTTTTAAGATTTGATCAAAATTATCTTACATGAGGCATATGAATTATGTCAGATTCGTGGATATAATACTTCAGATTGAGAAGGATGTGATGGAAATTAGAGGTAGGAGGAATCGGTGGAAGAGGCCTAGATTTGAAGAACCCAGAGGTGGTACCAGTATGAGTATGCATGGTGGGAAACCACCCAGATGAGGCGTTCTTTGTCACAGAAAACTGTAGTACTGAGTCAGTGGAAAGCAGGATCTGTTGCTTTTGTAGCTTAAAGTAATATTGGTGAGACCTTTAGATTTGGGAGACAGGTTATGGGAACGAAGAGTCATGGCAGAGGAAGTAAGTATGCCATCAAGGGGAAATGGTAATCTGATGTATGATTGAGAGACAGAAATTTGTTATAGATATATTCAGATAAGATATTTATCGCATCATTGTTCTAATTTAAGGCGCTTTATATATAGAGAATGTGGACATATCAATGTTGGTTGATCTTGGTGCAACCCATCCTTTTGCATCTAGTATTCATATGAAGTCTATTGAAGTATGCATTAGTCCTTTGATGCAAAATATTTTGTCGAAGTTTTTCACTAGAGATAGAGTGATAATCATAAATGTTTACAAGTGTGATGTGATTTGTATCAGCGATAGAGAATCTGAAGTTGAGTTATTATCTTTAAATATAATATAATTTTGGAAAATAATTGGTTATCGATGTTTTATGTCTGGGTTGATTGTTTCAGAAAGAATGTAGTGTTCAAAATATGGACATAAGAAGTTTAACCTTCAGAAAGAACATAAAATACTCTCGAACTATGTTATTTTACTCTGACGACTAGTAGATGGTTGAAGAAAGGATGTGAGGAGTATTTGGCATATATAATGGATTCTAGAAAAGAAAATAGAAAGTTAGAATAAATCTTAGTGGTGAAAAATTATTCTAATGCAATTCTTGATGAGTTGCCTAGTTGCCTCCAAGTAGGAAGATTAAAATTCTCTATTGATGTGATACCAAGTTCATCACATATATTTAATAGCACCCTACAAGAGTGACACCCATTGAGTTAAAAGAGTTGAAAGTTCAAGAATTTTTAGATAAACAATTTATCGGACTTAATATATTTGGGGAGCTCCCGTGTTGTTCGTGAAAGAGAAAGATGGAACGATGAGATTGGGTATAGACTACAAATAGTTGAATAAGAACAAATACATTTTTCCCGGGATAAATGAATTGTTTGAGCAGTTGCAAGAAGTGAGAGTGTTTTCTAAGATAAACCTGAGATCAAGTTATCACCAGTTAAGGATAAAGGAGGGAGACGTGCCTAAAACTGCTGTTAGGACACGTTATGGTCATAAGCTTTTTGTGATATCATTTGGATTAACCAATGTTCCAGAGATATTTATGGACTTGATGAATAAAGTGATTAAACTATATTTTAACAAGTTTATAGTTGTATTTGACTTTCTGATATAATCTAAGAAAGAAGAACAACATGCAAAACATTTAGAAATTGTGTTGGAGATTTTGAGGAGAGAGATTGTATGCTATAATTTTCCTAAATGTGAATTTTGACTGAAAGAAATGACCTTCTTGGAACATGTAATATCGGGAAATGGCATAACAGTTGATCCACAAAAGGTAGAGGCAATGTTAAGTTAGGAGAGACCAACTAATGTGATTGAGATTAAAATCTTCTTGGGGTTAGCCGGTTATTATAGAAGATTCTTTCAAAAAAAATTTCTATTATTGTAATACTGTTAAATAAACTGACCAGGAAAGAGGTGAGATTTGTATGGTAAGGCAAGTGTGAGAAAAATTTCCAATTACTAAAGGAGAAATTGACTACAGCTCCAGTATTGGTGTTCCTTCTGGTGATGAAGGATTTGTGGTGTATAGTGATGCATCACATCAATGATGGGGATATATTGGGGTTTTGAGTATATTGGGGCTTTCGGGTTGTGAGGTTGTGAGAGTTTAGCAGCTTTTCTCTTCCTAAAGTGGGACTTCCCATATTGATCTTATAAGCTGTCTCGAAAGCTACATGTGTATGGATCTCAACTTCAAGCTCCAATGGAACTGTCACAACACTGGAAGGGAATTTCCCATCCGGCGCAAGCATAACCTCCACCCCATTGATAAATGTAACATAACAATTCAAGGGAGACAAAGTCAAGACCAAATTTTTCGAACTTGAACCAAACACCTCAACTATGTACTCCTTGAATAGAAGAGAGTGTTGTTGTCTCAATTTTGAGAAGAAAAACCCATGAATCAGAGTAAACCCATTAGCCAAAACTGAAAAGACTGCAAATTTCAAATTATAACATGAGTTCTCAACAAGATAAAGTCATAGCCAATGGCGACCAATCTACTTAGTTCTAATAGTATATGTTGAAGTTCGCCTAAAAACTCGGGCCATATTATACAGAGTTAAGTAGATTGAAAAGTTGATTTCAATCTCAGAAACCACAATATGGGAAGAGGAAGACAAACTAACTACAGAAATGCTACTATCAGGTTTGAAAACCCGGCCATCGTCTAGTTCTATAGTGTTACTTCCTCCATAATCCATCAAAAAACTGTCAGTAAGAGTAAAAGAATCCAATACTACTGACTGAAGAGAGCAAATACATACAATGGAGATAAAGAATAACATAATTGAATCTTCCATATCTTCATTCACACTAAATCTTATATTAAAAATTGTAGATAAGAAGAACCCAGCATTTGCATCACTCACTTTTGTCACTTTACTTGTACATTTAATAATAATAACAACAATATTGCAAAAAATATTGAATTGGGACAAACCATACCTAGTTCTTCAATCTTCTTAAGAGCTAGAGCTAGAGAGAGATTCCACTAGAAAAGGAAAAGAATATTACAGTTTAGTGTTGGTGTGAGAGTGAGAGTGATAATGGTGATGCTGCAGTTCCAAAGATTTGGTACCTAACTAGTTCTTCGGGTTTGGATTCGAATCGTACTATTTTGATGCATTTTTGGATTAAGTTGGAAAAGAGTCGAGTTGAATTTTTGGATCGAACCAGATTTTGTCACATTTAATTTTTTTTGGTACCTAGCTATATCTCCGCCTTCACCGTGGCATTAGGAGAATGAAACCATGAGCTTCAATTTCCTAATAAACATAGGGGAATACCCTTTTTGGAATCTAAAGGTCTGTTTGGTTTACAGACAGAATTGCAGTGGGATATGATTGGGATTATAGTGAGATAAGATTAAGAGAGATTAAAGTGGGACTATTTTAATTCCATGTTTGGTTCATAAAATTTCTAAATTGTGATTAAAATGGGATAAAAAATATAAAGACTAAAATACCCTTATATATATATAACACAACCCCTTTCATTTTTTTTTTCTTCTTCCTCATCTGTTTCATGACAAAGAATTTTTTTTCCTTCTTCCTCCTTCATCTTCCTTCTCTTCCTCCTACATCTTTCAAGGGTTATAGTTGTTAATTCAAGGCGAGCTCAATGGTGGCAGCGGTTCAACTTAAAAGCCACAGGAAAAGTAGATCGGTGATAGTGAAGGTCACGGTGGTTTGATGATTTTTTACCGTTTTTTGACGAAATCTCAGCGAAGGTACACCATATCCGAATAGATTGAGTAATTCTAAATCGGATGGTGCAGTTGGATTATGGTGGCGTGACTTTCTGGTGGCGATTGGCAGTGGCATTAGCGAATCTTGATGAAAGTTGGTAGGTTTCGATTGTGAGATCCTCTTGATGCTGATGGTGTGGATGGTAAATGACGGAGAGGAAGAAGAGAATAGTATGAAATTCGTGGAAAATTCTTCAAAAAAGAGGAAAGGAAAAAGAAGCATGAAGTGGCACAGGGTATTAAAGGAAGGAAAAAAATGGTAGGATAAGTCATGTCCCGGGGGGTGAGACAAAATTCATGGGATTAGGACTAAGTTTATCCCACCCTAGTTCTATGTAAACAATCAATCCTTCCAACCAAACATGGGATTAACTGTTCATGTGTGACTAATTTGGTCTTATCCCACTTTTGTACCCCAAACCAAATAACCCCCAAGTGTTGAAGGTTATCCTTTGGGCTGAGTGAGATGTTAAGACCTTGTTCTTTGGTCATGCTCTTCTAGAAGTTGAGTGCTAGAGTGCTTGCTTAAACAGTTAAAAACAATGAGTGAAGGCCCAGATTTGGACTTCGAACGGACACTCCAAAGCTCAAGTCAGTAATGCAGTTGAGGAAAAAACTATGATTAGAGAGCTCAAAGAAGAGATTTCAAAACATGATTATAATAATGGAATCTAATTTATATAGCAGAGAGGTGGAGGGAGTTTCATAATGGCAGATGATTTGAATCGTCAATTGGAGATCTGTTCGAGAGTTGAGATCGTTCCATAGGTTTAATGTAGTTTTTTCCCTTGAACAGTCAGGGGGTTTTAACCCTTGAACCTTTAAGCGGATTTTCACCACTTTATCTTTGGATGGTGAAATGACTTTTTTACTCCTTATCATTCCACATGTTGCCAGGTGATTGGATAATGGATTTTTACACACAACAATTGTATGTTCTTCCTTCATGTGATTTTATTTCACAGAACAATGCTTTAAATTAAGTTTTGACTGGACATACGGTTTCGGCCAAGCCCGCTCAAAACATGCAGCAACTCATATTGTTGGCCCAGAATGAGCGTAATCCAAAGTTGTTCGCACACTGAGGGTTCCTGCTTCCTGGATCCTGGTCAACTTAAGCACGTGCTTCTCGCGTGTAAGATATCTCCCACTCATTTTGCAGCACCCGCATTATCCATTTGTTGTTCAATTATAAAAAAGATTTTAAAATAATAACACAAACAAAAAACATGGAGTACTACAAAACTGGAAATATGATAAGAAAAAGAAAAGCAAAAAGAGGGGGAAGAAAAACGGTATCAAAGGGCCAAACTGTACTTTACCTATTATCACCTTATTGAAAAGATATTGTTGCTTCTCAATATGTTAGTGTCTTCACTTTCACTGAGCTGTGTTTCAACAATCATATCCAAGAAGGTAACTGTTACCAATCACCTCTCCTCCTCTGCACATTGTTTCTGTTTAGATTATGTTCTCTCAAACCTGGAATAATATGATTCGTTTGTATTCTTTGTTTCTCAATTTTCAGTTAAATGTGGCTCATTCAAATGAATTACCTAGAGCTTGTGCATTTCCTGCGAGTAACACAGTCACATGCCCTAGAGATACAACCTTCAATGAAGAAAGTAAGATACCCATTAGAAATTTCTCCTCAAATTCACTGCTTCTGTACAGTTTGCTACTGTATTTGTGTGGAAAAATAATATTTGGAGAGATACCCAGATCATTATTTTTCTATTATTTTCAGTTTAGAATGAGCGATTTACTGTCTATGCTACCAATTATGTGTGAATTGTATAGAAATTATTAGTATTTGGAAGATACCCAGATGACTACTCTTCAATTTTGACTGAATAACCATGTGGTTCGTGCTCTGCCTAATTAGTTATGGTTTTCTCCTAAATTATTTAGCACTTCATATTGTGGTGTATGGTTTGGTTGAGTAGATGTTACATTCGTGGTCATATGTACTTAATTTCAATGTGGAATTCTGCTTGGATAATGTAAAACTTTTTCCCAAAAGTTCCTCTTTCTGAATCATTTCTTGCTTCTTAATCTCTTGCCAATCAAGATATCTCTCCCTTGACATTCTGTCATTAATTGGTTGAGATTATGGCTGAATATTATTCTAACATGACAGAATTGTGATATCCCTTGTGTCATAACCTCATTGAATTTTAGGCAATTGCAAGAGAAGGCTGTTACTGTTGGGAGTGGGAACCCTAATGGCTACTTCATTGCCAGCAAGTTCTCTTTTCGCTGAAGGTATTATAAATCGTTTTTTTTTCTAAAGTTATGTTTGATCTTATATTTTGATGTGTCTTTTCTAGAAGTGATTTCTATTTTAATTAGTTGAAATTCAAATTTTTTTGTCATTTTGCAGAGATACCAAAAAACTATCGAGCTTTTGTGGACAATCCAGATGGGTATTCATATTATTACCCCTCGGATTGGAGGGTAAGTTATGCAACCATATCATATAGTGGAAGCCTTGAGTTTGGATAGAAAAAACTCAAATTAACTTTTTTGTCTAAATTTTAGGAATTTGATTTTAGAGGGCATGATTCTGCATTTAAAGACAGGTATCTGCAATTGCAAAATGTTAGGGTGAGATTTTTACCAACTGATAAAAAAGACATCCATGATTTGGGTCCAATGGAAGAGGTAAACAATTGAATTTTTTTAATTTTTCTTACGTTTTCATAAAAGAAGCAATGGGACTTCACCATATCATTATTTTGCAGGTTGTCACAAATTTGGTGAGACATGTGTATGCTGCCCCGAATCAATTAGCTACTATATTTGATATGAAGGAGGTTTGCATCTCTTCTTAAGAATCCTTTTGTGTAGGATATCTAAAATGTCCAAGATGGATATGGTTTTTACCTTTTGGATCTTATTAATTGAACAACATTCTTCCTTGTAAAAACTACTAAAGAAATCTTCCTAGTAACTTTTCTGTTTTGTGTAAAAACAATCTCTACCTTGTTGTTGATTACATTGATGATGCTTGACTGGTGTGCTTATATATCTCATATTTGGCAAGAGAGGAATTCCGCAATCCGTAAGCTTGCCTTTCATAGTATTAATGTTGTTTCCGACTTGATTGTTGCTGATGTTCATGATAGATTGATTGGGTTTAGCAATTTTTTTGCTGACTCTCTTGATCATGAAGTAGCTGCTAATTGAGTTTAACATTTGTATTGTAAGCTCAGTTTTTTTGTTTGTACTGTAGCACGACTCCTGCTGTGTTCTATGTTCTTGGATGAAATAATTTTTTTTTACATTTATCCAAAAGAAAGACAATTTGTGTATGTGCATAAGCAGGGCTTGTTGAATGACTCATTTTTTTTATCAAAGAAGCTTATTGACAATTTCTTTGGTGGTTACCTACTTAATGCAGCGGACTGAAGATGGGAAAAACTATTATACTTTCGAGTATGGACTTACATCTCGAAACTTCTCTAGCACTGCCTTTGCGACAATAGCAATCGGAAACGGTAAGCATATAACATCTCTAAGTGTCACCTATCCTCTTAGCATTTGTCGAATACTAGAACTGTTTTGTTGTAATATGCAAGAATCTATCATCATGCAAACATGAGCATATAACTAAGAATCTTTCCTTTCTATTCTCTTGAAGCAATGCTATACTTGAACAGTTGAAGCCTTTCCAAGCTGAAGCCATTACTACACACTAAACTGAAAAGCTCTTTTGTCGGAAAAGCAATGGTTGCTTCCATATTCATTTTTTTCTCTTATGTCAACAAAAATGGTTGTGGAAACAGCCATTGCTTTTGTGTCAATAACATCGTACCACAGACATAAGCTAATTTGATCGAAGTCACGAAGCGTTCCAAACTTATCACCAGATATCCCAACTAGATCTGGACTTTGTCATTGCTTTGATTTTGTAGATGTGTGCAAAACTGATTTACAAGAAGACTGACTAGCCTTTTAGGTATACTAAAGCAGAAAAACAAGCACATTTGGAAAGTAAATCAGCAGTAAGGCAACCTAGTCAAATCAAGCACACCAAGTGAAGAATTTGATATTGCAGAATTTTAACATGGTTTGTTTGTGCTTTTTTTTTTATAGAGAGATATTACACACTGATTGTTGGAGCAAATGAAAGACGGTGGAGAAGAGTTCGCAATAAGCTGAAAGTGGTAGCAGACTCCTTCAAGGTGCTTGATATCAAAAATGCTAGTGCTAGTATTTGACAGCGAAGCTTTGTATTGTGCTTGTGAAACAATGAAGTTTGCATTTGGTGTACATAACAGAAGACGAATTCATGCAATGGGCACTCAATTGAGATTTTCATCAAATGGGCTTCTCTATTCTAAAAGATTTCAAGTGCTCGTTTTGTCACTACCACTGGATTATGTTTCCGACTGGCTTCTTTTTTTTCTTTTTTTTGGAAAACCTCGGGAGAAATTTATTGATTATAAAAAAAATACACATAAATGTGAGGACAATAAGAACCATATCCAAATATGCTTTGAGATCTTTAAGTCTAACCCTAAACAAAAGAGATACAATAGACTATGTTTTTCGATGGGTATACAACTGAGAGTAATTAAAATATAAAGCAGTTAAACTAGAAGGAAGTAACTCATTAGTACTCAAAAAAAAATTTACTACTATCATGAATAGGATCATATTTAGCGTGAGAATCCGCAACCATATTGGCTTCTCGAAAAATATGGGTAATAGTCATGTGTAGTAATTAGTGATTTAATTTTTCAAACTATGTATTCCAAATCCTATGGACAAGTATAAAAACCAAGAATTAAATCAACAAATAATTTTGAATCACATTTTATGACAGTCAACGTAAAATTATGTTCATGCATTAATTTCAAACCAGATAAAAGGGTTTGAAATTATCCCTTTATTATTGGAGCAAGATTTAAAAGAGTAAGAATAAGCTAAGATGAA
Source organism: Bretschneidera sinensis (assembly GCA_023935145.1). NCBI lineage: Eukaryota > Viridiplantae > Streptophyta > Magnoliopsida > Brassicales > Akaniaceae > Bretschneidera > Bretschneidera sinensis. Next base: position 24,977,375 of record CM043703.1, read on the forward strand.
TGAAGATCCATTTCTAAATATCCCCTCACCTGCATTACCTTTAGCTGAACAAGAACCATCAGTGTTAAGTTTAATTTGTCAAAGAGGCACAGTGCTCCATCGAATCCAAATACCTTTACGAATGGAGGGAAAGATGATTTTAATGTTAATAGCATTAATACATGACATTTCATGAAAATGTATTGAAGATGTATGCTTAATGAACTTAGAACTATCCATTATACCTTCTTTAGTACGAGCAATCAATATTTTTAAACAAATAGATTTACCTTATTGTCTAATTTCATTACGCATCCTCCAAATATTCCAACATCCCCGTAATAAAGTACAAATACGAGTGATACCAAGTTGAGATGATAGAGAATTATTACTAAGCCAATTATCAAATAAAGCATGAATGGAATGAGCATGATTAACTTCAAATCTAACATCAAAATAATCTCAAACAGCATTAACAAGAATACTACGAACAAAAAGATGATATATTGTTTCAATGTTGCCTAAACGACAACATGAACATTTAGAAACCAAATGGATACGTACTTCTTTTATTTTTGAGCCTACAAAGACCACCAAAAATCAATTTCCAAATAAAACAACTTACTTTAAATGAAATCTAATTGTACCATATTTTTTTAACCATTTAAAAGATCTACTTTTAAATATAACTTTTTTTTTCAATATTCTTTAATTATAAATATACTTAATTGAGAATGTGTTCACAGTAATTTATCATGTATACCATCTGCTCATTACCCAGCAATATTTCAAAATAGCCCCGTAAATTCCTAGTGGGAAAATACAAAACTCAAAAGTTGTCTCCAAACGACGGTCACATAAAAACACTGCTTTGAAACGTTTAAGCATCAGTCAAATTTTATAGGTTCCCCAAAATCAGAAGCACGATAGCCCGAGAAGCAAACTTCCCTCCAATTAATGTCAAACAATAGCTCTAAAGAACATACAAGTACTGACATCATAATGGCATAAAGTGAACAGCTATCGCATATTTATTTACAAAGATTACAACAAACCTTCACTTCTTTCCTCTTCTAAACTTTCTTTCAGTTCTCACATGAAAAAAATTTACAGCAGAACACAATTCATAATCCAAGTTGGTAAGAGAAGGGATCACAGATAAAATTTCAAAAACAAAAATCGAAAAACACTCGTCAGACCCGAATATCAGCACCCTATTTTCTGATTAAATAAACAAATCAATATACCATTGGAGACAAAGCACATCCACAATCTAATGATGCTTTGCCTCCGAAAAGAATATGCATCTATCAACCAACAGCCAACCAAACCCCAAAATCCCTACTTCTAAGCCCTATAACTAACACTATCTCTTGGCACTGCTGCCATGCACCCCATCCAGCCCTATCAACATTGTTACAAGCCTTGTCACTGTCATTTGCTCTTGCCCATTCTGGAAACTCCAACCAATAGGTATTCTATTAAAAGTAGCTGGTGTCCAGTGTTGATATTTCCAGAAATCAAAAAGAGCAGAATGGGAACTATACAAATGAACCATTTTTAAGTTGCAATCAACCGCAAGCCCAACCTAAATCAGTCGATGCTGACGCAAACCCTTCCCAAAATGGGGTTGCATCAAGCGGACATATAAGCCATTCTTTGCCACCAAAGAATCATGGGTCCCTTCCTCCACAATTCGCCCTCCGTTAAGAACTACAATGTTATCAACATGCCTCATCATTGCTGCTCGGTGGGCTATCAAAATGGTTGTTTTGTTCCCCATTATCAGTGTATCAAGAGCCTCCTGCACCACTCGGCTTGACTCAGATTCAATGGATGAGCTAGCTTCATCCAGTAACAGGATGGGAGCATTCTTCAGCACCACCCTTGCAATAGCTATTCTCTGTTTCTGTCCCGGGGTCAGGTCTACACCCCTCATCCCGACATGGGTGTCATAACCATGAGGCAAGCTGCTTATGAAATGGTGAGCATTTGCTATTCTTGCAGCCTCCTTCATCTCAGCTTCGCTCGCATTATGTCTTGCATATATAATATTCTCCCTGATGGTCGTAGAGAAGATAATTGGTTCCTGCTGAACAAGACCTAAATGGTCCCTCAACCATCTCAAATTATATAGTTTCAAATCTCGCCCATCCAGTAGAATCTGACCGGCAACCGGATCATAGAATCTCTGAAGCAAAGATATTATAGTGCTCTTCCCAGACCCCGAAACTCCAACCACGGCTACAGTTTGTCCCCCGTTAACTTTGAGACTGAAATTGCTCAATACCAACACCTCTGGGCGAGTTGGATAACAGAAATCAACATTTTTCAACTCAATGCTTCCATAGACATTAGGGGGCTTCAATGCAGAGATATCATCTGGATCAATCTTAGGCACTCGGTCTATGATTTCAAATACTGAAATGAGAGACTTACGTCGTTTAAGTATGTATGGGGCCAATCCAAAAGGCTCCACCAAGGCAAACGTTGCAAAAGAGAAAACCATATACTCCTTGAGAGCTGTAGGCAGATCCGTATAGCCATTTTTAACAGAAATTGCAGTATACCAAAGTAGAAGAGCGTTACAGGCAAATAGAAGAAACTGTGAAAAACCAAACGCAAACCCAGTGGCCATTCCATGAAAAAAGCTCTGCTTGAGTATTTTCTTCAGTTGCAGTCTGTAGAGCTCCATTACCTTGTTACCAGCACAGAATGCTACAACAGTGTAAATATTTCTAACTGCATCCTCAAGGACCAATGATGCCTTCCTGTGCATCTCCTGGATGCCCCTTGAAAATCCAGCAAGCCACATTTTCTGCAACATTGATTTTGGTGACTATTAACATTTTGGGGCCAAAATGATTAGAATATTTTGGAAAAGGAAAGAGCAGGACCAGTGGTCCTGTTCGAGGAAGAATAACTTCTTGCTAATTTACAGGAAGAAAAGATTAGGCAGAACATAACACCCGAGACTCAATAACTACTGAAACATAACAAAATATCTCTAAAAAATCTAAATTATCTTCATCGAGAAAATGAAAAACTAATTGACAAGATGTGCCCCATCAACGAATTAAGAAAACATTTGGATAAGTTAATTTCCAGTTAAAACATAAGTGGACTTCCCATCAAACAGCACATAGGAATGGTACAAACCTGTGCAATTGCAGAAACAGTGAGTATTGGCAGGGTTCCCAATGCCACAAGTGCTAATCGCCATTGTAGCAGCATCCCAATAAGAACAGCGACAATAACAGCAGCACTGTCCTGGATAAAAATTGAAAGCCGGTTGCTGAAAGCAGCTCGCACAAATGTAGCATCATTTGCCAAGCGCATGGATAATGTGTCCGCACTGTTATCTTCTTCATCAAACCATCCAACTTCATTGTGCAGCATTGCTGTCACATCATGGGAATCAATAAGGTAAAGCAAGTAAACAGAACTATGCATTCTCAAGAAATTACATGGCAACTTAGAGAAAGGTTAAGGTACCTGAGAACATCATTCTTCGGACTCTCTCCGTCATTTTCTCTCCCATAATACCAAAGTAGAAGTGCTGCAAAAAATTAGCAACAACTGTCACTATCCCCATGCAGGCGATGATCAAGCACCATTTATCTACTTCCTGCCGTAAGTGATGTCTTTCGTCCCTATAATATGCTGTTACTATCAAAGAAATAACATAAGCCAGAAGTGGATTGAAAGAACCAAAGATAGCAGCACCAATGCTTCCTAACACAGCATAGAGCCACTCTGCAAAACTAAGCTGCTCTAGCCTCCAAAATGATGGTGCTTCCTTGCGCCGTGTACCCTTTGCTTCTCTAACCTTCACTGGAATGTCATCAGAGTGACTATGAGGTCGACTAAAAGTCTGTGAATGGGAACGTTCATTTTTTGGATCAGATGTCAGAAGGGGGGATACAGGGGATTCAGGATCTGAACCATTAGATTTCTGCCTTTGTGCAGACTGAACATCAATCTTGGGTAACTCCGGTAGTCTCATTTCAAAACTATCTTGCCTTCTAATTGATGGTTCCTTGTCATCTGCATCCAAAGGCGAACCATTTTCCAGCATTTTCTCTGGTGGCGGGCTACGATCTTTGGGTGACTCTTGTGAGTTAAAGGTACCATCTTGGGGCCGAAATATGCCATGAATTCTCTGAAGAGAGGGTGACTTCGCCATTTTAGGTGATGATGGTTCTTGGAAGCTGTGACCTGCTGAAGAATCCTTCTCAATTTGGAAAGCTGCAGTTTCTTTGTAGTTTCGAACAGGCATCCTGGAAGATGACACAAACCATAAACAAAATACTGCAAGAAGAAAGTGTTCTGGCAACAAGAAATAAACAGCCACACAAGTTAGCTCTAGTATTATACCTCCTTGGAAGCTTTGCTGCTTCTTCACATTTGAGAAGTTCCGCATACAGGCCATCAAGGTTTAATAATTCATCATGTGTACCCATTTCAACAAGCTGACCTTCCTCCATCACAGCTATATAATCAGCATTTCTTATAAGGCTAAGCCGTCGAGCAATTATTATAGTTGAACGTCCCAACATTAGAAGATCGAGAGCTTCTTGAACAGCTCTTTCCGCTTCAAAATCAAGTCCACCAGTAACCTCATCAAGCAGAAGAATTGAGGGATTCAAGAGCACTGCTCTAGCAATAGAAAGTTTTATTTTCTGCTCTTCTGTCAATGCTAAACCAGCCCTCCCAATCTGAAATGCATACAAATTAATTCCAAAGAGAAGATTACAAAGGCCCACCACCAAATAACAAAGGTTTAACTAAATATTTATGAATTCAAAGTTTTACCTGTGTCTGGTATCCTTTCTCAAGTGAGCTGATAAATGTATGCGCATGTGCTATTTTAGCAGCTTCTTCTATCTGATCCATAGTAGCATCTCGACCATACGCAATGTTATCTCTTATGCTCAAACTTAGTAAAGCAGGTTCCTGGGTAACTAGTCCTATTTGGCTTCTCAACCATTCCAGTTTCAGGTTTTTAATATTCTCCCCATCCAGAAGAACTTCCCCTGCATCATAAAATGAAAAACCATTGGAATCAGTCAGCTGGCGTAATCATGAAACCTTAATTAATGTGGCATGTGATTGCACAGTAATTATAAAAATCACATAGAAATAGTACCTAACGTAGGATCATAAAACCGCTCCATGAGTGGGATAATGCTGCTCTTTCCAGAGCCATTTCTACCGACAAGTGCAACAGCTTTTTTAGCGGGTACAGTGAGGTAAAACCCACTCAAAATAGGGATTTCAGGTCGAGAAAGATAGCTAAAATATACATTCCGAAACTCGATATTTCCTTGCACGGAAGGTAGGGTAATTCCCTCCTGATTAGCTGCAGAGGATGAACGGCTTATCATCTCAAAAAGTCTATAAGCAGCAATCCGCCCTTGGTCAAACGAATAGAAGTTTGTTGCCGCTTGATTCAGCCCCCTACATAACAAAATGACAAATAAGAAAGACAGTAGAGAGGATAGACAACAGAAAGGAAAAAGAATGTGGTACTTACAGGCCACTTAAAATTACAGCAAATAGGGCAGTGATAATTTCGCCACCATGAGCTTTTTCATTAGTAACCAGGAACCTTCCAACCCACAGTTGTAGCGCACAGGAACATATTGCAAGCCCATACGTAAATCCAAGCCCAAGTCCTTGCACAAGACTAATCAATATACCATATCTCAGAGTTGCTTGAAGTGAGGTTGCATAAGAATACTTGGCCAAAGTTTCATTTGTAAATGCATACAAAGTCCTAATATAAGAGACCGCCTGCATAATTTGAGAAAGTGTTAGCATATTAGGATCACAGGCATGAGATGCTCACCAAAACAACTACAACCATATCAGATGCAATTAAATTACCAATTTCAGCCAACCATTTACTAAAGGGTCAACTTTAGAGAAGAACCATGTGTCACAATTTTCAACTACACAGATCCCTAATATGCAAAAGCATCACCAATTTATAGATCCCCGTATTAGCAACCAGTTGGGGCAATCCTATATTATTAAAATGAGACTAACACTCACAAACAGCATATATTGTTGCTAGGTCATTTTAAAAGAACACTAAATGTTTACAATAGACAAGTTTTGTTTTTCAATTTCTTTCTTTTTTACAGACAAAATTTCAACTTATCCATAAAATCAGATTGAATTTAAGTGAAAAAGTCCCAGCAATTTAAGTCCAAATCCCAACCCTTATATTGAAACCAGTTATTCTTAACTTTTTCTCTTCATTCTAAAGTAAAACAAGAGAAGGGGACAAAAACCTGTTCGGCAATGCTGGCTGCTTCAGCATATGCATCTTGAATATTCTCAGCAAGTCTGTGGAGAAATATATTTGATATGCCTCCAGCAGCAACAATGAATGGGCCAGTGGCTAATGTTATGAGGGCAATTTGCCAGCAGTTGAAAAATCCAATAATGAGACCACTAAAAAAAGTAGCCATGTTATGAATATAATTCCCAACCTGTATCGTCAAAGGCCAAACAAAATATTAGAGAACATCTTCTGAGACATGTTATTTATTGCAAGAAAAACACACATGGGGCGACATGCTAGAACTGTACATACCTTTTCACTGAGAGCAGACTGAATAAGCAACACATCACTCAATACTTGGCTCACAATGTCCCCATTATTCCCATAGGTATCAAAAAAACTCATATCCTGGTTCAGTAGTACTTGAACATATTTTGACCTGATAACAGCAGTCTGCCTTTCTCCAGTCAGTATCCAGCACGAAACCTCTATTACAAAGAAAAGTCAGTATCGGTGGCTGCAAAGAAGCATCATTTATGAGAGAGTAGAAGGAATGCACTGATAACTGATTTTGATGCAGCTGAACTTACCAATCCAACCAGCAACAAAAACACCCACAGCTATATAAACGATTGTTAACGCAAGCTGCACAAAGAGCATAATACATTTAAATATATAAGTTCATATCTGTAAGTTGTAGTTCTAACATAAAAAAATTGTTGACTAGATTTTGCAATAAATGGAAAACAAAAAGTCCCAAAAAGAACATAAGATTTTCTTTCTTAAAGAAGAAACAAGTACATACATAGCATCACAATTCACAATAAAAAGCTTAGGCCTCAGAAATGCTCAAAGGCTCTACAGAATGCATGGTATATTTTCCCCAAATTGACTTTACACTTAATTTTTCTATTTAATATCTTCAAGTCCACTTCAACCTTCCTTTGCAGAAACAGATTTTTTCAATCATTATAGTAATCTTTTGAACAGATTTTGCTAATTAATACTGGGAAGTTAAAACATAATAAACAAACTGGTTATCTAATTCCCTTAATACTAAATTCAACTAAATGTTAAGTTTTTGTTTATCTAAAGGAATTAGTATTAAAAGGCAATTAAAGGTTGCCACCCATGTACCCAAAAAAACTATCTCTAAGATAGTATTTCTATAAGACCTAAAAGTTCTGGATCATTTAAAAATCTCTATGAACCAAAAATTAAGGGTATTAAGCCACCATTCTCTAAGAGAGGCAATTGATTTTTCCTCACTGTCTTTCCAAACCAACCAAAATATGGAAAGTTGGATCAATGCAAAAGCTTTTCATCTTTCATTAGAGACTCGAATACTACTTCAAGCCCACACTTCATCTTGTACGGACTTGGCACCAACCCAAAGAAAGCCTGAAATCACAAAGAGCCATATCCCAAAGTTGTCTCGTCTTATCACCCCCCAACAAGAGATGTTGCAGATCTCAGCACTCCTTACAAAGATAACATTTCTTCCCTTTCGAAGATTATCGATGGTCAAGATCCTCCCCCAAGTTGCCTCCCACAAAAAGAAAAAAAAACTTTTGTGGGGGCACAACTCTTTCAAAAAACGAACTCACTGAGAGAGAGAGAGAGAGCAAAAAAAGGTATAAAAGAGGAGGGCAAGGAGTTCTAAAAAAAGGAGACTACATCAAAATAGCCCTCCAATCTCCAACTCCTGTAGCTGAAGCCCAAAAAAAAAGTAAGGAAAACAACCCTATCCAAAGCAAGTGCACCATCGTGGAACGATCTCTAAAAATCCGCTCATTCCTTTCCTTCCGAAGAATTGAAAACCAAGCACATTGTCATAAAATCTTTTGACGCTTACTCCCTTCCAAAACCTCAAAATTTGATCTTCATAAGACCCTCTATAGTAGATGTACAACCCCAAATCTCACTAAAAATGCCAAACAAATTATTCTAAAGCTACTTAGGTACTTCACACTTCACAGTAAAGAAAAAGATGGTCATTTGTCTTATTTGAAGACTTGTACATTAGACAAATATCTAGACTGACTATCTTGTTAGGCCTCCGCACCTGTAACAAGTCATTAGTATTAATCTTGTTAAGTACCAAAGTTCAGGGAATAGCTTTGATCTTAGAGGGAGCACATGCCTTCCACATAGCCTTGTCCAAAAGGAAAGAAGGGGGAGATTTCAATAGATTAGACATGAATGATTTACAAGAGAATATGTCACAACCATCCCATTCCCAAACTCTAATATCATGCCTAGAGTGGGGAGCAAAAGAATCACTGATATTTACCAAACGCACAAACACCTTTGTTTCCCTCTCATAAAGATTCCTAAACAAATGTAGATCCCAAGAAAAAAAAATCCATAGAGAAAAAAGCTGAAATCGGAGCGTGGTTAGAGTTTATGGAGTAAAGGAAATGATATCTCAAGATAAAGAAACCTCATCCATAGATAAAAAAGAGAAAATTGGAGCATTGTGAAGATAGGATAGTCCATGGAGTCGAGGAAATGATATAAATAGAGAAGCGTTATGGGGGCACCGGACTTCTAAATGGTTCTCCAAGTTTCTCTCCAAAGGCAAAAAGGGCCTTGTAGAACGACTTAGCCTCAAATCTCCCATTCACATTCAACTTCCATTTAACCTTTTCCTCACTTTGCAAGTCTAATCTCACTTTATAAAGTTCTTTAAAAACTTCTCAATGCTTTTAAATTCCCAATCATGAACATTTCAGCAAAACTAAATTTTTCATACCACTTCTCCAACAAAGAAGTGCAAAAGCTATGCAAAGCTTCCTTATCTCTCATAAAAGAAAAGACTAATTGTTCTTTCAAAGTAGTATCCCATACCAAACATCATGCCAAAATATGATAATATCTCCTTTTCCCACCATAAAAGACACAGTAGGAAGAAAGTCATCCCAACCTTTTCTAATCCATTTTCAATCCCCCACAGGCCCTTCTGCCTTCCTTGGAGATCCATTCATTATACTCCACACCAAACTAGGCACATGTACCTCACAACTATTCATTCTATCAATCAATCAGAAATTTCTAATGGCTACATCACCGCTTTTGAAAACAACATGTCTGTGTTTTCATTGTAATAGTGTTAATTGTGTGATGAATCTTGAAAATATCAAAGTTCAACATAGATTAGCATGGTTAGCTATGTCACTGAAGCACAACCCCAATCTTTCAATATTCTATAAAAATTTCAATGCTTTAGACATGGACATCAGCACCCCTTTGACAACAAATGGGCCTTCAATAAATAATCCTCAATTACCAATTGGTTACAAACTTTCAGCCTACCCTAGCTTGTATAGATTAATCTACTGCTCCATTTGACTGCAGTAAAAATTCAAAACAAAGGAATCAGCCCCCTTCCCCTCAGGGAAAAAAAAAAGCAAAGCATGAATAAAGTTCTTTTTTCACTTTTTTAAAAATAAAGGCGACAGGAACATGATTTTTTTAACCAAAAAAAAAACTTCATTTTCTAAGCACCAAATAATAGAGAAGGGGGTACAGAAACTAAAATGTGCAATCAACTGGCCACTCCTGTTGCCCAGTTTAACTACAATCCATAAATAAAAGGCCACACTAGATTTAAGCATTACTCAGCAGTTCATACCCAAGATTAAAATACATGCACCCTTCATACAAGATTGGATTCATTGAGAATAATTAAAAGATACAAATAATATTACAACTAATAATCATCATCTTCCTTTCCAAAACCAAAAATAAATAAATAGATAAAAAAGAAAACAAGTGCCAAATTAGCTACATTCAGAGTCCATGGGCATTCACAAAAAAAAATTTATAAATAAAGGAAAACTTTATATTTCAAATGCACCAAGGGGGTAACCCAACTACACACAAGATAGTAATTCAATAAAGTCTATGAAGCCAACATCATTTTAAAAATAAAAATAAATAAAAACCAAAACCAAAACCCAAAAATATGTAACTACAATCCTTAATGGAAGCTAGTGGCCTTTCCTTTCCATTAAAAGCACTCTTATTCCTTTCGTTCCAAATAGTGCAAAAGATAGAGGAATCACAGAATAAGCCTTTCCCATCGGTTTTAAAGCTCTCGCACCATTCCACAAATCTCTACTGAATAGAATCGACAATCACCAGTCCCTCCACACAAAAGGCCATCTCCCACAATCTTTTTTTTATAAATAAAACATTGTATTTCAAGGGCACCAACTATCTACAAGATGGTTTATCAACGAGGTCTAAGAGATCTTCATCATTCCCCCTAAACAAAAATCCAAAAGTATTTAACCACCCCTCCTTGATGGATGTTATAGGTCTTTCCTGGCCATCGTAGCTCTTCTATTCCTCTCATTCCAAACAATCCAAAATAATTGAGAGGGGGACCAAAGAATAAATAGCCCTTCCTTGTTTGTTTTGAAGCTCTCAAAGCACTCCATGCCCACACCTCCTCTTGGATAGATCGCCCACCCATTGGATACCCACCACACTAATAGGCATCTCCCATAATTGTCTAGTGAAAGAGCACCCCAACAGAAAATAATAGAAGAATCCAGTTTCCTCTTTACAAAGTTAACATCTATTGAGTTGGCATTCACAAAAAAAAAAAAAAAAAAAAAAAAAAAAACGTAAACCCCCATATATAACTCCATCAATCTCCTAAGATATAACTATAGCATTTCTATACCTAAGTTATTTATCAAAAAAAAACATTTATATACCTAAGCGAAACAAAATGTCCTAACCTAGGAAGTTAAAACGAATAAAACTGTACCAAACAAGTTAAATAGCAAAAAGGAATGCTTAAGCATGCAAGTTCACTAAAACCATAACTCAACACCCATATCCCCAAATTAACTACTCCTAGATATCATATTTATGACATTTATGACCTTCCAACATGTAGCCAAGAAAACATACAGTGTGAAAGAATACAACAAGCTTTGAATCAGGCGCTCCTATTTGATCCCTAACCATATTCAAATTCAATTTTTCTCTTTTCAGCATTTAAATGTCTCAGAAATAATATTTTACAAAACAAAAATTGAATTCTAAATTATAGCTTCCATTTCAATCCTAACATCTTATATTCACCTGAACTAACAATCAAAGTCAGCCCTCAGGTCAAAAACATTTATCCAAAATCTTCAATTTCTTCCCATTATCATGTTCTCTTACAAGAGTAATAAAACCTGATCAAATTAGAGTTTCGAAAACTAAAAAAAGAAGAAAAACAAAAACAGAAGTGTAGCCTCCATCAAAGTGAAACTGCTCCTATGTTTGCAAACATAATCAAACTCCTAAAGTACAAAATCAACATTTCGAAACCTGTACTGAACCTCCAAACGTAGAAGACTAAAACTAATAAAACAGTACCTACTGCCTTAAATTGCTAAAAAGGAACTAGAAAGTATGCAAGTAACTCAAATCAGAACCTAACACCAATACCCACAAAATTCACTGGCTACAGCATATTTACACCATATATTCCAATTACTATCCAACAACTAACTTTGAACCGGAAAAGTTCAGCATTTGATCCAGAATAGTAAAACTCACCTGAATTAAAAGAAAACAATTACTTATCAAAAAAAATTATCGCTCTTTTGAGTGGATGACATGAAAAACTTCAATTCCAAAATACCACAAAAGCTCTCAACTTTTAAACCAAACGTTTCATTTTCGATATCCAAAATTCACCTGAACTAAACATGATCAAATGTATCAACCACCAAACTGATCGTCACGTGGCAAACAAGAAAAACCTAACGCCTCACTTCTTTCTCGTTTCCCATAAAATTGCAACTTAAAAGTTAAAAAATTACAAAAGAAAATTAGGGTTTTGAAAAAAAAAAACTGACCTCCGTGAAGCGTTGAAACAGCTCATCCGGACTCCGTGGGGCGGGGCCGCGGTCCATGCCTAAGACTTGGACTATCTTGGCGAAGTAGTGCAAGTAGACAACGAGGGCGGTTCCATGGGCAGCGGCAGCGAGGGATCCGACAACCATGAGGACCCAGTCGATGCGGTCAGCGCATGCAAAGAGCTGAGAGAACGGCACGGCTGCCGGAGGAGGCTCCATCTCCTCGGTTTCCTCCATATCCTCATCGGCCTCCGCTTGCGCCGCCGCAGCCGCCGCGGCTGAAGCCTCCGCGCTGGCATCGATGTAAGGAGAAGGCGACTCGGGCGGCTCCGAGACTTCCGACACAGGCGTCAGCGGCTGTATGTGCGGAGGCGACCACCCGAACAACCCCCTCGATATCATCATCTTCGCTCGATATCACCTCCTTCTCTCTTCCTTTCCGTGGCAAAACCCTAGTTTTTCTTACTTTACCTCTCTAAATTTACTCTCTAAATTTAGCGGATCTGCTAAATTTAGAGGAGGATTTGGGCAACGACTGGCAACAAAAATCGTTTCGTTTTTATTTTGCGTTTTACGTTAAGTACGCGTTTCAGCCTTTCGGGAATGTCTTTTTCTTTTTTTTCTTTTTCTTTTGTGCTTTTCGAGCTTTCAGAAAGCAAAGAAACGGGCTGGGTGAGAGAGAGAGACAGACTGGGTCAAAGAGAGAAAGAGAGAAGAGAGGAAAGATGGAGTCACCCGCAGTGAGCCAGTGGCACATGAAAATGTTTTTGATAGATGAAAGATACTTTTTTGCTTCTGCTTTTAATTTCTTGTTTTGATTTTCGGTTTTTGTTAGGTTAACGGTCAGTGCCGGCGATGAGTAGGGATTTTTATGTTTTGTTTGTACAGTCAACATTTTGTGTCAGTTTTTTTTGACCGCTCGATGGGTGTTTTGGTAAATTTGATGAAAAAGATTTGTGTTGGTATGTGTCTCTACAGCTGTATTTACACTTTTGACATTGATTATTGATTTATTGTTGGCAAATGGATGAGAAGTGTGGGGTTTGTGTACTCTTGCGGGTGTGGTTAGTGTGGCTCTTTAGAGGAAAATAATTAAAAAATAGATTTTCGAGACTGAGAGAAGAATGTAGGAAGCAGACATTAGACAACACATCATTGAGGGAGTGTGGAGAGCTTTTCTCTTTGCCAGTGCATTTGTTCTGTTCCCTTTGTTTCTCTTTTTTTTCCATTTTTGCATTTTTTTAGCTGTTTTTTTAAGATAAATTTTTGTTTGTATCGGAACGTAAAAAAAAATTTATGATGATAAAAATTTGATTAATAATTTTGAAAAACTTTATTAATAAAATTTATACATACTTAATTAATATCACCAATAAAGTTTCAAAAAATTACCAGTTAAGCTCTCACACTGATGCAAAAAAAGCCTTATGTACTTTTTGCATAAATAAGAATTTCTTTTTTTATGCATTTTATGATGCTAAGGCGATGTATATGGTGGGGTTTTTGGGTGCACCGATTGTAAATTATACCAGATACATATCAATCGTCCATCCAAAAAAAATAAATTTCTCTTTTTTAATAAATGACATGCACCTGATGCACGTTCACCCCGATACACCTAACATTTTTTCTTGTATATAAGATACAAGGCAGACATTGAAAATAGTAAACAGTCTTAGAATTAATGTCATGGCTATTCCTATAAAAAGAAAAAAATATATATGCCATAGCTATATTTGCTAAATTGGGAGAATTTTAAGAGGTAAAATAAGTGTTTATATGAAATTTTATAACAAAGGGGCATTCTTTTTACTTTTTGAGTGATATAAAAACTAAATAGATAGATACATGACTAACAAAGTAATTCAAATATCCTTTTACAATTATAAAAATCGGTTAGGTAAAATGGATCTAACTAATTTCTTTTTAGAACATTTATTGATCGAAAATGGTACTTTAAGTGGGTGAATACTTTGACGACACTAGTGTTGTCGAAAATTTGTCAAAATCGCTTGGAGTTGAGTTAAACATACTCTACGATAAGCAAATTTTTGTGTTGATTGCTTGATTATATTTTAATTTGGCATTCTAATATCTCTCGGCATGGTTTGTATGAGAACCTCTTAATTTATATTTACTTCCCCTTTTAATTAAAAAACAGTAACACCTTGATGAGTTTAATTTTTTAGGTTAAATTATTTGAATCTCCTTCGAAATACCATATATTTACATTTAACTCTCTCTCATTTTCATATCATACATTTACCTCTTAATAATCTCACACCTAATATGATTTATTGGGTTTTTTTTATAAAAAAATGCAAAAATAAATTAATTAATAGGATAAAGTCTTTAACACAAACAACCCTGATATAAATAGTTGGGAAAACAAAATTATGCGACAAGAACAAAATGACCGAAGCTGAGGAGATTAGCAAACACTTATGATTGACCTCGGGTGAACCAATCTAAAGATTTTGATGATAACAAACATTTGCAATAAGTTTAATAGTTCCATAATTAAAATTTTACATAATCTCTACATAAGCGTTGTTTGGAACCCCTTAAAAGAGTGATTAAAGCAACTTTTACAGCACTATAAACCATTTGGGAAAGTAAGTCTTGAAAAGAAAAAAAATCTTGACATTCATGAAGATTCAATTGAAAGCAGATCTTCAGAATTTTACTAAAACATTTCAAATAAAAAGGAAAGATAAACTAAGAATCTACATATTAATCTGCTTTTTCCTCAACTTTTTCTTATCATTTGTCTAGAACCAAGCAAGTAGTTTAATAAGAGCTAAAACCAAAATGAATACCAAAAGAAAAGAGAAATTCTAATCTTAAAAAATGGACTTTGATATCTCGCTCAAACCAAACTAACTTATTTTATCTTCAACATTACTTACACACACATCTATGTGATAAAGTAGGTTTGTCAAAAGGCATAGTGTAAACATTCAATTTCGTTCCAAATATTAAAAAGAATCATGCGTAAGACTCGATGATGAAACTTTGGCCCGGACTCTTAAGCTAGATAAATATATTATGGAAAATTAGCTTTTGAACAAAAATTGAATAACCAGACTCAGTCAAACTCGAACCTAATAAAAAAAGAGTCAAAATAAAATAAAAAATCAAGGAAGCAACACCCAACCAACTAGAAGAGTTCAGAAGCCGATCGATTGGGTCACAAGGCTGGTCGGTTGGGCCCCAAACTTGATCGATCGGTTCTAAAACCTGAATGAGTGCACCACCTCCAATTTTTTCTATTGCACCAAAATCTTCTAGAATTTCATTTTTTTTTATCCAAAACCTACACAAATCCATGGAAGATTAGTCTTCTTATCCAACAGGCAACCTTTGCCCCCAAGAAACCCTAGTTCCTCAATTCCTATATAAATCCCCCTTTGTAGACATAATACACAAGCCAATTTCTCTTAGAGAAGTTACAACCGAAACTTAGAGATCTCCAAAACCTTAAGAGTTTTAAAAATTCCAACAATTTTCTCTTCTATCATAAACCCTAAATCTCCCACAAAACCCTAGTTCTTCATACTATCTCTTGTTTTCCATAAACCCTAGCCTTCACAAAACCCAAAAAAATACAAAAACCATAGTTTTTTCACATCAATTCTTGAATCAAATTCCAAATTCTACGTGCATTCATCCGCCAAACATATTGTTACAACAATTTGAGGGCAATCTACACCACATACAGAAACTCACACGAACCTAAAATTAATTCTTCAAATTAATCTCTTCGCAATACGCGAAGAGATTGCATAAAAAAAGTTAGCAACTTAAGTATGGTGAATTACTTCGAATCTCCATAGATTAATAATTCATGAACACATGTTTAGAATTTTAAATCATATTCATATGTTATGTAGGAACACGTTTTAGGTTTGCATTTAAAATTTGCATGTCATATAAATTAGAGTTTTTACATCTTAAATACAATCAATTAAAATTACATGTTATATAAAAATAATATTTCAGGATTGTTTGCATATTCACATGTCATATAGATTAGGTTTTGCATGATTTCACATTGAATTGATCTAATTAAAACTATGAAAAACGATTTTTTTGCCAAAACTCGAAACAACCAAGACAATACCAATAGAGCCAGCCAACTCCTCACTGGGGCCGACCGCTCCTGTAGAGTATAGGTTCAGGTTCCTCCTAGATCCGATCGGTTGACCTGACATCAACTTTCTATCTCGCGATTTTCTGCTTATGTTTTGATTATTTACACTTTTGTTTTTCAGTACTAGCATGTTTGCTTTATGTTGTTAGGTAAAATCTCTTACTCTATTATCTCCCAGGATATATTTTGGTAATTAAATTACTTCTATATATGATTTATTATTTGATTGATGTAATTGTTGCTTTGCTAAATTGTCTAATATAAAACTATAATTGAGAATGTGTGTATGTCTAGTACGTAGTAAAAATAATTTAAATTAATATTAAATATTGGATTAATTACAAAAAATATCCTATGGTTGACTATATTTTCACAAAAATACCTCGAGATTTTTTTTTTGTGGCAAAAAAAAAATCAGCGGTTGACTGTATTTTCAAAAAATACCATGTCGTATGTTTCAATTGTAAAAAATACCCTGTCGTATGTTTTCGTTGTAAAAAATACCTTATCGTATGTTTTTGTTAGTAGAAAATACCCCGTGGTATGTTTCTGTCAGTAAAAAATACTCTGCGGTTGACTAAAAGAAACATACCACAAGGTATTTTTGGTCAACAAAAACATACCACAAGATATTTTTTGCTAACAGAAACATACCACATGATATTTTTTACCACAAAAAAAACTTCATGGTATTTTTTGAAAATTGAGTCAATCACATAACATTTTTTGTCACAAAAAAAAACATCAGGGCATTTTTTAAAAATGCAATCAACCACAATGTATTTTTTGTAATCAAGCCTTAAATATTTTTTCATAAACAAAAAAGTTAGGTTTCGACCTAATCGAGATGAGAGCCTTAAATTCTTCTTCTCTTATTCCCCAATCTCTTGTCCCGAATCTATTGAAGACAAATAATAAGGGATTTTGATCCCTTTTTAAAGTCAAATGGCAACTCCAAATTACTTGTCGTCTTATCTAACGCCACATACAGTGAGATGTCGAACATATAAAATCTAACACTTAAAAAATTGTCATTTAAAAACCCCTTTATTATTTATAAAGAGTTGTGTTAAACGTGATAGGTTATAACACTTAAATCATTTCGATTTACACCCTCGACTATTGATTCTTATTTGAAGGGGATAACATTGGTACTAACCTCGAAGTCCTAAAGACGACGGAAAAAAGAAATAGCTATACATATAAAAAAAAACTTACGATAAGATAATTGGAGAGGGTTATTCTTTTACCTTTATGTTAACCTCGAAGTATTGGAAATATATCATTTTGTCATTTTAACTTTTGGGATTTCTTTTGAAGATAATCCGAGAGCTCATATCAAAATCTTTTAACACCTTCCTTTTTCTTTGTGTCTCTGCAAGATAAGAACTTTTCAATACACAAACTTATCAAGTGCTTGATTTTTTTAATTTCTAGCTACAAAGCGTAGACCATCTTTAGAGCTCATTCATCTTTTAATCTAAGTTGGTCTAATGGATTTTCTTGGTTGAGTTTCACTCGGTAAGTTCTGCTTGAGGCGAAACAGTTATGGTCAAAACTTGGCAAGTCAATGAATAAGGAAACTGGGTTTGACTTGGAGGAGACTAATGTGAAGGTGAGTGAGTTTATAGGGTGAGTCAAGGATGTGGTGAAGAATTGTAAAGATGACTTGACTCGGTTCTAAAATTGAGGTTTGAGGGTCGCGCACCTCATGGGGCTACAGAGTTTGCATGTATTGGGGCCTAGTAGAGGCCAATGCCCCTGCCGCCACAACCTTGCGAGGCTGCAGAGCTGGCCTCCCCTCTTCTCTCTATCTTTAATAACACTAATGATAAAATAAAAGAAAAAAGATGTAAAGTCCAGATCATGAGAGAGTCTGAGAACTGTGATTTTGAGAGAACAGAAGATTGAGATTCCGACACAGAATGCGAGATAGATCAAAACAAGCTATATTTCTATAAAAGGGGATTAGATTGATTTGTTTTTGTTTCAGGATTGTTTATAAAATTAAATATTTTATCTTTTACTAATATAAAATGAAAAAAAGAAGATGTAAAAAAGAAATTTAAAAATAAAAAATGAGTAAAAAGAAAATTTTTAATTCTTTTTTCATCTATTTTTATTATAAAAAATAAGATCTTGAAATATCTAAAAGAGAGGAAAATTGGATGAAAAATTGAGAAGAAAAGAATTTTTGTTTTTTAAATATCAAAAGAAAAGTTAAGAGAGAAAATAACATAATTTAATCAAATTAATTGAAAAAAGGGATTTCAAACGGAATATTTTTTATTTTTTATCTCCTCTATTTTTTTTTCCTCGCATTTTTCAATATCCAAACATTAAAAAAGACATTGACGAAAAAAAATGGGTGCAAGTGCAACCCCAAGTAGCGACCTAATGGACCCGCGCCTTTGACATCCAAAGGCTAGCAACCTCCCAACGGATACTGATATGGATAAGCCTCCACCACAGTCGCACACTCTCTTCGTTATAGACTTCCTTCTCTTTAGCTTAAACAGCCACAAACACCAATGGCTTCTCTGCAAAACTCACCTTCAGTTCATCGAACCCTGTTGCTCAACTCTTTCCCTCAGGTTCTTCATCTCTCTCTCACTCTCTGGTTCTGTGTAATTTTTTCTGTATCTGTATGTATATATGTTATATGCATCTGGGTTTTTGTTATGTGCATATTTGAAGTGGGTTTTAGTATCAGGTAGGACCACAAAGGCATTGTACGTCTATTCCTTGCTGTAAAAGAGGCATTTCGTTTCTCGTACGGTCTGAACAATCATCAATGGCTTCAACTTCTAATTTTAAAGGTGATATTTTTTTCTAAATCCTTTTGTTGTTTATTCTTTTCCATGTGGCTTCATGATTATAGACCGTTTGCACATTGTTTATATTGGCAATACCCATTTTATCATTCATTGTAATTGCAATAAGATTGAAATGGTTAGAGTGCCTCTAGGAGTTCTGAATTTGATAGGAATGCTCTCTTTGCCCAATATTTTAATTACATGAACAAGTTAGATATCAGTGATTTATAACCAGTTTAGGTAAATTTTAAGGTTGAAAATGTAAGAATTTCCTAGTAAGTGAGCTATGTGGCATTATTTGAAGGGTCAATGAGCCAAGTTGATTGGTGCATATCTGCTTACTCGGGCAAAGTAAACAGATGCAACAATAAAAGATGCTTAATCTTTTAGGCACATGCTTTGTTAAACTCAATGTTCTACTTATATTTGTTCAAACAACAAGGAACAAAGATCCATGCTTTCTCATCAAACTGTTGATTAATGAATAAAATACGTACAACGTGATATTAGCAATCTATTCTATTAGATGTCACAATCTAATCAGAAATGGTGGAATAATATGGTAGAGAAGCAAACGAGAACATTGATGGCCCTTTCCCACAAGTTTAAGCTTCTGGGATAATTTGTTACCCAATTATCCTTTAAAACCTATGTTTACAGTCACCTCAACTTAGTTCTCATATTTCTTGCTGCAAAATTGTGGCCAATTCGCAGGATCAATAGGTAAGAAGCAGTCTCTATTTACTTCTAGAAATATTTAAAGGTGCAAAATTTATTTATAAATGTTGCTGGCTTATCAATATCCTAAATCAGATGATGACTAAAATCTAGCCTTTGCAGAGCCATTTTCAACAATTATTATCTTTTCCTTGTTTGAGATTATGAATCCAGAAATTCTGGTGATGTTTCATACATAATGAGGAGATCTCCCTCTTTAATGGACTAGTTTCTCGATTAATATGATATTGAGGTCTATGGAATTTTCACCAGTGCTTGACATACTTCATATGAGATAGAATCAGCAGTGTTAAAATGTTTCTCCTTCATCTTATAGTTCTCTTCATGTGAGCGACGATACTATTAGACACTTGGGTGTGTTTAGTAGGAGAGAAAAGTGAGAGGATGAAAATCTTGAAAGATAGAGAAGTAAGAAGATTGGCTTTTGCCTTCATGTGGCTAGTAGAGAGGATGAGAAACTACGAGGAAAGAAAATAGTTTTCTCTTTTCATCGTTTAGCGGAGTGGAAAAAAGTGCAAATAATATCATTTTACCATTATACACTTCATAATATTAGTGTGAGGAATTAAATGGGGATAAATTGGTAAAATTATAATCACATCTATTTTCTCTCATTTTTCACTCTCAAATCCTCATAATTTAGAAGGATTATGATTTGCACCTCTAAGAGAAAAACATCAATCCTTTTCTTTTCTTTTCTCTCACATTTCCTCTTCTATTAAACAAGAGAAAAGTGCATTCCACCCACTTTTCTCTCCTACTAAACACTCCCTTAAAGTCAGAGGAATAGGATAAACTTCACCTTTTTCAGCATTGGGATTATGGAGTTTTCTTATAGATTGATGAAATTTCTTGTACTTAAAATTGAGATGACCGATATCTTTTCTTTGGTTCTATTTGCTTCTCTTTTTCATCTGTTGATCAAAATTACTACATTATATGAGCAGCAGACATTGTGGTACTGATTTTACATCTTACTTTTATTCTTGTTGCAGATAGATGTGGGAGGCGCCAAATGATTACTCTTGGTGTCATTGTCCCTTGGATTTCAATGGTTAACCAAACTCCTATATCATGTAAGTATTATATTTCCCATATGCAGAGAACATGACTTTCCCTATTTACTTATGGACTCCTTAGGTCTTCCATACCCTGTTTCAATTCTGTGCTCAAGTTGCATTGAAAGCAATGCCACCTGCTAATTATGCAGTGAATTTGCACCTCGAATAATGATTGCTGATATCCTAAGAGGATTGATATGGTTCAGTTGCTGCAGAAACTAAAAAGGGATTTCTGTCAGTCACGGACAAAACGGATGGATATTCATTTCTATATCCATTTGGGTGGCAGGTATCGTTGCTCTAGCTTTTGTGTTCTAGTTCCACGTCTTATCTCCTTGTGATCTATCACTAGACAGTATGAGGAATAAGTTGGGGTTGTTAATAATTTCTTTACCATCGGGATGGGCAGGAAGTAACCATCGAAGGTCAAGACAAGGTATTCAAAGATGTCATTGAGCCATTAGAAAGTGTCAGTGTTATTATGATTCCAACCGTCAAGCAGGATATTCGAGACTTTGGGCCTCCTCAACAGGTTTGCCATGTTTCCTATACCCCCAGCATTTTTTACGTACAAGACGAGAGGGTCTTGTTTCCAATTTTTCACTTTATTGGCTATCTTTAGAGGAAAAGTTTGCTATCACTCATTCATTGATAACAGGTTGCTGAAACATTAATTAAAAAGGTTTTGGCCCCTCCAACCCAGAAAACAAAGCTAATTGAGGCATCAGAGGTTCGTTTTCCGCATTTCTTGTTTGATAAGAGCGTAAGATAGTGTGATGTTGATTTACTAAAGACCAGGATATCTTAATATTACAAACAATAATGCTAATGCAAAACATATATCATTCTTTGTGCTTTGGATATGAGGTTGCTTTCATCTTTTGAATCTCAAGTCACTGTGGCTGTGATGCCATGAAAGTTTGGAACCGCAAGGAACAAACCGGTTTTTGTCTGCTGAGCGTCCACAAATCTGTGTATAATTTGGCCCTGACCCTTTCTCTTGGATTTATAATTGAAAAAGATACAACCATGTTGGTTTTGCTGTTGGCCTGTTGGGCAAGTGGAATTACATTCTTTTTCCTCAACAAGGTCAGCCAAGTGACCCCTTGAACTAATTTACATGCTTAATAATAAAACAAGCCAAAGTTAAATGCTTAAATATTATTATATTAAATCAATAAAATTAATGGTTTACTTCTATCAGGTTCTGACTTAGTTATGCTGTCTTCCATTTTCATTTGTTATCCAAATTGAATCCATCTTACGTTCTTCATCTAGCATTCTGATCTTTCTAAAGCATATGAAAACCATATAAAATCTTTTAACAAAGTTGTGAATCTATGCTTTTATCTATACTTCATACTTGAGACTCTGATACACACTGTGGTTGCGAAGGACGAAAATCAAAGGGCCTTAAAAATGTTCTACAACCAACCATGAATATTAAGGAGGTTCCAAATTCCATATTATCTTCCTCCACCTCTTTGGCACGCATTCGTGAACCAGCTCTCATCAATTAAATGAAATTTGCTGGCAATCTTGTAAAAACTGAAAGCAGTGAAGAGAAAATGTGTATAAAAATACAAATAACCTTAAGTCATTGTGTAACCATTTGATTTGTTTGCTTCATTGGGTAAAACTGCTCACAATGTGACACCATAGTGAATTGTTGGAATCTTTTTTTAATGAGTTTACCTTCTCATGGGGTCAATAAATTGTTTTAATGCACATATCCAAGCAACATCGTCATATATATGGAGGTATATAGACCATACAGATTGGATATTGGATTCATTAAACTTTCTTGACCTTTCTGATCTACAATCCAGTTACTTGTAATGTGGGATGCATGGAACAATATGTAGGTTGTGACTTTTTCAGATGTTATCCCTTTTTCCCTTCTTGTTGCATGAAAAGCAAATTCTTATATTCGATTGATGTTGTTTAGTGTTTCATAGTTGATATTGTAGATTGACTGCTTTTCTTTTGTATGTTTGCTACAGCATGATGTTGATGGAAAAATATATTACTCATTCGAGTTCATTGCCCAGGCTCCAAACTATACTCGACATGCTCTCAGCACAATTTCTATTTGTAATGGTATGAAACTAATCTGCAATAAGTTACTAGTATGTTATGTGCATGCAAAATGAAATATACTAACTGCTTTTGCTGTCCTGTCCCATCATTTAAGGGTCATGCCTAGAGCTCTTTTTTTACCATTTCAGAGCCTTTTGTTTGTCTGTGTAGTGAAATGTTATGTATATTCACTAAGCACAATTGACAGCTTCATCTTCAACTAATTTTACATAGGTCAACCAATTCTTTCTGCAATTGTCCCTATAACTACCATATATCATATATGTATATACTCACGTACAACATTAGGAGTTTTTTGATTCATATATTTTAATAGAGAATCCATCAATGATGATAGAAAATTTACGCTAGGCTTTGTACATTCATTACATATATTTGTTTCCTCCTTCAGTTAGAAAGAACTATACTTGTATAGCTGTTCCTTAGTGTGGTTTATTTCCCCAAAATTATAATTCTGTTGCACAAAATTCTGGTGACAAGATATCTCCTTTATTTTAATAATACCCAAATCTCTTTTTGCTGTGGAATTCTGCTTTTCACTGGGATTAGCATTGTATGTGGCAGGTAAGTTCTACACTTTGACGACAGGGGCCAACGAGAGAAGGTGGGAGAAGATGAAAGACAAACTGCACACTGTTATTGACTCGTTCAAAATAGTCAATGTTTGATGTGGTTGCTCAACTATCTAATTATTAGGTTAGGAACAACCAAATTTTAATATCGCAAGCACCATTTTGCATTTTCCAGAGTTGAATGAGGCCTAATTCTTGTCACCATTTGTTCCTCCTCATTTTTCCTTTTCTATTTTTCTGCAATAGGAGAATCTCTGTAAAATTATATATTATACCAAGGACATTAATGCATTATGTACTAAGAACTATTACTATTCTAAATGCAAAACCACATGCATCCTTGCAAATAGGGATGAAACTGAGTCGAGCAACTCGATTTGCTCGAGAGGCTCGGCTCGGCTTGAAACTTGATTAAATCGAGTTCGAGTTGTGATTTTAGCTCGATTAGCTTATCGAACCGAGCTCTAGCAGTGTCAAACTCGGTTCGCTCGCGAGCCAAATCAATTTAATTAATAAAATAAATAAATATTATATATATAATATATTTATTTTATATATATGTATAAAAAACATATATTTATTTATTTTATTTTTAAAATGTAAATACTAAATTTATTTATTTTATTTCCAAAAGAAAATATATTTATTATTTTATTTCGATAAGCTTGGCTCGAGCTCGAGTTGAAGCTTGAATTTCATCTTACGAGTCAAGTTCGAGTTCAATTTTCTTAACTCGGGTTTAGCTCGAAGCTCGACTCAAATAATTTTTTTACTCACGAGCCGAGCTCGAGCTCCACTCAACTCGGGTTTGGCTTGACTCAAATCCACCTCTACATGCCAACCATTTATATCATGCTACTACAGATTGTTTATCGTTTCATTTGAGTAATGTCTCCCTTCGAAAAATTCTTGTGTATGATCGGCCTTATCAGGCATTTCTAAATTTCTCCATTCACAGTATTCCGCAACTTACCACTTAATCTTTTTTATTTTTTCTTCTGAAATTCTGAAATCTTGATGCCCAAAGTAAACTCTTTTTTGTTTGATGATCAACCTGGACTTGTATGATCAGTGTTATCTATTAGTAATTAGGAAGACATTCATTTTTCATTTTATACCAACAAATATGCAAAGGAAAATTAGTTTTTACATGAATAAATTAATAGCTGATAAAGCCAAAGAATCCTTCGAAGGAACCATGCAGTAAGCAGAGAAGAAGAGGAGAACAGGGAGGAAGTGAATTTCTTGAACACTGAAGAAAAAGAAATGATTTTTTCAATGTAAATCTCTGGATGTTTTAGAAGTAATAGAAGATTCTATCAAATCAAAGGTCATGCAACGTGAATAAGTGGCTATAATACTTGAATGCATTATAGGTGTTTGATATATTTCCTCAGTGTACTGGGATTGTCCTCTTGTTTTGTCCTTCTTTAGTGCTATTGAACTGTACTTTCTTGCTTTAATAATAAATTCCCTTTTTGCTGTTCAGAAAAAGAAAAAAGAACCCTGACTTACATTCCTTGCAACCCTGCTATCACTATAATTCTAGCATACTGATATTTTCTTGCAAATCTCTTCCAGTAACATCTTTTCTACAAAGTCCAAATTGAAGTCAACGCTAACCTGTGTTCACAGTGTTGGCTTCTTGCTATGAAGCTTCCTTTATAAAATGAGATGAAAATCAGAAACTTCTAGCATCTTTTATGTTCGTCAGATCATGTAAGGATAACCATTCTCCATCTTCACTCTTCTAACTGCTATATACATATATCATTTCCTTGAAATTTATCTCTCTCATTCTTTTCATTATCGATCAGAGGTTGAAGTAGCCTGCCCATGTGGGAGATATTGACGCATTCTATACTCTAATTCGAGAGGATGAATATGTTTTGGATCGCATTGATCAGGTACCTTTTGTTGATACTCGCACAGAGTCGCATCTGCAGGGCATGTTGATTTTGCAATAGAGATGATGAACTTGATGCTAGGAAACTAAACCAAGATGGGTTTAGCCCAATGCACCTTGCTTTGCAAAGTGGACAGAACTTGGTGGCCCTCGAGCTATTAAAAATTGACGAAGGCCTCGTTCGCGCGTTAAAGGGAGAGAGGGTGTAACTCCTCTGCATTACATAGTTGGTGAAGGAAACCTTGACTTTTTGGCTGAGTTTCTTCTCGCTTGCCCTGAATCTATTAAAGATGTGGCAATACGAGGCAAGACTGCTCTGCACATTGCGGTGATAAAAAACAGGTTTGAAGCCTTTCAAGTTCTGACGGGATGGCTTTGAAGGACTGGCCACAAACTAAGGGACTAATCTAGGCTAAATGACCCCAACACAATTGTCCCTGATGAGATGGACGATGCAAGGAAGAGGAAGGTTGAGCCTGGACAGACCCAAGAAAGCAGAAATAGCCTGATTTGCATGCCAATCAACACAACTATTGGTTTCTCTGTTGAGAATCTCTTTGCAAGCACTGATAATGGCTAAAGCAGGATGGAAAATATTGACAGAGCTCACAAGATCCACCTTAGCTTGTGAATTCATCTCGCAAACTATTTTTCTGTGACAAAAGTCCAAGGCAAGATTCAGGCCATTGTAGAGACCTCAAAGTTCAATACTTAACACCAAGGCAACTCCCGGATTAGCCATGGAGCCCTGTTTCCACTTGCTATAGCCATTTCTAATAAGACTGCCAACCACCGAGC
The DNA here is from genome assembly GCA_023935145.1 of Bretschneidera sinensis. Lineage (NCBI taxonomy): Eukaryota > Viridiplantae > Streptophyta > Magnoliopsida > Brassicales > Akaniaceae > Bretschneidera > Bretschneidera sinensis. Next base: position 25,003,657 of record CM043703.1, read on the forward strand.
TGAAATCATCTATCCTGCTCCCATTAGTGTTGACAGTAACCCAACCAACCAGAGAAGTTTCTAGCCAATTACGCGATGCCTTGGAGCTTAAGCATGAGCCACCGCTCTCTCGATCTCAACATCGTATCATCGTGTGACCATGGTTAGCCCACTGAAAGCTTTCTTCTAAGATAATGCTATTTTTACAATTCCAAATATTCCAACAGGTTTGGTTAAAGACCTCTTCTGAACCTAGCCAGATTGGTAAGCAATCAATATTAGCCAATATCCATAGAAAGAACTTGACCCACTGAAGACAATTGGCGGACCAACTTTTTTTCCCACTCAGTTCTCATTGTTAGATCCCTACCTCTGGAATAAATCACAGGCTGCCAACTGCCAACAGCCACCAGGGAGTCTAAGAGTGATATTATAGTTCATAAGGCACTGACAAAACAATTTAGTTCATTTCGAATTAAAGGTCATGAAGCCATGCAGTTGGGTAAACACAACTTGAAAGCACTCGCAATAAAATCTCAAATAGGTGAATCCCAAAGCAAATTCAAAGCAAAAGTAAAACAGAAAACACTGTTCACAAATGCATATTAAAGAAAACTGAAACAGCGTATTGTTGGAGAATTATTTGAGAGTGATGAGATCAAGAGAAATGACTTCAAGACACGATCAGATCATTGTCATTAAAGTTTAATTCACAACGCACTTTACATCAGTGAAGACTCATAACAACTTCTATGAGTTTATTGGATTAAAAACATGTGTTTGAAACTTTTTATAGAATTTTCAATAATAAGATTTGCATTTTGTTAGAGAAAAAAAGGAAGAATATGCAATAAATCATGTAGAAAATGACAAGTTGGATTTACCAAGTATTTCATCACAAGAGACATTTACTATGATCCTATGGTAGTAGACTATACCTTTTAAATTTCTCAAAATAAGCATTAGGTTGGACAGCCCCTTACATAGGACTGCAGTTGACTACCAAAACATTGTCTTGTAATATAAAAACACAGGCCTATAGTTGATCACCAAAACCTTCTGTCCAGCCCTCTAGCCTCTTCCAGCAGTCAACTACAAGATGCTAAAATTCAAAATTCTCTTATTTCTTTTTTCCTTCAGTTTTCCAAAAGCATAAAACCAAGTTTTATTTTGAAACAAGGAATAAAATAAAATTGATACTCCAAAATCCCTCTCAAGCTTCATGTTTTGAACATTAATCTTATTCCATTCTTTATGCAAACCAATCGACAGCAACTACTGATTATCAATTTTACAAGGCAATGGCAAAACAATAGAGTTCGACTTGAATCAGAAATCAAGGAGCCATGCAGTTGGGGAAAGACAACTTCAAAACACTAGTAATAAATTTAGAATATGTGAATCCTAATACAAATTCCAAAGCAAAAGTAGAACAGAAAACATAGTTCCCAACACATTAAAGAAAACTAAAGAGGCATCATTTCCTACAAGTTCAACATTACTAACAAAATTGGCAATAGTATGGATGACAACACTTCCGTTCACCAAAATAGCTGTTAATTTATAACTTAGATGATTCCAATTTTGTTTGCAACATCCAACGCATCATAATCTGGAGTCAACCTAACATACGCCTTCTTGGTTCCATCAGGCCTGCACAAGAATTGACATAAAGTTAGATTTAACTTGTCTGTCTAAACTTGCCATGCGTCCACCATAAAAGAAGCAATGCGAACCATGACTAGAACATAAAATTTTTGCATTACAACAGTCGAGAAGACATCAACTATACACCCTTATATGAGCAGAATCTATCTATTTACCAATATTTAATCATTATGCTAATATATAAATTTCCAGATTGTCTTGGTTGTTATAATGTTCATTCATGAACTTTACCTGATCAAAGTATTCACTTTCTTGGTCTGAATGTCATACATCTTCTTCACTGCATCCTTTATCTTCTTCTTGTCAGCTCGGATGTCAACAATGAAAACCAGGGTGTTGTTGTCTTCAATCTTCTTCATTGCAGACTCGGTTGTTAGTGGATACTTGAGGATTTGGTAATGATCCAACTTGTTTCTTGGTGTTGCACTGATGCGAGGATACTTTGGGTTTCTCTCCTTCGTCAATGTCTTTGGCCTGTGAAATGTGACCTTAGTCCTTATCTTCTTAGCTTTCTTAAATGTTGGACCTGATTTCACAGCCTTGGCAGCCTTCACGGCTTGTGCCTTTGGATCAGCCTTCTTTGTACTGTCAACTGCAGGCGGTGAAGAATTAAATCGAGGTACCGTTAATATAGAAGCATGGATGCCATGCATATCAAGTTAAGGTAAAATTCAAGAGAAACGCAAATGTAGATTCTTTGGTCAACCAATACACGAACTCTAGTACCCAATGGAACCAATACAAATCATTCTCAAAATAACTAATGCATACTAAATATTACCTAAAAATAGAAAATTGTTCACACAAGTAGTTGACCGAGATTAAAAATCCTATTGTGATTGTTAACCAATTCATAAGAAACCTTTAACTACCAAATCATGAAACAGGAGACTCCAGCTGATCTTATAAGTCATTTTCTTTGGGCTAAACCAAACACTCCTACAACTACAACCATGTAATGATGTATCAAAATCAACTTTCATAACTAATATCCTACACCCCAGGTAAAAACACGACAAACTGAATCAATGAGCTAAAAAGGAAAACATTAATAAACTATGCTGATTAAATAAAGTTTGTAAGGATAGTATGAAGTCTAGCACTAACGTTTCTCTTCTCTTTGGCCCTTAAAGGTTCATAAAAGTGGTGATAACACGAACCTGGTTCCAAGAATGTCCACTAATAATCACGGGAAATTGAGTAGTAATTTTAATATTTAAATTTTTTCTTTTTATATATTTTTATACAATTACTATTCAATTTTCCTTTGATTACTAATATACTTTCCCAGTTACATGGTAACTCCCACTGAACCAGTTCGGTGGGATCGGGAATCTTTTATTCATCCCAATTTAACCAAAGGAAAACAATAAGTCTGTAAGGGAAACCAAGCTAATAAAGGTTCAGACCATAATACATAATCCAAGGTTCCAACAATATAATACTCTACAATGACACATACAGTAGAAAAGTGACATGACTTAAACAAATAAACATTTACAGAGAATGCACACGCAGGCGGGCGCACACAGACACACATATGATAGTTACATCGCAGGAGTGGATCTAAAACATAGCCAAAAACAAGAACCACATTAATACAAATAAAAAAAATGAGGTAAAAACATAAAAATAAAAACCCAAATCAGATATTTAAATCCTCAGCCGCGTACGCAAAAATCAACAACATACCATAACACGACATAAAATATAAAATTGAAAAATGAAGAAATTTACCTTTAGCTGGAGCCATTGATAAAATCAACAATGCCTCAGAGTAACACTTAAACCTGATACAAACCCAAAAAAACAATGCATAAAATGAAAATAATTAAACCAAGAAAGAACAAAAGAATATATAAAATATAAAAAGAAACTGAAGCTAAACTCCGATTAATACAAATATCTCTACTAAACTTAAAATGGGTTTTTAGTTAAAAGCAGTATAACCATTAGATCATACTTCAGTCAGTTCATTTCGATCTAGAAATAGATCTTCAAACAAACTTTCAAATAAAAAGAAAATGATTCTAAAATTGAAAAGATTGTTACAGACCTTGAGAACTGCGGCTGTTGAGTAGGGTTTTTCCGGGTGAAGAGGATAAATGCGCTGCGTTATATACCCTATCGAAGTTACCTGTATAACCTAGTTTTGTTATGGACCGGACTTTCAGGACAGTTGTTAAATATTGGGCTATATGGGCTCTTAGCTTGATATTTTGGGCTTTATCGGAGACCTGCTGATTTAATGCTAATAGCCCTTGCGGGATTAACCCTTTTTATTTTTTAACCAAAAAAAACTTGGGTTATCCCTTGTAGATGGTGGATCAATCGTTTGAGGACGAAGAAATGACAGTGGTTTGTACTTTCTAACCCCGACAACATATAAAGATGAAACTTTATTGTAACATAGATCGACGACGACTTCTGATTCAATGATAATTCTTCTTGATGTCTCTTAGATAATCACAATAAATCTACGATGAATTAAAAATTAAAAAGATTTTATTTAAATATCATATTTTATTTATATATATTTTTAATAGTAAACTCAATATCTTAAGGATTTTTTTTCAAATAAATTAAAACACAGTTTATTTGTGCTTTAAGTGAGATAAATTAGAATTCACTTTTATAATTAAATTTAAAAGTAAATCTTTTTTTCTCTCTTGCTCAATAAAGTGGAATAATAAGATAAAAGAAAATATAAATAATATTATTTTAATATTTATAATGATAATTTAAAAAATTAAGTGAAAGGAGCTTCAATTTTAGATGTGAACATGACTCAAAAGCCTTACAAGAAAAATGAGTTTAGATTCAGCTTAGCTTAATTTTTTTATAATGAAATCGTATCAAAACAATTTTGATATACAATTCAAAATGTGTCTTGTTTCGAGTTGATCAGTTAACCTAAAATTGGTGTGCTAATGAAATATTAATTATGCATGTTTGATTTACATATTTATGACCAACTATAATTTAATTTATTAAATGTTAATTTTGTGATATCCTGCATCTCACATATGTAGAGTTATAGGAAACATTCTCTTATCTATAAATAAAATCTCATGATTTTAAAAGCAACTTAAACATATTTGGATGATTAATCCGCAATATTACAAATGATATCAAAACTGACACAAACTCAATACCATGTGAACCAGTGTTATTTGACTCAGTTCATTAGTTTGTGAATTCCAATTAAAATACCCATAAATCGTGTTATTTTAGGTTTAATTCTAAAGAATATTTTATTTGTCCAATTAATTATGAAGATATATAGTAGGTCAATTGGCACATCGAAAAACAAAATTAACACTCGGTTTGGTTTAAATGAATTCCATAGTTTTTTTTTTGTGGAATTCATTTGAATTTTATATGTTGTTGTGTCTGGTTTGTTAATAAAACATGTAATTCATTTATAAATGAAATGACCACATATTTGGTTTGTTAATAAAGTGTGACATTCATTTACAAATGAATTGATCATATGTTTGGTTTACAAATGAATTCTAGATATGAAGTTTTTTTTTATAAAATTAAAAGGATAAAATTACCCTTATCTTCTCTATTTTTCTTTCTCTTCTATTCCTCCTCATCTTTTATCTCTGCAACACCAAACTTTTGGTTTCTTCATTGTTTTAAAATAAAATAAAAATATGAAAGAATAAATTATAAAAATAAAATGAATATGTTTTTAAAAAAAATTGAATTAACACTTAATTTTTAGATTTCATTTAGAAAAAAAACTAGATTCCATTTTTAAATTATAAATTCATCTTGTGGATTGAAAACATAAATAGTGTTAATTTTGTTGAATAATATCAATAATATTAAAATTTATATATTAAATGAATTAAAACATGATGTAATTAAGGATATTAAGTAAAATTTAAAAAATAATTAAATTCTTACTTGATCTCAAACACAAAGTTCATTTTAATTGTAAAGATACAAAATATGAAAATTCATTTGAGTTCAATTGAAAATGAGTTTGAGTTTCTCTTCATTTGAAAAATGAAATGTGAATTTATTTATGAATGAATTTTAATTTCATTTCATTTGAAAATTAACTGAATTCTATATTTCGAGTTCATATCAATCTGAATGTAAAAAACATTAGTTAACTAGAAATTATTCAATACCATAAATAAGTACTACAAATAGATTTATAATCAAGATTATATAGCAAAATAAACATGAAAAGAAGGCATATTTTAACCACAAAACAAAATATTAATAGTAGATACTATTTTTCTAGCTAGTTAATCAAAGCCAACACCAACCTCCATACCCACAAAAAAAACACCACATTAAACTAACAAATCCACAAAACCATTTAAAGGTCAGACTAAAACATTGACATTTCCAAATGGGTGCAACATTAACATCTTCATGCCTCCATATTCTCAACAAAGACACTTGTCAGAACTGTTTTGGATTGCAAAGATGCCTTCAACAACTTCAAACCCTAACAAAAAACCAATAGAAACATTTATCAGGCTCATAATTTATTATGCCAAATAATTTAGAATGAAAAAGGACAAAATTAATATGATTTACACACCTCATCCATCCTCACATTAACAACTTTTTCTCTAATGCACCCACTTCCTTAACCTTGAACTTTTAAAGCAAAGTTTTACTTGATTTAGTAGACATAGGCTTCACCTCCAAATTATCCATCACCATGTAAGTCACCACTGGAGGAGCAACAAAAGGCAACTCGTTTGCAATATAGTGTATGTAAGTGTGAGGTCGAATCCACAGGGAATTGCGTTGTGAAAATGGATTTTTATCTAAACTAAACCTATTTTAACCTAGTTCCAAAATTTTGAATTGTATCTTGCAAAATATATAAACTGAACTAAATTGAGTTGAAAGAAATAATAAAAATACTAAGGTTTCTGAATCCACCCCACCAAAAAAAGCATATATTTTCATGTTATGTATAAAAGTAATCTATCAAATAATTTCATGAATCCACCATTATACAAATCACAGCGAATACTCTAATTCAACCAAATCATCTAGTGTATCCCTTTAGAATCACAATAGATATCCAATTTATTTTGGATGATTCGTCGTAACCGGCAGATGAAACACAAGGAATATTCAATTTGAACAATTCAAACACAATCAATCATAAGATTTTATTCAAACAATTGAAATAGAACATTAATACTAAAAATATCAGAATTGTATGAGCATATATGAAAATATTATGCCAAACAATGGCGAGGCTTCATCTTCAACCTTAGATGAAGGTTTTGGCCTATTATGATTATGGAACTAAATTTCACAATTAAAGTGCTAAACATAAAACTTTAAACTCAAAAGAAATAAATCAAAACTGACTATACATTGAGAGAAATTCCACTCGCAGCTGTTGTGCAACGTTTCCCCCCTTAGTAGCAAAGCCTTGGAGATCCTCCAGATTGCTCGCAGAAGTCCTCCGGATTGCACACCCATTTGATGAAGTGAAATGTGGCTTTTATAGGGGAACTCCATGAGTGCAACGTGTTTCCAATCCGATGTGGGATATAGAATGTGTTTCCAACCGATGTGGGATTTAAGCCTTCACATGCCTTTCAAAACTTCTACCCATGCTGAAATCTCGCACAGCTCGGCCTTTGTCTACTAAAATTGCCATACTTTCTCTAGAAAAATCATATTTATAAGCCGTAAAATTTCTCAGAAAATAGACATCAGGATCTTTCCAAGCATATATAGCTCATCTCCTGATTCTTCCTAAATCGTTATAGTTTCAATCCGCAAAAATGACTTCTGTCACGTTGAAATCATGCACAGCATGACCTTTGTCTACTAAAACTGCCATAACTTTCTCTAGAAAAATTATATTTACGAGCCATAAAATTCTCCAAAAAATAGACATCCAGATCTTTCCAAGCATATATGGCTCATATCTTGGTTCTTCCTGAATCAATATAGTTTAATCCGCAAAAATGACTGATCTGTACAGGCAATTTTGGCAATTTAGTGAAACTCCTTTCCAAGTGCTTGTAAACCTGTAAAACATGAAAAAGACAACTCAAAGTAACAAATTCGTAAGCTAACAAATGTAAATTAAGGGGCCAAAATATGAAATATTTAGCACTCATCAAATACGCCCAAACTTACATTTTGCTAGTCCCTTAGCAAAACAGAATAAAAAAACTAAATGAAAAACAAAGAACACAGAGATAAATCCATCATTCATGGTATCCAAAAATTTAAGTATCACACAAAACCATGATATTCATTCATGAGCAAGTTTAAAAAATATAACCCATCTTCGCAATGAATAGGAATTTTAAAACCTAATTACTTACAAGAGGCAGGCTAAGCCATCACAAGTCTGAATCAGTGCAAAAAGGATTAGCACATAAATATGTAGCTTCCAAATAATTCCAATGTGCAGTGTCTCCATGTCTTAAGATTCACCGAATTTTCCATCAGAATGAACAACAATTTCATAGTTTTATTCTCTTCTTTCTTTTATTATGAGGCTCTGCAATGTTTAGTTCTCTTAAGCTTTCTAATTGACCCATGTAACGAGTGTTGAGTCAATGAATCCTAAGCCAGATGGTTTTAGGGCATTAGGTGTAAAGACACCCCTAAGGACTTATTAACTCGAGTAAAAAGGGCTATGAAACTAAACTGGCCTTAATGCTACCCAGTAAAATTCCTACATTTTAACGCGAACACTCACTGCTTACTGAGGCAAGAGATCTAGTTACTCAGCGGAAAGTTTATTAATGATCATGATCAAAATTCCCACATTTTGACGTGAACACTCACTGCTTACTGAGGCAAGAGGTCTAGTTACTCAGTGGAAAGTTTATTAATGATCATCATAAGCATTTTCTTTCTCTTTTTTTTTTCTATGCCAAAGTGTTCATCCAACAAGTCATCCAGTTTCAGTTAAGCCATGGAAACATTCACATGAAAATCATATGTCATCCCTCACACAATTATGTGTGCTCGTGTAAGATTAGATCAAACATGTGAATTCTTAAATGCTTAAAGTAAGTAACTAAACTTTAAAATTCTATTATCAGATCATGTTTTAAAATTTAAGCTCACTAATGAAATCACATTACAGTATTTGTTTAGATCAACCAAAATTTTAAAACAATCATGAAAATGCATTTATCTTTTCAATAATATATAAAAAAAATGGGACAAAATGTGTGTGAATGTGTCTCCCATACCCCCAAACTTAAAGTACATAGTGTTCCCAATGTATGAATAACATTGAAAGAGCTGACATGGGAGATGGAGAACTAGCTGGACTGGCATGGCACATAGCATACCCCTAAACTTGAACTGAAGTACGCGTTGTCCCTAAAAAACAATTACCAAAGTAATAATGGAAAACAAAAAATACTAAAAATAAACAGTAACAAGAAATATAAAAAAATAATAAAAGATACGTTGTGGGTTGCCTCCCATGAGTGCTAAGTTTAACGTCTTCAGCCAGACTCACAACTTGCACAAGGGCCTGGCGATCTTGTTGAAATCTTGGATAAATCCTCTGTAGAATTCTGCGTTGCCCAGAAAAGAACGAACCTGCTTCACCGTACGTGAGGGTGAAAGGTTGGAAATCAGGTCCACCTTCACTTTGTCGACCTCAATCCCCTGATGAGATATGACGTGCCCAAGTACAATACCTTGCTTTACCATAAAATGACACTTCTCCCAATTAAGCACTAGGTTCTTCTCCTCTTGAGCAGCAACCAAATCTGAAGCTATCATCATAGGCAAAGACTCTATTGGACCTAAGAACTTATACTTAAGATTGTTTGATAAAGGCTTAAGTTCCTTCTTGGGGAGCTCAGGTGCTGCGGTCTCCTCCGTCTCACTGCTCTCCCAAAGAGCAGACTCCAAAATGGCATTCGCTTGCTCAAGTAACTTATCCAAATCCAAATCCTCTCCAAACTGAGCAAAGCATGCCTCCAGGGGGTCCTCAATGCTGGATTCATCCACAATCTCCCTCGTTTCACTGCTCTCCCGAGGAGCAGACTCCAAAATAGCATTCACTTGCTCAAGTAATTTATCCAAATCCAAATCCAAATCCTCTCTAAACTGAGCAAAGCATGCCTCCAGGGGGTCCTCAATGCTTGATTCATCCACCATTGTTTTTAATTTAATTTTTAATTTTTAATTTTTTATAGGTAATTGCAAATAGAAACAAATAAAATTGCAAAAATAAAATTGCAAAAATAAAAATGAAAAAAAATGCTAACTAAACTAGTAGAAAAATAAAATCAATTCAGACAAAAATTTAATTTTCACAAACAAAACAACTCCCCGGCAATGACTTCAAAAACTTGTTGTGAGTTTTAAATTACTTACAAGAGCATGAGTCGTTTGCAATTAGTGTGTGCAAGTGCAAGGTCGAATCCATAGGGAATTGCGTCGTGAAAATGGATTTTTATCTAAACTAAACCTATTTTAATCTAGTTCCAAATTTTTGAATTGTATCTTGCAAAAATTATAAACTAAACTAAATTGAATTGAAAGAAATGATAAAAAATGCTAAGGTTTATGAATCCATAATTACATTAATCCACCATTATACAAATCACAACAAAATCATCCAATGTATCCTTTTAGAATCACAATGGATATCCAATTTACTTTGGATGATCCACCGTATCCGGCAGATAAAACATAAGGAATATCCAATTTGAACAATTTAAACACAATCAATCATAAGAATTTACTCAAACAATTGAAACAGAGCATTAATACTAAAAATATCAGAGTTGTAAGAACATATCTGAAAATATTATGCCAAACAATGGCGAGACTTCATCTTCAACCTTAGATGAAGGTTTTAGCCTCTCATGATTATGAAACTAAATTTCACAATTAAATTACTAAACATAAAACTTTAAACTCAAAAGAAATAAATTAAAACTTCCTATACATTGATAGAAATTCCATTCGCAGCTGTTGTGAAGTGCTTCCCCCCTTGGTAGCAAAGCCTTGGAGATCCCCCAGATTGCTCGCAGAAGTCCTTCGGATTGCATACCCATTAGATGAAGTGAAATTGGGCTTTTATAGGGGAACTCCATGAGTGCAATGTATTTCCAATCCGATGTGGGATATAGAATGTGTTTCCAATCGATGTGGGATGTGAGATTTAAGCCTTCACATTCCCTTCAAAAATTCTGCGCACACTGAAATCCCGCATAGCCTGTCCTTTGTCTACTAAAACTGCCATAACTTTCTCTAGAAAAATCATATTTACAAGCCGTAAAATTCCCCTGAAAATAGACATCCGGATCTTTCCAAGAATATATGGATCATCTCCTGGTTCTTCCTGAATCATTACAATTTTAATCCGCAAAAATCACTTTTGCCACGCTAAAATCATGCATAGCCTGATCTTTGTCTACTAAAACTGCCATAACTTTCTCTAGAAAAATCATATTTATGAGCCATCAAGAAAATAGACATCCAGATCTTTCCAACCATATAAGTCTTATCTCCTGGTTCTTCTTGAATCAATATATTTTAATCTAAAAAAATGACTGATCTGTATGGGTAATTATGGCAATTTAGTGAAACTCCTTTCCAAGTGCTTGTAAACCTGTAAAACACGAAAAAAACAACTCAAAGTAACAAATTCCTAAGCTAACAAATTTGAATTAAGGGGCCAAAATATGCAATATTTGGCACTCATCAGTGATAACAAACCAATCTTGGATTATCAGCCACATTTAGGTGATCATTAGAACACGAGTACATTTTTTGAGTCGACAGTAATCCATCATCATTTTCTCCATCATTTGATGGCAAAAGAGTAAGATCATTAGCTAAAATGGTTGACTTGGGTCTTAGAACTGAGTCTTTGTTTTGGTTTGGTTGTATGCAGGTATCACTGAGGTTTTCAATGCTCTCACAGAGTTTACCTAGTGAACCGACCATGCAATGCTTTAACAAGAGCTTAATGACAGTACCCATAGGCATAGATAGAAGGTTGAAGATGAATTCCACAAAATCTTTGCCTGCTTCAGCAAACAGAACTTTGTTACCCTTTATATCAATATGGAGCCTCAATCTTATAACTTCGGAGGATGATGCCCTGGCTTGTTAACACCATGTATGGAATTAAGCTCACTAGCAGGTTGTTTGTAAGAACTTATTTTGAAGAACTATATATATAAGAAATAAAAGTAAAGAAATGAATAGTCTATTTCCATGGGGAATTAGAGTAATGGTTTAATTGTTTTTTTGAAGATTCGTTGCATGGTAATATTTCGGCCATTTAAGAAAAATATGCATTGGGAATGAGCAAAACTTGAAAAACAACATAGCTTTTTTCGGCCATTTAAGAAAAGTAAGCATTGGGAATGAGCAAAACTTGAAAAACAACAAAGCTTTTTTCGGCCATTTAAGAAAAATGTGCATTGGGAATGAGCAAAACTTGCAAAAGAGCATCATATGCAAGTATTTAATAATTAATTTAATTTGAAAAATTTACTCTTTCTTCTATCCTAAAATCAAAAGTGTGAAATTTCACTCAGATCAACAGCATATGCACACCATAGTATTGTGAGTAGATGCCATAAAAATGGTTGGAGTTAGCCAAACATTTGACTTGAAATAAGTTTAAATTGAAGAGTATATACTGTATATATACCTTACATCTTTATCTCAATAAGCAAATAAAATAAGAATTAAACGCATTATGTTACAAGAAAAAGGTTAAGGGACAAGGCTACCTTAGCTAAGACAACAAGGTATGGACAGATTGCTGTATGTGAAGGACAACAGGGTGAACAGTACACTGGCAATAATCTGGAAAGAAAGATAGAAGAAGAGAAAAGTAGGCTAAGGAAGGAAGGAAGAGGCTTTAAGAAGGAGCTGAAAGGAGATAGTTAAAGTGGTTAGAAATTAGTTAGAAAAGAGTTGTAGTTAGTTAGAAAAAACAGTTAGGAAGTAGTTATAATTTTGTTATCTGGTTGTATCTAATGTACTGGTTGTTGCAGCTTTATAAATAGGCTTCTTTGTAATCATTGAGATAGCTAATGAAAAAAAATCCTTTTAGGAGTTCTCTTGTACTCGAAATAAGACCCTTTTCCCTTCACAAACTCCCAACTCTTTCCCTAAATTCTTCTTATTCTTCCACTGTCCACACTTTAACCTCCATCAACTGGTGCTTTCATTGTTCTTATAAAAGTGCCAGATGGCTTAAGGTCTAAGAATGACAAAGGATCAACTTGGCAAGTTTATCAGGGAGGAAATCACTACAGCAATCAAACCAATACAGGAGATAGACACCATCAAACAACAATAAAACAAAGAAAGCCATCTTCTTCTACTCTAGTTTCAGATTAGGACCTACAATAATAGTCCAATCCATTATTTCAACTAAAAAATTTGAGATTTGAGTTACCAAGATTCAAGGAGGGAGACTCCGCTGATTGGATCTTTTAAGCAGAACAATTAATCTTTTTTTTTTCCCCACATTCTTGATGATAAAAAATTGTCCCTGATTTCTTTTCACTTAGAAGGACCAGTAGCTAATTGGTATCAGTGGACACACCACAATAAAATGATTGATTCTTGGTCCCAATTTGTGGAAGCCTTACAATCAAGATTCAGACCTTTAGTTTATGAAGAACCTCAAGGAGCCTTGGAAAAATTGACTCAAGATACTATTATGCTAGCCTATCAGGCTAAATTTGAGGTCTTATCTAGCAAAGTTACTGGATTACCTGATCAATTCTTGATGAACTATTTCATTTTAGGATTAAAACCATATATTAGAATAAAGGTTCTTGCTCATAGGCCTTAGGACTATTATAATGCATTAGGGTTGGCAAGGCTACAAGAAGTAGATGGGGAGACACTACAAGGTCTTCTAGACCCTAGCAGTTAAGAATTAATCCTAAACCTCTAGATCCAAATCACTCTCCCATCACCACCACAACACCATTCCATTATCAACTTACCAAAACACTACCACCTCAGACCTCCATATACCAAATCAAAAGGCTTTCTCTTCAAGAGATGCACACCAGAAGAGAAAAAGCCTTTGCTTTAATTGTGATGACAATTTCCATCCCGAACACTAGTGCAAAGCCAAGAGCTCCCTCTTATTTCTAGCAAATTGTGATCAAGAACAAGAATTTTTAACCCATTTGCCACCTTTGAGGAAGACTAGGTCCCAGAGATCTCCCTTTATGCTTTGTTTGGTTAGAAGACACCAAAAACAATTAGGCTTCAAGGCTCAATCAAGAACTATCCTGTTCACATCCTAATTGATGGAGGAGCATACATAATTTCATTCAAGAAATGATGACTCTTGACTTGCCTATCAATAGGGAGTACCTTTCTTATTTAGGACTTTGTTAGCAAACAAAACTTTCAGTATAGAATTACACTTGTACAGCTGACTTCTATGTCATAGCATTGCAAGGAGCAGATGTCATTTTGGGTGTGTAGGAATTGAGCTCTGTCACTACTGACTACAATACTTTCACCATAGATTTTTGTTTCGATGGACACATAGTATAGCTGTAGGAACAACATGAGGTAACAGCTAAACATATTTCCTGTAGTTCCCTTACTAAACTGTCTAAGCATAATAGTGTACATTCTTACTTTATTTAATGTCTATGCATGATAACACACCTAAATAACCCATTGACTCTTCCCCACACACTCCAAAAATATTACCCTCATACAGGAATTCAGTCCAATCTTTGCCATACCTAGTACATTACCCACTCCTAGACCTAATGACCACAAGATCACTCTTGATCAAATGCAAGACCTGTAAATATGAGACCATATAGATATCTCCATTACCAAAAAGTTGAAATAGAAAAATTGGTCAGTACCATGTTTGTAGAAGGCATTATCCAACCAAGCACTAGTCCCTACAGTTCCAATGTGCTTCTAGTTAAAAAGAAAGATGAAAGTTAGAGGTTTTATGTGGATTATAAAGCTCTAAATGCTTCGACTATCAAAGACAAATTCTCAATACCTACTATGGATGAACTCATGGATGAGTTGCATGGTGCTATAGTCTATTCTAAGTTGGACCTCAGAGCTGGGTATCACCAGATAAGAATGCATATAGAAGAAATTCATAAAACAACCTTTCAGATCATATAGGCCATCTGAGGAAGGTTTTGCTGTGCCTTTAACACAACACCCTTTTTGCAAAGATGAGAAAGTGCCAGTTGGCTAAAGAATCCATGATTACTTGGGGCACATCATTGTGCCGGAGAGATTGAGCCTGACCAGTCTAAAATTCAAGCCATGCTTAAATGGCCTTCTCCCACAACACCAAAACAGTTGAAAGGATTCCTAGGTTTAACAAGATACTATAGAAGATTTGTTAGGAACTATGCTAGTATTGCTAGTCCCTTGACAGACCTACTGAAGAAAAAAGCCTTCCACCGATCTACTGCAGCTCAAACAGCATTTGAGCAACTCAAAACTGGCATGATTTCTACACCCGTGCTTAGTCTTTTTGACTTCAGTAAACCATTCATCATGGAGACAAATGCTAGTGGTTTTGGTATTGATTCTGTCCTATTGCAACCACCTTACCCTATAGCATTTTTCAGTAAGAAAATGGGCCCTAGAATGTAGTCTTAATATGCTTACATCAGAGAGTTGTATGCTATCACTGCGGCTGTTAAGAAATGGAGACAATATCTCCTCGGTACCACATTCTTTATTAGAACTGATAATAAGAGCCTTAAATATCTTATGGATTAGACCATCCAAACCCCTAAGCAGCAACACTACCTCACCAAACTACTAGGCTTTTCCCACAAGATATTGTACAATCTTGGGCCTACCAACAAGGTAGCTGATGCACTCTCCAGACTTTCCCTAGAATCAGAAGTGCAACTATTTCACCTTATAGCATTTTTCAGTAAGAAAATGGGTCCCAAAATATAGTCTTAATCTACTTACATTAGGGAGTTGCATGCTATCACTGTTGCTGTTAAGAAATGGAGATAATATCTCATTAGTATCACATTCTTCATTAAAACTAATCATAAGAGCCTTAAATATCTTATGGATCAGACCATCCAAACTCTTGAGTAGTAGCACTACCTTACCAAACTGCTAGGCTTTTCCCACAAGATATTGTATAATCCTGGACCCACCAACAAGGTAGTAGATGTTCTCTCCAGACTTTCCCTGGAATCAGAAGTGTACACTTCTTTAGCCCTCTCCATTCTACAATTTTAATTTCTGGATGACCTCAAGAAGGAACACTTAATTGGTCCTATAATTCAGACTCTAAAAAATAAGTGCATTACTGATCCCTTGCACCATTAAGCCTGGTTAGTCAAAGATGGAATCCTATACTACAAGGGCATATTCTTTTTGGGACTAGATTCCTCCTTGAAGGAAATCTTCTTTGGTGAATGCCACACTACTCCCACGGGTACCCATGCTAGCATTGACAGAACATTTGCTAGGCTCTCAGAGAGTTTCCATTGGAAAGGCATGAAGCAAGATGTGATACACTTTATCTCCCATTTCCCCACATGTCAACAATTAAAGCCATTTAACACTAAAGACTATGGCTTGTTGCAACCACTACCAATCACTGAACAAATATAGGGGGACATTACCATGGATTTCATTACACACCTTCCATCCTCCTATGGCTTTATTTCAATCCTGGTCATTATGGATAGACTCAGCAAGTGTTCTTACTTTGCTCCTTTTAAAACCCATTTCATTATAACCAAAGTAGCCCAGGTTTTCCTAAACAGTATCTTCAAACTTCATGGGATTCCTAAATCCATAATCAGTGAAAGAGATCCCCTTTTCACCAACCAATTTTGGCAACCCCTCTTCAAACTTCAAGGAACTAACCTTAAAATGAGCACCTCCTACCATCCTCAGAAATTTCAACAGATATTTGGAGTAGTATCTAAGGGCATTTACTTCTGATTAACCTTAGCTTTGCTTTATTTATTTAGCATGTGCTGAGTATCATTACAACACAAGCTTACACTTCTCCCTTGGTACATCTCCATTCCAACTAGTCTATGGCAGATTCCCTCCAAATTTGCCTACCTACATTAAAAGGGTCTTCCTCTAATGAAGTTGTGGAATATACACTCTGACTTACATGAATGATCACTTACTTAAAGCCCAACACATGATGAAGCAAAATGCTCACAAATATAGGACTGAAATGACTTTTTAGGTGGGTGATTGAGTCCTCCTTAAGCTTAGGCCATATAGGCAACACTCAACTACTTCCAGATCCTCTCACAAGCTCAGTAAGAGATTCTTTAGCCCATCTCAAATTCTAGAAAGAATAGGACAAGTGGCCTACAGACTCCAATTACCAATTGATTGCAAACTAATTGATGTGCAAATTTTAAATGCTCGTAAGTGCACGAATCACAAATAGTATTGCGATGAGTTTACTATTGAGGTCGATCTCTCAAAGAATTGCAGTGGTTTAAATCCTAAATTACTTTCTTAAAATTACTAAAACAAACTCTGAAATTAAATCCTAAACACTCCAATTAAAAGATTGGTGAAGAGAAAATTGAAATAAAAACAATTAAGTAAATTAAACAAACAGATTATGAAGAGATAAGTATAATCAATGAGAACAATTAGGAGTTTTACTTGCTATTCAATCATGAATTGGAACATTTGGTGAATATAAAGAATTAATCAACGTCTAAGATTATTGGTATTTTCGCTAAGACTAGAGAATGCCATTGATCGTGTTTATTCTCAATTTATAACTAATTAATTAAATCTCATGGATCGTGTTCATCAATTAATTAGTTAAATTAAGTATAAGGAAAACTGTTGGGAAACCACCTCAAGATGCCCAGGTGGTGATCTTCCAAACACCCAAGTCTAGAATAATTTGTAATGATCAGAATAGAAACAAAAATCAAAGAAACGAAAGAACACAAGAAGTTTGTTATCGAGGTTCGGCAATATGCCTTTGTCCCCGTGAGCTCCTCCGAGCCTTCTGCACTAAATCAATGAGTTCTTACAAGTTACAGCAACTCATCTCCAAGAAACCTCTTGTTCTTGAAGAATGAAAGAAGAGAGAAAAGAAAGTGATAAGGTCTTGAGTTACCCTATAATTTTCCCTAAGAAAATTCCACTTACAAGTCTCTTGAATCCCCAATCAATACTACTCTCTCTCTAAACAACCAACCTCTCCAATGAGTCTCTATTGTTTTGTGTCTTTGCACTCTTACAATTGATCTCACTTTCACAAGTTATGTCTTACACATTATGTTGAGATTGAAGCTAGGTGACCCTTTATATAGTGCACCAACTTCTTGACCAATCTTGAAGGTCAATCTTCACCCTTAGATCTTGAGGACCAATCAATCATAGCCCCTCATCAATCCTAAGTGATCCTGTGCATTTTGATCATGCCTAACGCACCAACTCAAAAGGCTGAAAAAACATGCATCAGTGTGCCTAGCGCCGCACCTTGAAACAGGGCATGCTGCGGCCTGAGCCAGGGCTAATCCATCTCCATTCTTCACCTTGCTGGGCCCGCACCTTGGGGAAGTAAGGCTGTGGCACGACCTGATGGCTGAACTTTCTAGAGCTTCTGGAGGCCGTGGTGCCCAAGGTTGTGCCGCGGCTCAGAGCTTGACCTGATGCTTAATTACACTTGTTTAAACCTTGGACAAAATACCAACAATCTCTACCTTTGTCTAAGTGATTAAACCCGAACCCATTGTGCAGGGAACTCAGTATCCAAACTTAACTTGAGTCACCATATCAACCGACTCCAATCCTAAGAATTCTAAGGCAATGATTGAACTTACTTAGAGGTAGAACTTTGGTGCCTAAATCTGCAGGGTTTTCTTCTGTGGCCACCTTATCCACATGAATGCATCATTTTGTAACATTTTCCCGAATGAAATGGTACCGAACATCCATATGCTTTGTCCTCTCATGGAACACCAGATTTTTATACAAGTGCCATGCACTTTGGCTATTCGAAGATACCACCACCTGCTCTTTCAGGACCTTCCACTCGTATTGCACCACATAGCCTTCTTTATGGCTTCCGTTGCCACTATGTACTCTGCCCCGGTTATTAAGAGTGCTACCACCGACTGCCATTGAGCCTTCAAGTACCACTTTATCCTAAGCTAAGGCTTCTTTCTAGGATTACTCATCAACCTGCTGAGAACTCTCATTTCATGAGAAACGTCGGGTCTAGTGCTGACTATCATGACCATGACTGATCCAACCACACTAGAGTAAGGGACCTTTTCCATTTCTTTCTTCTCCTCATCCATTCCAGGACATTGTTCACTAGAGAACTTGAAATGACCAGCAAGGGGAATCTTCACTGGTTTACCATCTTCTATAGAAAACTCACTAAGAAACCTTCAACCCGTTTCTCTCCCTTTCCTAAATTCTTCTCATCCCAAGGATCTTTTGTGCAAGGCCAAGATCTTTCCTCTCAAACTCCTTACTGAGTTGAGATATCAACCTTTCTATCCTCTCCTTGCTGTTCCCAACCAACAGGATATCATCGATATAGATGAGGATAATCACCAATTCCTCCACCTTATGTCCAAGTGAGAAGGTTTCTGTGAAATCTATGCCGTCTCTTTGCGTGAACTCTTTCGTCACAAGCCTAGCCTTGTCTCGGACTTCATCCCCTAGAGAGTTCCCTTCTTTGATCTTGTAAGTGCACTTACAATCCATAACTCTCTGTTTTCCTGGAATGTGCCCCAATTCCCAAAGTTGTTCTCCCTCAAATAATCCATTTCTTCCCCCATAGCTAGCTTCTATCTTGACGAATCTTTATATCCAATGGCATCAAAATAAGTTTCTTGTTCACTTATCCCTCCTTCTGTCCAAGGAGCTACTGTATTCGCAGCTGCAAAACCATATCTCAAAGGTGGTTTGACCAGCGTTATTTCCCAGTCCCTTGTGAGTTGATAGTCATACTGACTTGCTGCATCATCCTCTTCTAGTTCAGCTTCCTCATGAGTGTCCTAAGCTTGGCCTTCATGAATGGGCTCTACCTGGTTCGAACCCTCTTGCCATCCTTGCTCTACCTAAACTGAATTTTCATTGATGTTATACTCCACAAATACTGAACTGGTTTGCTCACTATCCCCTGCAGGGTTAGTTTTCTCCAAGTAGGGAAATAACAATTCATTAAAAATAACATCCCTACTTATTATGAGTTTAAATCCTTTTTGCTCTAAGGACCACAACCTATACCCCTTAGCTCCTTCCCCATATCCTAGAAGCACACACTTTTTAAACCTTGGGCTAAGCTTATTATCTTTTTGATGTGCATACACAGCACACGCAAAAGTCCTAAGGTTGTTCAACTCTGGGGGTTTCCCACTCCACATCTCCTCAGGAGTCTTGAGCTTTAAAGCTCTAGAGGGCAATCTATTAACCAAATACACAGCAGTAGACACCACTTCCCCCCAAAAACATTTGGGTAATCCGGATCCTATTAACATGCATCTAACCTTTTTCATAAGGGTCTTATTCATCCTCTCAGCAATTTCACTTTGCTGAGGCGTTTTTACAACCGTTCTATGTCTTAGAATGCCATTTAACCTACAGAATTGATCAAGTTCCTCGTTAAAAATTTCTAAGCCATTATTGGTTCTTAACACCTTAACTACCCTGTTTGTTTAAGTTTCCTCTAGCTTTTTCCACACCACTAACTTATTCAAAGCATCTGATTTATTTCTAATCAAATAAACCCAAACCTTTCTTGAATAATCATCAATTAAAGACAGAAAGTAACAATTACCTTCCCGTGTTGGTGTTCTTGTTGGTCCCCAAAGATTCGCATGAATATAGTAAAGAATTCCCTTAGACTTGTGCACTTCAGTGTTGAAGTTGACCTGATGTTGCTTCCCAAGAACACAACATTCGCAGAAATCAAGTTTCTCTACCTTGTCACCACCAAGTAGACTATCTTTGCTAAGAACTTGCAGTGCCTTTTCGTTCATATATTCCAACTAATTGTGCTAAAATACTGCCTTATCCATCTCAGCCATCAAGTTTGCTGCTTGATCCTTGATTTTTGTCTCTCCGATCATCTCATAGAGACTATCCTTAATTGCTGCTTTGATCACTATCAAAGATCCCTTAGTTACCTTGATCTTTCCTCCCTCTGCTTTATATGTGTACCCCATGGAATCCAGCTGCCCCAATGCGATCAAATTCCTCCTCAAATTTGGAAGATACCTCACATTCCGCAGCAGCCTTGTGACTCCATCAAACATCCTCATTTGGATGTCTCCTATACCCCTCACTTGGCAAGAAATATCATTCCCCAAGAAAACCTTTCCATCATTGATTTCCTTGAAATTCTTGAACCAATCCTTGTGAGGGCACATGTGATAAGTGCTTGATTATGCCCAATGTGTAACACGGTAATTGTAGCACAACTTTTGGGTGTCGATTCCACGAGGAAACAAGTTAACTACAAGAGAAGATGTAAACCTAAACACGAACGATAAGATCAAATGAGAGAATATAAATTTTGATAGTAAAGTAATATAAGAAAATTATGTAAATAGATTGAAAATATGATGGAGAATATAAGGTTCTGGGAATCCTCCCTAGGTTTGTTGCCTTATTCCAATCTCAATTTAGTTGTCTTTATCTCGATTAGAAGTTTCACATCCTAAACAAGCAGTCGGCAAATATTTAATCACAACACATATATAAACCCTGATGTAATTGCTTATGAAGTACTATTTACTTTCGATTCAAGCTCACACGACCTATCTTATAGGTTTATCAAGAAACGACAATATATCTCTATGACAATATTGCAGTAATGGAAAAACCTAAAAGATAAATCTACCGGACTTAATCACATCCAAACAACTTGACATAAGAAGAGCTTGACTAAACTTATATGGAGAGGAAGCATGCAATCACCGGGTTAAGAAAATCTAAAATAAGAAGAACACACAGTGCAGCTGTCAAATGAACCTGAATTCTTCTTGTTTAAGAAAATAATAAATCATAAACAATGTTTAGCAATAAATCCAAATTACAACTGAATTAAGAAAGGAAAATAAGAACAACTACACCTAGGGATTCATCCCTTCGCCTTGCTTGGAGATTAGTTGGCTATGGGGGAGAGTGTGGCAGCCTCCCTCAAGTTTTCCAGCCTTTTAAATCATTTTCTCTCTTCAACCCTAAGTGATCTATTTATAGTACAAGGGTCTAAGGGTGTTTTTAGGTTTAATCTATTGCTAAAACCCTAATTAAGTTCAGACTCGGAGATGGGAAAAACATGTGCGTGCTGTGGCATAGGCTGAGGGATGCTGCAACACTTGCCTTCCACTTGGTTGGGTAGTTCCTGGGTGCTACGTCATGGGCTGAGGGATGCCGTAGCATAGGCTGATGCTGTTCTGGAGGCCTGACTTTTGTCCACTAAAACTGCCATAACTTTCTCTAGAAAAATCATTTTTATGAGCCGTAAAATTCTCCAAAAAATAGACTTTCGGATCTTTCTAAGAATATATGGCTCATCTCCTAGTTATTCTTGCATCAATATAGTTTAATTTGCAAAAATGATTGATTTGTACAGGAAATTCTGGCAATTTAGTGAAACTCCTTTCCAAATGCTTGTGAACCTTCACTCTGGTGTTCATCGAGTCATTGTGCTTCAAGAAATGATAGTTTTTCTATCTCTTTTGAACTTAAAGTACCTAAAAATGCATCAAAATAGATTAATGATCCAAGAATGACACTTTAGAGTTGTTAAGGTATAAAAGTGCAATTCAAACCTAGATCAACCCTAAAATGCTAACAATTAAGTATTGTAAAGATGCATTTTATGACTCTCATCATAACCCCCAACTAGCTTATTGCTAGTCCCTAGCAATTCAAGCGAAAAAAAGAGATGAATTCTATGGTGGGAATCAAAACAAAGTAAAATAATGTTAGTGTTAAACCAAGAGTAATTCACTTTTGTCTAAAAAATCGCATATAAACCACGGCACATAGAATCATTAAATTTCAACTAAATCCAAAAGTAATCTAAACATCAATCTTAAAATTGTTATCGACTCTTAACATCCATCTTACCACAATCCATTAGTCTGAACACCCAAATGATTTTATGCATAATATTCATGAATACAAGTCTTGGCCTCTAAAAACATAACAAATTGTGCGACATCAATCACATAAACAAGCTCCATAGGCTTATTTTTCAAATCACTCTCCACTATTGTAGAAAAATCACACCACCTTGGATCAATAGGCCTTTTAATAAGCTTGTAATGTTAGGCTAAGGTAAAGGTTAAAAAAGAACGGAAAGGATTCACAAGTAAAAGAACTCAATCTCTTAGCTTAAACACAACCACTTTTAAGCACTAGATAACCTTACTTCAATACCCAACTCTTTCAACCACTCTTTGAGCATTGCTCTTAATAGATCACCATTTTTTTCTTTTCTTCTTCTTTTTTCTTTGCCATAATTCACTTCTTTTTCTGTTTTCTTTTCTATTTTTGGCAAATACCCATTCACCTCCTTTTTCATTTTCATTTTCTTTTCTTTTTCCACAACCCCCAACTTATCTTCTTTAATATACTTGGGTTATGGTTTTTATTTTTATTTTTATATTTCCATTCTTACTCCTCTTAAGTGCTTATCAACAAATGTGTACAACTAAGTTCTTTTAAAAGAAGGTTAAGGATAAAATATTTTTAGGCTCATAAGAGTAAGTAAATGGGTTTTTGAAAGAAATAAGGCTTAAATTCTTTTTCAGGAAAAAGGCTCAAACAGGTGACTAGTGATAGATATAGCAATGGTAAGTTTGAAAGGCTCAAACGGTTCAAAAATGGCTTATATCATATCCTAAGTAGTGTGCATTCTAGGAATTCACCTCAAGTGATTATCAAATAAGTTCTAGAGCTTGTTGAGACTGCAAAAATATTCACAAAACAATCACATATAAAACTTCTATAAATGCTTTAGATTAATCATGCAATCTTACCGCAAACTAAAATCTCAAACCAAGTTAAGATTGATACTTAAATTATTCTCAAACCGAAGTAAGATTTAACTACTTCTAAACGCTATATGCTATCTCAATTAGGCTCATATCATTGACATGTGAAGTAACTCTAAGGCTAACACAAAGCATGTTAAAAACAAACAAAAAGGAAAAAAACACTAAGCAGTTCAAAGAAAAATATGAAAAACAGGAATATGTTTCCTCTTTTCCTCCACCCCCAACTTAAAATAAGCATTGTCCTCAATGTGAAAGCAAAATTTAAGGAAACTCCCTTTGTAGCCAAAAGTGCACAAAAGCTGAAAATTGTGCACCACCATTTGAACTGCTTCGTATATTTGTCCCTGAAAAAGAAATACGAAAGTAAAACTGGAAAATAGCAAAATAATAATAATAAACAAGAAAAACAAAAACAAAAAAATAAAAGGATATATTGTGGGTTGCCTCCCATGAGCGCTAAGTTTTACATCTTCAGCCAGACGCTGCACCACCCTCACTGCTGGCCTTATTGTGGTGCTGAAGATGAGGCTCCATACTCAGTGGCTTCAGTGCTAGTATTTTGGCATGGAATACTTAAAGTCCACTGCATGTGGCTTAAGTGTTTTTGGTGATGCCCATTTACTATCAATAGTAGGGTATTTGATTCCCGCATCCATGTGACTTCTCTCAAGCAACTCCTCAAAGCATGGTTGCCAAGATTTCTTAATAAAATCTTGTGGCTTATCAAAAATATTAACAACATTAACGGCATGGGGATAAACTGAAGAATTATTTAATTCAAAATTAGGAATGAATTCCGAAGAGTTAGAATTATCTTTGATGTACTCATCCTCTTCATGTGGCTGCCATGAGACTTGAAAAACATTTACCTCTAGAGTCGTATTTCCAAATGATAATGTCATTAGGATATTCCTATAATTAATGAGGGCATTGGCGGTGGCAAGGAATGGTCTTCCAAGTATCAAGGGAATTTTTGACTCCGTGTTTATAGTAGAAACAATATCTAAAACCAAAAAATCAATAGGGTTGTAGAAATTATCAATTTGCAACAAAACATCTTCTACAATACCTCTTGGTTTTTTTTCCGATCTATCCGCTAATTGAAGTACCATGGAGGTTGGTTTAATCTCACCTAAACCGAGCTGCAAGTATATGAAGTATGGCATGAGGTTCACACTAGTTCCCAAATCCAGCAATGCTTGGCCACAAGATTTATTTCCAATTTGGCAAGCCACCGTTGGATAGCCGAAATCTTTATATTTGGGCGGTGTCTTGCTGTTAATTACTGCACTTACTTGCTCCATTAAGAATGCCATCTTCTTCACATTGTGCCTCCTCTTGAGTGTGCATAGATCCTTGATGATTTTCGCATGGTTGGGGATCTGTTTTATAACATGAAGAAGAGGGAGGTTAATTTTAACATGTTGAAGTTGTTCAAGAATCTCATCTTTTAATGCTGTATTTATCTCCTTAGGTTTGAGGAGTGCTTGAGGGTAAGGCACCCGTGGAGAATAATCATCATGGGCCTCTTGTTCCTTGGGGGCTTTATCCTTGTTGCTCAAGTTTGATGGTAGAGTGGCCCATCAATTTTCTTACCGCTACGGGTGATTATGGCATTAATCTCTCTAACATTTTGATTTTCAGGTCTGGAGGTTTGTGCCATATGTTGTCCCCTTAGATTAGGTTGTGGCTATGAAGGAAAATGACCTTGCTCTTGAACCGTTAAGAAACTAGTCAACTTGTTGAGTTGGCTCTTTATTACCTTTTGTTCCTCTTTGATCGCTTGTTGTTCCTTTAACAACTGTTGATTTATTTTTCCTTGATCTTCCACACTCTTAGCATGTACCTGCATAAATGACTTAAACATATCTTCCAAAGGTAAAGATTGTTGAGGTGCATTAGATGAGGTTGCTTCCGGTTGCCATTGGGTACTATAGTGTGCAGGGGGTTGCATGTCGGATTTCCAATTGAAATTAGAGTGATTATTCCAACCGGGATTGTAGGTGTTAGAGTAGGGTGAGTGTGGTTTCCCTAAGGGTATACCTACAACGTTACACTTTTCATTCATCTCAAAATAAACTGGACAATCCTTAGGTAAATGATCTACCCCATTACACATGAAATAAGGCTCATAGGACTCTACCCTAGCAATCGGTTCAGGGGCCCTAGCATTTCTGGTTTCTAAGGCTTTAATTTCCTTAGTTAGGGCCTCTAAACGAGCTTTAAGGCTTTCCTCTTCCTTAAGTTGATAAATTCTAGTGGGTTGATTTCTCCTAGTGCTTTCTATGGCATTTGGTCCTGTCCAAGTGTGGGATTTTTCTGATAGGTCATCTAGGAAATCTATGGCTTGGTCGGGATCTTTTTGAAGAAAATCCCCATTGCGCATCATTTCTATGAACTGCCTTTCCCTACTTAGAAGCCCATCATAGAAGTAGCTAACTACCCTCCAACTCTCATACCTATGGTGTGGACAAGAATTTAAAAGGTCATTGAAACATTCCCAAACTTCATATAAGGTTTCACTCTCTTTTTGTGCAAAGTTTGAGATTTGTCTCTTGAGGTTGTTGGTCTTATGGGTTGGGAAGTGTTTTTGGAAGAAAACTCAGCTCATCTCATCCCAACTACCTATAGACCTAGGCCTTAACGAGTACAGCCAAGCCTTGGCTTTTTCTATAAGTGAAAAAGGAAAAAATCTAAGTTGAAGGTGTCTAACATATCAGCTCTGCCTTGAAAGGTTGCTACTACTTCCTCAAATTCCCTAATATGGATATAAGGGTTTTCATTCTCAAATCCATGGAAGGTTAGTAGCAATTTGATCATGCCTGGTTTGAAATCAGGTTGTTGAACACTAGGGGGGAACATGATACACGATGGGGTGACTGCTCGGCTAGGATGCAGATAATCTTTAAGTATCCTAACAACATTCTCATTAGGGTTTTCAGCCATGTTAACAAGATTTTCTAAATTCTTGGTTGGTTGTACACTAGGGCTTGATTTAGGCGAGGTTTCACTAACGGACGTGGAAAGAAAGGGTATCTCTAATTCAGGTCCTTTAATGAACCTGCCTCGTGAATCTCTCAGTCTAAGCATACATCAACTGAGTTTAAAAAGTAATAAAAACATAACAAAATAAAAAAAAATCAGAAAATTAAAAATTTAAAGAAAGGAACGATAGTACCATCTCGTCTTAGAGTTTGACAATCTTCTTTGTACTTAAGCACGTTTCCCTGGCAACGGCGCCAAAATTTGATTATGCCCAAAGTGTAATGCGGTAGTTATAGCACAGCTTTGGGGTGTCGATTCCACGAGGAAACAAGTTAACTACAAGAGAAGATGTAAACTTAAACATGAACGATAAGATCAAGTGAGAGAATCTGAATTTTGATAGTAAAGTAATATAAGAAAATTGTGTAAATAGATTGAAAATATGATGGAGAAGACAAGGTTCTGGGAATCCTCTATAGGTTTGTTGCCTTATTCCAATCTCAATTCAGTTGTCTTTATCTCGATTGCAAGTTTCACATCCCAAACAAGCAATTGGAAAATATTCAATCACAATACATATATAAACCCTGATGTAATTGCTTATGAAGTACTCTTTACTTTCGATTCAAGCACACACGACCTATCCTATAGGTTTATCAAGAAACGACAATATATCTCTATAACAATATTGCAGTAATGGACAAACCTAAAAGATAAATCTACCGAACGGCATGGGCTGAGGGATACTGCGGCACTTGCCTTCCACTTGGTTGGGTAGTTCCTGGGTGCTGCGGTATGGGCTGAGGGATGCTGCAGCATAGGCTGATGCTGTTCTGAAGGCCTGACCTTTGTCTACTAAAACTGCCATAACTTTCTCTAGAAAAATCGTTTTTACAAGCCGTAAAATTCTCCAGAAAATAGACTTCCGGATATTTCTAAGCATATATGGCTCATCTCCTGGTTCTTCTTGCATCAATACAGTTTAATTTTCAAAAATGATTGTTCTGTACGGGCAATTCTGGCAATTTATGAAACTCATTTCCAAGGGCTTGTGAACCTTCACTCCAGTGTTCATCGAGTCATTGTGCTTCAAGCAATGATAGCTTTTCCATCTCTCTTGAACTTAAAGTATATGAAAATGCATTGAAATAGATCAATGATCCAAGAATGACACTTTAGAGTTGTTAAGGTAGAAAAGTGCAATTCAAACCTAGATCAACCCCAAAATGCTAAAAATTAAGTATTGTAAAGATGCATTTTATGACTCTCATCAGTGCACCCAGAATCCAGGATCCACTTCTTAGTGCTTTGCCTCCTGCTTACATTTGAGCACACAACAAGAACATCATCTTGCTGTTCTCCTTTGGCAACCGAAGCCTCTCCATTGTTGGTATGGCTTATTCCTCTCTCATTCCACATCTTCTTCTTGCAATCTTTCTTAAAGTGACCCTCCTTATTGTAGTTGAAGCATTGCTTCCCTCCAAACTTCAGTTTAGAATGCAATCTCCCATGGCTCTGCCCTCTACCCATTGATTTCTCTTGGTAGTTGCCATGTATGCTACTGCCATTCCGAGTTGCTGGCCTTCCTCAATGAACATCCCTTCTCCACTTGATGCTACCCTTATCTTGGCTTTGAAATCATGAGCCCTTATAGTATTGATCACAATTTCCTTGGTTAGTGTATCTCTTCCATTTTAAATTACGTTAATCAAATTATCAAAACAATTAGGAAGAGAATTCAACAAAATAACAGCCAGTTGTTCATCCGGGAATGTTATGCTACAGCTATTCAAATCTTGAACTAGCTTATTAAACACATTAAGATTATATCGCAACTCTTTATTAGGATCCATTTTAAAAGCAAAGATTCTTTTAAGAAGATATATCTTATTAGGGAGAGTCTTGGTAAGAAACAACTCATCTAGTTTCTTCCATATGACAGCTGGATCTTCCGAGTCTCCGCACTCCCTTGTGACACTATCCGAGATGTGCAGAAAAATGGTGCTGTATGCCATCTTCTTCATCTCAATCCGCTGGACTTCCGTGATACTTGCTGGAAAAGCATCATCTTCTCCAATAGCCAAGTCCACCTTCTGTTGCATAAGAACAGCCTTAATCTTCCATTTCCAAAGGGCAAAGTCTCTTTTTCCGTCAAACTTCTCAACAATGAAATTTGAACCCATCTTGCGGAGAAAATCCCAGATTTATGCAGCACCCATAATTACTTTCCAACTTCTTCTAAATCTCAAAAACACGAAGATTGATCTAAATATTGTTCTTGAATCACCCTCAAGAACACGATCAGATCTTGATCTCTACTCCGTTCTTGAATCACCTAAGAAGTCTCCTTTGATTCTTAGAGTCTTACTCCGATACCTTCTATTCTAGCTCCGATACTCGCTCTCCAAAGCTCTGATACCACTGTTGGGAAACCACCTCAAGATGCCCAGGTGGTGATCTTCCAAACACCCAAGTCTAGAATGACTTGTAATGATTAGAACAGAAACATAAATCAAAGAACCGAAAGAACACAAGCAATTTGTTATCGAGGTTCGACAATATACCTACGTCCCCGTGAGCTCCTTCGAGCCCTCTACGCTAAATCAATGAGTTCTTACAAGTTACAACAACTCCTCTCCAAGAAAACTCTTGTTCTTAAAGAACGAAAGAAGAGAGAAAAGAAAGTGATAAGGTCTTGAGTTACTCTGGAATTTTCCCCAAGAAAATTTCACTTACAAGTTCCTTGAATCCCCAATCTATACTACTCTCTCTCTAAACAACCAGCCTCTCCAATGAGTCTCTCTTGTTTTGTGTCTTTGCACTCTTACAATTGATCTCACTTTCACAAGTTATGTCTTACACATTATGTCAAGATTGAAGCTAGGTGACCCATTATATAGTGCACCAACTTCTTGACCAATCTCAAAGGTCAATCTCCACCCTTAGATCTTAAGGACCAATCAATCATAGCCCCTCATCAATCCTAAATGATCCTATGCAGTTGGATCATGCCTCACGCACCAACTTAAAAGGCTGAAAAAACATGCATCAGTGTGCCTAGCGCCGCACCTTGAAACAGGGCATGCTGCGGCCTGAGCCAGGGCTGATCCACCTCCATTCTTCACCTTGCTAGGCGCTGCACCTAAGGGAAGTCAGGTCGTGGCGTGACCTGATGACTGAACTTCCTGGAGCTTCTGGAGGCCGCGGGTGCCCTAGGCTGTGCCGCGGCTCAGAGCTTGACCTGATGCTAAATTACATTTGTTTAAACCTTGGACAAAATACCAACAAAAACGCAACCATCTAAATCACAATTTGATTTGAATCCTGATTTAAATTCCTATTCAAGAAAGCTTAATTAGGTCTGGATGATTTTTCCTCAACCTAATCTCGAATATTAACCTTGACTATCAATAATAAATGGCCAATCCACAAACAATAATCAAAGGTATGAAGGATATTGACTAAGAAAAAATCTGGAAAATTTCGTAAAACTAAATCCACCAAAATATCCAAAATAGTCAAGGCAGCTAAGCCAAACGCCCAACAATGCGTTCAGCCAGTCATGTTTAAATTCAAATCATAGAATTTAAATACTAGGGTTACAAGCATATTGAATGACAAAAGAAGTAAAGATAGAATTTCTTCCCGAATTACAAGATGAATCCTCAAAGTCTTGAAGCAATTGATCGTCGTCTTTAATCTCTTGATAAGCCGTCTTGATGAAAAAAACCGTAAACTCCTTCCATCTCCCAAAGATCCTCTTGATCATATCTCTCCAAGAACTGCCATCCTCTTCCCCCCTCTCTGAGTCTAAAATTCCTATATATAGCTGTATGGAGACGGCTTTGTAGACAAAAAAGTCACCCTAGGGTTTCTGTTCAGGCCGTGTGATTCTACTACTGTCCATGCTCGGTTCTGCTGTTGTCCAGGCTCGGTTCTACTGTTGTCCAGGCCATGTGTTTGCTGCTGTCCAGGCCAAGTTTCTACTGTTCAGAACTGGTCCGGTTGTGCTGTTATCTAGCCCGTGCAAATCCCATAAAAAATCAGAATTTAATAGCTCATTCACTTCTACCACGCTGAAATCATGCACAGCCTGACATTTGTCTACTAAAACTTCCATAACTTTCTTTAGAAAAATCATATTTACGAGCCGTAAAATTCTCCAGAAAATAGACATCTGGATATTTCCAAGCATATATGGTTCATCTTGAATCAATACAGTTTAATCCGTAAAAATCACTTCTGCCACGCTGAAATCACGTACAGCTTGACATTTGTCTACTAAAACTGCCATAACTTTTTCCAGAAAAATCATGTTTATGAGTTATGAAATTCTCCAACAAATAAACATCCGGATCTTTCCAAGCATATATGGCTTATCTCCTGGTTCTTCCTAAATCAATACAGTTTAATCAGCAAAAATGACTGATCTGTACGGGCAATTATGGTAATTTAGTGAAACTCATTTCCAAGTGCTTGTGAACCTGTAAAACAATGAAAAACAAGTCAAAGTAACAAATTCCTAAGCTAAACATATAAATAAATACTAGAAAAACATACAAAATACTAGGACAAATATTCGTTCATTAGTACATCTTACATTCCACATCTCTCTTCTCAAGCCATTTAGAGGGTCCTCCATCACACCTTTAGAGCTACCAAAAGAGTGTACCACCTCTTCTCTAGTTTTTTAACCGACAACTATTTTCGGAGAACGTGAAGTATGACAGCAGGGTCAATCTATCAAATAGTATCTCATTCAGTGGGATAAACTACCACTAGAGGAGTCTTCTTGGGAGAATGCCAACACTATTTAGTTTTCTCTACCTCATCTATACCTTGAAGACAAGTTGCTTCCCTATGAGGGATGTATTGTTACAAGAAAAGGCTAAGGGATAGGGTTACCTTAGCTAAGACAACAAGGTCTGTGCAGATTATTGTGTGTTAAGGACAACAAGGTGAACAGCGCACTGGTAACAATTCAGGAGGAAAGAAAGAAAAGGAGAAAAGTAGCCTAAAGAATGAAGGAAAAGGCTCTAAGAAGGAGTTAAAAGGAGACATTTAAAGTGGTTAGAAGTCACTTAGAGGACAGCTACAGTTAGTTAGAAAAAAACAGTTAGGAAGTAGTTATAATTTTGTTAGTTAGTTGTATCAGATGTACTGGTTGTTGCAGCATTATAAATAGGATTCTTTTGTAATCATTGAGGTAGCTAAGGAAGAAAACCTTTTAGAAGTTATCTTGTACTTGAAACAAGACCCTTTTCCCTTCACAAACTCCCAACTCTTTCCCCAAATTCTTCTTTTTCTTTCACTGTCAACGTTTTAACCTCCATCACATTCTTCATCATTAACATTCATCAAACAGTATGTTATAACATCCAGATTAGCACAAAAACAAGAATTGGACCTAGAAATATTAGATCTAACCTGTAGCCCTCATGTTAAACTACTTTGAAGAATCCTAGACTTCTCAAAAACATACATTACCTTAATTTTAGTTTGAAACTGTGCCTGTTGGAAGTTTTGTTGGAAAAACAAGATTTAGTCGACTGAATGTTCGTTATTTTAAAATTTGGGTTTTGCAAACAGTCACTTTCAGAAAGTTATGTATTATAACTCATACCTCTTCACTTCTATAAATTTATGAAAGTTAAGAGATGTTAATATAACTGTTTTTCAATCTTAAAATACTTCTCTTCTTCTTCTTTATTTCCTAAGATTTTACAGCCATGGTTACTTTTTCAAAGAGAGTTCTTCGGGGATTCAACATATTTACTATCTGTAAATCTCAAATACTTTGTGCATCAATGAAGATATTTGTCTGTAACCCATTAACAGACTCCTTACAGAATGGGGACAAATAAAGCCTTAAAGAAAATGATTTCTAACGTGCGACAGACTCTCAATTTAGTTTTCTTTAAATTTCATTTATTTTTTGTCTTTGATTCCTACTCCAAAAGATGTACCAACAGTGCCATCCTTAAACTTACTTGCAAGCAGAGTCCCATTGCAAAATAGACACGTCGTACTTTTTGTTAAAACTACTTCCGTTAACTAAAAATGAAAATCTACATGTATCACATTTTCCCTAGATTGTCACACTTCAATGCGACCTAGACTCTCAAAGAGACCCCACATAAGCATGATTTCAGTGAGATGCAGAGGCAACTATTGACTCCTTAGTAATAAAAACATCGGTGAGAGCTGTATTTGATAGCAGAGAAGCCTTTAACTGTTCCACACCCTAAAAGTTAGAAGAAAGAAACAAGGTTTATAACAAACATCATTTCAAAATCCACATATGGGAAAGAAATTATACACAACCATTCATTTTTTGATCCTACTCTTTAGCCCTATATATTAGGTTTCTAATACATTCTTACATGATAAGAAACATAAAGGGCACTTAAGATAACTATGGCAAAAGCTTAGCATCATTTGTAGGTAGTGGAAATTTTATATTTATCAAGTAAATGAGAAATAAAGTTACCCCTATAAAACAAACTTGCTTCGATTTATAAACATGAAGAACTACAAATAATCGATTGCATGTCCCGCCATTATCAATTAGGAATTGTTTGGGGATATGATGATATTCACTAATCTGCAGCTTCAATCCAGGTTTTGACAAAGTAACATGCCATCAAGAATCAAAATTCAAAGAAAGTAAACAAATCACAATGAAGCAATTACCTCATCAACGCCAAACTTAACTAGCTTTTCCTCAAGTGCACCAAAGTCCTTAACATTACACTTGTTTAGCATAGCAACTCTAGTCATCATTGACAATGGTGTCATAGACAAATCATCCGTTACCATGTATTAAAACAAGCCCGTCACATAACCTCCATCACTGGTCGAATTATCCTTGACATTATCTGAACTAATGAATTTCAATTCATACGACAATGAGGAAGTGCACTGAGCACAAGTGGTGTATCGACGGTCTGTCACACAACGATGATTGTTGGGATAATTTAATAACTTTCTCTCCGCCAGGAGTTGACAAGTGCCAGGCAACAAGAGGGGAACGCCATTGACAAGGACTGGCAAATGGGGTTTCAAAAGTGAGTCCTTTTTTTTTCTTCTGATTGGGCTGCATGCAAGCTTCATTCATTTTTTCAAGGCTCTGGTACCGGCTTCCTATGCATCCAACCATGTCTGAACTGTTCAGGATCCTGATGCAGTGCCAACAAGTAAAGAAAGCAGGTTGAATAGGAAATCAAGGAAACCTTTCCCAGCTTCAGCAAATATTACTTTCTTGGCCTTTTTTCAATCAACACCCTCAAGTTCAACTTGGTGTCTGCCATAGTTAATGCTGTTAAAGAAAAGTATATAAAGTTGCAATTTAGCTTTCCTCGTTCCTGAGAGTTCGTAGAGAATTAACAAACATACACTCTGCTATAATCTCAAAAAAGAAAAAAGAGAAAGAAAAAAGCAGAGTAATTATAGGGAAAAGGGACACCTAGGGAGGAGAAAAGAAAACACTCAAGGAAGGCCTTCTTATCTTAGCTTTTAAAAGAGTTGGAACTAGAAAGATCCAAACTAAAGCAAGGGAATTGGAGTTCCAATTTGAAATTTTCTAATAATCCAGCTATTGTATGAACTCTCGATTAACATAAATTTTAGAATGCTGTAACTTGCAAAGACCTTAAGACCTTAACATGAATGTGGGTATGCATGAACCATCTTTAAAACCAGTTTCCTTATCCTTCTGAATTTGGGAACTATATGAACAAAAACCTTGTCAGAGAGAAATCTGTTTACCAAGAAATTCAGTTGACTTGTACAATTTCATCCCCCAAATTTTGTACTAGTAGAACTAAACAGCTACTAAGCTTCAATTATCTTATCAACTTGCACTTGAGAACTTCAATGAAGTTCATTTTCTAAAACTAGAACCAAAAGATTATGAACGGAAAAAAAAGATAAATTACAATTACAAACCTCAAGTTCGGTGCTAATTACAACTTTTAGGTTTCAAAAAATGACAATCGCATCCCACTGTTTAAGAAACTTAACAGATAAGTTATATACCCTTCACTATATTGATGTCATACTTTTAATTCTTTGTTACGCCAATCCACATAATTATGCGTTGCACAGCAAAAAAAATCTTATTCTTATTTGATTTCTTAAACTATAAAAGTTGTCTTCAATTAAAGCAATTAATTTATTTGGCTATTAAAAGTATGGTTAAATGGGTTTATTTTATATAAACTAATTTTTTGATTTACCAAAAAGAAATTAATTTGATTCCTATTCACTCTTTATTAAAATTGTTTCCACATAATCTAATATTACATGGTTAAATGGATTGACTTTACATAATAAACCATTAAGAATTTATTTGATTTAAAAGAAAAACGTTTCATTCGATTTCTTACTATAGACCGAGGTATAAACCCAAGATGGGGTGAATTGGATTTTAAAAACTTTTTGGAATTAACACATAAGTTTTGAACAATTTACTCAAGTAAAGCACACAATAAATATAATGCTTGAAATTAAAGGAGTAAGGGAAGAGAATATGCAAACTCCGTTTATAGTGGTTCAACAATATCAGAATCTCCCCAACCTTACATCCACTCTCTTCAAGGAACCTCCTTGAAGCAATCCATTAATTACAGTCGAGCAACTTCACAAGTGTTTCCTAAACCTTACAAGCAGTCTTTTCCACAAGGAAGTGTTTAATCCTAAACACTCTAAGAGGTATACCAACGCTTTCTCTTTGCAATGATTGATATTGAATGTAAAAGAAAATAAGAGAGATAGTAATAAATGCTTTATAAGATGAAGATGATATCTTTTTTAAGAACAAAGTTTGATTAATGGCTCAAAAGAATTTTTTCAAAGCTTTCAAGAATATTAATGAGCTGATTTTTAAATTGAATGTTTTTGCTTCTTGTTTAAATGCTCATTGATGAAGGGTTTTTTATAGCCTTAGTCTTATATGACCATTCGATATAGATTTGGTATGTTTGGAGCATTAATTGCTCAAATCCCGTGTCCAAAATTTGAAAACTAGTCGTTTTTCTCGACAGAACAGTCAACTGTGAAAAACATAGGACAATTAACAGTGAAAAATAAACAGTCGACTGTCCTCTATTGAATTTGAAATTCTGGGCTTAAAATGATTTGGACAGTTGACTGTGAAACTCTTTCTCTTTCACAGTCGATTGTCCTTTGATTTACAGTCAGTTGTTCATTTTGTTTTCAAAATGGGTAGTTTACAGAGAATTGGACAGTTGATTGTGAAGCTCTCTGTCTCTTTCACAGTCGACTGTCCATTTCCCACAATCGACTGTTAGTTTTAGAAAACTTAAACTTTTAAGTCAGTTTTTGACTGAAATGACTTTTTGATTGACCAAAGCATTTTCAAAAAGAGTTTTTGAGCCAAGATCAAGTTAAGAAACTAAAGGATAGATTTACATGTCAAGGTAAACTACCTTAGAATCTAAACTTAGTTTTCGATCTTTTTTTTGAATGTCTCTCAAGTGCAATCTCTTTTTCTTTATGCTTGAAATATGTCTTGTCCTTGAGTTGGATGCTTAAGCTTAATGAACAACACTTAGATAAAACTGTTAGCACCGTTAAAGCACTGTTTTGTCATAATTAAAATCAAATAAGGGTCAACAATCTCCCCCATTTTGATGATGACAAAACTAAAGTGAGAAAAACAGTTTTAAATTCTAAGTGTTGGGTTTTTACAAAAAAAGGGACAAAGTCTCTTATGTTTTTAGGATAAAACTAACCTGTAAAAAAATTAAAAGGAACATCTAACCAAGCATATATACTAACTTATAAAAATGGAGCAAGGCTCCCCCTTAATCTATATATACAAACAATCCTTATTGTTTTGTTCTTTTTTCTTTATTTTCTTTTCCTTCTCTATTCTCTTTTCTCTACTTTTTCTACATTTCTCCCTCTCTTTGTCATCAACACAAAAGGGGCAAAGAGATAGACCAAGACATATATATATATATATATATATATATATATATATATATATATATATATAGTCAAAGATAAACAAAGAGAACATAGAAGTTAAAGCTAATACATGGCATTTTATAAAAGTTCAAACTAAGAAAGCTTATGAAAGAGCAGATTTCTTGACAATATGTGTCGTGACCTCATGTAACTGCTATAAGCAATAAAATAAGCTTATCCATCCCAACAGATAGATAGAATATGCTAAAACGAATCTGCACACAAAAGATTACCCAAAACAGATAGCAGAATAGCTCCTGGGAAGAATAAAAAAACTGATACATGAGCTAAAGGTAATAATACTCATTCAATATCTAAAAGAAGAGCTAGGTTGCCAAAACACATTCAGAATGCATGCCCTTTCAAATATTTTGACATAGTTCTAAAATAAAGAACAATTAAAGATATCAAGGGGTGTTAGAGGGTCGATGAAGCCTCGTGATTTGGTCTCTAATCTCCTCAATCTCGCCATCGATGATGTCAAAACGAGCATTCATCGTGAGTAAAAGGGAGGACATCTCATCCTTAAGATCCCAGAGTGCAGCTAGCACGAATGTATTATAATCCGATGACCTCAAATCGCTAGCACCAACATCAGCAGCTGTCTCAGCCTCTGGCTCGTCATCTTCTGCTATGCCATCATTAGTGGACAATTGATTGTCCAATCGCAACTATAAAGCTTGCACTTCGTCTTCAACTTAAAAATCCCCTAATTTTCAAAGCCTAGCAGCACATCCTTTCTCTCTACTTAAAAATTTCATGATTTCTCGCCAAATTAGCCCAAAATACATCAATTTTTTTTCAAAGAAACACTCTCTCTACACTTTTTGATCAATTCCACAGGTTATTTTCTCCAGAAAAAATGCCTAAAACAGTACCCTCTTTGAGCTCCAAGAAAAGCAGCGATGGTACCGAGCAAAAACATCAGAAAGTGGCCGTGGACCACAATCTCTTCATCAATACTGCTGCTAAATCACGGTATGACAACCGTATCTCTAGCAAAGAAATAATTATGGATATAAAGTATTATTTTACTGTTGTAGGTTGGAAACTCATAGTCACTTTTTTTGAAGTTGTGTACCCTAGACTAATTAGACTATTTTATGTTAACCTTGAAAGAACCTCCTTTGTCGGGTTATCATTCTTTTGTTAAAGGTAAGACCATTTTAGTCAATAAAAAGGTGTTGTTTGAAATCTTACAAATATCTAGGGGTGGTCAAGAGTGGGTAGACATCTTTAACTAGGCTAAGGATTTTGACAAGCAGGGAGCCCTTAGGATCCTTAGAAGTGACCCCACCTATACCTTCGATGCCATCTTTAAGGATGCAAATTCCCTAACCATAGTCAGTCGAGTGGTTCACTTAATCATTGGTTATTGCATATCTCCCAAGAAAGGGAGTCATACGTATCTGAGCTAGCTAGATGTTTACATCCTAAGGAATTTAATTAATGGGATTCAGTATAACATCTACAGTCTGATTATGGATAAAATGATTGAGATGCTTATTACACGTATTCTGAAGTGTTATGGAGTTTCTCTCTTTGGAGAAAAGAAGATGGAGTTGCCCACTTGTGATGCCTTTAATAAGTCTACTCTCACTAGGATGAAGTTGATTTAGTTAGAGGACTTCACTTGGGAGCGCACTATAAATTCCATCTATGATCCAACTCAGAAGGTTTGGAGAAGAAAACTTGATGGAGCTGCTCCCATTGATGAGGGTATAGCAGAAGATGATGAGCCAGAGGCTGAGACAGCTACTGATGTTGGTGCTAGCAATTCGAGGTCATCGGATTATAATACATTCGTGCTAGCTGCACTCTGTCCTCCCTTTCACTCACGATAAATGCTCATTTCGACATCATCGATGAAGAGATTAAGGAGATTAT
This sequence comes from Bretschneidera sinensis, assembly GCA_023935145.1. Lineage (NCBI taxonomy): Eukaryota > Viridiplantae > Streptophyta > Magnoliopsida > Brassicales > Akaniaceae > Bretschneidera > Bretschneidera sinensis. Next base: position 25,042,191 of record CM043703.1, read on the forward strand.
AGACCAGATCACGAGGCTTCATCGACCCTCTAACACCCCTTGATATCTTTAATTGTTCTTTATTTTAGAACTATGTCAAAATATTTGAAAGGACATGTATTTTGAATGTGTTTTGGCAACCTAGATCTTCTTTTAGATATTGAATGAGTATTATTACCTTTAGCTCATGTATCAATTTTCTTATTCTTCCTAAGAGCTATTCCGGTATCTATTTTGGGTTAATCTTTTGTATACAAGTTTGTTTTAGTATACTTTATCTATCCATTGGGATAGATAAGCTTATTCTATTGCTTATAGCAGTTATATAAGGTCGTGAATGTCAAAAAGGGGCAGTCGACTATCCTTTTTAAATCAACGGACTATATACAGACTCGCCATTAGATAATTGACTGTCGAAAATGGGCAGTCGACTTTCCTTTTTAAATCAAAAGACCGGACAGGAAGGACAATCGGCTGTGAAAGTCTTTGTCCCTTACACAGTCGACTGTACAATGCCTATAACTGAAATTTTGAAAGAATTTTTGCAAAGATTTATTGTTCTATGCTATTCTTAAGTGAGGGAATATTAAATTTGGGGTTAATCATCAATCACTTAATAGAAAAAATGAACATGATAAATGTTAATGCAATCTACACACACATAGTCATAATTGTTTAATCCTATTAATAGTCTTATTTTGCAAAAACTGTTTTCATTTAAAGGTTTAGCAAGGATATCAACAATTTGATCTTTGGAGGGAATGAATTCTAGCTTAATATCACCCTTTTGAACATGATCTCTTATGAAGTTGATATGAACCCGTGGAATGGAAATCCCTTGAACCCATAATCATATTGAAACTTACCTAAGAAAGCCAAGAATCAAGTCAAGATAATCTAGACCCGTTGAAATCTTGTTTCAAGAACCTAGATTCGACGAGAATGCAACGAAGGATTTGCCTTTGATAAGTTCTTAGTTCAATCAAGAACAAGTAGAGAAAACTAAAAATTCTCTATGAAGAAAACTTCATTCACGTTCAACTTACCCTCAAAATACAGCTACAAGTGTTTTTATAGCCCTCCATGAAACCCTATGACCGAATAAGGCCTACATCAATTAAAAGACATGGGTTGAACATTTTTAAGCCCAAAACGTCCTAAACTACATGCCTATAGCTAATAAAAGAAGTCCACTTAATGAATTAAATAGGCCCAAATGCCTACAACTATAGAAATATAAAATAGGCCCACATGCCTATACTTAATGAAATAAAAAGTCTACACAAAACCACTACGATATGCCACCCCCCTCTGTAGCTTGTATCACATGGATTAAAGCTGGTTCTTCTTCTTTCAAGCCCATCTTGAATGTTGGGGTTTTGCTTGATAAATTTGTAAATTGGCCCAAGTGGATTGCACCAATCTTTGCATTGCTTCCTTGATCTTCTTAGCACTTGACCTTGTGATTGGCCCATCTGGAACTTGCAAGAGATCCTTAAGACTCGGTCCACTATGGTGCCCATCATTCCCCTATCCTCAAAAGGATTCGACCTCAAATCGTCACTTGCATCAAAGGGAGAAAGATCAGAAACACTGAAAGTAGCAGAGACATTATACTCACTTGGAAGATCCACTTTATAAGCATTATCATTAATTTTCTCAAGGATTTGGAAAGGTCCATCTCATCGATGATACAATTTAGTCCTTCTATGGGCTAGGAATCTTTCTTTGTGCATGTGAACCCAAACCCAATCTCTTGGTTCAAAGATGACATGCCTTCGCCCTTTATTGGCTTGGGAAGCAAACTTTTCATTCTTCTGCGCAATTTGAGGTCATACCCTATCATGAATTGATTTTACCAATTCGACATTCCTGTGTTCATCCAAACTACTCCTTTCATCAATAGGTTAAGGCATCAAATCTAAAGGAGTAAATGGATTAAAACCATAAACAATTTCAAAGGGAGAATAAGAAGTAGTAGTATGCATAGTCCTATTATATGCAAACTCTATAAATGGCAAACAGTCCTCCTAAGTTTTTAAATTCTTTTGAATGACAGTGTGTAAAAGTTGAGTTAGAGTCCCCTGTTGACTACTTCAGTCTGTCCGTCAGTCTGTGGATGACAAGTAGTGGAAAATAAAAGTTTGGTACTTAATTTTCCCCACAAAACCTTCCAAAAGTAGCAAAGGAATTTAACATCCCTATAAGAAACAATACTCCTAGGTACACCATGGAATCACACTATTTCCTTGAAAAACAAATCAGCTATGTTTGTGGCATCATTTGTTTTATGGCATGGAATGAAATGTATCATTTTACTAAATCTGTCAACTACCACAAAAATAGAATCTATACCCTTTTTTGTCCTAGACAGCCCCAAAATAAAGTCCATAGATATGTCTACCCATGGTTCACTAGGAACAGGTAAGGGTGTATACAACCCATGTGGTAAAACCTTAGAATTAGCCTTTCTACATGTAATGCACCTACCATATATTCAAGTGATGTCTCTTCTCATCCTAGGCCAAAATAAATGTTCATGCAAAATTTTTAAGGTTTTCCTGACACCAAAGTGTCCCATTAATCCCCCACCATGTGCCTCACACACCAATAATTCACGCATTGAATAATTTGGCACACACATTTTACCTTATTTAAATAAATAACCATCACGCTTGTAAAACTTACCAAATACTGCTTTATCACATGCCATATACACATAAGAAAAATCAGCATTATTGGCATACATGTTTTCACATATTCAAACCCAAGCATTTTAGCACTCATAGAAGTAAGAAGTACATACCTCCGTGACAAAGCATCAGCAACAATGTTCTCCTTGCCTTGCTTGTAATGGATGACATAAGGAAAGATCTTGATGCATTCTATCCATCTAGCATGTCTCTTATTTAATTTACCTTGACCCTTGAGATGCTTCAATGATTTATGATTAGTGTGGATCACAAACTTCTTAGGCCAAAGGTAGTGCTGCCATGTCTCTAGAGCACGACTAAGAGCATAAAGTTCTTTGTCATAATTGGGGTAATTCAGGGCCGCCCCACTTAGCTTCTCACTGAAGAAGGCTATGGGGTACCTATCCTGCATCAAAATGGCTCCAATTCCTATTCCTGAGGCATCACATTCAACTTCAAAAGTTTTGTTAAAGTCAGGTAATGTTAACATAGGTTCAGAATATAACATTTCTTTAATAGTAACAAATGAATTTGCTTGATCAATCTCCCAATGAAATCCAACATTCTTTTTAATTATTTCAGTGAGCGGTGCAGCAATGGTGCTAAAATCCTTAACAAAACGCCTATAAAAGCTAGCTAAACCATGAAAGCTTCTTACATCAATGATGCTTGATAAGTGCTTAAATAGTCATATTTAAGCCCCTTAATTTATGCTTGTTAGGCTCTTTGTTTATCTATTTTAGTAGATTCTATTTCATTTTTCATGTTTTATGTGTTTTTCACAGGGCTTTGAAAAAAGATACATTTTGGCGCTCTAAGGAATAAAAAGTAAAGTTCTGCAATCCAGCAAGGTGCACTCGAGCGCACATCCCTTGTGATCGAGCACACAGGCACACGAGCGCACACTCAGAAGGCTCGAGCGCACAAGCTCCAGAGGTTGTAGAGCCAGAATTAGAAATAAGTCTTTAGACCTTAAATAAGAAATTAAGGTTTTGGGGCACCCTTAGAGCCTTATATATAGCCTTGTAAAACACAGAAAACACACTTTCTGATTGAGCTTGAAGTTGTAAGCCTTGGAGAGGAATTGACGACTTGTCTCCTCAGCATCCTTCGGGTTTTATTTTTTTGTTTTAGTTAGTTATGGTTATGATGTTTAGTTTACTGAACATATGTAACTAACCTCCTAATAGGGCTCGATTGAAGCCCTAATTATGCTTTCCTATATATATGATCATTGATTACCTTTGCTAATAGCCATGTTATGATGCTTTAATTGATTAATGCTTGTGTTTATTTAAATTCCTCATATGTGTGTGTCTGATCAACGTATGCATGTGGTATGGATAAGTTAGTTAGATCAATTTGGATGACCGAGTCTTGGGTCTAACAATAGTAACAAAAGATATCCATGCCAGATTCTTGGATTAATCAACATGGGAAACTAGGAGCGGACCAAGCCCTAGGTTCCATGTGGTTATCGATTTCCACAGGCCTTATGCTCTCTTAAGGAATAACTCAGTATACATCATGCTGAATCCCTTAAGAGAGAGAAGAGTTAGAGTATACACCATGCCTAACTTGTTGCTTAGGGAGATCTATAGCCTAAGGAGTGGACCAAGCCCTTATGGTTGGCAACCATTAGGTATTCATGATAGGGCTATAACATTGGCACTTTACTTAATAGGAAAGTATGATTAGTGGTGGATATCAAAGCCCTATGTTCTTATCATTATTAATTCACACTTAAACATCTATTTTTATCTTTTATATTGAGAAACTAATTCTAATTCGAAATTAACCAATCCCTGTGGAGATGATCTCGCACTTGCACACTATGCTACTATTGACCTTGTGCACTTGCAAGTAAAACTGTACGATTATTTGCTTATTAATTTAGGCAGATAAACGAACAACAAATTTTTGGCGCCATTGATTGTGCTTAAATTTTTTTTTAGAATTAATTTTTTTCATTTAGTTTAATCATTATTATTTCTTTTTCATTCTATTCTATTTTTATCTCAAATAAATTTTTAAGTTTCTGTTTTTATCTTATTTTTGTTTCTTTAAAACCTTAAACTAATTCCTTTTTGTTTTCTGTTTCAGGCACACCAGGAGAACTTTCTGTGCCATTTGCGATCGAGTGCAATTGAGGCAGAGAGTTACCCGAACAGCAGTGTTTAACTGCTGCATTAAAGCGATTGTTACTGATTCATGCACAGACTTCGATCCAAGCATCCAACGTTCTTCTCCCTTGATACCGAGCTTGAGTGGACTATCCAACAAAGGCTTAGAGACAATTCGAAAGGGGTAGAAGAATAAATTGAAGAAGAAGCATCAATGAAGGAACAGATCGAAAACCCACAGCCACTTGAGTGAAGACTGATGAAGCAATCCTTTATCCCACAGAACCTCGATCAGCCATCGTGCATTGCGTATCAACCTAAGGAGGAAGGCAATTACTACATATCTCCACAGATACTTAGTGCACTAACTCACTTTAGGGGCACTCTTAATGAGGATCCACACTTGTACCTCTGAGAGTTCTTCGATCTTTGCAAGTTCCAGCATATCCGAGGCTTAGACCAAGAAGGAATAAGGTTAATTCTTTTCCCTTTTTCCTTAAAAGATAATGCTAAACTGTGGTACAATTCATTGCCTACAGTTTCGATTCACATTTGGGAGGAGTTGGCCTACAAATTCCTAAGGAAGTTTTTTCTAGCTCAAAAGATAAGGCAAATGAGGAAGGAGATTCAGTCCTTCCAACAAAAGGATGAAGACCTATTCTTTGAGGCATGAGGACACTTCAATGAGCTGCTACTCAAATGCCCACATCACAATCTACCTCAGGATGAACTGGTACAAGCTTTCTATGAAGGTTTAAGTGATACTAACAAAAGTATTGTGGATTCAGGTTGTGGAGGAGTGCTGATAGAGAAAAGCAGTGAAGAAGCTATGGAGCTCTTCGAAACCTTAAGTGAACACTCAGCAGTTCTCCTCTTGAGGTAGATATGTAACCAAGAGTAAAGGTATGTATGAGGTGAACTTAAATAGAGGATCATCTACTCAGATAGCTGCTGTGGAGAGGAAACTAGATCTGTTAGTTAAAGCCATGGCTGCTCAGAATGCCTCACCTAACCCACCAGCTACACCACTCCATGTATGTGCTATTTGTTCCCAATTTGATGACAATACTGATACATGTCCCTTGTATTCATCTGCAGATCATGAGCAAGCAAACTTTGTGGGACCAAACAACTATCTCCGAAGAATAATCCCTATGCAAACACCTATAACCCTGGATGGCGGAATCACCCAAATTTTTCTTGGAGCAATAATCAGAACAGTCAAGGGCAGCAAAGAAACTTCCAACCAGTAGCCCACTCAGCTCTCGAAACAAAGAAAAGTAACCTTGAAAGTCTTGTGAGGCAATTCACAACTCAACAGCAATAATTAATGACTTCACACGAACAATTCATGGAAGAAAGTAGACAATTTTGAACTGAGATGAGACAAACCACTGCAAAACATGATCAAGCCATTCAAGGATTAGAGGTACAAATGGGGTAATTAGCCAAAGAACTGAGAAGTAGAAAGCAAAGTGAGCTTCCTGCCTAACCAATACCTAATCCAAGAGGACATCAGCAACGGAATGCTGTGACAACCTTAAGAAGTGGAAAGATCATAGGCGTCGATAAGCCTGCACAAGCATATCCAGAAAAAGAATCCACATCTAAGGTAAGTGAGATGGAAAGGTAAATGCCCCTCCACCCTTCCCTCAAAGGTTAGTAAAACCTAAGAAAGAGACTAAACTGACTGACATTTTCGAAACTTTGAAAAAAGTGGAAATAAACATTCCTTTATTAGATGTAATTAAACAAATTCCTGCATATGCTAAATTTTTGAAAAATTGTTGCACTAACAAAAGGAAATTTCAGGACCATGAGACAGTAGCCTTGACCGAAGAGGTAAGTGCTGTGCTATTAAGAAAACCACCACCAAAACTAAAAGATCCGGGTAGCTTTACTATTCCTCGCAGGCTAGGTGACCAACTATTCGAGCATGTGCTACTAGCTCTAGGAGTGAGTGTAAATCTGTATGACATACAGTGTGTTCGAGACACTAGGTTTGGGGGAGGTTCAACCAACCTCCATCACTTTGCAACTAGCTGACAGAAGCACCAAACGACCGAGAGGTATTCTCGAGGATGTTTGGTAAGAGTAGGTAAATTTATTTTACCTACTGATTTTATTGTCTTAGATATGGAAGAATTTCCTATGCCATTACCACTCCCCATCATCTTAGGAAGACCCTTTATGATAACTGCTGACACAAATATTAGTGTAAAAAGGGGCATTGTCACTATGAAAGTAAATGATGAGGAGATAGAATTCAAAATATTTAATATATTAAAATCAACGAAAGATGATAATGTATATTCTAATGTAAGCTTAATGCAAGGTGTTGTCGAGCAAGTTTCTCAGGTCCATCACATTGCTCCATTGGAGACCACCCTAAACCATGGTGTCACAAGATTGAATAATTAGCCAGATGACGATGATGTGATTAAAGACATCAATAAAGCTATGCACCTCCTCAAGAACACACCAAAGCCTCCGAGTAAGTATACTCCATCAGTTAAACCCCCTGAACTTACTAATACTACTTTTCTTTATTCTACTATCCAGGCACCAAAAATGAAGATGAAGCATCTGTCAAGGGCACTTAAACCACCAGATGTGGGCTCTAAGTTCCCCCTTCAAAGAGAGTAGCACTGTATCAAGAGAACACTTCAACCGTTCCACCTTTAACAATCATGTAGCTCAAGTGCCTCTACTAAGGTTAGTGGTACTAAGACCACTAAAGTATGGTATGGTTGTATCGTTACTAGTTTTTCTCCTTGTTTATGTCATTATTTTAATCCTTTTATGTTTTCTTATTATTAGTAATTTCTGCCTTGCGATCGAGCGCACTCTCACCCTACATTCCATTACGCGCAAGCGCATCACCCTACGCACTTGCGCACAAGTGCGATCGAGCACACTTCATAATGCACTTGAGCGCACTTCACAATGCGCTCGAGCGCACTCGGGGTAGACGGGTCACATAATGGATATAACAATTTCTCCTCTTATTCCCTCACTTATGCTCAATTGCACTTCTTCTGTTCCTCTCTCGCACCCTAACCCTCTCACCCTCACACATCACTCACAGCACCCTAACCTTCTCAACCTTTTACTCCATCTTATTTCCCGTAAAGACATACCTCCCCATCCCACATTTTATTCCCCTATCCTCATCCTACATCACCTCCACTTCACATTCACAAACCCACACGGTAAGGCCATTACCGTTTCTTATTTAAATTACGAACACACCTTCACATACAATGTTTAATTTATATTTTCCTCTTATTATATGAAAATCTTGGGTGATTGATTATGTATTTTCATGCTACAGGAGCTTGGGATCAAGTTAGTATCATTTCAACAGCTTCAAGCTTTTGTTGCATATCAACTATTCGATAAATTGCCTGAACCACTGCGATCGAGCACACACCACCTGTGATCGAGCGCACAAAGCCTGTGATCGAGTGTTATTTTGACAGTAACCATAGTTTCGGACCTCAAAAAATGGTTTCCAGTTCCTAAGCTGCCAGCAGCCGCCATCAGGCCACCTGGCCCAGTTTCGAGTAGCGTGGAATCTTGTTTGAGACTACATTCAACATTGATGAGGACTTCAAGAACTTGGACGCCAAGAGATAGGCAGTCCAAGAGTTCAAAGCCCGGGATCTCTAACGGCCGTTCAAGCCGGTTTGTTTGACGGCTTACACCAGATTTATGGTCAGCTTCTACGAGAACCTGACCTATGACTGCACCAGGCCAGAGATCTTATCCTCTTCAGTCTAGGGCAGATTCATAGAGCTAACCACCACCGACATTGCTAGTTCTCTCCATTGCTATGATCAGTCCTCTCCGGAAGATAGCCATATAGAGGAGCAGCTAGACCCGTTTTCTCTGCCATATATCATAGAGGACATGTGTGTATGCCAATATACGGACCGACACAACAATGCGGGGAGCCGATCGAGGTTGCCTCATCGCTTATGGTTCATGGACTCTGTCCTCCAGTGTAACGTGTGTCCTTTGGGGCATAAAACACAGAGGAGGGATTAGTTTCTACAGGCTCTCTATACCTTTCACCAGGGTCACTGGTACTCCATCCCAGCAGTCATATAGAGTCAGATACACAAGTTCTAGGACCATGTGCATAGCCGTCAGACTACCACGGCTAATGCATGGGGTCTCCATTTCCCCTTCTTGCTCAGTCATATCTTCAAGAAGAAGGAGATCAGAGGCTCCTCTGTTGATGGCCCAGTTAGTGATCATCCATTCTTCATGAGGGCCCAGTGGAGCCTTAGCCAGTCCCACATGCCCCGAGGACCCCGGGTGCAGATTCCTATTACTAAGCCTATGGCAAATGATCCGATAAAGGTGGAGCATCCATTAGTGAGCCCTACATGGGAGGAGGACCAGCCAGACATGAGGTCCACGGAGTATCAACATCTTCTTAAGGAGCTGTCCTCCTTCAGCTGCGAGCTCTCAGACATTTGTCGGGAGGACAGAGAGGTGACCCGTTTGATCCATCAGTGGATTGATGGGTTAGAGGCACAGTTTGCATGACAGGAGGCGATGCTACAGACTATCCTCGATTGCCTACCTCCGACCGATACCTCTTCGACTGCACCACCTGATGACAAGCAGTGAGAAGATACCCCGTCTGGTTGAAGACGTAAAACTTAGCGCTCATGGCCGAATTAATATTTATGTTTATATTTAATTGTTTATTATCCATATTTCTTGTTTTCTGGCACAATGTTTGTTTTTCTTTGTCAGGAACTTAGTACGTGCATCCAGTTCAAGTTTAGGGGCGTTTTACGAGCAATATAAGCAATCTAGTTCTCCATCTCCCAGGTCAGATCTTTCTATGTCACACACACATTGGGGACAATGTGTATATTAAGTTTGGGGGTAGTTGGAGACACTGACACACACACGCACTTGAAACACATGCCCACACTATGTTCCAGTTTTTTTTTTTTTTTTTTTTTTTTTAAGAAAAAGATAAATACATGTTCATTTTGTGTTAAAAATTTTGGTTGATTTAAAATATGATAAAACTTCGTTAGTAAGCTTAAAATCTAGAACACATAGTCTTGTAATAGGAATTTTAAAAGTTTAGTACCTACTTCAGGGCACTTAAGAATTCACGAGTTTGATCCAGATCTAACACGAGCACATTAGCATGCATTTGTGTGGGGTATGACATATAATTCTTATGTATATTTTTCCATGACCTAACTGTAATCGGATAAATTATTAGAAGAACATTTTGGCATAAAAAAATAAAGAAATTTCTTTTTGTCCATCATGTAATAAGAAAATAAAAAGCTTCTAATGATCATTAAAAACTTTCTACTGAGTAACTGGACCTCTTGCCTCAGTAATCAGTGAGTGTTCACGTCAAAAGGTGGGAATTAAGCATTTAATTATCATAATAAAAATTTTCACTGAGTAACTGGACCTCTTACCTCAGTAAGCAGTGAGTGTTCACGTCAAAAGGTGGGAACTTCACTTGGAAGCATTAAGACCTGTTAGTTCTGTAGCATTTTTGACTCGAGTTAGTAAGTCCTTAAGGGTGTCTTTACACCTAATACCCTAAAACCATCTGGTTTGGGAGTCATTGGCTAAACACTCGTTACAAGGGTCAATTAGAAAGCTCAATGGAACTTAACATGGCAAAGATCTCATGATGAAAGAAAAAGAAAAGAAGTAAGTACTATGCCATTTTTGTTCTATTTGATAAGGAATTCGATGAAGGTTTGGACACCAAAACACTATACATTAAAATTATTTGGAAGCCCCATCTTCTATATGCTAATTCATCACATATAAATCAAACTTGCGATGCCTTGAACCAACCTTAGGTAAGTAACATGAGCTTTTAAAATCCTTATTCATCACAAAAATGTGTTTTTATTATAAGCTTACTCATGAACAGTCATTATGGTTTTATGTGCAACCCAAAAGTTTGAATATCATGAAGAATGAATTTATCTTTAATTTTGTTTTTATACAGTCTTTCGCTTTGTATTACTAAGGGATTAGCAATATATAAGTTTGGGGGTGTGATAAGTGCTTAAATAGTCATATTTAAGGCCCTTAATTTATGCTTGTTAGGCTCTTTATTTATCTATTTTAGTAGATTCTCTTTCGTTTTCGTGTTTTATGTGTTTTTCACAGGGCTTTGACAAAAAAGATGACATTTTGGCGCTCTAAGGAATAAAAAGTAAAGTTCTACAATCCAGCAAGGTGTGCTTGAGCGCACCTCCCTTATGATCGAGTGCACAGGCACACGAGCGCACACTCAAAAGGCTCGAGCACACACATGCGATCGAGTGCACAAGCTCCAGAGTCGGCAGAGCCAGAATTGGAAAGAAGTCTTTAGATCTTAAATAGGAAATTAGGGTTTCGGGGCACCCTTACAGCCCTATATATAGCCTTGTAAAACACAGAAAACACACTTTTTGATTGAGCTTGAAGTTGTAAGCCTTGGAGAGGGATTGACGACTCGTCTCCTCAACATCCTTCGGGTTTTATTTTTCTGTTTTAGTTAGTTATGGTTATGATGTTTAGTTTACTGAACATGTGTAACTAACCTCCTAATAAGGCTCGATTGAAGCCCTAATTATGCTTTCCTATATATATGATCATTGAATACCTTTGCTAATAGCCATGTTATGATGCTTTAATTGATTAATGCCTGTGTTTATTTAAATTCCTCATATGTTTATGTCTAATCAACGTATGCATGTGGTATGGATAAGTTAGTTAGATCAATTTGGATGACCGAGTCCTGGGTCTAACAATAGTAACAAAAGATATCCACGCCGGATTCTTGGATTAATCAACATGGGAAATCTGGAGTGGACCAAGCTTTAGGTCCCATATGATTGTTGATTTCCACAGCCCTTATGCTCTCTTAAGGAACAACTCAATATACATCATGCTGAATCCCTTAAGAGAGAGAAGAGTTAGAGTATACACCATGCCTAACTCGTTGCTTAGGGAGATCTATAGCCTAAGGAGTGGACCAAGCCCTTATGGTTGGCAACCATTAGGTATTCATGATGGAGCTATAGCATTGGCACTTTACTTAATAGGAAAGTATGATTAGTGGTGGATATCAAAGCTTTATGTTCTTATCATTATTAATTCACACTCAAACATCTATTTCTATCTTTTATATTGAGAAACTAATTCTAATTCAAAATTAACCAATCCCTATGGAGATGATCTCGCACTTGCACACTATGCTACTATTGACCTTGTGCACTTGCAAGTAAAACTATACGATTTTTTGCTTATTAATTTAGGTAGATAAACGAACAACAATGCCTTTAGGCGTTGGCCACTCCTTGATGGCCTTGACTATCTCTTCATCTACCTCAATACCTTTTGTACTAACAACATAACCAAGAAAAACAACTTTTTTCCATGCAAAAGGTACATTTCTTAAAATTAGCATACAACTTTTCACATCTCAACACATCGAACATATATCTCAAATGCTTAATATGTTCATCTAAGTTCTTGTTGTATACTAGGATATCATCAAAGTACACGACTAAAATTTTTCCTATGAACGCATATAATACATGGTTCATTAATCTCATGAAAGTACTAGGCACATTTGTAAGTCCAAATGGCATAACTAACCATTCATAAAGTCAATATTTAGTCTTAAAAGCAGTTTTTCATTCATCTCCCTCTTTCATTCTAATTTGATGGTAGCCACTTTTAATATTTATTTTACTGAAAATACATGAGTCATGCAATTCATCAATCATATCATCTAATTTAGGAATAGGATGACGATACTTTACCGTAATATTGTTGACCACTCTGCAATTAATGCACATCCTCCAAGTCCCATCCTTTTTTGGCACTAGTAGCACTGGTACTGCACATGAGCTCATGCTCTCCCTCATGTACCCTTGCTCATTAAATCTTCAACTTGTCTTTGAAGCTCATTTGTTTCCTCTGGATTAATCCTCTAGGCTGGTCGGTTTGGAATAATGGCTCCAAGTATGAAATCAATTTGATGCTCAATGCCTCTAATGGGCGGCAACTCACTCGACATCTCCTCTGAAAATACATCCTCGAACTCCTGATTTGCTAAGATGGCCCTCATAACCTCACTATTCTTTGCATAAAAACCCATATTTGTCTTTTATTTTCTCTCTACAGGTTCTCTTTCTTTTTTCTCTCGTGGCTCTACTCTCGTTTCTTTATTCTCAGCCATCTCTCTATTTTCTTTTTCACCCTATATTTTTCTTGAGGTTTCGGCATCACATTCATTTTTCTTTATTGTGTTTTGGTTTCACCCTTTCTTTTTTGTTCAATCTCACTTTTCAGCTTTAGTTGGTCCTCATAGACCTGTTTTAGGGTTAAAAGAGCAAGCTTGATTGTTTTTCCATCATTTACAAGTTGTACATGTTCCTAAACTCGTCATGAATCACCCTCTTATCATACTGCCATGGTCTCTCCAACAAAATATGGCCAGCATGCATAGGAACTACATCACAAAGAACCTCATCACTATACCTCCCAATGGTAAAAGCCACCAAAACCTGTTTATTGACCTTGACCTCCCCACACTCATTCAACCACTGCAACTTATAAAGTCTAGGATGCTTTAGTAAAGGTAAGCTCAACTTCTCAACTAGGGTGGTACTAGCTACATTGGTGCAACTTCCCCTATCTATAATCATACTGCACACCTTGTTGTTTATGTAACATCTAGTATGAAATATGTTCTCTCTCTGCTGCTTTATATTATCTACCTTAATTTGCATATTGAGAGCATGCCTGGCAACAATAGACTCACCTTCTACGGGGTATTCTACTCTATCATCATCACTAGCATCGACCAACTCGACCATCTCATTACTATCATCCTTACTCTCAATCATCACCTCCCAGTGTCACGTATAACCATAACCCGCTTGTTTAGACATTGAGACGCGATGTACCACGAACCCAAACATTTAAAACATTTAATATATCTATTCCTTGAAGGTTGGAAATCTATCTTGGGTTTGCGATGAACAAATATTTGTCCTACTATTTTGTATGTTTTTTAAGTATTTATTTATATGTTTAGCTTAGGAATTTGTTACTTTGAGTTGTTTTTCGTTGTTTTACAGGTTCACAAGCACTTGGAAAGGAGTTTCACTAAATTTGCAAAACAGATTAGTCATTTTTATGGATTAAACTATATTGATTCAAGAAGAATCAGGAGATGAACCATATATTCTTGGAAAGATTCCGATGTCTATTTTCTGGAGAATTTTACGACTCATAAATATGATCTTTCTAGAGAAAGTTATGGCAGTTTTAGTAGACAAAGGTCAGGCTGTGCGTGATTTCAGTGTGACAGAAGTGATATTTTTCAGATTAAACTATATTGATTCAGGAAGAACCAGAAGATGAGTTATATATTCTTAGAAAGATCCAGATTTCTATTTTTTGGAGAATTTAATGGCTCATAAATATGATTTTTCTAGAGAAAGTTATGGTAGTTTTAGCATAACTGGGCCTAGACAACAGCAGAAGCACACAGCCCGAACAGAAACCCTAGGGTGACTTTTCTGTCAACAAAGCCTTCTCCATATATATATATATATATATAGGAATTTTAGACTCAGAGAAAGGGGGATACGACGACAGTTCTTGGAGAGATATTATCAAGAGGAGTTTTGGGAGATTGAAGGAGGACACAATTTCTTTTATCAAGACGGCTTATCAAGAGATTGAAGACGACGATCAATTGCTTCAAGAATTTGAGGATTCATCTTGTAATTCGAGAAGAAATTCTATCTTTGCTCCTTTTGTCCTTCAATATGCTTGTAACCCTAGTATTCGAATTTTGTGATTGAGATTTAAACATAAGCGGCTGAGTGTATTGTTGGGCGTTTGTCTTAGCTGCCTTGATTGTTTTGGATATTTTGGTGGATTTAGTTTTATGAAATTTTCCAGATTATTTCTTATTCAGTATCCTTCATACCTTTGATTATTGCTTGTGGATTGGCCATCTATTATTGATAGTTAAGGTTAATAATTGAGATTAGGTTGATGACAAATCATCTAGACCTAATTAAGCTTTCTTGAATAAGAATTTAAATCAGAATTCAAATCAAATTGTGATTTAGGTGGTTGTGTTTTCTTTATACTTAATTTAACTAATTAATTGATGAACACGATCCATGAGATTTAATTAATTAGTTATAAATTGAGAATAAACATGATAAATGGCATTCTCTAGTCTTAGTGGAAATACCAATAATCTTGGATGTTGATTAATTCTTTATATTCACCAAATGTTCCAATTCATGATTGGATAGCAAGCTAAACTCCCAATTATTCTCATTGATTATACTCATCTGTTCATAATTCATTGTGTTTAATTTACTTAATTTTTTTTAATTTCAATTTTCTCTTCACCAATGTTTTAATTAGAGTATTTAGGATTTTATTTCAGAGTTTGTTTTAGTAATTTTAAGGAAGTAATTTAGGATTTAAACCACTGCAATTCCTTGAGATATCGACCTCAAGAGTAAACTCATTGTAATATTATTTGCGATTTGTGCATTTGCAAACATTTAAAATTTGCACATCAAGTTTTTGGCGCCGTTGTCGGGGAATTGGCATTTAATTCTTTAGTTATTTTCTTTGTTTTTATTTTTATTTTATTTCTTTCTTTTAGGCGTAACTCCAAGGGAGAAATCTAGTGCCAGCAATAGACAACATCCATAGGCTAAGGGAGACGTTACAACCTACAGAGGAAGATGAAAAGATTGAGGGAATAGAAAAATAGGAGCCTCAAAGAATAGAAGGAGCTGAAAGACAAATTATGATGAAGAAGTACGTAAGGCCAATCATCGGCACTTCCATATTTTGCATCCAAATGGGGGAAGCTACACAGAATTATGAGATAAAAAATATCCACTTTAGCATGCTCCCTGCATTCTACAGAATTCTAAATGAAGACTCATTAACCTTCATAAGGGATTTCTATGCAGTAGTGCAAACTTTTACTCTACAGGGGCTGAATGAGGATCAACTCGGGATGAGATGCTTCCCCTACATATTAAAAGATAGAGCAAAAGCGTGGTTGATAACTTTTTCACCCGGTTCTTTGACTATATGGGAAGCGGTCTACAATCGATTCATGAATAAATTCTACTCCCATCAGAAGACCATTGAGTTGAGAGTTAAGATTGCCACATTTTAACAAATGGAGGGACAACCCTTCCATGAAGCATGGGACATAATCAAGATGCTTCTAATCCAGTGTGCCCACCATCATTACCCATTGCAGCTAAAAAATCATTTCTTCTATGATGGATTGACATAACAATGTCAATATATGGTTGGTAACATTGCCAGTGGAGCCATGGGAGAAAAGACTTCTGAGAAGACATACAAGCTATATGAAATGTTGGGGGCTAATTCCCAAAAAAAGAGTGTAAGAGGAAGGAGAGTTAGGGTTAATGAATTGAGCTTCAACAACAATACGACAATGCAACTTGCAGAGTTGACCAAACAAGTCAAGCTTCTCACTACCATATATGTGGAGTTTGTGGGGGTTTTTGGTCATGGTGCTAACACTTGTTCTTTGTCTTATGAATCTTATGCAGGAAATGAATAAGAACAAGTTAATGCAATGGAGTCTTACCAACCTAGGTCGAGGAATGATCCATATTCTAACACCTACAGCCTTGGGTGGAGAAATCATCCTAATTTCTCTTGGAAGACTAACAACACTCCGGTATATACTCAAAGTTCAAGACCGGTTCAATATCAAAACCAAGTTGCACCACTCAATCAGCCTAAAAATTCAACTTTGGAGGAGAACTTGCGTGCTTTTATTCAAGTTAGCAAAGAGAACCATGAGAGACATAGCCAAAGGTTGGATTCCTTAAAGGCATCAATGAAGAGGGTGGAAATACAAGTTAGGCAACTTGTGGAATAATTGCAAGTACATCAAAAAGGGAAGTTTCCTAGCCAACATGAGCAAGCAAAGGCTATCATAGTGCTGCGAAGTGGTAAAATTCTTAACAACAATTCTGATGATAAAATTTCTTATGACTTGCCACGTGATGCAAGAAAAACAATTGAGAAGCAAAAGGAGCATGATGCCCCTAAAGGAAATCTAGTTGAAGATCCACAATCTTCTTAAGCATCTGAGGAGAGCAAAGAGAAGTAACCATCTTCCTTTATGACACTACACAAGGCGACCGAGCCTTACAGGCCTCCTATTTCTTATTCAAGCTGTTGGTATTTGTCTAAGGTTAACATATGTTAAAACATGGTTAAAGTCTAAACCAAGGTTCGAAGATTAAATTTCAGCAAGCTAAAGGACTGCAAACATATGTGTGCATCACTTTGGAGCAAGGTAAGGGTAGGCGCACTAGTGTGTGCACTTCTGCACACAAGCTGAAGGTGTGTGCGCACTACAGGTGATGGCCGGCACCGCACCGCACACAGCCCAGCACCGCACCATCCAGAATGCATGCCTCCTGAAGTGCCCCAGCATTGCACTGCTCCCCACCAGCGGTGCACCGCCCAAAAAGTGTTCAAAGGGACTCTGCCTAGCATCGCACCGCGCCCTGTTGAGTACCTAGGCGCTAGGCAAAGTAAAGCACACATGGACAACCTGTTTTAACCCTATCTTAGGTGCGTAGGTGCAAGATTGAAACACATAGCACCACTTAGGAGTGATGGAGGGCCATGATTAAGTGGTAATCATAATCAAAGGGTGAGGATTGAATCTCAAGAATGACCAAGAAGTGGGTGGCTATAAAAGGGGTTTCCTAGCCTCTTTTTCACACATATTTTAACACAGGTTTGTGACATACTTTGAGATCAATTATAATATAAGAGAGAATTATGTGAGAGTGTAAAGATCAAACACAAGAGGGACTCATTTTAGTGAGGCTGGTTGTAAAGAGAGAGAAGTCTAGATTAGATAGAGAGCATTGTTAGTTCTTATCTTTTTCCTTTCTTCTCTTCTTGGTTTCTTCAAGAACTTGAGTTTCTTGAAGAGGGTTGCTGTATTTGTAAAGAACCATTGATTTAATGTAGAGAGTTCGGAGGAACTCATGGGGACGTAGGCACATTGTCGAATCTCGATAACAAATTGATTGTCTTCTTTCTTTCTTTGATTTTCTGTTCTTGTCTTTGATTGCTGTATCTCTTTCTACAAGTCATTCTAGACTTGGGTGTTTGGAAGATCACCACATGGGCAGCTTGTCAAGGTGATTTTCAACAGTGGTATCAGAGCTTTGGTCAGTGCTATCAGAGCTGCACAGCTGGGTATCAGAGGAAGAACAAGAAGGTGACAGAGCCAAGACTCCAAGAATCAAATATCAACTTCTTGGGTGATTCAAGAACGGTGTAAAGATCAAGATCTGATCGTGTTCTTGAGGTAGATTCAAGAACGGTGTTAAGATCCATCTTCGATCAGTGTTCTTGAGGTTGAAGAAAACATTTGTGGGTAGTGCATAAATCAGGGATGTTGTCCGCAAAGATGGCTTCAAGTTTCTATGTTGAGAAGTTTGATGGAAAGTGAGACTTTGCCCTTTGGAAGCGGAAGATCAAGGCGGTTCTAATGCAACAGAAAATGGACTTGGCTATTAGAGAAGATGATGCTTTTCCAACAAGTGCCATGGAGGACCAGCGGACTGAGATGAAGAAGATGGCTTACAACACCATTTTCTTACATATATCGGATAGTGTCACAAGGAAGTGTGGAGACTCGGAGGATCCAGCTGTCATATGGAAGAAACTAGATGAGTTGTTTCTTACCAAAACTCTCCCTAACAAGATTTATCTTCTTAAAAGAATCTTTGCTTTTAAAATAGATCCTAGCAAAGAGTTGCAAGATAATCTTGATGTCTTTAATAAGCTAGTTCAAGATTTGAATAGCTGTAGCATTACTTTTTCGGATGAACAATTGGCTGTTATCTTGTTAAATTCTCTTCCTGATTACTTTGATAATTTGATTAACGCTATTAAGTATGGAAATGATACTTTAATAATGGAGATTGTGATCAATGCCATAAGGGCACATGATTTGAAGGCTAAGATGAAGGAGACATCAAGTGGAGATGGGCTATTCGTAAGAGGAAGGCCAGAAACTCGGAGTAGCAGTAACAACCATGGCAACTTCCGAGAGAAATCAAGAGGTAGAGGGCAGAACCATGGGAGATCTCATTCCAAGATAAGACTTGGAGGAGGAAGGAGATGTTTCTACTGCAACAAAGAGGTCCATTTCAAGAAAGATTACAAGAAGAGAATGTGGGATGAGAGGAGAAGCCATACCAACAATGGAGAGGCTTTGGTTGTCAAAGGAGAACAGCAAGATGATGTTCTTGTTGTATGCTCAAATGTGAGCAGGAGGCAAGGTAGCGAAAAGTGGATTTTTGATTCTGGGTGCACTTATCACATGTGCCCTCATAAGGAATGGTTCAAGAATTTCAAGGAGATCAATGATGGAAGAGTCTTCTTGAGGAATGACAATTCTTGCCAAGTGAGAGGGATTGGAGACATCCAATTGAGGATGTTTGATGGAATGACAAGGCTGCTAGAAAATGTGAGGTATCTTCCAGATTTGAAGAGAAATTTGATCTCATTAGGGCAGCTGGATTCCATGGAGTATACATGCAAAGTAGATGGAGGAAAGATCAAGGTAGCCAAGGGATCTTTGGTAGTGATCAAGGCAGCAAGAAACGATGGACTCTATGAGATGATCAGAGAGACAGAAATCAATGATCAAGCAGCAAGCTTGATGGCTGAGATGGATAAGGCAGCCCTTTGGCACACTCGCTTGGGACACATGAGCGAAAAGGGCCTGCAAGTTCTTAGCAAGGATGGTTTACTTGGTGGTGACAAAGTAGAGAAACTAGATTTCTGTGAGAGTTGCATTCTTGGGAAGCAACACTGAGTCAGCTTCAACACCAGAGTGCACAAATCTAAGGGGATTCTTGATTACATTCATTCAAAACTTTCGGGACCTACAAGAACACCAACACAGGGAGGTAACATTTACTTTCTGTCTTTAATTGATGATTATTCAAGAAGAGTGTGAGTTTATTTGCTTAGAAATAAATTGGATGCCTTGAATAAATTTGTTGTATGGAAGAAGTTGCTGGAAACTCAAACGGGTAGGGTAGTTAAGGCTTTACAAACCAATAATGGCTTAGAATTTTGCAATAAGGATTTTGATAAATTCTATGAATTAAATGGCATTCTAAGGCATAGGATGGTTGTAAAAACACCTCAGCAAAATGGAGTTGCTGAAAGGATGAATAGAACCCTTATGGAAAAGGTTAAGTGCATGCTAATAGGATCCGGTTTACCAAAATATTTTTGGGGAGAAGCTATGGCTACAGCTGCATACTAGGTAAATAGATCACCCTCTAGAGCTTTAGAGCTCAAGACTCCCATGGAGATGTGGAGTGGAAAACCCCATGAATTAAACAACCCTAGGACTTTTGGGTGTGCTGCATATGCACATCAAAAGAAGGATAAACTTCGCCCTAGATCTAGAAAATGTGTATTTCTAGGATATGGTGATGGAGTTAAGGGATATAGGTTGTGGTCCTCAGAAAAGAAGGGTATGAAACTGATTATAAGTAGGGATGTTGTTTTTAATGAATTATTATTTCCCTACTTGGAGAAAACTAACCCTGCAGGGGCTAGTGAGCAAACCAGTCTGGAAGTTGTGGAGCATCGCATCAAGGAGAACTCGGTTCAGGTAGAGCAGAGGAGGTAAGAGGGTTCAGACTAGGTAGAGCCCTTAGATGAAAGCCAAGCTCAAGAAACTCAAAAAGAGGCCAAACAAGAAGAGGTTGATGCAGCAAGTCGGAATGACTACCAGCTCACAAGAGACCGAGAAAGGAGGGTGGTTAGACCACCTTTGAGATATGGGTTTGTGGATGCTAATGTAGCAGCTCCTTGGATAAAATGAGAGGTTGAACCAAAAAACTTACACGGATACCGTGGAGTGTAAGGATTTGTCAAAGTGGCAGCTGGCTATAGAGGAAGAAATGGATTCTTTGATGAAGAAAAACTCTTAGGAGTAGGGGCCCAAACCTAAAAAACAGAGAGTTGTGGATTGTAGATGGCTCTACAAGATCAAAGAAGGGAATACTCTAGGGGATGAAGTCCGATATAAAGCTAGGTTGGTGGTGAAGGGGTTTACACAAAAAGAAGGCATAGATTTCACCGAAATCTTCTCACCAGTTGTGAAGTACAAGATGATATGGATAGTGTTAGCATTGGTGGTCCAATTTGATTGGGAAATCGAGCAAATGGATGTGAAGACATCGTTCTTACATGGAGAGCTCGATGAGACCATTTTCATGAGATAACCCGAAGGCTCTGAGGAAAGAAGGCAGGGAGAGTTAATGTACAAATTGAAGAAATCTCTCTATGGCCTGAAGCAATCACCTCAACAATAGAATAAGAGGTTTGATTCCTTTATAATCAGCTTGGGTTTCATGAGGAGCTACTATCATTCGTGCTTGTACTATAAGGGGCAGAAGGTTGAGGAAGTGGTGATCATCCTCATCTATGTTGATGATATGTTACTGGTTGGGAGCAGCATGGAGAGGATAAAGAAATTGAAGGCTCAACTCAATGAGGAGTTTGAGATGAAGGATCTTGGCCATGCACAAAAGATCCTTAGGATGAGTATCATCCGAGAAAGGGAGAGAAACAGATTGAAGATATCTCAAACTTCCTATATAGAGAAGATGATATCTAAATTCTCTATGGAAGATAACAAACCAGTAAAGGTTCCCCTTGCTGGTCATTTCAAGTTCTCCAGTGATCAATGTCCAAGATAGGAGACGAAGAAGAAGGAAATGGAGAAAGTCCCTTACTCTAGTGCGGTTGGTTCTGTTATGTTCACCATGGTAAGCACTAGACCTGACATTACTTATGCAATGAATGTTCTTAGCAGGTTTATGAGTAATCCCGAAAAGGAGCATTGGCTTAGGATGAAGTGGTTGCTAAGGTACTTGAAGGGAAGCCCAGAAGTAGGGCTGGTTTATGAGAAGAGAGGTAAGTCCATCTGCCTTGAGGGTTTTGTGGATTCGAACTATGGAGCATATTAGGATAAAAGGAGATCGATTACCTCCTACTTCTTCAACTTAAATGGATGTGGTGTAAGTTGGAAGGATTAGTTGCAATCAGTGGTAGCACTCTCAACAACCGAGGTTGAGTACATAGCGGCTACGGAGGCCATTAAAGAGGCTATGTGGTGCAAAGGGTTGCTTGAAGAGTTGAAGGTACTGGATGAGCAGGTTGTGGTATTTTCGGATAGTCAAAGTGCATTGCACTTGTGTAAGAATCTGGTGTTCCATGAGAGGACAAAACACGTGGATGTTCGGTATCATTTCATTTGAGAAAATGTTACGAAAGGATGCATCCATGTGGGCAATGTAGCCACGGAAGAAAATCTTGCGGATTTAAGTACTAAAGTTCTACCTCTAAGTAAGTTCAATCATTTCCTTGGACTACTTAGGATTGGAGTTGGTTAATTGATGACTCAAGACGAGTTTGGATCCCGAAGCTCTCTGCAAAAATGGTTTGGTTTAAACACTTGAAAAAAGGTAGAGATTGTTGGTATTTGTCTAAGGTTTACACATGTCAAAACATGGTTCAAAGATGGTTAAAGTCTAAAACAAGGTTGGAGGATTAAATTTCAGCAAGTTAAAGGACTGAACACATGTGTGCATCACTTTGGAGCAAGGTAAGGGTAAGCGCACTAGTGTGTGCACTTCTGCACACAAGCTGAAGGTGTGTGCGCACTACAAGTGATGACCAGCACCGCACCACGCACAGCCCAATACCACACCATCTAGAATGCATGCCTCCTGAAGTGCCCCAGCACTGCACTGCCCACCAGCGGCGTACCACCCAAAAAGTGTGCAAAGGGACTCTGCCCAGCACCGCACCGCGCCCTGTTGAGCACCTAGGCGCTAGGCAAAGTAAAGCACACATGGACAGCCTGTTTTAACCCTCTCTTAGGTGCGTGCGTGAAAGGTTGAAATGCACAGCACCACTTAGGAGTGATGGAGGGCCATGATTAAGTGGTAATCATGATCAAAGGGTGAGGATTGAATCTCAAGAATGACCAAGAAGTGGGTGGCTATAAAAGGGGTTTCCTAGCCTCTTTTTCACACATAAAACAACACAAGTTTGTGACATACTTTGAGATCAATTGTAATACAAGATAGAATTATGTGAGAGTGTAAAGATCAAACACAAGAGGGACTCATTGTAGTGAGGCTGCTTATAAAGAGAGAGAAGTCTAGATTAGATAGAGAGCATTGTTAGTTCTTATCTTCTTCCTTTCTTCTCTTCTTGGTTTCTTCAAGAACTTGAGCTTCTTGAAAAGGGTTGCTATATTTGTAAAGAACCATTGATTTAGTGCAGAGAGTTTAGAGGAACTCACGGGGACGTAGGCACATTGCCGAACCTCAATAACAAATTGCTTGTCTTCTTTCTTTCTTTGATTTTCTGTTCTTGTCTTTGACTGCTGTATTTCTTTCTACAAGTCATTCTAGACTTGGGTGTTTGGAAGATCACCACCTGGGCATCTTGTCAAGGTGATTTCCAACACAAGCTTTCTGAAAGATATTGAACAGGATAAGCAATTTTCTGATATTTTTGACATGCTTTCTAAAGTGAATATTAATTTTCCTCTTTTGGATGTTATCAGGAATGTGCCATCATATGCGAAATTCTTTAAGGAACTTAACACCAAAAAAAGAAAATATGAGAAAAACGAGAAAGTGATGGTGTCAGAAGTTGCTAGTGCGGTGCTCCAACAAAGCTTGCCACCTAAGCTGAAAGATCCTAGAAGTTTCATCATCAACATCACAATGGGAAACAAGAAGGTCGCCAAAGCAATGCTAGACTTCAGAGCAAGTATAAATCTCATGCCATATTCGATATACTTGTAACTAGGTTTAGGGGAGCTTATGTTAACAACTATGTCCCTTCAACTCGCTGACAGGTCAGTTAAATATCCCAAGGGAATGTTTGAGGATATAATGGCACAGGTAGACAAAGTGATTGTGCCTGTGGATTTCGTGGTATTAGAGATGGAAGGAACTCCATCTAAGGACAAGAAACACATAATTCTTCTTGGTAGACTATTTATGGCCCCAACCAAGACTATTATTGATGTCCATAATGGGAGGTTAAAGATGATAGTCTTGGGAGAGACTGAACAATTTAAAAGGGTTTGATTCTCTAACCACTCATTCTATTTCTACTAACGATGAGTGTTCTTTTATTGATTGTATGGACTCACTTGTTTATGACACTTATTTGCAGATAGAAATAGAGGACAAGCTTGAAGTTGCTCTTACAACTGAGAGAGTAGAGGAAACACTAGAAGGGGAGACTAAAGGGTATTATGATATGTTAGATAGTGCGATACCAGTGTCACCTCAAGAAGAATCTAGCAAACCTTTAGAATTTCTAAGTTCCCTACCTAGGGAAGATACTACTCCACCTAAGCTTGAACTTAAAGAGTTACCTAAGCACCTTAAGTACATATTTCTGGGAGAGGGAGGCACATATCATGTGATTATTTCATCGACTTTGACCCAAACCCAAGAGGAGAGAGTTGTGAAGGAGCTTAGCAGATTTAGGAGAGCCATAGGATGAAGTATAAGTGAAATCAGGGGTATTAGTCCTGCTACATGTATGCATAAGATCATTTTAGAGGATGGTGCCAAACTTGTGAGAGAAGCTCAAAAGAGACTAAACCCTAACTTACAAGAGGTAGTGAAGAAAGAAATTTTAAAACTCCTACATGCAGGAGTTATCTACCCTATTTTAGATAGTAGGGTTAGTCCAGTTCATGTTGTGCCTAAGAAGTCTCAGATTACAGTGGTGAGAAACGAGAAGAATGAGCTGGTGCCCCCTAGGATGACTACAGGATGGAGAAGTGCATTGATTACAGGAAACTGAACTCAACTACTAGAAAGGATCATTTTTCGCTTTATTTTATTGATCAGATATTGGAAAAACTAGCAGGGCATGATTTTTATTATTTTTTTGATGGTCTTTCAGGTTACTACAACTCAATGGTAGGAGAGAAACGGTTGCTACAACTCAATGAGTTAGAAGAGAATCGTGATGAAGCCTATGAGAATGCAAAGATCTACAAAGAACACACTAAGCGTTACCATGACCAAGGCCTCATCCATAAGTTTCTTTATCCTGGAATGAAAGTTTTTTCGTTTAACACTCATTTTAAATTATTTTTGGGAAAATTGAATTCAAGATGGTGCAGACCGTTTTCGGTAGTCAACGTTTTTTCTTATGGAGTGGTAGAGGTGTTGATCCTGAAGACTCAAGTGACATTCAATGTCAACGGGCATCGTGTAAAGCTTTAATTGGAAGGAGTCTATTGGAAATCACCTTGACAAAATGCCCAAGTGGTGATCTTCCAAACACATAAGTCTAGAATGACTTGTAAAGAAAAGATACAACAACCAAAGCAAGAAAGAAGACAAGCAATTGTTATCGAGGTTTGGCAATAGCCTACGTCCCCATGAGTTCCTCCGAACTTTCTGCACTAAATCAATGGTTCTTATAATCATAACAACTCCTCTCCAAGAATCCACAAGTTCTTGAAGAAATAAAGAAGAGAACAAGAAAGTGATAAGGTTTTGAGATACCTTGGAACTTTCCCCCTTGGAAATTCCACTTACAAGTCCCTTGAATCCTCTTTCTATACTAATCTCTCTCTTTACAACCAGCCTCTCCAATGAGTCCCTCTTGTATGTCTGTGTCTTTGCACTCTCATACAATTCTCTTATTCACATGTTCTGTCATAATTGTTGTTGAGAATGAAGCTAGGTGACCCTTTATATAGTGCACCAACTTCTTGACCAATCTTAAGTGTCATTCTCCATCCTTAGATCTTGATGACCAATCAACAATGGCCCTCCATCAATTCTAAGTGATGTTGTGCATTTTAACCTTACACCCATGCATCTAATAAGAGGCTGAATCAAGTGGAATATGTGTGTCTCAGTGTGCCTAGCGGCTAGGCACTGAACAGGGCATGCTGCGGCGCTAAGCAAAACACCATTTTCACCATGATAACTCTGAATAAATCATGTTATTATACTGCTTTTAGGCATGTTTTTGGTGTTGATCTTAAGCATTAGAATTATGTTGCATGTGTTTTTAGCAATTTGAGTTTAGTTTATCTTATTTTACTAATAAGTTGTTTTTAGTTGATTTATCAAATGCTAAGTCATGGAAATTTATTGTGCAGACACTTGCTAGAGCGCTGGAGAGCACTGGAAGGCCAAAATGCACAGAGAGGACAGAAACTCAAGGCTGCAGTGCCAGGATTTTGGCACTGCAGCGCTGGTAGCTGACACAGAGAGAGGATTTGGGCAGAAAGTTGGCACTGCAGCGCCAGAAAGTTGGAGCTGCAGCGCCAGAATTAGGGTTTTTTATGTCTTGGCGCCGCAGCGCTGGGATGTTGGCGCTGCAGCACCAGCCCGTGAATTTTGAATGTTATAAATTAAAACCCTAGCTGAACAAGAAGAGGAGACGGCCGTAGAAGAAGAAAACAGAATTTAGAGAAGAGGAGAAGCCAAATGAGAGTTGGAGACACTCCGGGAGGCTACGCATCAAGCTTTTAAATCATTCTTCTCCGGTTTTGTATTATTCTTATCTATCTATGTTGATGTTTTATAATATGAACATGGTTTGTTTGAATATTATTATGGAGTAGATAATTTTGTGTTAAGGATAGATGGATCCTAAACCTATATCTTGAGTTGTTGTTTGGACAAGTGGAATTTAATGTGTTTTTCAAAGAGTGTGTTTTATTGTTCTTAATGCTTTTTATTATTTTGATTCCTTCCTTGGGCATGGTGATGTGTCGAATAGAGAAGCCATGCTTTTATGAATGGTTGAACTAATAAATATGATATTGGATTTTTATTTATGCAAAGACCAGGGTAAAACATGCCATGAATGGAATATAAGTAACCGAATAGGGATTCTAGGAAGTTCATGTGGTCCACTTAAATCTTAACCGAATAGGGAGATTTAACTGAAAGGAATCCATAAACACTTAATGCTTCTTAATTTGAATTAATCTAGAATAGATCTGGAATACGGATATTTAAAGTTAATGATTCTTGAGATTGTCGTTAGACTTGGAATATGGATAACCAATTTATGAGGGATTCTACCATCTTGAAAAACATAGTAAGTGAAACTTGTCCATTCAAAACTCTTGTCAATTATAGTTTAGGTGAAGTCGAGTCCGTAGCACGTTAGTTCATAAAAGTCTTCATTCCAAAGTTTGCAAGTCTTCCTTTATTTACTATTGCATTCTGTTTCTCCCTTTTAGTTAATTGTTACTAACCTTTTCTCCAACAATTATTCGTTTGCTCAAATAATAATAAGAGTAGAGTCATAATTTCTGTAGTATTTGCTCAGTCATCGTTGGGAATGATAATTACTCATCATTTTATTACTTGAACGATTAGTGCACTTGGTAGTGTCAATTTCATCGCATCAAGTTTTTGGCACCGTTGCCGGGGATTAAAATAAAATATTACATTTATTGTGATTCTGCTAGTTAATTTGAGAGTTTATTAATTTGGTTTTTAAGTCAATTTTGCAGGGGTTTTGTTACTAGTGCATGACACGTACTAGTGGGAGAATACTTGCGGAATTGAATCCAGAGATTGAGCGCACTTTTCACGCTTTGAGAAAAGCAGCACCAGTAACAGTTGACACAATGGCAGAAGGAAACAATGCAGAGGTGCAACGTGCACTGTGGGATTATGCCATACCAAAGATGGATGGTGTTGAATCTAGCATTCGGCGACCACCTATACAAGTGAACAATTTTGAAATTAAGCCTGCCATCATTCAGATGATTCAGCATTCAGTACAATTTGGGGGCTTATCGCAAGAAGATCCAAATGTTCACTTGGCAAATTTCCTGGAAATTTGTGACACATTTAAGCATAACGGAGTATCGGATGATGCAATTCGCTTAAGGCTTTTCCCATTTTCATTAAGGGATAAAGCAGAAAGCTGGTTGACTTCTTTGCCTACCAGATCTATAACAACATGGGCAGAATTGGCACATAAGTTTTTAGGGAAGTACTTCCCTCCTGCAAAAACTGCAAAGTTAAGTAATGAAATTACTGTATTTTTGCAGGTTGATCGAGAGTCACTCTATGAGGCATGGGAGCGCTTTAAAGACCTGTTGAGAAGATGTCCTCATCACGAGTTGCCCACTTGGATGCAGGTACAAACTTTTTATAACGGTTTAACTAGTACAACCCAAAACATGATTGATGCAGCTGCTGGTGGCACTATCATGAGAAAAACTCCAGAAGAAGCCATTGAATTACTAGAAGAAATGGCTACCAACTCTTATCAATGGCCAATTGCAAGGTTACCTATCAACAGAGCCTCAGGATTGCACAATATAGATGATGTTATAGCTCTAGCAGCACAACTGGAGACTCTCAACAAGAAGATTGATGGATTTAATCCTAACTCACATTCAATATGTGAATTGTGTGGTGGTAGTGGCCATCACAGCAGTAGTTGTCAAGGTAATCAGTTTGCATATAATTCATCTGCTGAACAAGCTAATTTTGTTTCAAATTTTCATAGGCAGAACAATCCATACAGCAACACATATAATCCGGGATGGAGGAATCATCCAAACTTCTCGTGGAATCAAAGCAATGCAAAGCAACATCATCCTGAATATCCTCCTCAAGAAAAAAAGCCCAACTTGGAGGACATGATGGCCAAATTTTTAAGTACAGCAGAAACAAGATTCCAAAATCAAGAAGCATCCATAAAAAATATGGAAGTTCAAGTTAGTCAACTGGCTAACATAATTTCTGGACGTGCACAAGGTTCCCTCCCGAGCAACACAGAAAAGAATCCCAAGGAGGATGTCAAGGCCATAACACTAAGGAGCGGCACACAATTGGAAGAGCCACAACCTAAGGAAATTACTCAGCAAGTTGGCGAGAAAGAAGAGACTGTGCAAGAGGAAAAACAAGTTTCAGCAAAGAAGTCTACTGGTAAAGGTTTGATTGATTCTAACTCTGAAACTAAATATATGCCACCTCTTCCTTATCCTCAGAAATTCCAAAAAGAAAAACTAGACAAACAGTTCTCAAAATTTTTAGAGATTTTCGAGAAGTTGCATATTAACATACCATTTGCAGAGGCATTAGCACAGATGCCTAGCTACACTAAATTTTTAAAGGAAATTTTGTCTAATAAATGAAAGCTAGAGTGCAGCGCTATACTGTAAAACAAGTTACCTCCAAAATTGAAAGATCCAAGGAGTTTTACTATACCTTGCACTTTGGGAAATTCATTTTTCGATAAAGTGTTATGTGACCTTGGTGCCATTATTAATCTTATGCCTCTTTCAATTTTCAGGAAACTTGGATTAGGAGAAGTCAAAACAACAACAGTGTCATTACAATTAGCTGATCGATCCATTAAGAGACCACGGGGAATTATAGAAATATACTGGTAAAAGTTGATAAATTTATATTCCCTGTAGACTTCATTGTTCTTGACATAGAAGAGGATCGGGAGATACCTCTTATACTCGGACGTCTATTCCTTGCTACAGGGAGAGCCCTAATTGATGTACAACAAGGGAAATTAATTTTGAGAGTTAATGATGAACAAGTAGTTTTTGATATGTATAAAATCATGAAATATTTGTCTGACGTATCTACTTCTTCTTGTTTTCATGCTGATGTTGTTGATGACCTCATTGAAGAGTTTCAGGAGAAGACATTAAACGAAGATACTTTGGAAAGATGCATCATGGAATCTGGAACTACCACCACTGAAGAACTTATCATCCAAGAAGAAGCAAGGAATTTGGAAGCTGAAATGGGAAAAGAAGTGCCAGAAGAACCAATAATAACCCCTGAATTAAAAACTTTACCTGATCATTTGAAATATGTTTATCTAGAGAAGAATATTTTCCCAGTTATAATATCCTCTTCATTGACATGTAAAATGGAAGAACGCTTGTTGGAAGTCTTGAGAAGGCACAAAAAGGCTTTGGGATGGACAATAGCAGATATAAAGGGAATCAACCCTTCCATTTGCACTCACAAAATTCTCATGGAGGAGAACTTCAAGCCTACGGTTCAGCCACAGCGACGCTTAAATCCAGCAATGCAGGAGGTTGTTAAGAAAGAAGTAGTCAAGCTGCTTGACGCAGGTATTATTTATCCAATTTCTGATAGTGCTTGGACCAGCCCGGTACAAGTAGTACCAAAGAAAGGTTGGATTATTGTTGTGAAAAATAATAACAGTGAATTGATACCCACCAGAACTGTGACAGGTTGGCGGGTTTGTATTGACTATAGAAAATTAAATGACGCCACTAGAAAATATCATTTTCCTTTACCTTTTATTGATCAAATGTTGGAAAGATTGGCAGGTCACAAGTTCTACTGTCTACTTGATGGATACTCGGGATATAATCAAATCCCCATAGCACCTGAGGATCAAGAAAAGACGACATTTACTTGTCCTTATAGCACGTTTGCATATAGGAGGATGCCCTTCGGTCTTTGTAACACACCAGCAATCTTTCAACGTTGCATGTTGGTAATTTTTTCTGATATGACTGAAATTTTTTTAGAGATCTTCATAGATGATTTTACACTATTTGGTCTAACCTTTGATGATTGCCTTCATAATCTCTCTTTGGTTTTGCAACGATGCAAAGATACAAACCTAGTACTAAATTGGGAGAAATACCATTTCATGGTCCAGGAAGGGATAGTGTTGGGGCACAAAATATCATCGAGGGGTATTGAAGTTGACAAAGCTAAGGTGGATGTGATTGAAAAACTCCCACCTCCCACTTCAGTCAAAGCCATCAGAAGTTTCTTGGGGCATGCAGGATTTTACAGGAGATTCATTAAGGATTTTTCAAAAATCTCTAAACCTCTTTCTAATCTTCTTGTAAAGGATGTGAAGTTAAAGATTGATGTAAATAATTGCAGTTGGTAAATTTTTATTATTGCATATGTGTGTCGTGCTGGGATTTTCAAAATGTGAAGACACTATCTCGAGGGTGGCCATCCTAATATGGGTCATTACAATTATGCTCTATACATTAATTTTGTAAGCTTAATAAGGAATTTAATTCTCAGTTCTATCAAACTTACTAACTTCAGTATTAGTTTTTGGTATGCCAACTAAGGTATTTAAAATTTACAATTTTCATGATTTGTTTACAAAAATGGTTAGATTTTCTTTTCTTTTTTTTTTACTACAAAGTTAATACATGGAATATATGGCAGGAAATGGACATTGACCAATTAGAGAACGAGGTTTGGATATGTTTAAGATTTGGATGCAATTTTTATTTGTGTTCGCAAAAATAATTAGATTTTCTCATAAATTCTTGACTATTATGGTACATGTGGTAGGAAATGGAACTGACCAATCCGAAAATGAGATATGGATATGTTTGAGAGTTAGCTACAATTTTCGTACAATGTTCACAAAAAAGATTAGATTTTCTTGACTACCAAAAGTAAAATATGGAATATATGGCAGAAAACGGAAATGGTCAATCCGAAAACGAGATTTAAATATATGTTTGAGAGTTGGCTAAGGCATCGAAGGCTTATAAATATTTGCGGTTTCGCTCAGAACTTCTTAATCCTATTTAAGAGAATCAAATTTATATTGTTCTTTTATTATATTCTAGAAATGGTGAGGTTGGGTCGTAGAAAGACTCAAATTGAGATGATTGAAGGAAAAAAAGCTCAACAGGTATCTTTCTCAAAACGCAGATCTGGCCTATTCAAGAAGGCTAGTGAACTTTGCACATTGTGTGCTATTGAGACAGCCTTTGTTATATTCTCCCCTAGTGGCAATGCATTCTCTTTTGGCCATCCCTCCGTTGATGCGGTTATAAACAGGTTTTCTGGAAATTCATATTCTGGTGCAGGAGAGCATGAATCTAACCATGAAGCTACTCTATCTGAGCTTAACAAGCAGTACTCTAATCTGCTTGATCGGTTAGAATCTGAGAAAAAACATGGAAAAAGACTAAAGCAAATGGAGAGCCAAGATCGCTACTTGATGGATGCACTAGTTGATGAACTCAACTTGGAGGAGTTATTGACATCAAAATTGATGATGGAAGAAATTAAAGAGAGACTACTTAAGCGAATAGATGAGCTCTCAGCCCAAACTTCTACTCCACCTCCAGTGTCGAATGCAAATTTGGTTGGTGATAATGATCCCTCTTATAATGGCACAGCTGGAACTTCTTCTATAGCTCTTCATGGCCAAGGTGTTAGCCTTGGAAATTGAATTTCTCGAATCTATCAAGAGAGGCTTAGTTGCCTTTTGCTATGTTTACTATTTTATATGACATGGTCTAGTTCGTTCATCTCTTTTGTTATCTGTTAACATGTTGGATCAATGAAATTGTGGAAACTTAGAAAAAACCTTGAAAATGTATGAATTTCCTTTTTCAATAATAATAAATAAACAAATCTTTTATGTTTGAAGTACACTTTCTAATCGAAAAATGAAGTGCTTGATGATGATATTTCTTTTGTAATGTTTGCTTCAAATTATGGAAGAACGTGTTTAACATTGTGGGAGGATTCTTATGGTAAAGTTAAGTCATGGGTTGAGGCAAAGGTGAGTTGCTTCTAGTCTTTAGATTTATTAAGGTCCAACTTCCATCCTTTTTTTTTTCCACCATTTGAAAAAAAGATGAAATCATAACCGTTTATCTATTATCAACAATCACTATTTTTATGAATTTGTGAGCTTGACATACTATATGATATTTTTTATTACATCATTTTTCAAACGATAGAAAAGAAAAATGAAAGAAGTTGAACCCGGTCTAAAATTACATCTTTGGTAGGCATCCCAAGTAGCCTCACTTTGAACGGTCTAGAGTTGAGACCACCCAATCTAGTGTTATGCCAAGTAGAGTTGTAGTGCTTTCATGTTATGTAATCTTTTCATGTATCCAAAAATAAATAATTAAAGGATAGAAAGAGAATACAAGTGCAATCTTTTCCCCTATATCTCTTATTATTTTCATGGTGTAAGAATTTGTATCTCTTGACCTAGTGATCATTTTTGAGTTTTTATTTTTTATAGAGGAGACCCAGATTCGATACATCACCATCTTCACCAGTGTAAAAAAAAGATTGCAAATTTGGACCAATTTGGTTACATTTATTTTTGAACCATAAATTTAGCATACCACTAAATATTGAATAAAGTTGAAATTTACAGTTTCAGAGCCTCAATTTATTCCTATAAAAAAACTTAAAAAATTAATGATCTTTCATATGAGCACTCCACGCATTTAACTATTGAAATTATCAATGACCAAATAAGTAGCACCGAAGAAAAAAAATTACTCCACGTTATTTGACTCTTCTTCAACTTTTATATTCCATAGTAAAAGAATTTTAATTTAGTTTATAAAACTCATATGAGTTGGATAGTAAATTTTCATTAGATGTAGAAATCCAACCATATATATATAATTATACTGCATCTACGTGGCATCTATATGACATGGATTTTTATTAATTTAGTTGATTTGTGTAAAATTATTTTAAGATTAATTGCATTAATTTATATAGTAGTACTAAATTGTGTAGAAAAATATAATAAATACCACCCATATATTTGAGATTCTGCCCCCTATGGCCCTATATAAAGAACTCTTACACTATTTCAGGTGTCTCACTCAATACCTTTCCTCAAATATTACCTTTTCGCCTAAGATGTTTACCGAATTTAGCATTGGGGGGTCTCTTGGAAAGTAAAAATCCGAACGACTTTTTCTTTTCAATTGTTGCAATGTTCAATTGTGTAAACACCCAATTTTATTCTAAATATTGAAATGGATCATATGTGAGGTCCAATGATGACTATTTAGTCCCAATGTGCTTGAATTTGATGAATTTGGAGATTCGAATTTATTTTTGGAGTTAGACCAGTTATAAAACCGAACCCATGTTCTAAATGAACCAAAATGAGTCAATCAAACCCAAGATACAGGCCCAAATGCTTAAAAACCCATTTCTACCCATGTTGGATCACTAAAACAACATTTAAACCCATTATGGGCCCAAGCCCAAAACAAAGGCATGTTCTATCATACATTAACCGATCGGTTGGTCAACGAAACCGATCGGTTCCCACTGACCACTGATCTATACATACATTATAGATCAAGCTCTTCAAAGCTTAGCTCCATCCCCGTGATCTGCACTTCAATGGGGTAATTCTGTTACGGTTATGACCCCTTGACCTCAGCCAACAACCTATTAACCACCATAAAGAACCTTGTCTCTCCATTACAACATTTCCCCTCATTTAAACTTATAAATACCTTTTTCTCTACACTTAAAAGAGGAAAGACAACTTTAAAGCTCCAAAAAGCTTGCAAAAATTCTGCACATTCCTCTTTCTAAATGGTCTTTAGTTTTTGGGTAGAAAAGTTTTATAATAGGTTAGTTTCAAGAATATCTCCCTTTTAACAGGAAAAAAAATCCACTAACCAAATATTTTTTTCACTAATATCAAGACTAAGCATCCAAGAGGTAAGTCAAGTTCTTCTAAGCTCACTTGATTCTTGAAGAGCACATTGGATCTTTGATGGAAACAATTACACACAAACTCCTCCTTGTCATCCATTAGAAAAAAAGGTTAGTGATAGTCCTTAATTTGAATACTTTGCACGCCATAAAACGAACATGTTCTAACTTGTCTTTAAACCACCATGGAAATATGTCTTTAAATCAAAGTTTTTAAGTTTTATATGTTTTATGTGGGTTTTGTCAAAAGTATGATCACAGTTTTTGTAATGTAACATTTGTAATAAAATAAACTTCTGGAACATGAACAAAAATCGATCGGTACCAAAAGGTACCCCTTTGGTACCGAGCGGTAGCTTCAGCTTCACAATTGTGACATCTTTGGTCATGATCGGTACTTGGTTGGCAAAAACACATAATTTATGAAAATGTGATTTTTTGCTTTACTTGAGTCATATTCTTATGTCTACATATTTGGAATGCACTATAACATAATGACAATGTTTGTTTCTGTCCACATATGTTTTATTTTCAATTTCTTTTATTTTTGTAAACTATTCTTTGAAAGCATGTAATCTAATGACCCCATCATCATTAGGACAACAATGCTCTCTAATCATCAATATTGGGTCAGTAATCTCGTAAGTATATATGCTCATCTTTTACACGTGGTGTTTGACATAATTTTTTGAGTGATATACTTGTAAGTGCATGCTTGTTATGCCACTGTACCGTATGATTTAAATTTAAAATTAAACATTTTCTCTGAGCTCTAGTTCTTTATTCTCTCGAATCTAAATCTCGTCACCTCATAATCTCACGCATAAACCAATGACACGGGTTTGTCCCTTTCAATGTTAAATGGCGGCTCCCTACTCGTCACCCTTACTCCGTGCTTGAGTGACATAAAGCCAATGTGAAAAATGCACCCCGACCTAAGGAACCCTTAACTAATTGACAAGGGGCGGTGTAGGGTGCGGTGCCCACAAGTTGACATAAGTATGGTTTTGGCTGACTCTGAGGCTAATATAAATTTACCTTTCTTATTTTCGACATCGACACCTATAGATTAACTTAAATGAGTTACTCAGAGTGAGCAACCGAGTCAGTGGAACTGCCAACCCACCCTAAACTGATACAATAGGTTAGGTTGGATAGAAAATTGGGCTAGGTTTGGGTTGAGAAACCGATGAACCTGTTGGGTTAGGTCTAGTTAGGTCACATATTCTAAATATTTCAACCAGATCCAAACCGATAATTCGATTATTATAAAATAAAATTTTATATGTATTTAAAATTTATTATCATTAATTATATATATACTATATTTATTTTTTATGCTATACATATATTTATATCTAAAACTAACCCTAACCTTCTAAAATCTAGTATATATTTTGTATTAAATTAAGGTTGTTTGAACTTTGTGTTAAGTGATTTAATGTATTTTGTTAGTGATAGATTTATAAGAGTTAATAAATTCTTGTATGGATTTGATTTTATATCTAATGAATGATGAATTGTTTAGTAATTTTTTTATGTAATATGTTTGAATTAGTTTTAAGTAAAAAAATTAAATTGACAACCTAAATTGACTAGAATGGATTAGGTTGAGCTGAGATTGTATGGATTTAAGGTTTTGGTTAGATTGAGATTTTTCCAACTCAGTATGACTAGGCTTATTCAAAGTTTTAGATCAACCCGATACAAATAGATTCATGTTCACCCTTACTCATACCCATTTACTTTGGGTGGGTAAATGGGTAAGGGTAATAATTATCACCTCTAATTTTTTTTGATAAACTAATGATCTTTATTCAAGAATTAGAATTAACCGCAGAAATATCTGTATACACAAAAGGCCACACTGTTTCAAGGACCTATTCCAAGTAGAACACAACTTCAGAAAAATTATAAGCAACACGAGCTAATTCATTGGTAGCTCTACAAATGTGCCGAAAGTGACACTGATGGAACTTTTGCGACTACTGTTGGGCTTCAAAAATCAGGAGACCAAAACTAGCTAAGGAAACTTCTCTAGAATTCAAGGTTGAAATCACCAAGCTTACATCACTCATAACCACCACCTTCTTAAACCCTGCTTCCTTTGAAAATTTCAGTGCCTCCACTATGGCCTTAACCATAGCCACGTCCAAAAGAAAGGGGAAAGAGATAGACATAGACCCTAACACATGACCTCCTCATCATGAATCACCACAACCACTCCATTAAAGAACGTCTAGCAAATGTAGCATCATTAACATTTAGTTTTACTTAAACCGAGTGTTGGGGATGTCAAACACAAACATGTTGAGCCATTAAACTTTCATTAACACCGTGAACATCATCTAGGCGTCGTTTCCCATTAGCATGTTGAAAATCAAATAGCCACATTGCTTCAATGTGCACCAACTCAACAGCAACCTTGCTTTTACCCCATGCAAAATATAGTTTCGGTTTTGCCATATTTCCAAGAATAACATGGCACAAAGAGCTATCGAATTTGCATCCAAATTAAACAAAATATCAGATAATAGATCATAAAAGTTTATGTGTCTATATTCAATAAAAAATGAACCCCAAGAGCTATGGAACCAAGCGTTCTACACAATCTCGCACCTACACAAAGCATGCAACACTTTCTCTTCCTTATTGTTGCTAAGCATACACATTCCATTATTGATGACATGTCAATTTCTAAGATTTTGCTGTGTAGGAAGAACATTTTTCAATGCTCTTCATAATAGGTTCTTCGCTTTGCTAGGCATAACAAGTTTCCATATAGATTTTCAAATCAGTTAGTGTGGAAGTCGAAGAAGAGGTCTCCATGAGAATGAAGTCTTTCCACCACCTGTTTGTACATGCTTTTCATCGAGAAAATGCATGAGGTATTATAATGCCAAACACACCTATCCACACAAGATCCCACTAGTATCTTTAAAATCATTGTCACCTCATGATCAATAAACAACTCCTTTAAAATATTTTCACACCAACCTTGCTCCACGTCAATAAGCTGTTAAATCATAAAAATAAGCTATTGGGAAAACCATATGAAAGGTGGAAGGCATTGGTAACCAAGGATCCTTCCAAATGTGGACAAGCCGCCTATTACCAATTCTCCACCTCAAACCTAAGTCCAACACTCCCTTTACCTCCCATATGTTTCCCCACATAAAGGAGGGGGAATGACCCAATTTTGAAGTAAAAAAATCACCATTGGGAAAATACTTAGCACAACTATGAATAACAAGGAATCACCATTCGAAATGAGATGCCATCCTTATTTTGCAAGCATGGCCAAATTAAAGCATTGCATATTGCGAAAACCGAACCCTCATTCAACTTTGGATTGCATAACTACTTCCACCTCAACCAGTGGATTTTGTTTTCATCCCTTTATGACTCCACCAGAATCTTCTCATGAGCTTTTGAATCTCATTACAAAAAAATAATAAAAAAATTAGAAGGCGAAAACAGCTCATCGCATATGTATATATGGATTGGAACACTGATTTAGGAAGAACCTCTCGGCCAGCTCTAGATAACAAATTTTTCTTCCACTTTTTAATCTTTCTCTAAACCCTCTCAATTAAGGATTAGAAAATTTGCCGGTTAAAGCACCGAAGTACTTTTCATTTAGAAATGTGTTTTGTACTTACAGGATGTTCAAAGCTAAACTAAAAACTGTGTCAATCACATTTCCACTAAAGAAAATGGAGAATTTAGCCATGTTTATTTTTTGACTAGAGACATTCTCATATAAGGTCAATACCTCAACAGTATTTGTTGTCGCCTCCTCCTCCAAAGCATTGGAGAAAATGAAGCTGTCATCAGCGAAAAAAAGATGTGAGATTCTAGAGCAACCCCAACAAATGGAAAGACTATGAATTTTTCCCTCCATTTCTACTAATCTTAATAGAGTCGAAAAACCTTCAGCACATAAGACAAACATATAGGGCACAACACATCCTTTTCTAGCTCCATTAAGCAACACCGAATATGTGGCCGAAGTAAAACCAATCATGATTAACTTTAACCAATTTTCATGAAAGCCCAATTTGACCAATATTTGTTGAACAAACTTACATTCAAAACGATCATACGTCTTGCTCATATCTAACTTAAGTGTCATATGATCATGTTTACTTTTCCGTTTGTTCTTCAAATAATTAACAAATTCAAAAGCAACCAAGACATTGTCTGAAACCAACCTACCAAGCATAAAAGCGCTCTGATTAATCAAAACAACATCAGGCAAGAATATTTCAAACGATTTGCGGACATCTGAAAAATGATCTTATAGACACAGACTCTGGATTCTTCATTTTAGGTATTAAAACAATGAAAGTAGGACTAATAAACCACACAAAAAGATTTAACAATATCAACAATGTCTGAACTAATAATATGCCAAAAGGATTGAAAGAAAATAGCAGGCATATCTTTGGGTCCTGGAGCCTTAGTGGCAAACATTTGAAATAAAAACTACATGAATCTTATCATCTGTCACCTCTCGAAACAATTCATAGTTCATCTCTAAGGTAACACTACTTGGAACCTGGTACAACACCAAGTCAGAATCCCTCTCCCTTTCTGACGAGAAAAAACTATTGAAATTAATAATACAAAATTCTATTCTTTACATCTTCCTTATATGATAACCAATCCCCTCGTGAATTCCGAATCCCACAAATAGAATTGCGCCTTTTCCTTTCAAAAGCCTTTGAGTGAAAAACGTTGTGTTTTGATCACCGCCCAGTAACCATAAAGCTTCGGAACGTTATTGTCATAATACCTCATTTTTCTCCGACAAAGAATTAATCTCACTTTTAACCTTTCTAATTTTCTCACTAGAACTATCAGCTCCACCTTGAGATCGCAGCCTTTCCAACTTTGAATACAACCTATTTAAAGAATGCTTCACATGTCTGAAGCAAATTTTTGTTCCATCTAGCCAACCTATTACCGCACAATTTGAGTTTTGTGCAAATATTTCAGCTAGATTCAATAAGCAAACCGTATCTTCAAGAATCTTCTACTTCCCTCTCACAACGTTCATCTTAGAACCACATTAGCTTCAAATTTAAAAAAATTTCGCTGATGAACATTACCGAGTGCAACCCCTTTCTAATTCGAGACAATCCGAATTTGGTATGACGCAATGACCAATCCAATAGGGAAACGAGCAAACTATCTAGAAATAGCCATTGCATGATCTAGCCTATTCTCCACAGTCCCTTCCGTCCCTTCCATTCACCTAGGTGAAAGGGTACCCCACATAGCCAAGATCACTCAAACCGCATAAATCAAGCACCTCACGAAAATTTCTCATTTGACGTTCGGGTGTGGGGCGAAAACCGTTCTTTTCATGAAACCAACCAAATGGAGAGAAAAAATGCAATTAAAATAAAATATCACGCATCTCGCACGTGCCACAACCCAATAGAGACTGGAGAGAGCGTACTCTAATAAATGGTGAAGAGGGGTTTCATTTTAAGTCCTTGCAAGTAAGGAGTGACTAGAGAGTCCCTCAACCGAAAAAAATAAATAAATCCAAGGAGAGAGAGAGAGAAATGGCTATGGCGACTGTACGATCGGCTATTCTTCGAACCGCAATTCGCGGAGGTTCTGGAACCTCCGCTACTCCCAAACGAGCCTTCGCTTCCTCTGCGCATCACGACGATGCTTGTAACTTTTTCTCTCTCTATATATTAGATATAAATATTTCTTAATTTCATTTGATATCGATCTAATGCAAATTAGGGTTTTGACTTGTCCACTGTTCCTGATTTTTTGTCGTGCTCATTGATTTGTCTTTGGGTTATGGTTGATATCTAGGTTTTGTAGATATTGTTGCTTTTAGATTTGTACGGTTTTGTTCATTTCTTGTTATTCGCTAACTGAGAACATTTGGGGAGAGAAGAGGAAATCGAATTTGGATACGATCTTTTTAAGCTATATAAATCAACAACATTTAAATTTCTAGACTATAAGTCTGGATTTCAGTTTTTACCATTTATCATTTCACCAACTAATAGGAACTCTCTTGCTCTTGTACTTTATTTTTGACCTCTTGTACTATGATGAGGTTATAGAAGCATTTCTATTTTGTGTTCATTTAACGTTTATTTGTGATTGATTTTGTTTATGGATTTTATGCCAGATGAGAGTGCAAAGTGGGAGAAGATAACGAATTTGGGCATTGCTGCTTGCAGTATTTTAGCGATCTATAATTTATCAAAGGGTCATCCCCACTACGAAGAGCCTCCTGTGAGCTTTCGTTTTCATTTTTTTTCTTAATTTAATTGTTGTTATGCATCACTTTTCTCAAATGCTTCATATAGAGATATGCCTAGGTTTTTTTAAATCTTTAATATATGAAATTAAAATGACGTAGGTAATAAAGGTTTCAAACTTGTCATGAGTAATTTTCTCAGTTACGTTATTGGCTTAGGTTATTCTCTATTTCTCTGCACTTCATATTCAGCTTATGCATTTCTTTGTGATCTGATCCTGTATGCTTTCTTTTGTATATGTTTATGCAGGCATACCCATATTTGCACATTCGCAATAAGGAGTTCCCATGGGGTAAGTTTCTTGCTGTTGTGGCCCTGTCTTCAGTAGTTACTTTTTTTTAATGATATCAACATAGTCATGTGAATTTCATTTTGCGTTTTAATCTACTTGCTGCAGTATTCTGTCATCTGGTTAGCCTTATTGGTAAGTCATTAGATCTAGCATGTGTCATATTGTTGTTAGTTGTTTGCTCTTTGCACCCTGTGGCTTTTAATGGGGCAAACTACTTTTTTTTTTCTTTTTCACTGAGGTTTACTCCTAATTATGGGTTCATCAGGACTCTTGGAGTCAAGACGTTAGTCAGCATTAGTTGCTGAAGTCAGCAAATGTAAAATGACTATAGAAGTCCTCATTTAATGCAGTCCTGATTACCACCACTAAAGTTCTAGTCCCTTCGATCAAAAAATTAAAACTGAAATTAAAAAAATTCTCTCTTTCTGTCTCAGCCTCTGAAATATATATTTTTTGATTACTTCTCTCAAACAAATATAGTTACGAATTCAACCGTATCACACCTTCCTTTCTCCATTCTCGAAAACTAACTCGCCGCCATCACCTTCTGTCCATTCCTTGTTTCATGCGGTCTCCCTTAAGCTCCCTTGCCAATCAGTGTCCCTCTCTGCTGCTACGTCTTACTGTTGTGCTCCACCACTATATGAAAAATTGGTAATCTTGCCTCCATCTGGTTCAAAATCAAATCATAAAAAAATTAACCAACTGCAGATCTGAGAGCCAAAAGAGCAAAGGGTAAAGTTTATAGAGCTAACTTCTAAGAGCAAAGTGCACAAATCAGAGCAACTGCAATATCCAAAACCCAAATGTCAAAAAGAAAATTATTATCCCAACTTATCAAAGATCTAAAAATTAGATTTCAAATATCTCAACTTTCAAAACTAAAGATTACATGTAAAACATATATATATATATATATATATATATATATATATATATATCAAAAAATAAAACATTTGGCACCAAATTGAGTTTTTAATGTTATTTACACTTATCACTCTATATGTAATGGACTACAGATACACATTAATATTTCCTGAAAAGAGTGAAATTTTCGTGAGCGAAAATAACAACTGGAGAACTTGTTTGAAGGAACTCCTTGCTTATCCATCAGACCAAGAAAAGAGTTGCTTGGTATAATGTGTTTAAAGGTGGGAGACATTTTCAACACACCCACACCCACTCTAATATGCAAAGAAACAAGTATTGAAACCAAAGTCACACAAGAAAAGAACATTTATTTTTCTCTTGCTAGCTGCCAAAGAATCGGATGAATACCCTCCTTTAGTATGACTAAGCCTACCAATTGTCCTGAGCAAAGGAAGTTGAAAGAGGTTGCCTGACAAGGAGATACCGATTTTGTTCCTTT
This sequence comes from Bretschneidera sinensis, assembly GCA_023935145.1. NCBI lineage: Eukaryota > Viridiplantae > Streptophyta > Magnoliopsida > Brassicales > Akaniaceae > Bretschneidera > Bretschneidera sinensis. The sequence continues at coordinate 25,084,612 of CM043703.1, forward strand.
TCCAATGCAAAGTTAGCTTCTCTTGTGAACTCTGCAAACACCTGCCTGAAATTTTTCTTCCAGATAATTTACTGAAAACATCAGGCCGGCGCTGCCAACGAAGAAATGGGTTCTTGATGAGAGAGTTGGAGAAGTAACAATGATGCAAATAAAAAATAAACATATATAAGATTGATTATTCCTAGGTCCAACTCTCACTAGAGGGTATTTATGGGTATTATCAGAAAATTGCTGACCTGTCCATGACCATACACAAAAAAATTAAAATGACATCAGCACCTTTTGATGTTTGACTTAAAGATTCTTGGTGGCGGGGACTAAAGCGTATACATGTAAGATGCCAGGACTAACCCGTAATTATACCCAAACCTCAGGGAGCAAGAAGTAATTTTCCCGTTTTAATGAGCAGTTTGGAAAAGTGCTGGCTATTATCATTTTGGTTGTTCTTTTTGTTTTTGTTTTGGGTCAGCTATTTCTTTGTATAAGAGTGAAGAGTGACATTATCAACTAGACAAGGAGTGAAGCGAACTTCCCTTAGAGAATAAAGAGTCTTTTCGTAGAGGCGTTTGGGCTATTTTAATGGAAGCTTTTAACATCATGGGTTGAGGTGACTTTTATCCAAGACAACTAATGTCGAAAATATTTCTTGAAACTAAGCATGGGATAGTTGTTGGTATTGAAGTTAGTTAGATAGACCGGAACTTGAATCTATCTAGCATTGGTTGGCTAATACAAGTTTATAAGTGAAGAAAATTTCATATGTTGCAGTTTTTGCTCATGTTTTTGTATGATGCAATTTTTTGTTCCTTATCTTGAGAGGAGAAACTTTGGAAATTACTATGACCCTGCACATCCTTTTTCTTTGGTCTAGTAGTTTAGTAAATTTATGTTATTTTTATAGTTACCAGTGCATAGTTTAACTTACGTTTGACTTATGTGAGTCCTTGATGCAAGTTTATTGTTCAATCGTACATTAGGTTTAGGTGTTCATCTCAATCATTTGTGAAAATATCCTATCCACAGTTGTAATGTTTATTTTATTGGCTTTAGTAGTTGCATTTTCTACCCCCCTGATTGGAAGCCTTGTATAAGGTCCTTGACCCCTTGTTAATTTGAGCTGCATTAGGAGAGTTCGAGTTCACATCTACAATAGTAAACCACGTCTTTCTTTGAATATATTTTTATTTAGTTTGGTTTGTAGAAAATGACAACCTTAGTCTATGATATTTGCTTCTTGTTGGATCTTTGGGGCTATATGTGTAGTAATGTAGGAAGGGTGAAAGTTTCAGAGGGCCTGGGGGAGCTGTTTTATGCTTAATGTTCAATGAATTAGACTAAGCTTTATGCAGCTGATGTTTAATATGCATCAGTTTGTATTGCGTTGATGAATGATCAATTTGCCAAACTGTCTAAGGCATTTTGGTTCGAGAGACAAAAGCAGAATTAGGTGGGATTGGACTAACATAGTCCTGCTTTTATCATTGTACAGTTGTTTGGTTCAAATTAAGGGCCCATTCGGCTCTTAATCCCCCACTTTTTGTCCCTGGGGTTGGGGGCCAGGTATTATGTGAACAAATGTGATTATTTGAACTAAGTATTTAGGACAATTTTGTCGTCAAAGATCTGAACTAACTTAAACTGCCATGGCAGATTTGCTTTGGGTATTTTGAAATGAGAGGAAAGTTGTCATTTTTTATTTATTATTTTACTTTAATACAAAATGATTCTGATGGGATAGATTTAGTTAGTCCATCGAACCAAACAATGGGTGGTAAATTTTGAAATGAGGGTAAATTTGTCATTATATTTATTATTTTACTGTAATACCAATTGTTTATGATGGGATAGATTTAGTTAGTCCACTGACCCAAACAAGGGATTACTACCTTCATCATCCTTTAATACCATCCCATGATAAACAGTATAATCCTGCATTTATCATGCTCGTGAACCAAATGTGTTGTAAAGGTTGAGTTAGCTTAATCCAAGCAGCTGCTTATGAATTCCATAATAACTCTATGACCTGTTGTGGAAAAATTTGAAATTCTATTTCCATAGTGGATGTGATTGCTGTTGAATGATGAAATTTTTCACTTACTATTTGTAAATGTGTAGTCAGGCTTACAATATTTTTATATCAATTAAAGACCTTGCTAATCATTGTTGAAATGATTAGGGCTTCTTTTCAGTGGGCCTGGTTGGATTGGTGAAGGAAACCAGCTTATTGCTTTAATAAGCATCTGATTAAAATAGGTGTTTAAAGCGTGTTTATGAAATAAATAGTTTAGTATTTGGGTAATAAGTGACTTAAAGTTGTAAATAAGCTAGATGTGTTTCGTAAAAAAAGTGTTGAAATCAGCTTATAGTTGTCAAAATGACCAAAAAGAACATGAAATGATTTGGTTTCTTTATTTGTTAGGCATAATGATTTCTAAACAAAATTTGTTTAGTAAATTTCTTTTATTTATTTAATTGAAAATTAATAAAAATATTATCTTAAATTTTAGTTATTGATAATTACATGATAAATAAATTAGGTTTTATATTGTTTAAAGTTAATTAAATGAAAATTGATAATATTTTAGGTAATCATAATTTATTTCTTTTTCAAATTAATATTTTAATTCATATAACACATATACAATTTTTGAAAAAAAAGGTAATGAAGCAAGTTAATTATTTTTAATAAATAATATTATAATGTACTTGTTTTTAATAATTATTTTTTAACTAATATGATTCAAGTCTAATAAAATTTATAGCTTCTATTTTTTTTCACTTTATGTAAAATTAATACTATTAGAGATTTTTAAATTTAATTTCAAAATCAAAATATCCTCTTTGCCATTATGTCCATGATTGAGAACTTGGAAGTGTGGGGAAGTTCTTTGAAGCCACTTGAATAAGATGATTTGGTGCGTTGGTCTTTGATTAGGCTAGGGAATTTGAGGTGAAGCCTTTTTAAGGTTCTTCTTAATGAGGTCTCTTTGGAAGTGTCCCCTAACTTTCCTTGGAAACCTATTTGGAAGTCCTTGGCTCCTAAAGTAGTTAGCTTCTTTGTGTGGGAAGCATCTCGAGAGAAAATTCTTACTATAGATAATGGTGATGTTTGGTTCCAACTTAAAGCCAATTTTAAATTGAATTAAAATTTGTCAAAAACTTAGTCAAATTGAATCAAATCTTATTAAATTTTATTAAATAACAATTAAACATCAATTAATAGGTGTTTTTATTTGATTTGAAGTTTTTGGTAAATTTTAAAAATAAGCTCCAACTTTCCAACTTGTTAGCTTTAAGTTAGACCCAAACATCGGCAATCTCCAAAAGAAAGGGAAAGTACTTGTTAATTGGTGCTACATTTGTAAAGAAATGAAGGAGTAATCGCCTCTTATTGGGTTGTTCCTTGATTAGGCTTTTGTGTGAGATGGCTTATTGTGTTTTGGGCATCTCTTGGGTGGTAGCCGGATTTGTGCATGATGAGCTTTGGGCTTGGAATGGGCACGTGCTTCCAAGGAGCTTATTCTTTGATCCCTCTTTTCATTTTTTGGGTAGTGTGGCATGAAAGGAATAGAAAGGCGTTTGATGGTGTTGAGAAGTGTATTGAATCCATCAAAGATGGATGGTTCAATTACCTTAATTTTGGGTTATGGAGGAACTGTTTTGTAAATGAGGATGATCTTATTGATTTTGTGGATTTTCTCTCTTATATATAAAATATTTTGTAAGGGTTGCACCCTTTTGTTGTTTCTTGTTGCATGTTTTAGTTATCAAAAACATTTAAAAATCAAATATCATTTAATTAACCAAAATCAAAACCAATTTTGGTTTAAAAAAACCATGCATCTAGATCTGCCAGATCTAGGCCAATTTTGGTTTGACCAACTTATAAGGCATGTTGTAGTTGGGGCATACAGGTTCAAATACACAGTCATTTTGTTTTAAAGGTAAAAAACCTGATTAAGGCAAATAGAGTTCCTCTTGCTCACACACCCAAGGAGTGTGGAGCTTGTATTGAGGCTTGCTAGTTTCATTGTAGATATTTGTTAGTTGCAAGATGTTTGTCTCAGATCAGAACATGATACTCGACTTGTGACTGACTTGATCTTATCCTTTATTTCTTTGTTTCACATGAGCTGGGTTCAACTCTTATAGGTTAGGCTTTCATTTATGTTTCTTTAACAAATTAATAGAAGAGTCCACTTGTGAAACTTGGCTAGATGTCATTCCCGGTTCATATATCTATTACTAAAGCTTCTAATGGGGTATTGCAAATTTATTGTCTCAATTTTAGTCTGCTGGATTTCTGGCCAAGGTCCTTGTCCATTTTTGTATAATCATTGGTCTATTGGGGAACTGTCTGGGTTGCTCTATTTGGTTTAATTAGGTTAATTTATTGTACTGCTTCACATGTGCTGTTGGATGCCTTCCCTTTTTTTCCTAGTACAAACATCTTTTTGTGAGTTCACCTAAATTCCATATGATCTTTTTTAGTTTTTTCGAAGCAAAAATAGAATGGAAGAAAGTTGGGAGTTGAATAAAGGTCAAGTTGTTGCTCTGGCCCTTTGTGAGACTGCTTTGAAACAAGCTAACCAACGGTTTTTACTTAGTTCTAGTTCAAGCTTGATTTCTGGGGAAAATGTCTTGCTGATACTTTGAACTTTCATCTGTAAATAAGCTTAGCTTTGTTTTCCTTGTTGAGACATATCAGTTGGTCTTTCTGAATCAGTGCTTTTTTATCTGTCATATACAGGTCCAGATGGCCTTTTTGAGACGAAGCACCACTAGGATAATCGATTCCCGGTTTTGTTGAAGATATCTTTCAGAACTACTTGTTTTTATTTTATCTCTCTTCATATGTCAAAAGATTTATCAGACAACAGCGGATATTCCGTCGGATAATTGTGGGTTTTAGTACTTGCATGTGCCAAAGTTCTTCGGTGTCTGTTGGACTCTTTTTTCAAATAAGATTGATGAATGATTTGGAATTTTCACTTTGGATCTTATTCCTCACTGTTGCAATCATTTTTATTGTATCTGTTTATGTTTTTTAAAGTGGGATGTGAATGTCCGGGTAGAGGGTTTCGAAATCGAGAAATCTTGGTTGGGTACAGTTAGAAATTAAAAGGTGTTGCTTGAAAATTAAAATCCATGCTGGACAAATTGATAGAAGTTTGATTCTGAGTATCAATTTTAAAATAGCGCATTAATTTTATATGCGTGGAGTGCATTTCAATTCACTCCCTCAACAGAAGTCGAGGTTTTTCTTTTTCTTTTTAATTGTAACTATGATAATTAGGATTAAACTTGAGATGCGACCTCATAAAATAGAGGTTTTTGATTAATTATGATGATTAAGGGTGGGGGATGAGTATTTATTTTTAGGGAAAATTATATTTATCAACATATGGTATGATCTAACGTATAGATAATGATTCATAATTTTAAAACTTATCGGTACCATTCTTAGTTTGATTTCAAATGACATTTAACCCTTTTTTAATTAATCAAATATGTTAATTTTGGTCAAAAATTCATCTACATCAGCGTTTACTTGAAAATAATCTCATATTACTTTTAATTTTGAGTATTTGTTGATCAGACTCATTGTTTATGTTAAAATAATCCAACTGTTCTCATTACACTACGTCATCAAACATGAATGGGTTGAAAAATTACAGTCAAATAGATGCTTTAGTTATTTTCTCTCTTCTTCTCTATTTTTTCTCAACCAAGTTTTTCTGTTTTCACATATCACCGACTAGAAAAAAAAATCCCGAGTTGCGGGGGTGAAATAAAATCTCCCTCGATTGCAGAAAGAGAAGAATGTGGAGGTGAAAATTTCTCTCCCAATTGTATCTCGTCCCTTGTGCCAATTTGAAATATGGGATGTAAGGTTTCAATTTCATCTTGAAAAATTTCTTCCCAACCTGTGTGGCAAAGATTCAAAGAAAGAGTAACTGTTTAGACGTTGCCAACCCCTCCCATTCTGAACAAGCGATACCTTTCATTCTCAAAATATATATTATAGAGAGTTTTCAAGCTAACCACCAAAGCATACGAATTCAGATGCACTTGAAGCAACCCTTCGCCACCCCATAAAAAAGAGAAAAATCAAAGAATTCATACAGGAGTAAATCTAAATCTGCCTTCCTCATTAAAAAAATATCAATTAACTTTGTTGTTCTTCAAAATTATTTTTCATCATTGCAAATTCATCAAATCATTTATGTTTTTGAAAATCAAATTGTATTTCACTTATTTATTTCGTCGAATTTAGATAGAGCTATTTTCATGGAAATGAAAAGTCTTGTTTTCTAGAGAGAAATTAAAGAAGAAAATGGGTATAAGAGTGTGACCGCTAAGTGAATGGGGTAAAAGAAACAAAGAGAAAGAACCATAGAAAAAGATAATAATAAAATTAATTAGCAACATATTTAGTTGTTAGCACCTTGTTCTCGTCAGATCTCACAATGGCAGTGAAGTAAACGAAAAATTCTCAGCATTTTAATTTCCTCTCTTTTCTCTTTGAGCAAAACTCACTGTACCAAATTGTATATTTTCTCTCTCAATTCTTTGATTCTTTGAGCTTAAGTGCAATTTTTTCCATGCGTATGATTTTATTCAAGAACAAACAATACAAAAATGAGATTTTTGTACATTAAATTTTGTCTTTTGTAGCTTTAGGTTGAGAAAGATAAAATAGAAAATGAATAGAAGACGTAAGATAAAGAAAATGAATGGTAGAAAATAGCATTCCTAATAACGGATGACTATTATATACGAAGACAATTATGATTTTTACTTTTTTTATGGTTAAAACTTAACAGAGATTTAACAGTGAAACCTAATACAGGAGGTATTTGTAAGTTTTGAAACTACAAATCCTATCTATATATCATACCATATTATAAGTATGACCCTTGAAATTTTTTGTTATAAAATATATATTATGAATGTGTTAATGAGATGGAAGCATATTACTGACATGTTGAAAGAAAAGCATACATGGTGAGATGAGAAGCGAGGATTCTATTCTTTTGGGGATAAGCTGAAAGAAATGTTTGCATTAGGATGCAAGAAAGGGTAATCGCCACATTTCCATCCCTTCTCTGCTAAAGGGCCACGTATATTTCAGGTGCACCAAGGTCGTTTTCCAAGCTCTGCTGAATTATTGAGCAAGATGTAGAGGAGGAAAAAAGGGTTATTAGAACACTCCATCAACAAGAAAAACTGGGGGTAAAGCTAAATTCACCATGAAAGACCAGTTAGCATATCGCTTTCAGGTAGGTCTGTGGGCATTTTTAGGTTTTGCCACATGGTCAAGTTCCTGCATCTTTCATGCACCGACTTTCCTTACTATTCAAACCAGAATGTCATGCACAAAGGTGAAAATGTTAGGTACCCTCTTCCTTCCAAACTTGAAAAGGACTAACGATTTTACCAGCAGGTGAATTCTTCCTTGTTGCCTAAGCAATACTTGTAGTAGAGATAATTATCTGGTTTACTGAAGCCGGGAGATGGGAAGAACAAAAGGAGCTTGATGAGGTATCATACCATCATGTACCGTTCAGGTCAAACTATGAATAACCCAACATAATACAACTTGAACCAAAAAAAATAAAAATTGGAGGCTTTGGAAATTGTTGCTCGAGCCTCCGACATTTGGCAGCATATGATAGAAATGTGCAAATTCATTTTACCCGCAAGGGCTATTCCCTAGTTACTTGAAAAGTTAGGACTTGATTTAATTCATACCATAAAAGTTCTGAAATTGTTTTAAGAGTTCGAACCTGATCTTATCATATTCCGAGTTCTGAATGATACAAATATCATAGCAATGAAGCACATGAAATGAAAAACCACAGAACTTTAATGAAGGAATAAGAATACAAAACTTTAATGAACATTACTTAGTCGTGTAAGGAAAAATAAAAAGAAAAAAGGGCAGGAATGTCACTCCGCAGCTGAATTCTCACCATTATTCCCTCCGCTTGTGGTCTCTGGCAAAGTTCCCAAGTCTGTTCGAGCTTCTTTCTCTTCTTGAGGAAGCCAAGTATTTGAAGAAGAATCATTATGATTATACTGGCTCTCATTGTTGCTGCTACCTTTGCTTGATGATGCCCCTTCCTCTTCTTGAGAGGTTGAAGAGCCAGAAGAATCAACTGATTCCTTCTGGCCAGCATCTGCTTTTGCATCGTCGTTGGCATTGCTCTGACCAGCATTGCCATTCTCATTCTGACCTCCATCAGTGTTGCTATTTGTGTTTGAGGATGCATCTTCCTTTCGGGTGATCAATGAATCAGAAGACTCAACTTGTTCTTTTTGCCCAGCACCTGTATCGCCATTTGTGTTTGATGACACAACATTTTCTTGTGTCCCCTCTCCGGAATTGCTGTCGGATGTCCCGCTCTGAACTGCATCATCATTTTTGTTGTCTGTTCCTATAGATGTATTGGGGTTGTCAGTCTGTCCACTTGACTCAACGGATCTTGAATTACTTGAATCTGTGGACTCTCCTCCATTCTCAGTTGTAGTGGAAGGTGTTCTGTTTGAATCAGGCTGCTCACCACTGGAAACCGAGTCAGATTTCTCAGTTTCTTGTAGTATAACATTTTTCAATGCAGAGTCCTCTCCTTTAGATACTGTGTTATCTGCAGTTTCATTTGGATTCTGATTCGTGTCATATGTTGAATCGCTCCCATTCTGTAGGGATGAATTGACATTTTCTGCAGTAACTGCTTCAGAGTTGGAGTTTGCTTGAGGCTGCTCATTTGGTTCTGTTGCCACTGTGGAATTTGGATTGAAATCATCCTTCTTCTCTTGCTGGTTACTTTCATTACCACCCTCCTCACTGGAACTTACATTTATAGAATCATTCTTTTCTTCAGTTACTGCTTCTTGTACTGATTTGTCTTGATGGACACCAACGATGTCAATATCATTTGTTTTATTTCCGTTCTCGGATTCATTATTTTCTTTTTGTTCTACCTGCTCTTTCTCACTGGAATTTTCTGAACCCCCTTGCTCATTCTCGACTGTAATCTTTTGAGTTTCATGGACTACTTCGCTGGAGGCATCATCCCCGTTGTAATGTTTCTCTCTTGATTCCTCGTTAGTCTTATCACTTCCATCATGAACTTGATTTTCTGCTGTACCTGCATTGTCAACCTTACCCTCATTCTTTTTTGTTTCCTTTTCTTTACTTTTCACCCCGTCACTTTCTTCCCTAACCTCTCTGATATCCTTTTCCTCACTCTCCGGTAAACTTTCCTTCTCTTTTGTCTTCACATTGCTCTCTTCCTTGTCCTCATGTTCACCTTCCTTCTCTTTGCTCTCTTCATTCGCCTTTTCTTCAGTTTGCATCTCTTTGTTCTCTTCATTCTTCTTTTCTTCGCTATTGTTCTCTTTGCTCTCTTCACTTTCTTTCTCTTTGCTATCTTCGTTCTCTTTTCCTTCTGCATTATTCTCTTTCCCTTCTTCGTTCTCCTTTGTTTCTACATCATTATCTTTCCTCTCTTTGTTCTCCTTTCCTTCTCCGTTATTCTCTTGGATCTCTTCCCTCTCCTTGTATTCATTTTCCTTCTCTTTGTTCTCTTCAACCTCCTTTTCTTCACCAGCACTCTCCTTGCTTTGTTCCCTATCATTCTCTACATCTATAGACTCTTCTCTTTGCTCAGCTTCTTCTCCAACCTTATCCTGATCATCGTGCTGTGTGCCGTCATCCGCCCCCCCTTTTCCTACATTATCACTCTCCTCCTCAGGCTTGCCTTGTTCTTCCTCACTCTTGCTTCCTTCCTCGTTTCCTTCCCCCTGTTTCCCTGCGTCCTTAATGGTTGTTTCCTCCCGGCGAGGGTGGAGGTCTTTTCTCCCAAACTTGATAACCTCATTTCCAGTTTTTGTGCTTTCCTCATAAGCTGCTGCTTTCTTAACTTGAGAATGCCTGACTTGGTAAAGCAGCCAGACACAAACACCGAGCAAAATACATAATTGTAGACAATGCTTCACCTTGAAGCCTTTGGACGATCTCTGGCCTCTACGGGGTGATAACCTGAACATGATGAGTTTCGTTCAACCACCTGCCCAAATGTTCAACTGATATCAATTCTTCACCATCTGTTACTAAAAGACAAGAAAATTTTGTAAAAATCCAAGCGAACTTCAATGCTAAAGAATCTCTTGATCTTGATGGGATCATAGAACATTTACACCTTGTCAAGCATATGAAAAGTACCCAACTAGAGATATATAAGAAAAATCGAAACCGACCCCGAATCTAGGCTTCAAAAGGAAATATATAAATTCAAGATCCTATGAAATTAAAAAAAAAAAGAAGCAACACTGCAATTTCTTCAGTATAGGAGTTAAGGAGTACACAAATTCATCTTTCTATCTCTAATTGCTTCAACCAAATAATGCAAACAATATTTACTCTAGCTGATCTAAATAGAGAGATAAAATAGTTCACAGGAGAGCAAGAAAACACAGTGACCCATACTGATGGAAACAGAGATCTCACCCTGCAACAGCACCTAAACTCTTTTTCAATCAACAAGAAATCCAAAACCCTTCTGTTATCGAAAAGAAAAATGGACTAAACACGCATAAGAAAAGCAAACTGGTGTCACTCTCACCCAAAAGCCAATGATTTAAAGGGACAAACGGTTAACACGAAAATGTGATGATAAGAACAAGAAACCCAAGAATAGTAAAAAGCAGAGTCAAGAATGCAATCAAAAGTGAAACAGATCTACGTACACTTGCATTTTCCACCAAGATCTAAGCATACCCATCACCAAGAAAACCACATAAATGGAAATAAGAAAAGCCAAAGCCTCAAAAGAGAAACTTACCCGGAAAAAGAATTGAGTTGGCAGATTCTATGAATGGAAAGAAGTAACCTTTCCTCTTTTAATGCTGGGAATATACTATATGGTCCATTGAAAAAAAAAAAAAAAAAAAGGGGAAGACGGAAGATTTTTTATACTAAAACTTGAGTAAATTTTTTGATATTGAACTGAGAAAGGATCTAAATGGAGGTTTTGAAAGATTTGTGTTGTATGATCAGTAGGATTGGATCTAGAAAACAGAGTACTTCAGAGCAACATATGGTGATCCTTAAAAAGAAAAGCGAGAGATAATCGGCAAAATCTGCAACTTACTCCCAGCCCCAACTTGTCTTTACGCCCCTTTACAACGCGTGTTCAATTAGCAACGTCATTTTGGATCCTCCATCGAGTCAATCAGTAAAAGACGACGTCGTTTCCAACTGATCCAAGCCAATGACAACATTTTCCCCAAATCGGTTCTGTTTGAGTTTGTGAAAGTGTAAAATTTATGTTTTATTTTGGTGGGTTAGATTCAGAGACCTTAGTATTTTTATCATTTTTTTCAATTCAATTTAGTTTAGTTTATATTTTTTATAAAATACAATTCAAAATTTGAAACTGGGTTAAAGTAGGTTTAGTTTAGATAAAAATATATTTTCACAATGTAATTCCCTGTGGATTCGACCTCGCATTTGCACACATTATATTGCAAGTGACTCGTGCGCTTGCGAGTAATTTAAAACTCACAACAAGTTTTTGGTGCCGTAGCCGGGGAGTTCTTTTGTTTGTGAAAATAAAATTTTTGTCTGAATTGATTTTATTTTTCTACTAGTTTAGTTGGTATTTTTGTTTCATTTTTATTTTTGCAATTTTATTTTATTTTATTTGTTTCTATTTGCAATTAACTATAAAAAAATTAAAAATTAAATAAAAAAAATTGTTGATGAATCAAGCATTGAGGACCCTTGGAGGCATACTTTGCTCAGTTTGGAGAGGATTTGGATTTGGATAAGTTACTTGAGCAGGCGAATGCTATTTTGGAGTCTGCTCCTCGGAAGAGTAGTGAGACGGAGGAGACTGTGGATGAATCCAGCATTGAAGACCCCCTGGAAGCATGCTTTGCTCAGTTTGGAGAGGATTTGGATTTCGATAAGTTACTTGAGCAAGCGAATGCCATTTCGAAGTCTGCTCCTTGGTAGAGCAGTGAGACGGAGGAGACTGCAATATCTGAGCCTCCTAAGAATGAACCTAAGCTTTTACTGGACAATCTTAAGTATAAGTTCTTAGGTCCAATAAAGTCTTTGCCTATGATGATAGCTTCAGATTTGGTTATGCTCAAGAGGAGAAGAACCCGGTGTTTAATTGGGAGAATTGTCATTTTATGGGAAAGCAAGGTATTGTACTTGGGCACGTCATATCTCATCAGGGGATTGAGGTCGACAAAGCGAAGGTGAACCTGATTTCCAACCTTCCACCCCCATATACAGTGAAGCAGGTTCGTTCTTTTCTGGGCAATGCAAAATTCTACATGTGATTTATCTAAGATTTCAGCAAGATCGCCAGGCCCGTGTGCAAGTTATGAGTCTGGCTGAAGACGTTAAACTAAGCACTCATGGGAGGCAACTCACAACGTATCTTTTATTGTTTTTTTTCATATTTCTTGTTACTGATTATTTTTAGTACTTTTTGTTTTCTAGTATTACTTTGGTAATTGTTTTTCAGGGACAACGCGTACTTCAGTTCAAGTTTGGGGGTATACTTTGAGCCATACCAGTCCAGCTAGTTCTTCATCTCCTAGGTCAGCTCTTTCCATATTATTCACGCATTGGGGACAATGTGTAATTTAAGTTTGGGGGTATGGGAGACACATTCACACACACTTTGTCCCAGTTTTTTTTATATATATATTATTGAAAATATAAATGTATGTTCATGATTGTTTCAAAATTTTGGTTGATCTAAACGAATACTGTAATGTGATGTCATTGGTGAGCTTAAAATCTTAAACAAATGATTTGATGATAGAGTTTTAAATTTTTTTTACTTACTTTAGGCATTTGAGAATTCATATGTTTGATATAATCTGACACGAGCACATTAGCACAAAATAGTGTGAGGTATGACATATGATTTTAATGTGTATGTTTCCATGACTTAACTGAAACTGGATGACTTGTTGGATAAACACTTTGGCATAGAAAAGTATAAATAAAAAAAAATTTTGTACAAAAAAGAGAAAAATGCTCATGATGATCATTAATAAACTTTCCACTGAGTAACTAGACTTCTTGCCTTAGTAAGTAGTGAGTGTTCTCGTCAAAATGTGGGAATTTTATTTGTGATGATCATTGAGAAACTTTTCACTGAGTAACTGGACCTTTTGCCATAGTAAGCAGTGAGTGTTCACGTCAAAAGGTGGGAATTTTATTCGTAATGATCATTGAGAAACTTTCCGCTGAGTAACTGGACCTCTTGCCTTAGTAAGTACTGAGTGTTCACATCAAAAGGAGGGAATTTTGCTTGGTAGCATTAAGGCCAGTTTAGTTTCATAGCCTTTTTTACTCGAGTTAGTAAGTCCTTAGGGGTGTCTTTACACCTAATGTCCTAAAATTATCTGGTTTGGGAGTCATTGACTCAACACTCGCTACATGGGTCAATTAGAAAGCTTAAAGGAACTAAACATAGCAGAACCTTATAATAAAAGAAAAAAAAATAAAACTATGCCATCATTGTTCATTTGATAAGAAATTCTGTGAATCTTAAGACATGGAGACATTGCACATTGAAGTTATTTGGAAGCCTCATCTTTATATGCTAATTCACTTTACACTGAGTCAGACTTGTGATGCCTTAGCCTGCCTTTTGTAAGTAATTAGATTTTGAAATTCTTATTCATTGCGAAGATGGGCTTATATTTTAAGCTTGCTCATGAATGAATATCATAGTTTTGTGTACTACTTAAATTTTTGGACACCATGAATGATGGATTTATCTTTGTGTTCTTTGTTTTTCATTTAGTTTTTTTTATTTTGTTTTGCGAAGGGACTAGCAAAATTTAATTTTGGGGGTATTTGATGAATGCTAAATATTGCGTATTTTGGCCCCTTAATTTACATTTGTTAGCTTAGGAATTTGTTACTTTGAGTTGTTTTTTTCGTTGTTTTATAAGTTTACAAGCACTTGGAAAGGAGTTTCACTAAATTGCCAGAATTGCCCGTACTGATCAATTATTTTTGTGGATTAAACTGTATTGATTCAGTAAGAACCAAGAGATGAGCCATATATGCTTGGAAAGATCCGGATGTCTATTTTATGGGGAATTTTACGGCTCGTAAATATGATTTTCCTAGAGAAAGTTAAGGCAGTTTTAGTAGACAAAGGTCAGACTATGCGTGATTTCAGTGTGGCAGAAGTGATTTTTTCAGATTAAACTGTAATGATTTAGGAAGAACCAAGAGATGAGCCATATATGCTTGGAAAGATCCGGATGTTTATTTTCTGGGGAATTTTATGGCTCGTAAATATGATTTTTCTAGAGAAAGTTATGGCAGTTTTAGTAGACAAAGGTCAGGCTGTGCGGGATTTCAGCTTGGACAGAAGTTTTAAAAGGCATGTGAAGGCTTAAATCCCACATCCCACATCGGTTGGAAACACATTCTATATCCACACATCACACATCAGATTGGAAACACATTGCACTCATGGAGTTCCCCTATAAAAGCCCTATTTCACTTCATCAAAGAGGTGTGCAATCCGGAGGACTTCTGCGAGCAATTTGGGGGATCTCCAAGGCTTTGCTACCAAGGGGGAAAAGCGCCACACAATAGTTGCGAGTGGAATTTCTCTCAATGTATAGTCAGTTTTAATTTATTTCTTTTGAGCCTAAGTTTTATGCTTAGCACTTTAATTGTGAAATTTAGTTTCATAATCATGAGAGGCTTCATATGAGAGGCTAAAACCTTCATCTAAGGTTGAAGATGAAGCCTCGCCATTGTTTGGCATAATATTTTCAGATATGCTCGTACAATTCTGATATTTTTAATATAATGTTCTGTTTCAATTGTTTGAGTAAATTCTTATGATTGATTGTGTTTAAATTGTTTAAATTGGATATTCCTTGTGTTTCATCTATCGGATACGGCGGATCATCCAAAGTAAATTGGATATCCATTGTGATTCTAAAGAGATACATTGGATGATTTGGTTGAATTTGGGTATTCGCTGTGATTTGTATAATGGTGGATTCATGGAATTATTTGATAGATTACTTTTATACAGAACATGAAAATATATGCTTTATTTTGGTGGGGTGAATTCACAAAACTTAGTATTTTTATCGTTTCTTTCAACTCAATTTAGTTTAATTTATATTCTTTGCAAAATACAATTCAAAATTCGGAACTAGGTTAAAATAGGTTTAGTTTAGATAAAAATATATTTTCACGATGCAATTCCCTGTGGATTCGACCTCGCACTTGCACACACTATATTGCAAACGACTCGTGCGCTTGCGAGTAATTTAAAACTCACAACACCAGTCGACTGGTTAAAGGACCCAATCGACTAGTACTTGTCTGATGCCTAAACATTGGATTTTTTCACATGACACAGTTGACTGATACAAAGACCCAGTCGATTGGTACTTCGAAAATATGACCATTTGAGACGCAAGACTTGAACTTTTAATGCTCTAAACCTACCAAATCTGTGTCTAACGGTCATATAAAGCCAAGGCTATAAAAAAAAAACCTCATCAATGAGCATTTGAAGAATATGAAAGAACACTCAATTTGATTTATAGCTCATTAATACTCTCAAAAGCTTTGAAAAATTTATTGTGAACCATTCTTTAAGCTTTGTTCTTGAAAGAGAGATAGCCTTCATCTTGTAAAGCATTTATTGTTATCTCTCTTATTTTCTTTTACATTCCATATCATTCATTGTAAAGAGAAAGAGTTGGTATAACTCTTATAGTGTTTAGGATTAAACACTTTCTTGTGACTTCTTTGTGAAAGAGAGTGCTTGTAAGGTTTATACAACACCCATGAAATTACTCGGTTATAATTAGTGTATTGCTTCAAGAAGATTCCTTGAAGAGAGTGGACGTAGGATCAGAGAGATTTCGATATTGCCGAACCACTATAAATGGAGTTTGCATATTCTCTTCCTTTACTCCTTTAATTTCAAACATCTTATTTATTGTGTGCTTTGCTTGAGTAAATTGTTAAAAACTTGTATGCTAATTGCAAAAAGTTTTTAAAACATAATTCACCCATCATAGGTTTGTACCTCAGTCTACAAAGTTGATATATTAGTCTATGGCTTGCCATTTTGCTCTTCCATCTTACATTTATTGTATATGATCTACCTTGACAATTGGAATTATGAAGAGTGCATGGGGCATAATATCATTTTGTTAGTTTGATACTAAAGCATATGAATTTGGTAGAGTTTTTAAAACGGTTTCTATTTTCAAGAAACAGAATTGAAAAAAAAAATTAGCAGGTGAAATACATTTTTTTAAAGTTAGATTTTTGTGCTAAAAATGCATTCAGTTTTACATATAAGCAGTTTGATAGATGTTTTAATAATTGCTTATGAAATAATTTTTAGCTACACAACTATTTTAAAATTTTTAACCTCTAATTGAGGAATTTGCAAAATAGAACAATATATCATCACTTGCATTCTTAATCAATCAACATTCATGCAAATTTTCAACTGTGAACAAATCATTACACCTTGTTTTATGTAGTATTTATTTTCTTTTATTTAAAAAAATGTCACCAACATTACACCAAATGTATGAAAAAAAGTATGAAAGTGGCATGTAATGTAATTATTTGAGCATCCATTAATTTGAAGGAGTCTTTGGACTTTAAACATGCTTTCCTCTAATTCTAAAACCTTTTGACCTAAACCACTCCTAAAAGAGCTCTCTTTATTTTAACTAGAAAATCAATTAAACTATTGCTACTACTTAGACGGCAATCAGCTCTTTTAGATTCATTGGATATGTGTACTGTGAAGACCCGTTAAAAATAATATCCACAAACATGAGATCAACGGCTTCTGTTGGATGATACATATCCCACCAAAAATGATCTCTTCTGTTGGAGCAATACTTTGAAATAGGCACACAAGGGATCTTGGCATTTAGGTCCCCAAGTCCACACAACAAGCAGCTTTAACCTCAGTAAATCCTAAAATGAGAATTATTAAAATAATACGAGCAAAAAATATTATTGGCCCAAAATGGAAATACAGACAAATGTAATTTACCAGAAGCACTTGGGTTCTCAATAATATTATGCAAGAAACTGTAAGTATCAATGTAGGAGTAACTCATGCCCTTGAGTTCTGATTTCAACCCCTGCAACGTTGGTTTCAGTCCTTCATTGTATTTAACAGTCCACGAGTTTAATTCTTCATTGCATTCTTTTGTTGGATTCTTAACCCTTTGAGCTGGAATGCATCCGATTGAGCCAACTCCATCAACCAGGAATTTACGTGCGCCATTATCATATAATCGCTGCCAAAAATTGGTTAAAAGAAACTATATTAAAAATAAAATAAAAGAAAAGACTTTGTTTCTTCTTATATGTTTTCTAGTAAAACATATATTTTTTATAATAAAATTCATAATTCTAATGATTAAAATAAAAAAATGATAAAAATAATATAAATAAACACTTTATCGTCAAAAGTATATATTTATCATGAGAAATATGACAAAAGTTGGATTTAGACGGATAAAAGTTTGTCAAACACTTTTATATGTCTAACCACCATTATGGGGGTAAAATGATAGACATCTTATGGAATAACTACAAGGTTGCGGATTCCAATCTTTATATCTGCAATGGCCAAGCCACAAGAATTTTCCTTATGAATTCTCTAATACGGTGAGGCCAAGATGGCCATGATACCAATTTACCGTTGAAACAATAAAAAAACATTTGTCTTTTGTATACATTTTGTAGTCAAAATACATATTTTTGGTAGTAAAATTCATAATTTTGTTGATAAAAAAAACAAATAGTAAAAAAAAAATCAAGAACATAAATTTTATCATGAGAAATATAACAAAAGTAAGATTTGAACTGATGACGGTACGTCAAACCCCCACAACAATATCTAAAGAAAAAACAAATTATGAGAATATGAAATTTATCATAAGAAAATATATGTAGTAATATGCGTTCTATCACAATTTACTTCGCAACAAACCACCCAAGCACGTATGAATATATGATCATTTCTCAAATATTTTTTGGTTACCTTTAATTGTTCTTTCAATTTGATAACCATCAAATCCACGTATTGTTGTGGGGTGCTCTTCTTTTGAAGATCACTAGATCCAGAATAGTCAAAGAGATCGTTGCTACCAATCACAATGACAAAAATCGATTTAGATAAATGATTTTGTGCACCCGAAGATCCTAGCTGCTTCACCAAATTTTGATACACAGATGTATAGTATTCTACTTGTCTCGAAAATGGAATCGATTGACCCTGAAATAATAGATAAAATTTACGTTAACATTATTTCAGCAAGCGGGATTGTTCAGTTAGGAGAGTGTCAGACTGAAGATTTGAAGGTCGTGTATTTGATCCACGCAGTCTCTCTTTTGCTGATTTTTTTGACAATTAAAACGCACGGTAGTAAGCTGGGTCCTGGGCCTATTGTGGGCTTGCTAATGGGCTGAAAAATCCATTAGGAAAAAGCAGGTTCTTTTAGCCCTAGTTTTAATTAACAAATTTGTAAATGAGAGAAAAGTTTTACTTGCAAGAATATCCAACCAAAATAGAAAGTTATTTCTTACAAGAACTTTATCTGAGCCATTGAAGATTCCAGCACCACCGGAAGCGAAGCTTACACCAGTTAAGAATGATGAGACATTCCCTTTTGTTTTCGGTGAAAGATACGGTGGTGAAGTCGGTAAGCCCACTTTCTCAGCTGTTTAAAAAAATATTAAAATTATATTATTAATAGTTATTAGGAAAATAAAGAAATAAATATTAATTTGTAACATTACGATTTTTTTTCTATATTATATCCCAAGCCAGACAATCCCAAATGTAACAAAGATATCAAGAGACTGTTAATTTCAAGAAATGTAATTCATTTATTTAGTTAACAAAGATCTCACACACCTAATTGTATAATATCCCCAAGTTCCCAACCAATGCATGGCATTTGGATAATTGGATTCCTTTTATTGTTTCGATCTTGAAAATACCCATTGCTCGTTTCTTTACGTGACATAAATTGATCTTGAAAATACCCATCGGTTCAGCTTTCGAAAAATCGAAGCTCGAAACAAAGAGAGAGAAAATGAAGAAGAAGATTAAACTCACCAAGAAAACAATGTTAGCCATTGCAGTGATGGAAAACAATCTCTTCCTACTTTCTTTTAGGTCTTTTAATTTGTTGGAGCAATGAATGGGCTACGGTTTTTATAGAGAGGACAAATGCATGATCAGTCAATGAAAATGAAATGGGTATTTTTTCTTTAGATGTGAAAAAGAGGAAATCAATCAGACTAGTTTGTTTGGATCCAGGGAAAATAACTCCACACAGCGCTTGTCTCCCTGTTTACATACTACGTGGCATTGCATAATTAAGAACACTTTTTTGATCTTTTCATTTTTGTCTTTGTTGAATACTGAGATTTGATTTTCTAAAAAGTTTGTTTTTAGTCTTAGATTCAGTGAAAATCAAACAGTATTCATAGTGTTTTGATCTTTCCTTTTGTTTTCTTTTTCTAAGACTTTGATTTTATTTTCGTTAAAATGATTTTAAAAACAGTTTTTGTTAAACAATTGTGGAGTTAAAATTGTTTAACGATTTAAGAAAATAATTGTGACACAAATTAGTCTTTTGAAATTGATTCTCAACTTCAATTTCATCTTAAAAATTGTTTTTTTAATGTATTTGATTTAATTTATGCTTTTTTTTTTAAATTAAAACTATTTTGAATACTAAACCAAACATGAATGTTACGGATTCGAGAAAGTGTTAACTGTATTAGCTGTAAACCATCATTTTTGTATCGGATGGAAACTTCATTGAAAATTGTTACGTAATTTTATTGGTAACATAAATGGTGATTGTACGAATATTACCAATGAAGTAATTTTACTGAACGAAAACTTCACTGATAATTATTAAGTAACTATATTGATAATATTTATATAATTATTATTCATGTTACCAATAAAACTACTTAATAATTATTAATAAAGTATTCATCCGATAACCGATTACATATAAGAATTTCTTAATAGTTTCATGTTGATTAGGTACAAATAATAACATTTATTTCACTAAATTAAATATATAAACATGTAAACTACACCATCAAGCTGATTAATTAATTAAAGGTAGACTAATTAATTTTAAAATATTATTATCAAAAAATTTAATCCTATTTGTCCCTATATGGTGGACCTCTGGCTTGGATGCACGTTGTAGAACTATTTATATTTCGTTATGTCAAAGAATCAGATAACATAAACAAATTAAGAGTAAAAACATGTCCTTCTCTTTGTTTTGTTTGCTTTCTTGGAAAATAATTTATTAAAGACATGGATGAATAATTTTGATAGATTTTAGTCAGCTCAATTGATTTGGTTCAGATATAGACGTGGGGTTTTGAGACCTGAGCCAATTAATAGGGTAGCGGTGGAGATATTTCAATGTGCGTCCCAATTATATAAAATTTTAGTTCTTTGATCTAGTTTCTCTTTATCTTTCAGGTTTTTTATTTTTATTTATTTTTTAATTAAATAAAATAAATTACAATATTATGATTTAATCTTAATTATAATCTCAAAGAAGGCGAAAAGAAGTTGGACCAGAAAATTAGCAGCACATGACATTGAGTTTTTTAGACGAAAAATAAATGAGTTAGATTTTACACGTGAGACACAACAGTACACGTGTTTTCATGGGAGCCACGATAAGTTGCATCCTTTAAATAAAATGCTTGCACAACGTGCATATCAATCTTTCAAAAAAAACATTATTATTATTGATTTTTTTAATAATAAAATAATATATTAATAATTTTTTTTATTTAAAAAATTAAATCAGTAAAAAAAACCTTAAGAGAAAAATAATTGAATTAGAATCCTAAAAAATAAGAATAATTGAAAATGTAAAAAAGATAAATAATAATATAGAAAATCAGCATAAATGAAGGATAAGAGAAATAAATAGAGTGAAAAAGTTAAGTTTGAGTGAGATAGTAAAAGAAAAAGACACGAGGAAAATTTGAGTCAATTGAATTACATATATTTAAGTAATGACTTAAAGAATATTTTAAAGAGTGGATACCAAATAAAAGTTATATATATATATGGGAGGATGAAAATTCAAATATCAATTTGTAATATTTTTATTTGTTAAAATATCCAAATACATTTTACCTAGATACATGTGACCTAAAATATATATCTTGCAAATTTTCAGATTTCATAGCAATATTGTTGTTGTATAAAAATCTCACTGTTAGATGTTCGAGCGCACAATATGGCAACATGGCAACATCTGTAGCTCTATTAACAGCTAAGTTCATAGTTGGACAAAAAACACTCCTCTTTGTTGCCTGTGAATCACACTACATGGTGCTGGCAAAGCCTACCATGAATTGACTCTCACCTTATTTAATTATTGACCCACCGGCTAGCCGGTTCACACCGGCGGGTGCACCGCTATAGGTGGGCCATGGCTATCCAAATGCTGGTTTTGTTGCACCACTGAATATGTGGTTCAAGACCGCAAACCCATTTTATGGAATGTGAACAAGGCCACATTGGGCACACGCAATACGCGTCATTCTATGGTGCCTAAACTCCCAACTTTTCTCATATTTCAAGCTCATCTTGTGGGTTAGTTACGCATGGAAAATTGGGACACCAATGACAAAAATCAAATCAAATATTCAATCTTTGTCAATATAAATTAATATTAATTTACTATTTGTTTTTGGTCATTTACCAGTAATAATTTCAAACAGAACATTCTACATACCGACTTAATCAAACCTCTAGAAGATGGACAGGTCAGGAGTTGTGTATATATTAGTACATGTATGGCCACTGCCCACTAAGAATTTGAGGGCTACAAGAACTTTGAAAAATTATTAAAAAGAAAGAGAAGAAAAATTCACCAACATGAAGTTAAAAAGAGAAAATGCATTTTCTAACCGACCTGAATGTTTGTTTCAAATGAAGTTGTACAGCCCTAAGGCTGCTATGCTTAGGCCTAGCATAGAAGTGGTGTGTTCAAAATTGAATGGCTAAAATTACTGTTTCAATTTTTTTAACTTTTAAAAGATTTTTTAAAAATTATTGAGATATAGTTTTGTTATCCTCTTTTGTCTTATATATTTACTTCGTGTTTGGTTCTGAAATTTTTGGTGCATAAGAATTCAACAAAATAGGCACCAACAACCAGAAAGCATGGAAATTTCAATTTCAATTGCTATGATTACTTTCATACGGTGAAATGCCCTAGTTTGAACCTTAAGAAGATAACCCAGGTCCACATAGCAGCAACAACCATCGTCTTGTTCGCCCATGTTTTTGGCAAACAGATCTACAAGGCTATATTGGGCTCTAACCTAAGCTTTGGCTAATTACTTTGTCGACACTGAAAATCACACCGAAAAGGGATTATTGAAGGTTAGATAAAAAATATATATAAATTAAATTATAGTAAATAAGGGGATAAAAAAGCTTGTAAGATTGATCGAGACGAGCAATTCTTTATGCTGCCTTTAAAGAAGATCTGCTCTCTTCTGTATCAAGTTTTTCTAACGTTCTCTTCAAAGATACAACGATTTTTAAATTATTTCTATGCAACAAAAATAATTTCAAGAACTCAAATTGCTTGTAAGCTCAAAACCAAAATATAAATTTTATTACTTGAAAATAGTAATTGTCGCGAAGTTTTTAAGGTGAAGAAGAAAAACATTCTTGCACTGTAAACACTTTGTTGTTACTAAAAAGTAGGAATGTGGGTGAATGAGTTTAGGAGATGGTTAACTCTAATTCCTTTAACCAACTCACGATATTTACAAATAATAAAATAAACAATAAGTAAATAACATATCATATATAAAATTTTAAATAAACTCCATGAATTAATTTTTTTTTTGAACAAAACGAGTTTTTTTTACTGTCTAACGGGTGTAGGTGTAGGTGTTTTTCCAATTTAAACCTACACTTGGTGTTAGTAAATATTCATTTCAAGGAACATGAGTGAACTATATCTTAAACTCAATTTTTTTATCCAAATTTCAATCTATTACACAATGGTACAGGCAATTACTAAGTTCTAGTTGGATTTGCACCTTACGGTCATGCGCACGTATCTTTTCATGAATGTCTTTAGAGAGTAGCCCGTCTTCTCACAGTAGCGACCCCACTACCACACTCATATGGGTGAGTCCTTCAAAGGTGATATGTGACCAACATCCTACATAACCATGCCTCGGTCTCATTCAAAGTTAAAACTCTTCTTAAAACATCACAGTCTAGAGCACTTTCATCATATATAGGAATGAGACTAAAGATTCTCCTCAAAATCAATTAGTGCTCTCATAGTCATTCTACAGTTTGGTTTTTATCCATTCAATCTTCTTAATAAGAATTCCAATCACAAAGGTTGAGTGTCCATCGCGATGACTATTTTATAGGCTTCAATTCCATTCCCTTAGATGAATATATATCTAGCTTATTAAATGCTAGTATGAGAATACTTACCTCTCAACCTTTTCCTTTTTCCGTCTCTTGTTTATTATACAATTTTGAAAGTCATATTATGCTACATAAAAATGCTGACTGCAAGAGAAAATGTTAAAGCAATCTTTCATGAAGACAATAGTCTTTTAAGACTTTAAAATACAAAATGAAATAAGCTTCATTATAGTTCTACTACCATCTATAAGCTACAAGACTACTCAAGAATATGAAATCTCACAAAATTAGTTCACCAAGACTACTCAAGAACCATCATAATTTGAACATTTGAGGCTAAAATTTCAGCAAGCATTGTCATATTTATACATGCAATTAACAATATTGCAAAATTATTGAAACTCTTCTGCTTCATTTATTTTTCTATACTTTACTCTTCAGAAGTAGTGACTAGGGTTTTTGACATCAAAACTATCCAGCATAACAAAGAACAAGCTAAAGAATGGGAAGCAGTCATACACAAAACATTTATAATCTACACTGCTTTACTAAATTTTATTACAAATGCATAAACTGCCAAGTAACACATTTTCTTTAAGTAATGCTTACTTTACACAAAACATAATTATTAAAACAATGATATCATATTACAAAAATGATATATAGAAGCTTGTATGTTACAAACTGATCGTCAGACTCTTATACCAATTACAAAAGAAAGATAAAAAGAAAAAAGAGAAGGTGTCTGCTCTGTTTGATTGATGCCTCTTTTTGAATATAAGAAAAGTATTTATAGAAGAGAAAATAATCTCCAGATGCAAAGCTATAATTACAAAAGACAATGAAGATAAAGTGTTGCAGTGTTTGCAAAGATTCTCTCATCTTTTCCGTAAGATGTTGCAAAGCTATTGTCCTTGTTTTACTTGTAAAATATAATTTATTGTCTTTGAAAATCTTCAGTTTTTTCAGAGATTCTCTTAATAATAATGTTGAGAATCTTCAGCTATTTTTCAAAGATTCTTTTGTGATGGATTGTAGATCTATTATGCTTACATTGTATTCTGAATGTTTTTCTCTGTGATAGTGTCCAAAATTTTATCACATTCAGTATATTGTTATGCTTCAAGTAATTTTTCGTCCAGATAATTTTGTAGATTTACCATATCATCTGTGGGAATATCCAGAGTTGGAATTTACTGTTAACAATATCATTAAACAAATTTTCTGCTTCTTCTTGTTGTGCACGATATGCTTTAAACGAAGAGTCAAGTTGAGTGATGAAAATTCTTCTTCCATCAGTGACCTTTAATCCTATTCTTTCTCTGAGATCAAAAGCAACTTGATAAAATTGCAAATGACATTTTAGTCTGTAATTTTCCATGTCAAAATTGTTGATTGCATTTTTGACTTCTTCAAAGTTAGAATTATAATATTCATCTTCTGAAAAATCTAAAGCATGAGATTCTTTCATATGCCAGAATTGATAAAACTGAAAGAATTTTTTTCTCTCTTTAAAGTCAATAGTGTTGTAAATTTCAAATGTGTAATATTTGAAAAATATTTGTAGTTTTATAATATGATACATCATTGTTTTAATAAATATGGGTAACCAGAAAAACTTACAATAACACAATAATCTTAGGCAGAACGTTCCTACAATTATATTGAAGTCAAGCATTTGTAAAAATCTAATAAATTATTTCATGAAGACTAAGACTTGAATGTTAGTCTAGCTCCAATATTTCACGCTTAGAACTCAATCTCTTTTAACAAATACATCATGACATTTAATTTCATAGAATTGAAATCATGAAACATTTAATTTTAATTCTTTTTGCACCACAAGTTGGAATTAGAAGATCATTTAATCTTGACAAATCATATATAGGTGTTGTTGGATAGTTGCTTAAATATAACTTAAATCAACAAAATTTAAAAAGGGGTAGGAGCATTTTCATAATTTAAACAAAAAACACACGTACTCTCTCTCTTCTCCACAAAACTTTAAAATGGTAAATGTAGGCTTTCTGTTTAAATTTCAAAAAAATACCTTCTATCATTTTTTTTTAAGTTTTATTGATATAAATTACATTTAAACAACGCCATAATACACGAACATACATATTTGTGAAGGAATTTAACATGATCAACACCTCAACTCATGGTTTCTTGCCATGATGCAAGTAATGCAAATACTGTTCTCCACCATGTCACAAACATAGGATATAATCGAATTTTTTGGGACACCTGTAGTCTCCATTTATGTAAATATATGCGAACAGATTTTACAGATTTAATCACTACAAGACTTGAAGTTACAATGACATCTTGTGTTATCTGCAACTTAAAAAATATTTGGAGCTAATCATCATAAAACATTTTTTTATAACTTATTATCGACTTTGACCTAGAATTCTCTTCAATTTCAGCCATGTACGTATACTCTCCATGATTTGATGGGCAAAGCCATTGTAGAACTCCATTCTTGAAAATTCAATCGGCCATGTCAACTTACTTAGTGTTAAAAATTAACTCAAGCACTTATCTATGTTGTAAACAACCCTCCAATTAAATGCATCACCATCCAAATTTTCTTCCTCAAAATCCTAATTATAAGGTTTCTTCTCCAAGACTGTTGGAAATAGTTCTAGTAATTCAACGAATCAACAGTAAACAATACTGACAGAAATTATTAATAAAACTTTTTATAAAATATAGTAAATATGGAAATAGAAAAGCCTGTAAGATTGACCGAGGCATGCGATTCTTTGCATCGCCTTTAGAGAAGTTCTGTTCCCTTTACCTAAGGTTTTTTCAGTGTCCTCTTCAAGAATACAACGATCCTCATATCACTTTATGCAACGAAAATAATCTCGTGAACTCAAATTGCTCATACACTCAAAACCAAATATATAAATTTTATTACTTGAAAATAGTAATTGTTAGAGTTTTTAAAGCGAAGAAGAAAAACATTCTTCCTATTAGCCACTCTTAGATAGCACACAACTCCAATAATTTATATTATATAAACACTTTGTTGTTAATAAAAAGTAAGGATATGGGTGAGTGGGTTTAGAAGACCCCACTCGCACGTGAATATATCTATCGATCTATTTTCACGTGAATTTACTTAGAGATTTTTGACTGCATGCAAAATAAGATTTTTGTAGTTGTTGAAAATTTGATTGGTAATTTTTTGAAAATTCATAAGTAATATTTTTATATACTCAATTAATATTATTAGTAAAATTTTTAAAAATTATCAATCAAGTTTCTATCACATTACTCCCTTGGCCTGCAGAACCATTTATGTATTTTGTCCAGTATCAATCAAGTTTCTATCACGTAACTCCCTTAATCATATCTCGGAAAATTAAACTGTATATTCATAAGCATTGGATTATGTGATAATTAAATATATTAAGGCCTCAATTAATTTCAGATAGCGCTAAATTAAACTGTAGCCTTCAAATTATGCTGCAGTTTAATTTTCAAAAAATTAAACTATCTGAAATCAAATAGTGTTTTTTGATATAATTTTCTAAAATCAGTGTTCACTTCTCTGTTTCATTCTTGGTATATAAAAAAATATTAAAATTTTGAAAATAAAATAATATTAATTATTTTTAAATATTTAATAAATATGAGAAATAAAATTAATATAGATTTTAAATTTAAACTTAAACCTAAAAATAATTACAAGATGTATCAAAACAATTTTTAAAATAAGATTACCCAAGCAACATTTCATTGTTTTTTGTTTTGAAAACAGTTTTCAAGTTACAGTTATCCAAATATGTTTTCTTCAAAAAAAAATCATAAAACTGTTTTCAGTTTTTATTTTCGAAAATAATTTTTAAAAACTGAAAATAAAAAATTGTTACACAAATATACACTAATGGTAGAAACATTGCCAGGTTGTCAATTACTCATGCAAGATTGAAAATCCACCGGCCCATCCCAATCCACAAGATTGAAGTCCCATCTCTCAAGTATCTCATTTCATCGTCAAAACTCCTAAAAAAACCCAACATAAAAGAAACAAAATTCTCTGTTGATCATTCCTATTTGTTTTCAGTTACAGTTTTCAAGTTACAATTATTTAAATTTGTTTTATTCACAACATCGTAAAATTATTTTTAATTTTTATTTTTTAAAATAATTTTCAAAAACAAAAAATATAAAACTATTACCAAAACATACCTTCGTGATCGAAATCCTGCAAAGTTGTCAATTGCTCATGAAAGTTTGAAAATCCACCGGCCCATGCCAAGTCTTGATTCTCAAAAAATCCCATCTCTCAAATATCTCATTTCATCGTCAAAACCCCTAAAAAAAACCCAACATAAAAGAGCCAAGATTCTCCGATGATTCTTCCTCCTTTGTTTGCCTTTCCCTTACCAAAGCCACCAACACCATCCTCACAACCTCCACCACGGAAACGACCTCAACGAACCCACCACCACATCCCAAAACCGAAACCAAGACCCAACCTCTCGCTTCATCCCGTCCCTTTCATCTCCGTCTAGACTATATACTACAATAGCCGCAAGCCTAGCTTCGCATTCAAGAGAAAACTCATCAGAACCATCTGATGCTCAAGACTATGCAATCCATGACGATCGGGACATGGGTCATTCTTAATTACTTGGTACAGATCGCAATTTGGGCTCACCAATCTCAAATCCCTCTTTCTTGACCACAATTCCTTTTCGGGCTCTATCTCTATAATCTTGTCCCTTTATCGTCAAAGAACCCTTTATTTCTCCTACAACAATCTCACTGGTTCAATACCCACCACCTTAACATCGCTAGACTGAATGTACTACCTACGGCTCGACTCGAACAGATTCAATGGAACCATTCCTCCACTGAACCAGTCCTCTCTTCAAACCTTCAATGTATCAGCTAACAATCTCACTGGCATGATACACATGACCCCTACTCTGTTACGCTTCGGACTCTTTTTTTTCATGGAACCTCGATCTCTGCGGCGAGATCATACACGGAGAGTGCCACCCACGTCCTCCCTTTTTCGGTCCCGCCGAATGTGGTGCTCGGGCAGAGCATGCAAGTTCACGGCGTTGAGTTGACTTGTCCGAGCTTCCATAAGCTAAAGAGAAACGCTGTGATCATCGGGTTCTCGTTTGGGGTATTTATCCTCATCAATTTGGTTTTGTGCTTCGTAATGCCAGTAAAGAAACAAAGAGATCATCACCCAAAGCAATCTCAAATCCCTTTTCTTGAGATAGAACAGGACCAATTCGTTTGGATTTAAGTAGCAGGGAGTACGCAACATGAAGAAGAGATTTTGGGTTTAGCGTTTAAAGAAACATTTGACTTCTACTAACATTGCAAAGGACACTTATAAGAAAGGGCGATTCTGTCTTTTAAATAGCATTGATAATTTTTAACAGTTTTTGTTTGGTCAAAGACAGTCAAAGGAGGTAACTGTTATTTCATAAAACAGAGGGAAAACACGAAGGTTTCTGAATTTTAAGGATATAAATGTAACTTTCTCTAAACTTAATGTACTTTGTGTTGACCTCTTGTTGAGCAACTTTTACGAAGGGTTTAATTTTATTAGCATTTATTTCTTGTACTTTTATTAGTGTGTGTGATTTTTTTTATTGAAACGATATTATATATAAATAGTATAATATTTTATTTGATTATAATATATGTTTGTGCTATCTTATTATTTATACAAAAATTTATAATATTATTACATTTCACTTTATAAGAGTGAGAGTAAGCATTTTTGTCAATGTTAAAAGATCGTACTGATTTATATAAAAAAATAATAATTTAATTAATAAAATTCAAGTGAGGTTAAACTTTTAACCATTCATAAAGTTATTAATATATATCAGAGGTAACACAAATTAGCTTCTTTCGTTTTCAAGAATACAATTAACAAACATTAATAATATGCTTCGAACTAAATGAAAATAGAATTCATATCATTTTCAAATGAATTGAAATTAAAATTTATTTAGAAATGAATTTTATGTTTGTCTTTCTTATACCAACTTAATTCTGGTTAGCATGGCTTTTTACTAAATATTTTATAAAATTCGTTTGTAAATTTTATTTATTTTAATAAAATTTGTAACAAGTTAACTCAATTCCACCATAAATTCATTTCAAAATAAATTTTAATTATTTTTTAAACATGGCAAGAATTTCATAAAATTAATTTAGTCTAAACAATATAGACTTATGATCATTACAGTGGAAAATAATTCTTGTCTTGAAAATTGAAACAACGAGGTTTTTAAGTGTGTAGTATGATAGGGTTAAAGGGGGTCATCGGCCTTATGGCCTCCAACCTTGATATTTTATCTTTTAACTTGATATATAGATTTAATTTTAAAAAGTACTGTGATTTACCCATTTTATTTCATGTTTTACTCAATTAGTAAAAGGGGAGGATAGAAGTTAGTTTTTGAAAAAAAAATATAATTTTACTTTTATTGACGGAACAGAGCACAAAGTTCAATTTCTCCACAAAAAAATCCTCTGATCGAGTAGACCACAAGACATTTTTAAAAATTAAAACTAATATTTTTACTAAAAGACCTGCAACATTTTGCAACACTTGGAAGTCCAAGTGTTGCAACATTTTGCAATTTTGCTACATGTTATGCAGCTGTTGATTTTGAAGCAGTGACGGTGCCGCTAAAGTATTTTAAATATGAAATTGTTTTATTAGTTTTACCAAATCTTGTTTGGTTTTCTTCAATCTCAAATCTAAATTACTCCATTTTCTTTAAACACTTGAGGACCGAAAGAAAGGTTGAAAGAGTAAAATTTTGAAGGGGTTTACGAGAGAATTTCATAGAGAATAACATGAAGCTCTAAGAAAAACAGAAGGTAATAATGTGAAGTTTATTTTTGAAATTTAGCATACATAAAATTCTCGGAATTCAAAGTGAGAATTTTTAAAGGGTGTGAATTTTGAAAGAATGGAAGAATAAATTAGAATTTAATATGAATATTATGTCAGGTGTTGACGATTAGCAACGGGGGGAAATTGCTGAGAGGAGTAGGAAAAGGCAAGGAGGTGATCCACGGGTAGTATTAAGTGCTACGTGGTGAGTTAGATTTACTTTAAGTAATCAAGATAAATATGAATTATATAATGATAATATTTGAATAACTTATTACCCTATGATTTGATAATAAATTAAAGTTGTTTGATGGGTATAATAGGTATAATTGATATGTGAAAAATTATTGTATGAGAAGTAATATTATTGGAATAATGAATCGATTAAATAATGAAGGGGACAAATGAAATTCTTGATGAGTTATGGTTGATAAATTGATGTGATATATGAGGAGAAGAAATCAGCAAAATTGATGAAATAATAAATTTAGAAAAGGCAGGACAGTTAAACTTAATGTCTGAATACATGTTTGTTGTTATATTACTGTTCATATGCATATTTCATATCATTGTTCATATGCCTATGCATGAAATAAAAGAACCAGAAGGGTGTCGGTCTAAATGAAAACCGTGACAGTCGGTATATGCTGTAAACAAATGAAAACTGTGACAGCCTGTATATGTTGGAAATAAATGAAAACTGTGACAGCCGGTATATGCTGGAAATAAAATAACCGAGAGGGGGCTGGTCTAAATGAAAAAAAAGAACTGGGAGGGGGCCGGTTTAAGATAAAAACATGTCAACATGTGGAAGACGTTCCCTAATAATAATTCATGCATTGCATCTGTTTTAAGTATTGGTTGTTATTTTAAATTTATAGATGAATAAGTCTCACAGAGAGAGTTATAGTGAGAAAGAAACATAGAAGTATGATATGATAAGAACTATCTAAATGGTAGACTATATGCTGTGAACCTTATAACGAGGTAATTATGAGATAATTGATGGTCTTAAGGTGAACATCTATATAAGAGGAAGTGATTGATAGAGAATGAGACTTATGATATGTGTAGTGATAATAGAATGCTATTATCAAGCATATGGGATATAAATGATTAAATATTAAAAGACTATTTATACGAATTGAATACTTCTAGTAAACTTAATTCACTGAGCTTGTGAAGCTCATCTCTCAATGTTAAATGATTTCAGGCAGCAGGCAGGACAGATAGTTGGTGAGCTGAGATTCAGACGGATTTATTATCTATAAGCCACGTGGTCCAAATCCTCAGACTAATGAGAAAAGAAATATTTGTAAATATTCATGCATATTATGTTGTATACAATGTTTAAGTTGAGATCTGAATGATGTATCTCCCCTGTTAAGGGTTGAGGATTGATGTAAATTTGCAGTTGATAAATTTTTATTGTTGCATCTATGTATCGTGCTGAGATTTTCAAAATGTGATGACACTGTCTCGTGGATGGCCAATCCGGGATGGGTTGTTACAATTTTGGTATAAGAACATTAGGTTTTATGATTCTGTAGACTGCATAAGAACTTAAAGAAGTGGAAGATCCAAATAAACTATATTTAATGCAGAGTTTGAGGATGACACATGGACGTGTTAGAGCTAGAGGTTGAGTTCTAAATCAGAGGGGTCGTTGTAGACCCCCAATAATTAGAAGAACTAAAGTAGAGGAGGAAGTTGAGTAAGTGGTTCCTGCAAGGGAACAGATTGATAGTGCGACAGATATTAGTAGAGGGGGGAGAGAATTTGAGGTTAGGAGGGATGAATTGAGAGAAGCTCTTGATCATGCCCTAGAGAGGATGAATGTAGCTGAAGAAAGGGCTGATAATTTACAGAGGAGATTAGAGGAGAGCGGTAGAAAAGAACCTAATGTGGTGAGACAAGAGGTTCATGAGAGAGAAGGTGTGTTTGCACATGAGATGCAAGGTGATTGTTTATGAGATTTCTTAAGTTTAAACCCCAGTCTTTTAGAGGATTGGTAAATCCTGTAGAAGTTGAACAACGGATTAGACATGTCGAGAAATATTTTGAGGTCTTACCAGTGACAGATAGACAGAATGTTACTTTTGCTTCATTTATGCTGGAGGGTGATGCTTCTCAATGGTGTGAGGATATTTTGCCATGGTAAGCACATAGGTAGAAATATTGCATATTTTGGCCACTTAATTTACATTTGTTAGCTTAGGAATTTGTTACTTTGAGTTGTTTTCATTGTTTTTCAAGTTTACAAGCACTGGGAAAGGAGTTTTACTAAAATTGCCAGAATTGCCCGTACAAATCAATCATATTTGAAAATTAAACTGTATTGATTCAAGAAGAACCAGGATATGGTCCATATATGCTTAGAAAGATCCAAAAGTCTATTTTCTGGAGAATTTTACGGCTTATAAAAATGATTTTTCTACAAAAAGTTATGACCGTTTTAGTAGGCAAATGTCAGGCTGTGCGGGATTTCAGTGTGAACAGAAGTTTTGAAGGGCATGTGAAGACTTAAATCCCACATCCCACATTAGTTGGAAACACATTTCTATATCCCACATCCCACATTGGATTGGAAACACATTGCACTCGTGGTATTTGCCTATATAAGACCCACTCCACTTCATCATTCAGTATACAATTCCTGAGCTACTTTGGTGTTTACCGGTGGACGTCCGTTAGCATTCTGGTGGATCTCGAAGGCTTTGTCACCATGAGGGGAAGCGCTGCCCGTCAGCGAGTGGAATTTCTCCCATGTAAAGTTATTTATTTATTTCTTTACATTTAGTTGTTTTAGTTTAAATGTTTAGCACTTTTATTATGAATTTTAGTTTCATAGTTATGAGCGGCTAGACTCTTCAGCTAAGGTTGAAGATGAAGCCCTGCCGTTGTTTGACGTAGTAGTTCAGATTTGCTTGTACAAATCTGACAATTTTTAGTATAAATGTTCTGTCAATTATTTGAGTTAATCTTATAATTGATTGAGTTTAAATTGTCTGTTGGATATTCCTTGTGTTTCATCTGATGGATACATTGAATGTTTTTCGATTAAATTGGATTTCCTTTGTGATTTGTTAAGAGCGAATACATTGGATGCTTTTGGTTTAATTGAGATATTCTTTGTTTTTTTGTCTTATAGTTGGATTCATGAAATTTTTTGATAGGCTATATTTTTAGAACATATATGCTTAACTTTGGTGGGGTGGATTCGGAAACCTTAATGTTTTTATTATTAGTTTTAAAAATCAATTTAATTTAGTTTTAATTTGTTTTCCAAAATATCATTCAAAATTTGGAACTAGGTTAAGATAAAGTTAGTTTAGATTAAATTATATTTTCACAACGCAATTCCCTGTGGATTCGACCTCGCACTTGCACAACACTATATTGCAAACGACTCGTGCGCTTGCGAGTAATTTAAAACTCACAACAACAACCTTTAACTTGGAATAAGTTTAAGGATGAGTTCTTTGCGAAGTATTTTTCAGATACCTTTCGGGCACAACAAGAGAGAGATTTTATTCATCTAAGGCATGGTAATTTATCGGTGGCTGAATATGATAGTAGATTCATAGCCCTATCAAGGTTTTTACCTGAATTAGTGAATACGGAGGAGAGAAAATGTAAGAGATTTTTACTTGGATTATATTATGACATTCAGACTAAACTCTCTTATATGGGCATTGGAATTTATGCTGTACTGGTGGATAAAGCGTTACAAATTGAGACAGATTTGATGGAGTTTAGAGGTAGGAGGGAGTGGCTGAAGAGGTCTAGATTTGAGGGACCTAGAGGTGGTGGCAGTATGAGTGTAAAGGGTGGGAGACCATCCCAGAGGGGGCGTTCTGATGAGTGCCAAATATTGCATATTTTGGCCCTTTAATTTACATTTGTTAGCTTAGTAATTTGTTACTTTGAGTTGTTTTCATTGTTTTTCAGGTTTACAAGCACTGGGAAAGGAGTTTCACTAAAATTGCCAAAATCGCCTTACAGATCAGTCATTTTTGTGGATTTTACTGTAATGATTCCGGAAGAACCAGGAGATGAGCCATATATGCTTGGAAAGATCCGGAAGTCTATTTTCTGAGGGATTTTACGGCTTGCAAAAACGATTTTTCTAGAGAAAGTTATGGCCATTTTAGTAAACAAGGGTCAAGCTGAAGAAGTCTAGTGCGCTCGATCGCACCAGACTTGCGATCGATCGCAAATGCGCTCTTGCACATCCCACATCGGTTAAAAATGCTCTGTAGTGCGCCAATGTGCGCTCGAACGCACCAGAGTGCGATCGATCGCACTCGGGCAGTATCCCACATCGATTTTGAAACCCATTGTGCTCCGGGACTCCCCCTATATAAACACCATCTGACCTCATCATTCAGTGTACAATTCCTGAGCCATTTTGGTGTTTACCGGTGGACGTCCGCCAGCATTCTGGTGGATCCTGAAGGCATTGCTACCACGAGGGGAAGCGCCGCCCATCTGCGAGTGAAATTTCTCCCATGTAAAGTTGTTTATTTATTTATTTTTATTTAGTTGTTGTAGTTTAATGTTTAGCACTTTTATTATGAATTATAGTTTCATAGTTATGAGTGGCTAGACTCTTCAGCTAAGGTTGAAGATGAAGCCCCGCCGTTGTTTGGCGTAGTAGTTCAGATTTGCTTGTACAAATCTGACAATTTTTAGTATAAATGTTCTGTCAATTATTTGAGTTAATCTTATAATTGATTGAGTTTAAATTGTCTGTTGGATTTTCTTTGAGTTTCATCTGATGGATACAATGAATGCTTTTCGATTAAATTTGATTCCCTTTGTGATTTGTTAAAAGTGGATACATTGGGTGCTTTTGGTTTAGTTGGGATATTCTTTGTTTTTTGTCTTATAGTTGGATTCATTGAATGTTTTGATAGGCTATATTTTTAGAACATGTATGTTTAACTTCGGTGGGGTGGATTCAGAAACCTTAGTGCTTTTTTATTAGTTTTTTTAAATCAACTTAGCTTAGTTTTAATTTGTTTTGCAATATCATTCACAATTCGGAACTAGGTTAAAATAGAGTTAGTTTAGATAAAAATTATATTTTCACAACGCAATTCCCTGTGGATTCGACCTCGCACTTGCACAACGCTATACTGCAAACGACTCGTGCGCTTGCGAGTAAATTAAAACTCACAACAAGTTTTTGGCGCCGCTGCCGGGTAATTGTTTTGTTTGTGAAAATTTTTTGTCGGAATTGATTTTATTTTTCTACTAGTTAATTTAATTTAAAAAAAAAATTAATTTTATTTAATTTAATATTTTTTTTTTTAAAAAAAAAATGTGGATGAATCCAGTGCCGGTTTCACAGTCTTTAGAGGACGCCCTTAAGGATTTCATTAAAATGACCGGCCCGTCCCTCAATGCTGCCAACACTTTCAATGTTGAAAGTTGTTCCATCTGTGCTAGTCCCATGCATCTAGCACAGAATTGCCCATCAATGCCGGCTTGTGCCGAGTATCCTATGGAACAAATGAATGCTTTTAATGACTGTTGTTGGCAATCAAATGGATCTTGCTCCGAAACAGACAATCCAGGGTGGTGGGACCACTCTAATTTTTCATGGGAGCAGAACCAACCAATGAATCAGGGAGGAGCCCCTTACCATGCTCACAATCAATACACTCCCGAATTTCCTCCACCAATTCCAAATTATGGTCACTCAGCTTATCCAGCACCATCACCCGCTTACCAAGCTCCCATTCAAGCGCCAGTGTCGGTTTCACAGTCATTGGAGGACGCTCTCAATGATTTCATGAAAACGACTAGCCAATCTATGAGTGAAGTGATGACTGCAACAATAGAAAACACCCAAGCGATTGCCACACTAGAGAGTCAAATTGATCAAATCGCAAGTTATGTGGGTGAAGGAGAGGAAGGAACGTTCCCCAGTCAAACTGATCCTTACCCAAAGGAACAATTTGCGGTGGAAAATTCTTCAACTCCCATGCATTGGCAGGAACAAGTGCAATCAACTGTCTCATACTTGTCTGGGAGACAAGTGGACAATCAAGTGGAAGAGAACCCTGCTATGCACCAAGGGCAAGAAAGTGGCAACAATGAGAAGAGAGATGCTGAGCCATCTATAGCCACTCGTATTATTAAGGATCTTTCGGGGTCGTTTTTACCTAAAGCGCCTTACCCTGAGAGACTACAAGCGCCCAAGAAAGAAGGGAAGTCTGAGGACATTATGGAGGCATGCTTTGCTCAGTTTGAAGAGGATTTGGACTTAGACAAGTTACTTGAGCAAGCAAATACTATCGTGGAGCCTGCTCCTCGGGAGAGTAGTAGGACAAAGGAGACTATGGATGAATCCCGTATTGAGGATCCCTTGGAGGCATGCTTTGCTCACTTTGGAGAGGACTTGGGTTTAGATAAGTTACTCGATGAAGTAAATGTCATTTTGGAGTCTGATCCTCGAGAAAGCAGTGAGACCGAGGAAACCACAACACCTGAACCTCACAAGAAGGAACTTAAGCCTTTACTGGATAATCTTGAGTATAAGTTCCCAGGTCCAGCAGATTCTTTGCCTATAATTATAGCTTTAGATTTGGGTGATGCTCCAGAGGAGAAATTATTGGACATCTTAAGAGAGCATCAGGAAGCTATAGGCTGGACTATTGAGGATGTCAAAGGAATCAACCCCTCGTTGGTGATACACACGATACAGTTGGAGGAGAATGCCAAGCCATCGAGGGAGCCACAAAGAAGGCTCAACCCTGCTTTGCAAGAGGTTGTGAGGGCGAAAGATATTAAGCTGTTAGAGGCAGGGATCATTTATCCCATCTCTGATAGCAAGTGGGTGAGCCAGATTCCAATCGTGCCCAAACGTGCTGAATTTACGGTAGTAAATAAAGACAACAAGTTGGTTCCAACTCGAGTGCAGTCAAGATGGAGAAAGTGTCTAGACTACCGTAATTTGAATGCTGCCACTAGACCTGATCATTTTCCATTCCCATTTATTGATCAGATGGTGGAGAGCTTAGTTGGGCCTGTTTACTAATGTTGGGTCTGGCTGAAGACGTTAAACTTAGCGCTCATGGGAGGCACCCCACAGCTTATCTTTTCTTTTGTTTATTTATTATTTCGCATATTTATGATTAATGTTTGTTTCCAGTATTTTTTGTTTTCCAGTTTTTATTTTTCAGGGACAAAGCGTACTTCAGTTCAAGTTTGGGGGTATGCTATGAGCCATACCAGTCCAGATAGTTCTCCATATCTCAGGTCAGCTCTTTCCATATTAGTCACACATTGG
Organism: Bretschneidera sinensis; assembly: GCA_023935145.1. Classification (NCBI taxonomy): domain Eukaryota; kingdom Viridiplantae; phylum Streptophyta; class Magnoliopsida; order Brassicales; family Akaniaceae; genus Bretschneidera; species Bretschneidera sinensis. Next base: position 25,122,338 of record CM043703.1, read on the forward strand.
GGTCAATGTGTAATTTAAGTTTGGGGGTATGGGAGACACATCACACACTTGGTCCTAATTTGTTGTCTTTTCGTCATAGAGATAAATGCATGCTCATGTTATCGTGAAATTTTAGTTGATCTAAACATTTTCTGTGATGTGATGTCATCGGTGAGCTTAACATTTTGAACACATGATCTGGTGATAAATTTTTAAAATTTAGTTACTTACTTTAGGCATTTTGAGAATTCACATGTTTGATCTAATCTAACACGAGCACATTAGCACAAATTATGTGAGGTATGACACGTGATTTTAATGTGCATTTTTCCTTATCTTAACTGAAACTGGATGACTTGTTGGATGAACTCTTGGGCATAGGAAAATATAAAATATAAAAAAAAAAAAATTATCAATAAACTTTTCGCTGAGTAACTGGACCTCTTGCCTCAGTAAGCAGTGAGTGTTCACGTCAAAAGGTGGAATTTTGCTTGGTAATATTAAGGTCGGTTTAATTTCGTAGCCTTTTTGACTCGAGTTAGTAAGTCCTTAGGGGTGTCTTTACACCTAATGCCCTAAAACCACCTGGTTTGGGAGTCATTGACTTAACACTCGCTACATGGGTCAATTAGAAAGCTTAAGGGAACTAAACATAGCCGTGCCTTATTAAAAAAAAAAAATACTATGCCTTTGTCGTTCATTTTTGATGGGAAATTCGGTGAATCTTGAGACATGGAGACCTTACACATTAGAGTTACTTAGAAGCTTCATTTTTATATGCTAATTCACCTTACACTGATTCAAGCTTGTGATGCCTTATCCTGCCTTTTGTAAGTAATTAGATTTTAACATTTCTATTCATTGTGAAGATGGTTTTACCTTTTTAAGCTTGCTTATGAATGAATATCATGGTGATGTGTGCTCCTTAAATTTTTGGATACCATGAGTGATGACTTTATCTTTATGTTCTTTGTTTTTCATTGAGTCTTTTATTTTGTTTTGCTAAGGGACTAGCAAATTGTAAGTTTGGGGGTATTTGATGAGTGCCAAATATTGCATATTTTGGCCCTTTAATTTACATTTGTTAGCTTAGTAATTTGTTACTTTGAGTTGTTTTCATTGTTTTTCAGGTTTACAAGCACTGGGAAAGGAGTTTCACTAAAATTGCCAAAATCGCCTTACAGATCAGTCATTTTTGTGAATTTTACTGTATTGATTCCGGAAGAACCAGGAGATGAGCCATATACGCTTGGAAAGATCCGGAAGTCTATTTTCTGAAGGATTTTACGGCTTGCAAAAACGATTTTTCTAGAGAAAGTTATGGCCATTTTAGTAAACAAGGGTCAAGCTGAAGAAGTCTAGTGCGCTCGATCGCACCAGACTTGCGATCGATCGCAAATGCGCTCTTGCACATCCCACATCGGTTAAAAATGCTCTGTAGTGCGCCAATGTGCGCTCGAACGCACCAGAGTGCGATCGATCGCACTCGGGCAGTATCCCACATCGATTTTGAAACCCATTGTGCTCCGGGACTCCCCCTATATAAACACCATCTGACCTCATCATTCAGTGTACAATTCCTGAGCCATTTTGGTGTTTACCGGTGGACGTCCGCCAGCATTCTGGTGGATCCTGAAGGCATTGCTACCACGAGGGGAAGCGCCGCCCATCTGCGAGTGGAATTTCTCCCATGTAAAGTTGTTTATTTATTTATTTTTATTTAGTTGTTGTAGTTTAATGTTTAGCACTTTTATTATGAATTATAGTTTCATAGTTATGAGTGGCTAGACTCTTCAGCTAAGGTTGAAGATGAAGCCCCGCCGTTGTTTGGCGTAGTAGTTCAGATTTGCTTGTACAAATCTGACAATTTTTAGTATAAATGTTCTGTCAATTATTTGAGTTAATCTTATAATTGATTGAGTTTAAATTGTCTGTTGGATTTTCTTTGTGTTTCATCTGATGGATACATTGAATGCTTTTCGATTAAATTGGATTCCCTTTGTGATTTGTTAAAAGCGGATACATTGGGTGCTTTTGGTTTAGTTGGGATATTCTTTGTTTTTTGTCTTATAGTTGGATTCATTGAATGTTTTGATAGGCTATATTTTTAGAACATGTATGCTTAACTTCGGTGGGGTGGATTCAGAAACCTTAGTGCTTTTTTATTAGTTTTTTTAAATCAACTTAGCTTAGTTTTAATTTGTTTTGCAATATCATTCACAATTCGGAACTAGGTTAAAATAGAGTTAGTTTAGATAAAAATTATATTTTCACAACGCAATTCCCTGTGGATTCGACCTCGCACTTGCACAACGCTATACTGCAAACGACTCGTGCGCTTGCGAGTAAATTAAAACTCACAACACGTTCCTTGTTATAAGGAACTGTAGTGCAGAGTCAGAGGCAAGCAAGATCTGTTCCTTCTATCGCTCAGAGTAATACCGGTGGGACCCTTAGGTTTGGGAGATAGGTTATGGGAAATGGGAGTTATAGTAGACGAGTAAGTATGCCATCAAAGGGAGGTGGTAATCTGATGTATGATCGAGAGCTAAGGGTTTGCTTCAGATGTAATTAGACGGGGCATCTGTATCGGAATTACCCTACGAAAATATGCTTTGTATGTGGTGAGGGAGGATATGTTGCTGCAGATTGTCTAGTGGGGAAATCTACTGGCGTAAGTGTTGGAAGTGTTGGGAGAAGACCGATAGAGAGAGGTAGTGGATCAGGGATTGTGCGGGGCAGAGGTTGAGGATCAGTAGCTAAGAGAGGACATGGTAGCCATTTACAATCCAGAGATAGCAGAGTCTATGCATTGACCCAACAGGATACTTAAGCCACTCCTGATGTTGTTATGGGTATGGTATCTATCCTTGATAGGTGTCGTGCAAAAATCTACCTAAATTAATAAGAAAATAATTGAATGATTTTACTTGCAAGTGCGCAAGGTCAACATAGTAGTATAGTGTGCAAATGCGAGATCATTTCCACAGGGATTGGTGAATTTTGATTTAGAATTAATTTCGTAATATAAAACGATAGAAATAAGTATTAAGTTTGAATCGATAATGATAAAAGCGTAGGGACTTGATATCCACCACTAATCATGCTTCCATAATAAAACAATATGCCAATGCTTTAATCACATCATGAATACCTAATGTTTGTCAACCTAAGGGCATGGTTTATACTCCTTAGGTTATTGATTTCCCTAAGCAACGAGTTAGGCATGGTGTATACTCTAATTCTTTTCTTTCTTAAAAGATTTAGCATGGTGTATACTAAGTTGTTCCTTAAGAAAGCATAAGATCTGTGGAAATCAACAAACACACGAGACCTAGGGCATGATTATACTCCCGGTTTCCCATGTTGATTAACCCAAGAACCCGACGTGGATTTCTTTTGTTACTATTGTTAAACCCAGGACTCGGTCATCTAAATTGATTTAACTAACTAGTGCATACCACATGCATATGTTGATCAGGCAAACATATATGAGGAATTCAAGAAAACATGAATTAATTAAGTTAAGCATCATAATATCAATATCGTAAATGTGCCAATACTGAATTATCGAGTAAACATAATCAGGGCTTCAATCAAGCCCTTACTAGTAAATTAGTTACACATGAAGTTGATGTTAAACATCTTTATAAAATAAAATAAAGGAAAGAAGAAACCCCATAGAGCTATCGAGAAGAGTCGTTAATTCTTCTGTACAAATCTCCTTTCTGGTCTCCCCTCCCTTTCTGTGTTTACAAGCCTATTTATAAGGTTTAGGGACATATGGGAACCTTAACTCGTAAAACAAAACCCTATTCCTACTTTCCAAAATAGGTTATACCATTTTACTATTCACTGTTGTATGTTTGCACTCGTTCAGAGACTTGTGAGCTCGAGCGCAGGTACGCGCGAGCCTTCTTTGTGTGCGCATGAGCGTTGTTGTGCTCGATCGCAAAGTGCTGTGCTCGATTGCACTAAGTAGCTTCTAGTTCTTCCAGGTTTGTTCTCTAAGCCAGATAATGCTCCATTTTCTTCAAAAAAACCTAGAAAACACATAAAAGACATAAAATAGCATGAAATAACACAAACTAGGAACTTAACAAATGTAAATTAAGGGGCTTAAATACTAATATTTAAGTACATATCACATGCCAAACTTATATATTGCTTGTTCCTTAGCAATACGAAACTAAAAACTAAATGAAAAACAAACAACACGAAGATAAATCCATCATTCATGGTGTCCAAGCATTTAAGTCGCACACAAAACCATGATATCTTTGTCATGAGATCTTTGTCATGTTGAGTTCCATTAAGCTTTCTAATTGACTCTTATAGCGAGTGTTTAGCCAATGACTCCCAAACCAGATGGTTCTAGAGCATTGGGTGTAAAGATACCTCTAAGGACTTACTAACTAGAGTAAAAAAGGCTACGAAACTAACTGGTCTTAATGCAACCAATCAGAATTTTCACCTTTTGACATGACACTCACTGCTTACTGAGGCAAGAGGGCCAGTTACTCAGTGAAAAGTTCTTTTTACTGATCATTGTGAGCAAATTTTTTTTCACTTTTTGACGTGACACTCACTGCTTACCGAGGCAAGAGGGTCAGTTACTCAGTGGGAAGTTTGTTTAATGATCATTAGGAGCATTTTTTTTATTTTTGAGCAATAACAATATTTTTCTATTTTTTATGCCAAAGCATTAATCTAAAAGGTCATCTGGTTCACAGTCAAGCAAAAGAAACATACAAATCAAAATTACATGTCATACCCCACATAATTATGTGCTAATGTGCTCGTGTTAGTTTAGGTCAAACTTGTGAATCCTTAAATGCCTAACAGTAAGTGATTAAGGTTTAAAACTTTAATTATTAGCCCATGTATTCAAGGTTTTAAGCTCACTTATGAAATCAGATCATGATGTTTTGTTTAGATCACCCAAAAGTTTTTAGAACAGTATGAACATGCATTTACTAAAAAAAAAAAAAAAATTTGGGACATAGTGGGTGTGTGAGTGTGTTCCCATACCCCCAAACTTAAATTATACATTGTCCCCAATGTGTGAATAACATGGAAAGATTTGGCCTGGGAGATGGAGAACTAGCTGGGTCGGCATGACTCATAGCATACCCCCAAACTTGGACGGATGTATATATTGTCCCTAAAAAAAGAAGAAAAACTAATGTAACACGGGAAAACAAGAAGTACTACAAATAAATAAATAAAAATAAATATGAAAAACAATAAAAATAAAAGGATAAGCTGTGGGGTGCCTCCCATGAGCACTAAGTTTAACGTCTTCAGTCGGACTAAGCCTTATTCTTCCCCAAAACTAAGATTGGCAGCAACTAGCACAGGTAGTGTATTATTCTCTCCCATATAAGCATAAGTCAAATGCTTCGGCAGTGGCTTCAACTCCAAATTTGGTGCCTGGAAAATAGAAGGGGAAAAAGTAGTATTAGTAGGCATAAGAATTTCAAATGGATCGGTGTACTTACTTGGATACTTTGGAGAGGCCCCTAGGAGGTGCACAGTTTTGATGATGTCATCAGTAACATCCTTAAATTCGGGCTCGATATCCGATCTTGTGACACTATAGGTAAGAGCAGTTTCTAGTGGATCAACATGATGGACCTGAAAAGCTTGCTCAACAACACCTTGCTTTATTCCACTTAGTTCCTTAGCTATTTGCCCCACTTGTACTTCCAGTCTTTGAATAACTTGCTCATGGCTTGCACTTATTTGCCTTTGCTCAGTCATGAACTGCTCTTGTGATGTTATCAGTTGCCTTACCATTCTCTCTAGGTCACTTGGCTTTGATTCCGGAACTATTTGGTCTACTTGGTGAGACTTTCTTTGCTGCCCTTGAAGGTTCAAGGCATTCTGGGCATTGTTCCATACGTGATTCCGCCATCCAGGATTGTAGATATTTGCATAAATGTTGTAGTTTTTCGGTCCCACATAGTCCGCTTGCTCTTGATCTGCAGATAAATATAAAGGGAAAGTGTTAGTAGTGTGATCAAAACGAGGACATATAGCACATACCTGGAGTTGCTTGGCTCGTGGGCTAGGTGAGATGTTTTGAGCAGTCATGGTGTTTATAAGCATATCAAGCTTCCTCTCCATAGCAACTAGATGACCATAACTAGCTTCTGCCATTGGTGCTTCTCCTTTGAAGGAATTAGTTGAAAAGCTTCAGTGTATCAGTTTCAGTACTGCTGCTCGGGTACTCTCTGGAGCTTTTGCGCTCGAGTGCACCAAGAACAGCTATCGATCGCACTGGGCTTGCGCTCGATCGCAGTGAGGACAGAAAACTCCTCCTCTGCACACTTGAACAAAAATAGAAAACGAAAAGAAGGAATAAATATGATTTTTGATAAAAAAATAAAAATAAAAATAAAACGAAACAGAATAAAATAAAATAAAATAAACTAACGAAAATAATTCCAAAAAGAAATTTAGCACAATTCCCGGCAACGGCGCCAAAAACTTGTTGTGTGATTATCTACCTGAATAATTAAGCAAATAACCGTACTTGTTTTACTTGCAAGTGCACAAAGTCAATAGTAGCATAGTGTGCAAGTGCGAGATCATTTCCACAGGGATTGGTGAATTTCGTTTTAGAATTAGTTTCGCAAAAATAAAAATAAAAGAAATAAATATTGAGTTTGAAATAATAAAGATAAAGGCGTAGGGACTTGATATCCACCAGTAATCATGCTACCACAACAAAACAGTATGCCAATACTTTACTCATATCATGAATACCTAATGTTTGTCAATCTAAGGGCATAGTATCTACTCCTTAAGCTATTGATCTCCCTAAGCAACGAGTTAGGCATGGTATCTACTCTAACTCTTCTCTTTCTTAAGGGATTCAGCATGGTATCTATTGAGTTGTTCCTTAAGAGAGCATAAGATCTTTAGAAATCGACAACCATATGAGACCTAGGGCATGGTATCTACTCCCGGTTTCCCATGTTGATTAACCCAAGAATTCGGCGTGGATATCTTTTGTTACTATTGTTGAACCCAGGACTTGGTCATCCAAATTGATTCAACTAACTAATCCATACCACATGCATACGTTAATCAAACACATACATATGAGGAATTTAAATAAAAATAGGCATTAATCAAGTTAAGTATCACAACATAAATATCGCAAAAGCACCAATACTGATTTATTTAATAAACATAATTAGGGCTTCAGCCAAGCCCTTACTAAAAGTTTAAGTACACATAATAAAAATAAAGGAAAGAAGAAACCCGAGAGAAGAGTCGTTAATTCTCCTCCACAGTTTCCTTCTCCAAGCTAAAGCAAAAGATAAAAGAAGAGATTAGATGATGTCTATTGTCTGTGTTTTACAGGTGTATTTATAGGGGGTGAATAATCCTAGAAGGCTCTGGAACCTTAAACTTTCCTAAAACATAAAACTCCTGTATTTCCAAAACTGGTTCTGCCGCTTTACCGTTCACGACCGTACATGTGCGCTTGATCGCACATGTAGTGCGCTCGATCGTAATACTGTTCTCGATCCTCTTTGCGCGCGCACGAGTGCTGATGCTCTCATTCGCACCGAGGGTTGTGCTCGATCGCAATTTATCCAACAGCTGTTCCAGGATTTCCAGTTTTTCTTCCTTTAAGTGCCAAAAATGCTTATTTCTTCTCCAAAACCCTATAACAACATGTAAAACACAAAAGTGAAGTAAAATAGACTAAAAAATATAGATAAAGAACTTAACAAATGTAAATTAAGGGGCTTAAATAGCTTAAATATGAATATTTAAGCCCCTATCACAATACGAAACTAAAAACTAAATGAAAAACAAACAACACGAAGATAAATCCATCATTCATGGTGTCCAAGCATTTAAGTCGCACACAAAACCATGATATCTATTCATGAGAAAGCTTAAATTACCAACTCATCTTCGCAATGAATAGGAGTTTTAAAATCTAATTACTTACAAGCAGCTGGCTAAAATGATAAGTGCTTAAATAGTCATATTTAAGCCCCTTAATTTACACTTGTTAGGCTCTTTGTTTATCTATTTTAGTAGATTCTATTTCATTTTCGTGTTTTATGTGTTTTTCACAGGGCTTTGACAAAAAGATGACATTTTGGTGCTCTAAGGAGTAAAAAGTAAAGTTCATCAATCCAGCAAGGTGCACTCGAGCGCACCTCCCTTGTGATCGAGTGCACAGGCATACGAGCGCACACTTAGAGGCGGCAGAGCCAGAATTGGAAAGAAGTGTCCAAGCCTTGAATAGGAAATTTAGGTTTCGGGGCACCCTTAGAACCCTATATATAGCCTTGTAAAACAAAAAAAAACATAACTTTTGATTGAGCTTGAAGTTGTAAACTTTGGAGAGGAATTGGCGACTCGTCTCCTCAGCAATCTTTGGGTTTTATTTTTCTGTTTTAGTTAGTTATGGTTATGATGTTTAGTTTACTGAACATGTGTAACTAACCTCCTAATAGGGCTCGATTGAAGCCCTAAGTATGCTTTCCTATATATATGATCATTGATTACCTTTGCTAATAGCCATGTTGTGATACTTCAATTGATTAATGCTTGTGTTTATTTAAATTACTCATATGTGTGTGTCTGATCAACAACGTATGTATGTGGTATGGATAAGTTAGTTAGATCAATTTGGATGACCGAGTCCTAGGTCTAACAATAGTAACAAAATATATCTACACCGGATTCTTGGATTAATCAACATGGAAAACCAAGAGCGGACTAAGCCCTAAGTCCTATGTGGTTGTCGATTTCCACAGCCCTTATGCTCTCTTAAGGAACAACTCAGTATACATCATGATGAATCCCTTAAGAGAAAAAAGAGTTAGAGTATACACCATGCCTAACTCGTTGCTTAGGGAGATCAATAGCCTAAGGAGTGGACCAAGCTCTTATGGTTGGCAACCATTAGGTATTCATGATAAGGCTATAGCATTAGCACCTTACTTAATAGAAAAGTATGATTAGTGGTAGATATCAAAACCCTATGTTCTTATCATTATTAATTCACACTTAAACATCTATTTCTATCTTTTATATTGAGAAACTAATTCTAATTCGAAATTAACCAATCCCTGTGGAGATGATCTTGCACTTGCACACTATGCTACTATTGACCTTGTGCACTTGCAAGTAAAACTGTATGATTATTTGCTTATTAAATTAGGTAGATAAAAGCACAACAAGTTTTTGGTGCCGTTGCCGGGGATTGCACTTAATTCTCTTTTTAGAATTATTTTTTGTTTAGATTAATCATTGTTATTTCTTTTTCATTTTATTTCTATTTTTATCAAAAATCTCAAAAATTTTAAGTTTATGTTTTTATCTTATTTTTAAATAAAAAACCCTTATCTAATTGTTTTTTGTTTTCTGTTTCAGGCACACAAGGGGAACTTTCTGTACCACTTGCGATCGAGCGCACCCTCCTGTGCGATCGAGCGCAATTAAGGCAGAGAGTTACTTTGGCTGCAGTGTTTAACTGCTGCATTAAGGCGATTGTCACCGATTCATGCATGGGCTTCGATCCAAGAATCCAACGTTCTTCCCACTCGATACCGAGCTTAAGTGGACTATCTGACAAAGGCTTAGAGATAATTCGGAAGAGGTAGTAGAAGAAATTGAAGAAAAAGCATCAATGGAGGAACAAATTGAAAACCCATAGCCACTTGAGCGAAAACCGATGAAGCAGTCCTTCATCCCACGGAACCTCGATCAGCTGTCATGCATTGCGTATCAACCCGATGTGGAAGGAAACTACCACGAGTCGTTTGCAATATAGTGTTGTGCAAGTGCGAGGTCGAATCCACAGGGAATTGCGTTTTGAAAATGTAATTTTATCTAAACTAAACTTATCTTAACCTAGTTCTGAGTTTTGAATTATGTGTTGCAAAACAAATAAAAACTAAACTAAATTGATTTAAAACTAATAATAAAGACACTAAGGTTTTTGAATCCACCTCACCAAAGTTAAGCATATATCTTCATGTTCTAAAAATAGCCTATCAAAACATTCCATGAATCCAACTTAAAACAAAAAACAACAAATATCCCAATTAAACCAAAAGCATCCAATGTATCCGCTTTTAACAAATCACAAAAGAAATCCAATTTAATCAAAAACAATTTGATGTATCCATCAGATGAAACACACGGAATATCCAACAGAACAATTTAAACGCAATCAATCATAAGATTTTACTCAAATAATTGACAGAACATTTATACTAAAAAAACATCAGAATTGTATAAACAAATCTGAAACTATTATGTCAAACAACGGCGAGGCTTCATCTTCAACCTTAGTTGAAGATTTTAGCCACTCATAATTATGAAACTAGAGTTCATAATAAAAGTGCTAAATATTAAACTAATAAAAAGCAGTAAATTAAAACTAACTATACATGGAGAGAAATTCCACTCGCTGTTGGGCGACGCTTCCCCTCGTGGTAGCAAAGCCTTCGGAGATCCACCAGAATGCTAGTAGAAGTCCTCCAAATTGCACCAAAATGGCACCAGGAATTGCACACTAAACATGAAGTGAAGAGGGGCTTATATAGGGAAACATTACAAGTGCAATGTGTTTCCAATCCGATGTGAGATACTGTAGATTCCAGCTTTTGCTCTTTGACCTTTGTCTACTAAAACTACCATAACTTTCTCTTTTATTGATCCATAAAATTCTCCAGAAAATAGACATCCGGATCTTTCCAAGCATATATGGCTCATCTCCTGGTTCTTCCTGAATCAATACAGTTAAATCCTCAAAAATGGCTGATCTGTCACGCTGAAATCATGCACAGCCTGACCTTTGTCTACTAAAACTGCCATAACTTTCTCTAGAAAAATCATTTTATTGATCCGTAAAATTTTCCAGAAACTAGACATCCGGATCTTTCCAACAATATATGGCTCATCTTCTGGTTCTTCTTGAATCAATACAGTTTAATCTTCAAAAATAGCTGATCTGTATGAGCAATTCTGGCAATTTAGTGAAACTCCTTTCCAAGCTTGTAAACCTGTAAAACAACGAAAAACAACTCAAAGTAACAAATTCCTAAGCTAACAAATGTAAATTAAGAGGCCAAAATACGCAATATTTAGCACTCATCAATTTGGAAGCTTCATCTTTTAGGTACTAATTCACCACACAGTAAGTCAGACTTATGATGCCCTAACCAGCCTTGTGTGAGCGATTAGATTTTAAAACTCTTATTCATTGTAAAGATGTGTTTATATTTCAAACTTGCTCATGAATAAATATCATGGTTTTGTGTGCAACCCAAATTTTTGGATATCATGAATCATGAATTTATCTTTGTTATTGTTTTTCAATTAGTTTTTTCGTTTTGTATTGCTAAGGGACTAGCAATATGTAAGTTTGGGGGTGTGATAAGTGCTTAAATATTCATATTTAAGCCCTTTAATTTACATTTGTTAAGCCCTTAGTGTATGTATTTTATTTTATTTTACTTCTTTTTTGTGTTTTATGGGTTTTTATAGGTTCTTAGAGAAAAGGAAGCATTTTGGAACTCAAAGAGCAAAAGCTGGAAAAACTGAAGCTGCCTAGTGCGATCAAGCGTAGAAGGCCTACGATCGAGATCACTAGTGCTCCAGCACCCAAGCCAGGATCGAGCACAACTTGCGCTTGCGCTCAAGAAGAAAGCTCGAGTGCACATGTGCTCGAGCGCACTAGTATGAGATCAAGTGCACACGTACGACAGTAAACAGTAAAATGATAGAACCAGTTTTGGAAATAATGGTTCGGGTCTTGTTTTGGAAATTAGGGTTTCGATATATCCTTAGAACCTTATAAATAGCCCTATAAAACACATAAAGAGGAGCTCCCTTTTCACAGAAGAATTGATAACTCTTTGATAAGTGCTTAAATAGTTATATTTAAGCCCCTTAATTTACACTTGTTAGGTTCTTTGTTTATCTATTTTAGTTGATTCTACTTCATTTTCGTATTTTATGTGTTTTTCATAGGGCTTTGACATAAAAATGACATTTTGGAGCTCTAAGGAATAAAAAGTGAAGATATACAAAACCAGTAAGGTGCGCTCGAGCAGACTTCCCTTGTGATCGCGCACACAAGCATACGAGTGTACACTTAGAAGGCTCGAGCGCACACATGTGCTCGAGTGCACACTCATACGATCGAGCGCATTCGAACCAGAGGTGACAGAGCGAAAATTGAAAAGAAGTCTCCGGACCTTGAATTGGAAATTGGGGTTTTGGGGCACCCTGAGAGCCCTATATATAGTCTTGAAAAACATAGAAAATACACTTTTTGATTGAGCTTGAAGTTGTAAACTGTGGAGAGGAATTGACGACTCGTCTCCTTAGCATTCTTCGGGTTTTATTTTTCTGTTCTAGTTTAGTTATGGTTATGATGTTTAGTTTACTTAGCATATGTAACTAACTTTCTAATAGGGCTCGATTGAAGCCCTAATTATGCTTTCCTATATATATAATCATTGATTGCTTTTGCAAATAGCCATGTTATGATGCTTCAATTGATTAATGCATGTGTTTATTAAAATTCCTCATATGTGTGTGCCTGATCAACGCATGCATGTGGTATGGATCAGTTAGTTAGATCAATTTGGATGACTAAGTCTTGGGTCTGACAATAGTAACAAAAGAAATCCATGTTGGATTCTTGGATTAATCAACATGGGAAACCGAGAGCGGACCAAGCCCTAGGTCCCATGTGGTTGTCGATTTCCACAGCCCTTATGCTCTCTTAAGGAACAACTCAGTATACACCATGCTGAATCCCTTAAGAGAGAAAAGAGTTAGAGTATACACCATGCCTAACTCGTTGCTTAGGGAGATCAATAGCCTAAAAGGTGGACCAAGCCCTTAGGTTGACAACCATTAGTTATTCATGATAGGGCTATAGCATTGGCACTTTACTTAATAGGAAAGTATGATTAGTGGTGGATATCAAAGCCCTATGTTCTTATTATTATTAATTCACACTCAACATCTATTTCTATCTTTTTATATTGAGAAACTAATTCTAAATCGAAATTCACCAATCCCTGTGGAGATGATCTTGCACTTGCACACTATGCTACTATTGACCTTGTGCACTTGCAAGTAAAACTGTACGATTATTTGCTTATTTATTTAGGTAGATAAACGAACAACAAGTTTTTGGGGCCATTGCCGGGGATTGCACTAAATTTCCTTCTAGAATTATTTTCGTTTAGTTTAGTAATTTTATTTATTCTATTATTTCTATCAAATTTTAAGTTTCTGTTTTTATCTTTATTTTTGATTAATCCAAAATCTAATCTATTTCCTTTTTATTTTCTGTTTAAGGCACTCCAACAGAACCTTCTGTACCACTTGCGATCGGGTGCACCCCTTTGTATGATTGAGCGCATTTGAGGCAGAGAGTTACCCGGGAAGCAGTGCCGAACTGCTGCACTAAAGCAATTATTACCAATTCACGCACGGGCTTCGATCCAGACATCCAACGTTCTTTGCCCTCGATACCGAGCTTGAGTGAACTATCCGACAAAGGCTTAGAGACAACTTTGAAGAGGTAGAAGAAGAGATCAAGGAAGAAGCACCAATGGTGGAATAGATCGAAAATCAACAACCGCCTAAACGATGATCAATGAAGCAATCCTTAATCCCACGGAACCTCAACCAGCCATCATGCATAGCGTATCAACCCGAGGCAGAAAGCAACTACTACATATCTCCGCAAATACTCAGTGCATTAACTCACTTTAGAGGCACACCTAATGAGGATCCACACTTGCACTTTCGAGAGTTCTTCGATCTCTGCAAGTTCCAGCACATCCGAGGCTTAGACCAAGAAGGAATCAGGTTAATTCTTTTCCCTTTTTCCTTAAAAGATAATGCTAAACTGTGGTGCAATTCATTGCCTACAGTTTCTATCCACACTTGGGAGGAGTTGGCCAGCAAATTCCTAAGGAAGTTTTTCCCAGCATAAAAGACGAGACAAATGAGGAAGGAGATTTAGTCTTTCCAACAAAAGGATGGAGACCTATTCTTTAAGGCATGGGGACATTTCAACGAGCTGCTACTCAAATGCCCACATCACAACCTATATCAAGATGAACTGGTACAAGCTTTCTATGAAGGTTTAAGTGATACTAATAAAAGTATTGTTGATTCAGGTTATGGAGGAGTGCTGATGGAGAAAAACAGCGAAGAAGCCATGGAGCTCTTCAAGACCTTAAGTGAACATACCCAGCAGTTCTCCTCTCGAGGTAGACATGTAACCAAGAGCAAAGGTATGTATGAGGTGAACCTAAATAGAGGATCTTCTACCCAGATAGCTGTTGTGGAGAGGAAACTAGATCTACTAGTTAAAGCTATGGTCACTCTGAATGCATCAACTAATCCACTAGCTATACCACTCTAGGTATGTGCGATATGTTCCCAATTTGATCATAATACTGGTACATATCCCTTGTATTCATCTGCAGACTCCGAGCAAGCAAAATTTGTGGGACCAAACAACTATCCACCGAAGAACAATCCGTATACAAACACCTACAACCATGGATGGTGAAATCACCCAAACTTCTTTTGGAGCAACAATCAAGGGTAGCAAAGAAACTTACAACCAGCAGCCCACTCTATTCCCGAACCAAAGAAGAGTGACCTCGAGAGTCTTGTTTGGCAACGATGAGTGCCAAATATTGTATATTTTGGCCACTTAATTTACATTTGTTAGCTTAAAAAGTTGTTACTTTGAGTTGTTTTCGTTGTTTTTTTAGGTTTACAAGCACTGGGAAAGGAGTTCACTAAAATTGCCAGAATTGCCTGTACAGATTAGTCATTTTTGTGGATTTTACTGCATTGAGCCATATATACTTGGAAAGATCTGGAAGTCTATTTTCTGAAGAATTTTATGGCTCATAAAAATGATTTTTCTAGAGAAAGTTATGGCCGTTTTAGTAGACAAGGGTCGAGCTGAAGATATCTAGTGTAATCGATCGCACCAGACTTGTGATCGATTGCAAGTGTACACTCGCACATCCCATATCGGTTAAAAATGCTTTGTAGTGCACCAGCATACGCTCGATCGCACCATGCTGCAATCGAGCACACTCGGGCAGTATCCCACATCGAATTTGCAACCCATTGTACTCCGGGACTCCCCCTATAAAACCACCATCTCACTTCATCATTCAGTGTGCAATTCCTGGGCTATTTGGTGTAATCTGGTGGACGTCTGCTAGTATTCTGGTGGATCTCGAAGGCTTTGCTACCACGAGGGGAAGCGTCGCCCAACAGTGAGTGGAATTTCTCCCATGTATAGTAATTTATTTCTTTTTATTTAGTTTTAAAGTTTAATGTTTAGCACTTGTTTTGTGAACTCTAGTTTCATAATTATGAGAGGCTAAAATCTTCAGCTAAGGTTGAAAATGAAGCATTTCCTTTGTTTAGCATTATATTTTCAGATTTTCGCATAACAATTATGATGTTTTTAGAATAAATGTTCTGTTCAATTATTTGAGTAGATCTTATGATTGATTGCTTTTAGTTGTTAAATTGGATATTCCTTGTGTTTCATCTGATGGATACATCAATTGTTTTCAATTAAATTGGATTTCCTTTGTGATTTGTTAAAAGCAGATACATTGGATGCTTTTGGTTTAATTGGGATATTCGTTGTGTTTTGTTTAAAGTTGGATTCATGGAATTTTTTGATTACTTTTATATAGAACATGAAAATATATGCTTTACTTTGGTGGGGTGGATTCAGAAACCTTAGTCTATTTATCATTTGCTTTAAAAACAATTTGGTTTAAGTTTATATTTCTTTGCACAATATAATACAAAATTTGGAACTAGGTTAAAATAGGGTTAGTTTAGATAAAAATATATTTTCACAATGCAATTCCCTGTGGCTTCGACCTCGCACTTGGACAATACTATATTGCAAACGACTTGTGCGCTTGCGAGTAATTTAAAACTCACAACAAGTTTTTGGCACCATTGCCGGGGAGTTATTTGGTTTGTGAAATTTTTGTCTGAATTAATTTTATTTTTCTACTAGTTAGTTAGCATTTTTTTATTTGATTTTTCTTACTGCAATTTTATTTTAGTTTATTTGTTTCTATTGGCAATTGCCCAAAAAAAAAGTTAAAAAAATTAAAAAAAATGTGGATGAATCCAGGACCGGTTTCACAGTCTTTAGAGGACGCCTTCAAGGATTTCATGAAGATGACCAGCCAGTCCATCAATACAACCAATACATTCAATGATGATAGCTGTTCCATCCGTGCTAGTCCTATGCATTTAGCACAGAATTGTCCATTTACGCTGGCTTTTGTCGAGTATTCTATGGAACAAATAATCGCTTTCAATGACTATTGGTGGCAATCAAATGGATCTTACTCCGAGACCTACAATCCAGGGTGGCGGAACCACCCTGATTTTTCATGGACACAAAACCAATTGATGCATCAGAGAGGAGCCCCTTATCATGCTCACAATCAATAGCCTTCCGAATTTCCTCCACCAGTTCCAAGTTATGGTCACTCAGCCTATCCAGCACCATCACCAGCTTACCAAGCTCCCATTCAAGTGCCAGTGTCGGTTTCACAGTTATTGGAGGATGCCCTCAATGATTTCAGGAAGATGATCGGCCAATCCATAAGCGAAGTAAGGAGTGCGCCAATAGTAAACACCCAAGTGATTGATAGGATAGAGAGTCGAATGGATCAAATCGTAAGTCATGTGGGTGAAGGAGAGAAGGGAAAGGTCCCCAGTCAACATTTGTCCAACCCGAAGGAACAGTTTGTGGTGGAAAATTCATCAACTCCTATGCACAGGCAGGAACAAGTGCAATTGATTGTCCCATTGAGGTCTGGGAGACAAGTGGAAAATCAAGTGGAAGAAAACCCAGCTATGCAACAAGGGCAAGAAAGTGGCAACAAGGAAAAGAGAGATGCTGAGCCATCTACAGTCACACCTATTATTAAGGATTTTCCTAGGTCGTTTGTACCAAAAGCGCCTTACCCTGGGAGATTACAAGCGCCCAAGAAAGGAGGGGAGTCTGAGGATATTGTGGAGGCATTCTTTGCTCAGTTTGGAGAAGATTTGGATTTGGATAAGCTACTTGAGCAAGCAAATGCTATGTTGGAGCTTGCTCCTCGGGAGAGCAGTAAGACGGAGGAGACTGTGGGTGAATCAAGCATTGAAGACCCCCTGGAGGCATGCTTTGCTCAGTTTGGAGAGGATTTGGATTTGGATAAGTTGCTTGAGCAAGCAAATGCTACTTTGGAGTCTGCTCCTCAGAAGAGTAGTGAGACGGATGAGACCACAGCACCTGAACCACCCAAGAAGGAACTTAAGCCTTTACCAAACAATCTTAAGTATAAGTTCCTAGGTCCAGCAGTTCCTTTGCGTGTGATTATAGCTTCAGATTTGGCTAAGGCTCAAGAGGATAAATTAGTGGACATTTTAAAAGAGCACAAGGAAGCTATCTGCTGGACTATTGAGGATGTCAAGAGAATCAGTCCCTTGATGGTGATGCCCAAGTTATTTGTGGAAGAGAATGTCAAGCCATCGAGGGAGCCACAAAGAAGGCTCAACACAGCTATGCAAGAGGTTGTGAGGATTGAAGTGATAAAGCTACTTGATGCAGTGATCAATTATCCAATCTCTGTTAGCAAGTGGGTGAGCTCGATTCATGTCGTGTCCAAGCGGGCTGGAGTGATGGTAGTGAAGAATAAGGACGACGAGTTGGTGCCAATTCGTGTTCAGTCAGGATGGAAAGTATGTATAGACTACCGTAAGTTGAATGCTGCCACAAAGAAGGATCATTTTCTACTCCCATTTATTGATCAGATGGTGGAGCGCTTAGTTGGGCATGATTACTAATGCTGGGTCTGGCTGAAGACGTTAAACTTAGCGCTCATGGGAGGCACCCCACAGCATATCCTTTCTGTATATTTATTTATTTATTTTCATATTTATGATTAATGTTTGTTTATAGTATTTTTTGTTTTTTCAGTCTTTATTTTTCAGGGACAATGCGTACTTCAGTTCAAGTTTGGGGGTATGCTATAAGCCATACCAGTCCAAATAGTTCTCCATATCCTAGGTCAGCTCTTTCCATATTATTCACACATTGGGGTCAATGTGCAATTTAAGTTTGGGGGTATGGGAGACACATTTCATACACTTTGTCCTAATTTGTTGTTGTTTTTTAGTGAAGATAAATGCATGTTCATGTTCGTCTGAAAATTTTAGTTGACTTGAAAAATTGTGATGTGGTTTCATTGGTGAGCTTAAAAATTTTGAACACATGATCTGATGATAGAGTTTTAAACCTTAGTTACTTACTTTAGGCATTCGAGAATTCACATGTTTGATCTAATCTAACATGAGCACATATTTGTGTGAGGTATGACATGTAATTTTAATGTGTATGTTTCCTTATCTTAACTGAAACTGGATGACTTGTTGGATAAACACTTGGGCATAGAAAAGCGAGAAAAAAAAATTAAAAAAAAGAAAAAAAAATAACGATCATCATCAATAAACTTTCCACTGAGTAACTGGACCTCTTGCCTCAGTAAGCAGTGAGTGTTCACGTCAAAAGGTGGGAATTTTATTCATAATGATTATTGCGAAACTTTCCGTTGAGTAACTAGACCTTTTGCATCAGTAAGCAGTGAGTGTTCACGTCAAAAGGTGGAAATTTTGTTTGGTAGCAATAAGATCAGTTCAGTTTTGTAGCCTTTATGACTCGAGTTAGTAAGTCCTTGGGGGTGTCTTTACACCTAATGCCCTAAAAACATCTGGTTTGGGAGTCATTGACTCAACACTCGTTACATGGGTCAATTAGAAAGCTTAAGGGAACTAACATAGCAGAGCTTTATTAAAAAAAAAGAAAAAAAAGAAAACTATGGCATCATTCTTCATTTTGATGAGAAATTCTGTGAATCTTGAGACATGGAGACATTGTACATTGAAGTTATTTGGAAACTTCATCTGTATATGCTAATACACTTTACACTGATTCAAGCTTGTGATGTCTTAGCCTGCCTCTTGTAAGTAATTAGGTTTTAAAATTGCTATTCATTGCGAAGATGAGTTATATTTTTAAGCTTGCTCATGAATAAATATCATGGTTTTGAGTGTTTCTTAAATTTTTGGATACCATGAGTGATGAACTTATCTTTGTGTTTTTTGTTTGTCATTTAGTTTTTTATTTTGTTTTGCTAAGGGACTAACAAAATGTAAGTTTGGGGGTATTTGATGACTACCAAATATTGCATATTTTGGCCACTTAATTTACATTTATTAGCTTAAGAAGTTGTTACTTTGATTTGTTTTCGTTGTTTTTCAGGTTTACAAGCACTAGGAAAGGAGTTCACTAAAATTGCCAGAATTGCCTGTACATATTAGTCATTTTTGTGGATTTTACTGTATTGATTCAGGAAGAACCATGAGATGAACCATATATGCTTGGAAAGATCCGTAAGTCTATTTTCTGAGGAATTTTACGGCTCGTAAAAATGATTTTTCTAGAGAAAGTTATGGCCGTTTTAGTAAACAAGGGTCGAGTTGAAGATGTCTAGTGCGATTGATCGCACCAGACTTGCGATGGATCGCAAGTGCGTACTCGCACATCCCACATCGATTGAAAATGTTTTGCAGTGCACCAGCATGCGATCGATCGCACCATGCTATGATCGAGTGCACTCGAGCAGTATGCCATATCGAATTTGTAACCCATTGTGCTCCGGGACTACCCCTATAAAAGCACCATCTCACTTCATCATTCAGTGTGCAATTCCTGGGCCATTTGGTGTAATCCGGTGGACATCTGCTAGCATTCTGGTGGATCCCGAAGGCTTTGCTACCACGAGGGGAAACGCCGCCCAACAATGAGTGAAATTTCTCCCATGTATAGTAATTTATTTCTTTTTATTTAGTTTTAAAGTTTAATGTTTAGCACTTGTATTGTGAACTCTATTTTCATTATTATGAGAGGCTAAAATCTTCAGCTAAGGTTGAAGATGAAGCCTTTCCTTTGTTTAGCATTGTATTTTTAGATTTGCGCATAACGATTATGATGTTTTTAGTATAAATGTTCTGTTCAATTATTTGAGTAGATCTTATGATTGATTGCTTTTAGTTGTTAAATTGGATATTCCTTGTGTTTCATTTGATGGATACATCGAATTGTTTTCGATTAAATTGGATTTCCTTTGTGATTTGTTAAAAGCAGATACATTGAATGCTTTTGGTTTAATTGGGATATTCGTTGTTTTTTGTTTAAAGTTGGATTCATGGAATTTTTTGATTACTTTATACAGAACATGAAAATATATGCTTTACTTTGGTGGAGTGGATTCAGAAACTTTAGTCTATTTATCATTTGCTTTAAAAATAATTTGGTTTAAGTTTATATTTCTTTGAACAATATAATATAAAATTAGGAACAAGGTTAAAATAGGGTTAGTTTAGATAAAATTATATTTTCACAATGCTATTCCCTGTGGATTTGACCTCGCACTTGCATAACACTATATTGCAAACGACTTGTGTGCTTGCGAGTAATTTAAAACTCAAAATAGGCAACTGGCAACTCAGCACCAGCAGTTGGTATCTCAACACCAACAGCTGATGACCTCACATGAATAGCTCATGGAAGAAATAAGACAATTTTGGACTGAGATGAGACAAACCACAAAACATGATCAAGCCATTCAAGGACTAGAGGTATAAATGGGACAATTGGCCAAGGAATTGAGTAGTAGAAAGCAAGGAGAGCTTCCAGCCCAACCAATACCTAATCCAAGAGGACACCAACAACTAAATACTGTGACAATCCTAAGAAGTATAAAGATCATAGGTGTCGATAAGCCTGCATAAGCATCTCCAGACAAACCATCAGCATCAAAGGTAAGTGAGACGGAGAAAGTGAATGCACCACCCTTCCCGCAAAGCTTATTTAAACGAAAGAAAGAAAATAAACTGCTTGACATCTTTGAAACCTTGCAGAAAGTCGAAATAAACATTCCCTTATTAGATGCAATACAATAAATACCTGTTTATGCTAAGTTTTTAAAATATTGTTGCACTCATAAGAGGAAGTTGACAGTAACCTTGACTGAAGAAGTAAGTGTTGTGCTACTAAGAAAACTACCACCAAAACTAAAAGATCCGGGTAGTTTCATTATTCTTTGTAGGCTAGGTGACCAGCTATTTGAGCATGCACTATTGGATCTAGGAGCGAGTGTCAATCTGCTGCCATACAGTGTATTCGAGACACTAGGCTTGGGGGAGCTTTAACCAACCTCCATCACTTTGTAACTAGCTGACAGAAGCATCAAACGATCGAGAGGTATTCTTGAGGATGTTTTGGTAATAGTAAGTAAATTTGTTTTACCTGCTGATTTTATCGTATTAGATATGGAAGAATGTACTATGCCATTACCTCTACCCATCATCTTAGGAAGACTCTTTATGATAACTACTAACACAAATATTAGTGTAAAAAAGGCATTATCACTATGAAGGTAAATGATGAGGAAATAGAATTCAAAATATTTAACACATTAAAATCAACCAACGATGATAATGAATGTCCTAATGAAAGCTTGATGCAAGGTGTTATGGAGAAAGTTTTTCAGGTCCTTCATAGTGATCCATTAGAGACCACCCTCAACCATGGTGTCCTAAGGTTAGATATTGAGCCAAAGGATGAAAACGTGATTAAAGACATCAATAAAGGCATGCACCCCTTGAAGAACACACCAAAGTTTCCAAGAAAGTAGACTATTTATTTATACAGTTTAGTAGTTTCTACTTCATTTTTGTGTTTTATGTGTTTTTCATAGGACTTGGACAAAAAGATGATAAATTATAGCTTTTAGGAGTAAAAGTCAAGATCTACCATCCAGCAAGGTGCGCTCGAGTGCACCCCATTGAGATCGAGCACACAAGAGCACGAGCGCACACCTGCGCTCGAGTGCATCCCGTATACACTCGAGCACATCACTCTAGAGGCGGCAGAGTTAGATATAGAAAGAAGTCTCCAGGCTCCAAATAGGAAATTAGGGTTTCGGGACACCATAAAGACCCTATAAATAGTCCTGTAAAACACATAAACCATACCCTTTGTTTTAGATTCGAAGTAGTAAGCTTAGGAGAGGAATTGACGACTCGTCTCACGAGTCTTCTTCGGTTTTACTTTTCTGTTTTTATTACATCATGTTTAGAATGTTTAGTTTACTTAGTATGTGTAACTAAACTCCTATAGGGCTTGATTGAAGCCCTAGTTATGCTTTTCCACATGTTCATTCATTGATTATCTTTGCTATAGTCTTGTTAGAATATTTAACTTGATTAATACCCATTTGTATTTACATTCCTCATATTTATGTGCCTGATCAACGTATACATGTGGTATAGATAAGTTAGTCGAATCAATTTGGATGACCGAGTCCTGGGTTCGACATTAGTAACAAGGGATATCCACACTAGATTTCCGGGTTAATCAATATGGGAAACTAGGAGCAGACCAAGCCCTAGGTCCCGTGTGGTTACCGATCTCCACAACCCTCATGATCTCTTAAGGAACAACTCAGTATACACCCATGCTAAATCCCTTAAGAGAGAAAAGAGTTAGAGTATACATCATACCTAACTCGTTGCATAAGGAAATCAACAGCCTAAGGTGTGGACCAAGCCCTTAGGTTGGCAACCATTAGATATTCATGATAAGGCTAGAGCATTGAAGCTTTACTTAATGAGAAAGTATAATTAGGGTGGATATCGTAGTCCTATGTTCTCATTATTGTTATTCTCTCACAATCAAACTGCTATTTCTTTTTTTTTTTTTAACTTGAAGAAACTAATTCTAAAACGAAATTCACCAATCCCTGTGGAAATGATCTCGCACTTGCACACTATGCTACCATAGACCTTGTGCACTTGCAAGTAAAACTCGGACAGTTATTTGCATATTTATTTAGGTAGATAATCGCTCATACAAGTTTTTGGCGCCGTTGCCGGGGAGTGCACTAAATTTCTTTTTAGAATTAAAATTTTCATTTAGTTTGATTATTATTATTTCCTTTTTAATCTATTCCATTCTTAATTATTGTTTTTAACTTATTTTTTTCTTTTTATCAAAACCCTAATCAATTTCCTTTTTCTCTGTTTCAGGTACTCCAGGAGAGCTTTCTGTGCCACTTGCGATCGAGCATACCCTCTTGTGCGATCAAACGCAATTGAGGCGTAGTGTAATCCGAGCAGTAGTGTTTGACTGCTGCACTCACGTAACTGCCACCGATTCATGCACGGACGTCGATCCAAGAATCTGGCATTCTTTCCCCTTGGAGCTAGAGAGGACTATCCGACAAAGACATAGAGATAACTCGGAAGAGGATGAATGAGGAATTGAGGAAGAAAGACAGATGGCAGAACAGATAACCGAACAACATCCACCTGAGCAAAGGCCGATGAAGCACTCTTTCATCCTGCAGAACCTCGATCAACCATCGTGCATCGTGTATCAACCTGAGGCGGAAGGAAACTACTACATATCTCCACAGATACTCTGTGCATTGACTCACTTTAGGGGCACACCTAGTGAAGATCCACATTTACACCTTCGAGAGTTTTTCGACCTCTACAAATTCCAGCACATCCGAGGCTTAGACCAAGAAGGAATAAGGTTAATTCTTTTCCCTTTTTCCTTGAAAGATAATGCTAAATTATGGTATAATTCTTCGCCTGCAGTTGTCATCCACACTTGGGAGGAGTTGACTAGCAAATTCCTAAGGAAGTTCTTCCTAGCCCAAAAGACGAGGCAAATGAGAAAAGAAATTCAATCCTTCCAACAAAAGGATGGTGATCTATTCTTCGAGGCCTAGGGACACTTCAACGAGCTACTACTCAAGTGCCCACACCACAACCTACCCAAAGACGAACTGGCACAAGCTTTCTATGAAGGTTTGAGTGATTGTAACAAAAACATTGTGGATTCAGGTTGTGGAGGAATACTAATGGAGAAGAGCAACGAAGAGGCTGTGGAACTCTTTGAATCCCTGAGCGAACACACGCAACAGTTCTCTTCTCGAGGTAGACATATAACCAAGAGTAAGGGTATGTATGAGGTAGGCTTAAACGGAGGATCATCTTCTCAAATGGCTGCTGTGGAGAGGAAACTTGACCTATTAGTTAAAGCCATGGCTGCTCAGAACACCTCAACTAACCCACCAGCTACACCACTCCAGGTATGTGCCATTTGCTCACAATTCGATCATAATACTGATACGTGTCCCTTGTATTCATCTGCAGATCATGAGCAAGCCAACTTTATGGGACCAAATAATTATCTGCCGAAGAACAACCCCTATGCAAACACATACAACCGTGGATGGCAGAATCACCCTAATTTCTCATGGAGCAACAACCAAAACAATCAAGGGCAGCAAAGAAACTTCCAACCAACAGCCCAATCTTCTCCTGAACTAAAGAAGAATGATATAGAAAGTCTTGTGAGGCAACGAACGTCTCAGCAGCAACAAATTATGACTTCACAAGATCAGTTCATGGTAGAAGAAAGGCAATTCCGAACTGAACTAAGGCAAACCACAGCGAAACACGAACAAGCCATCCAAAGGTTAGAAGTACAAATAGGACAATTAGCTGAGGAGATAAGTAGCAAAAAGCAAAGGGAGATTCCAGCTCAACACCTTGGGGGACATCAAAAACTTAAAGCTATCACGACCCTTAGAAATGGTAAAGTGATAGGGTCCGATGAATCTACAACAACATCAAAGGTGAGTGAGACGAAGAAGGTGAATACCCTATTCTTCCCGCAAAGGTTAGTAAAACAAAAGAAAGAGAATAAATTACTTGACATTTTTGAAACCTTGCGAAAAGTTGAAATAAACATTCCTTTGTTAGACGCAATTCAACAGATACCAGCTTATGCTAAATTTCTAAAGGATTGTTGCACTCATAAAAGAAAGTTTCAAGAACATGAGACTGTAGCCCTAACTGAAGAGGTAAGTGTTGTACTGTTAAGAAAACTCCCACCAAAACTAAAGGATCCGGGTAGTTTTACCATTCCCTGTAGGATAGGTGATCAGTTATTTGAGCGAGTATTACTAGATTTGGGAGCGGGTGTAAACTTGCTACCATACATAGTATTTGAAACCCTAGGATTAGGGGAGCTACAACCAACTTCCATTACCTTACAGTTAGCAGATTGAAGTATAAAAAGACCTAGGGGTATTCTCGAGGATGTCCTAGTGAAAGTGGGTGAGTTCATTCTACCTGCGGATTTTATTGTATTAGATATGGAAGAATACCTTATGCCATTACCATTGCCCATCATTTTAGGAAGACCCTTCATGAGAACTGCTGATACAAAGATCTGTGTGAAAAAAGGGTACATTAAGTATGAAGGTAAATGGGGAGAAAATAGAATTTAAAATATTTGATGCATTGAGATTACCTCAAGATGATATGGAATGCTTTAATGTATATATGATACACAATTTTGTTGAGCAAACTTTTTAGGTCCAGCACATCGACCCCTTAGAGACTACTCTTACCTATGGCCTTACAATTGTGGACATTGAGCAAGAACCAGAAGATGTCACTAGTGGCATTATAAAAGTTGTGCACCTCCTTGAGGCTTCTCCAAAATATTCCAGTAAGTATGCTCCTCCATTTGAAACTCTCATGCCTACTAATACCACTCTTCTTCCTTCTATTTTCCAGGCACTGATTTTGGAATTAAAGCAGCTTCTAGAACATTTAATTTATGCCTACTTGGGAGAGAAGAAAATGTTACCGGTGATTGTGGCTTCTAATTTGAGTATGGGAGAAAGAGATAAACTATTAAGAATTCTAAGGGAGTATAGATCCGCCATTGGATGGACCATTGCTGACATTAAAGGAATAAGTCCGTCTAAGTGCATACATAATATATACCTTGAGGATGAAGCAAGGCCCACTCGAGAGGCTCAAAGAAGACTTAACTCACACATGAAAGAGGTAGTAAAGGTCGAGATATTAAAACTGTTAGATGTTGGCATTATCTACCCTATCTCGGACAGTAAATGGGTAAGCCCGGTTCAAGTTGTTTCTAAGAAGAGTGGGATCATAGTAGTGAAAAATGAAGATGAAGAGCTCATACCCACAAGAAAAACAACTGGTTGGAGAGTATGTATTATTATAAAAAATTAAACAAAGTTACTAGAAAAGACCATTTTCCCTTGCCATTCATTGATCAAATGTTAGAAAGATTAGCTGGCCACAGCTACTATTGCTTTTTGGATGGGTACAGTGGATACAACCAGATTGCTATAGCACCCGAAGATCAAGAAAAAACTACCTTCACATGCCATTTCGGTACATTCGCTTATCAGAGGATGCCGTTTGGATTATGCAACGCACCAGCCACTTTTCAAAGATGTATGATGAGCATATTTTCCGATATGGTGGAGAAATACATTGAGGTATTCATGGACGACTTCAGTGTCTTTGGTTCCATGACCACCTAAATCATTTGGAGAGCATCCTAAAGAATTGTGAAGAAAGTAACTTAGTGCTAAATTGGGAGAAATGTCATTTCATGGTTCAACAAGGCATTGTGTTAGGTCACTCCATCTCTAACAGAGGTATTGAGGTAGACAAGGCTAAAATAGACATTATTTTCAAGCTACCTCCTCCTCTCACAGTCAAGGGTGTTAGAAGTTTTCTCGAGCATGCCGATTTTTATAGAAGATTCATCAAAGACTTCTCTAAGATTTCAAGACCTCTGTGTGCACTGTTAGCTAAAGATACCAAATTCGAGTGGACTAATAACTGTATGACAGCTTTCAACACACTAAAGGATGTTCTAACCTCCGCCCCAATAATAATGGCACCAGATTGGAGCCTTCCATTTGAGTTAATGTGTGACGTTAGTGATTTCTCCTTGGGAGCTGTCCTCGGTCAAAGAGTCAATAAGGTACCTCATGTTATTTACTATGCTTCTAGAACTTTAAATGACACCCAGCTTAACTATTATACTACCAAAAAAGAATTGTTAGTTGTTATTTTTGCTTTGGATAAGTTTAGGTCATATCTTATTGGCTCTAAAGTTATTGTATACACTGACCATGCTGCTTTAAGATATCTATTTTCTAAAAAAGATGCAAAGCCTAGGTTACTCAGATGGGTGCTCCTATTGCAAGAATTCGATTTGGAAATCAAGGACAAGAAGGGCAGTGAGAATGTGGTTGCAGATCACTTATCAAGGCTACCCTACGAGAGTGATACAAATGAGTTGCCCTTAAATGAAAACTTCCCTGATGAGCAGTTGTTCACACTAGAGGTAAAACTCCAATGGTATGCTGATATTGTAAATTATTTAACTGCTAAAGTTTTTCCCCCAGGTATGACAACACAAGGAAAGAAGTGGTTGATATCTATGTCTCGACACTACCATTGGACGATCCCTACCTTTCCAAATTCTATCCCGATCAGATCATTCGACGGTGTGTCTCAGAAGATGAGCATTTGAGCTTATTACAACACTGTCACCAGTTTGCTTATGGAGGACATTTTGGGGCAAGGAAAACAACACTTAAGGTACTACAATCCGGTTTTTATTGGCCTAATCTGTTTAAAGACACCTTCACATTTTGCAGCTCATGTGATAGATGCCAACGAACAGGTAACATCTCATCCCAAAACCAAATGCCCCTACAAAATATCTACATAGTAGAACTTTTCGATGTGTGGGGCATTGATTTCATAGGTCTTTTTCCAAATTCCTTTGGTAATTTGTATATTCTTGTGGGTGTGGATTATGTGTCTAAATGGGTCAAGGCAGTCCCCTCAAAGACTAATGATCACAAAGTGGTGTTAAAGTTTCTACAGGATAGCATCTTTACCTGGTTCGGAACACCAAGAACGATCATCAGTGGCGGAGGCAACCACTTCCATCATCATTCTTTTGCCGCACTCATCAGAAAATATGGAATCACCCATAAGGTTGGCACCCCATATCACCCTCAGACTAGTGGCCAAGCAGAGATAAGTAACCGAGAAATCAAAAGCATCTTGGAGAGAACCGTGAATCCTAGTTGGAAGGACTGGTCCCTACGACTTAACGATGCTTTATGGGCACACTAGACAGCTTATAAAACACCAATTAGGATGTCCCCATACCGCTTAGTCTTTGGTAAAGCTTGCCATTTACCTGTAGAGCTAGAATATCGAGCCTATTGGGCCATTAAACAATTCAACTTCGATATGAAACAAGCGGGGTGAGAAAAGGAGTTTGCACTTAAATGAGTTAGAAGAATTATGGTATGATGCATATGAGAATGCCAAGCTTTATAAGGAAAGGGAAAATGCCTATCATGACAAACAACTAGTACGAAAAGAGTTTCACGTAGGACAAAAGGTACTACTCTACAATTTAAGATTGAGGTTGTTCCCAGGCAAACTCAAGTCCCATTGGGCTGGATCGTATGTGGTTACCAAGGTCTTTCCACATGGGGCTTTGGAGATTCATAGCCCCACTGGTAATCAGACATTTACAGTCAATGGACACCGAGTCAAGCCATACCTCGATCTCACCATACCTCTTCGGGACGAGGACTTAACACTTCAAACTGTACAATATATAGCTGATCCTCGGACACCTAAAATCCCAGTTTCTATAGCATATAACGTCCCTGTTGATGCATTACGATTAAGCGCATATACCCCTTGCGATTGAGCGCAATTACACCAGAAACTACCTCCTGCACCCGGTACCTCTTCGACTGCACCCACTGATGATCAGCAGTGAGAGGATACCCCGTCTGGCTGAAGACGTAAAACTTAGTGCTCATGGGAGGCACCCCAGACATATCCTTTACATTTTAGCAATTTTCTTTTCTTTTGTTTATCTTTATATTTACATGTCTATTATTTATATGTCTTGTTTTCTAGAATAACGTTTATTTTTCTTTATCAGGTACCTAGTGCATGCATCCAGTTCAAGTTTGGGGGTGTGTACAAGTAGGCAAGCAACCTAGTTCTCCATCTCCTAAGTCAGATCTTTCCATGCCGCACACACATTGGGGACAATGTGTATTTTAAGTTTGGGGGTAGTGGGAGATACTAGACATTGTTACACACATACTTGAAACACATGCACACACTAAGTCCCTTACACACACACTTGAAACGATTACGCCCAAAGAGTAATGTGGTAGTTGTAGCACAGCTTTCGGGTGTCGATTCCATATGGAAACAAGTTAATTACAAGAGAAGATGGAATCCTTAACACGAACGATAAAAGTTGAACGGGAGAATTTGAATAATAAAGTAAAGTGATATGAGAATTGTGTAATTGTAATGATGGATATAATAAAGAAACAATAAGGTTCTAGGAATCCTCTCTAGGTCTGTTGCCCTAATCCTAACTTGACTCAATTGTTTTTATCTCGATTGCAAGTTTCACATCCTAAATAGGAAATCGGCAAATATTCAATTAAAGCGCATGTATAAACCCTAATGTAATTGATATGAATTACCCTTTACTTTCAAGTTAAGCACACATGACCTATCCTATAGATTTATCAAGAGACGAAAATATATCTAAATAACAATATCGTAGCAATGGACAAACCTAAAAGATAAATCTACCAGACTCAATCACATCCAAACAAATTGACATAAGAAAAGCATGACTAGACTTATATCTAGGAGAAGCATGCAATCACCGGATTAATAGGAAATCTTCTAATTAAATCAAAGAGTAAATCATAACAATGTTTAATAATAATAATAAATCCAAATTACAATGAATCAAGACTAGAAAGTAAGAACGACTACACCTAGGGATTCATCCCTTCGCCTTGCTTGGAGATTAGTTGGCCATGAGGGAGAGTGTGGCAGCCTTCATGGTGTTTTCCCCGGCCTCCGGCCTCTAAATTTCCTCCTAAAAGCCCTCTGGATTACTCCTAAAGGCCCTCTAGATTCACTGCTAGATGATCCGAAAAGATGAAGTGAAATGGGGTTTTTATAGGGGAGTTTCCGGAGTGCAATGTGTTTCCATTCCGATGTGGGATACTGCCCATGTGCGCTTGATCGTAGCATGGTGCGATCAAGCACACTATGGTGCACTGTAAGTTATTTTTGACCGATGTGGGATGTCGCGAATACGCACTTATGATCGATCGCAGGCCTGGTGCGCTCAAGCGCACTAGGCATCCTCTAGCATGACCTTCGTCTACTAAAACTGCCATAACTTTCTCTAGAAAAATCATTTTTACGAATTGTAAAATTCTCCAGAAAATAGACTTCCGGATCTTTCTAAGCATATATGGCTCATCTCCTAGTTTTTCTTGTATCAATACAATTTAATTTGCAAAAATGATTGATCTATACGGGCAATTCTGGCAATTTAGTGAAACTCCTTTCCAAGTACTTGTGAACCTTCACTCCGGTGTTCATCAAGTCATTGTGCTTCAAGCAATGATAGCCTTTCCATCTCTTTTGAACTTAAAGTACCTGAAAATGCATTGAAATAGATCAATGATCCAAGAATGACACTTTAGAGTTGTTAAGGTATAAAAGTGCAATTCAAACCTAGATCAACCCTAAAATGCTAACAATTAAGTACTGTAAAGATGCATTTTATGACTCTCATCACAACCCCCAACTAGCTTATTGCTAGTCCCTAGCAATTCAAGCAAAAACAAGAGATGAATTCTATGGTAGGAGTCAAAAACAAAGTAAAGCAATATTAGTGTTAAACTCGGAGCAATTCACTCTTGTCTCAAAAATTGCACACAACATACAGCACATAGGATCATTAAATATCACACAAGTAAAAAATAATCCAAACATCAATCTTAAAATCGTTATTGACTCTGAATATCCATCTTACCACAATCCATTAATCCAAACACTCGGATGATTTTATGCATAACATTCATGAATACAAGTCTTGGCCTCTAAAAACATAATAAATTGCGTGACATCAATCACAAAAACAAGTTCCATAGGCTCACTTTTCAAATCACTCTCCACTATTGTAGAAAAATCACACTACATTAGATCAATAGGTCTTTAATAAGCTTGTAATGTTAGGCTAAGGTAAAGGTTAAGAAAGAACGGGAAGGATTCACAAGTAAAAGAACTCAATCTCTTAGCCTTAAACACAACAGCTTTAAGCACTTGATAACCTTTACTTCAACACCCAACTCTTTCAACCATTTTTAATAAGAGCATATCTCTCAATAAATCACCACTTTTCTTTTCTTTTCTTCTTTCTTTGCCATAATTCACTTATCTTTTTCTTTTATTTTGTATTTTGGCATAAGACCATTCACCTCTTTTTTCATTTTTTTCTTTTCTTTTCTTTTTCGCAACCCCCAACTTATCTCCTTTAATGTACTTGGATTGTGGTAGTGATATATATATTTCATATTTCCATCCTTACTCCTTTTAAGTGCTTTTCAACAAATGTGTATAACTAAGTTTTTTGGAAAGAAAGGTAAGGATAAAAAAATTTTAGGCTCATAAAGGTGAGTGAATGGGCTATTGAAAGAAATAAGGCTCAAATTCTTTTTCAAGAAAAAGCTCAAATAGGTGACTAGCGATAAATATAGCAATGGTAGGTTTGAAAGGCTCAAACGGTTCAAAAATGGCCTATATCATGTCCTAAGTAATGTGCATTCTAGGAATTCCCCTCAAGTGATTATCAAATAAGTTCTAGAGCTTGTCAAGACCGCAAATGTATTCACAAAGTAATCACACATAAAACTTCTCTAAATGTTTTAGACTAATCATACAATATTACCGCAAACTAAAGTCTCAAGCCAAATGCAGATTGATACTTAAATTATTTTCAAACTGAAGCAAGATTTAATTTCTTCTAAATGCTATATGCTATCTCAATTAAGTTCATATCATTGACATGTGAATAAACTCTAAGGCTAACACCAAGCATGCTAAAAACAAACAAAAAGGGAAGATGACATCAAGCAGTTCAATGATGATTACGCCCAAAACATAACGCGGTTATTGTAGTATAGTTTTGGGGTGTCTATTCCACAGGGAAACAAGTTAAGTACAACAGAAGGTGTAAACCTCAACACAAACGATAAAAGATTAAAAGAATCTGAGTTGTTTGAGAAAAAGGGTAATTGTGTAAATAAGTTTAAAATAAAAATGACAAGGTTCCGGAAATCCTCTCTAGGTTCATTGCTCAAATCCTAACTTGATTCAGTTGTTTTTATCTCGATTGCAAGTTTCACATCCCAAACAGGCAATCGAAAAATATTCAATTAAAGTGCATTTATAAATCCTAATGTAATTGTTACGAAATCTTCTTTACTTTCAAGCACACATGACCTAACTTATAAATTATCAAGAGATGACGATATATCTAAACGACGATACCGCAGCAATGGACAAATCTATAAAAGAGATCTACCAGACTCAATCACACCCAAACAGGTACACACAAGAAAAGCCTGACTGAACTTATATGGAAAAGAAGCATGCAACCACCGGAGTTATAATAAATCTACTAATTAAATTAAAGAATAAAACATAACAATATTTAACGAAAATAATTCTAACTACAACCGAATCAAATAAAGGAAAAATAAGAACAACTACACATAGGGATTCATCCATTCGCCTTGCTTGGAGACTAGCCGGCCATGGGGCTCATGTGTCCTCGAGTTGCCTCCGGCCTCCCGACGATCATCTCTCCCGACCTTCAAACTTTAAACTTCGGGTTCCTCCTAAAGGCCCTCTAGATTGCTCCTAAAGGCCCTCTGGATTCATCCCCGATTTATTTCCAAAGCTAAAGTGGAGTGGGTCTTATATAGGTAAATACCAAGAGTGCAATGTGTTTTCCATCCGATGTGGGATGTGAGATATAGAAATATGTTTTCCAACTGATGTGGGATGTGGGATTTAAGCCCAAAATCACGCTGAAATCCCGCACAGCCCGTACAGCCTGACCTTTGTCTACTAAAACTGCCATAACTTTCTCTAGAAAAATCCTTTTGATGAACCGTAAAATTCTCCAGAAAATAGACTTCCGGATCTTTCTAAGCATATATGGTTCATCTCCTTGTTCTTCTTGTATCAATACAGTTTAATTTTCAAAGATGATTGATCTGTACGGGCAATTCTCACAATTTAGTGAAACTCTTTTCCAATGCGGGCAGCAATTGTTGCTCTTTTAAGCCCTCCATCTTGTCCTTCCAGAAGTATTCTTTCACTCCAGTATGCCTCGAGTCTTTGTGCTTCAAGCAATGATAACTTTTCCTCCTCTTTTGAGCTTAAAGTACCTGAAAATGCATCGAAGTAGATCAATGATCCAAGAATGATACTTTAGAGTTGTTAACATATAAAAGTGCAATTAAAACCTAGATCAACCCTAAAATGCTAACAATTAAGTACTGATAACAGGAATTTTATGACTCTCATCAAATGAAAAACATGAAAAACAAGAATATGTTTCCTCCTTCACCCCCAACTTAAAATAAGCATTGTCCTCAATGTGAAAGCAAAAGTTAAGGAAACTCCCTTTGTAGCCAAAAGTGCACAGAAGCTGAAAATTATGCACCACCATTTGAACTGCTTCGTATATTTGTCCTTAGAAAAGAAATACGAAATAAAACTGGAAAACAACAAAATAATAATAATAAACAAGAAAAAGAAAAATGAAAAATAGTAAAAATAAAAGGATATTTTGTGGGTTGCCTCCCATGAGCGCTAAGTTTTACATCTTTAGCCAGACGCTCTTATTCCCTCCTAGAAAAACATAGGTTGAATGCACCAGCCACTGTTTCACTGCCAAATTCAACGCTTCTATGCTTTGGAGAGGCCTCAAGGATGTCATTAGTAACATCTGTAAATTCTGGCTTGATATATGCTCTTGTGAAGCCATGGGTGAGGGTGGACTCCAATGGATTAAGGTGTTGGACCTTTTCCATGAATGAGTCAATCATGTATGCTTGGTGGCTTTCATCCACATCTTCTAATTTTTTCGTTGTTGGGATGTGTAATAACTTACCACTTAGTGTCTCAGTGGCATTCACCTCATTCAAATTCTGTTGCGCCAGGTGCTGACCATGGGAAATGGGCTGAGCTTGAGAATAGAACTTACCTCGCTCACTCACACTCAAGTAGCTCATTAACTTGGACACTTGACTCTTTATCTCTTTATTTTCTTCAACAGCCTACGTAATTAAAGATTCAAGTCTTTGATTAGTCTTACCCTGTGCCTCAATAAAAGTATGTAAAGTGTCTTCTAAAGAACTCCTAGAAGATATAGGTGCATGACATGGTTCAAGATATAGTGCAGGGGGTTGTGTAAGCTGCTGGTTTTTCGGACTTCCAACTGAAATTTGGGGTGATTTTGTCATCTCGGATTATAAGCTTCAGAGAAGGGTGCCAAACGCTCCTTATACATCCCTCTCATCTCAGCCAATGTGGGGCACTCTTGGGCGAGATGATCTACCGCACCACACACAAAACACGGTTCAAAATATTTTGCATGATTAGCTATGTGTGTTGGCTTTGAGCTTTTAGTTTTTAACACATCTAGTTCCCTAGTGAGTATCTCGACCTTGACCTTAAGGTTATCCTCTTCCCTAAGATGGTAAATTCTACCACCATTTAGGTGCCCTATAGGTCGTTACCTATTTGTGCTTTTAGTAGCACTAAGTCTAGTCCAAGTGTGAGCTTTTTCAGCAAGCTCATTGAGGTACTCTATAGCTTCATCAGGATCTTTCTCCAAGAATTCACCATTACACATCATCTATGCAAATTGGCTCTCTCTATATGTAAGCCCCTCATAAAAATAGCTTACCAAGCGCCAACTCTCATACCCATGGTGAAGGCACATACTCAATAATTCCTTAAATCTCTCCTAAGACTGATACAAACTCTCGCTGTCCTTTTGTGCAAAGGTGAAAATTTGCCTTTTTAAAGCATTAGTCTTATGTTGGGGAAAGTATTTATTAAAGAAGGCCCAAGTCATCTCAGCCCACGACCCAATAGATCGAGGTCTTAGTGATATAGCCAACTCTTAGCTCTATCCTTCAAAGAGAAAGGAAAGAACTTAAGTCTCACAATATCATCAGTTTCATTTTGACTATGAAAAGTCACGACTACTTCCTCAAACTCTCTAATGTGTACATATGGGTTTTCGTTATCCAAGCCATGAAATGTAGGGAGTAACTATATCATCCCTGTTTTAAACTCTAGTTGGTGAGTATTGGCTGGAAACATGATGCATGATGGTGTGGCTGTGCATGTACGGTGGAGGTAAACCTGAAGTATCCTAGCAACATTCTCATTAGGGTTATCAGCCATGTTAACAAAATCCTCTAAATTCTCTGATGAGGATGCACTATGGTTTGATCTAAACAAGGTTTCACTCTCGGTCTAAGCATGCACCAAATGAATCAGAGAGGAAATAAATAAAATAGAATAATAATAAAAAAATCAAAAAATCAAAACTTAGAAAAAACGAACAATAATGATAATAAAAAATAATAATGCAGCAAGCAAAAAGAAGGAACAAAGTTACCCCCTTTACAGCTGCAGAAAAGAAAAACTATTTACAACTCTTCTACCGTCATGTCAAAAGTTGACAATCTTCTTTGTACTAAAGTACATTTCCCCGGAAACGGCGCCAGAATTTGATTACGCCCAAAGAGTAATGCGGTAGTTGTAGCACAAATTTGGGGTGTCATTTCCATAGGGAAACAAGTTAATTACAAGAGAAGATGGAATCCTTAACACGAACAATAAAAGTTAAACGAGAGAATTTGAATAATAAAGTAAAGTGATATAAGAATTGTGTAATTGTAATGATGGATATAATAAAGAAACAATAAGGTTTCGAGAATCCTCCCTAGGTTTGTTGCCCTAATCCTAACTTGACTCAATTGTTTTTATCTCGATTGCAAGTTTCACATCCCAAATAGGCAATCGACAAATATTTGATTAAAGTGCATGTATAAACCCTAATGTAATTGATATGAATTACCCTTTACTTTTGAGTTAAGCACACATGACCTATCCTATAGATTTATTAAGAGACGACAATATATCTAAATGACAATATCACAGCAATGGACAAACCTAAAAAATAAATCTACCGGACTCAATCACATCCAAACAAATTGACATAAGAAGAGCATGACTAGACTTATATTTAGGAGAAGCATGCAATCACCGGATTAATAGGAAATATTCTAATTAAATCAAAGAGTAAATCATAACAATGTTTAATAATAATAATAAATCCAAATTACAATGAATCAAGACTAGAAAGTAAGAACGACTACACCTAGGGATTCATCCCTTCGCCTTGCTTGGAGATTAGTTGGCCATGAGGGAGAGTGTGGCAGCCTTCATGGTGTTTTCCCCGACCTCCAACCTCTAATTTTCCTCCTAAAAGCCCTCTGGATTGCTCCTAAAGGCCCTATGGATTCACTCCCAGATGATCCCAAAAGATGAAGTGAAGTGGGGTTTTTATAGGGGAATTTCTGAAGTGCAATGTGTTTCCATTCTGATGTGGGATACTGCCCGTGTGGGCTCGATCGCAGCATGGTGCGATCGAGCGCACTATGGTGCGTTGTAAGGTATTTCTGATTGATGTAGGATGTCGTGAGTGCGCACTTGCGATCGATCGCAGGCCTGGTGCGCTCGAGCGCACTAGGCATCTTCCAGTATGACCTTCATCTACTAAAACTGCCATAACTTTCTCTAGAAAAATCATTTTTACAAACTGTAAATTCTTCAGAAAATAGACTTCTGGATCTTTCTAAGCATATATGGCTCATCTCCTGGTTCTTCTTATATTAATACAGTTTAATTTACAAAAATGATTGATCTGTACGGGCAATTCTAGCAATTTAGTGAAACTCCTTTCCAAGTGCTTGTGAACCTTCACTCTGGTGTTCATCGAGTCATTGTGCTTTGATAGGAGCTTAAATATTCATATTTAAACCCCTTAATTTATATTTGTTAAGCTCTTTTTTTACGTATTTCATTCTATTTTACATCCTTTTGGTGTTTTCTGTGCTTTCATAGGCTTGTGAAGAAAAGAAAGCATTTTGAAGCTTTAAAGGAAGAAAACTGAAGATCTGGAAAGAGCTAGTGTGATCACGCGCAACATGGCTACGATCAAGCACACAAGCAATCACGCACACATATAGAAGGCTTGAGCGCACCAATGCGCTCGAGCGTAGAAGTATGCGATCGAATGCACACGCACAGAGAGGCAGCAGAGCCAGTTTTGGAAAGATTTATTCCGGACCTATTTTGGAAATTAGGGTTTCAAGGCACCTTTAGAACCCTATAAATAGCCCTGTAAAACACAGAAACAACATCTCCCTTTTGAAGAGCTTATCTTCCTTTTAGTTTAGTTTTTGTTCGGGGAGATCGGAGAAGGAAACTGTGGAGGAGAATTGACGACTCTTCTCTCGGGTTTCTTCTTTCCTTTATTTTTATTATGTGTACTTAAACTTTTAGTAAGGGCTTAGTTGAAGCCCTAATTATGTTTAATCAATAATTCAATATTGGCTCCTTTGCAATACTTATGCTGTGATTCTTAATTTGATTAATACCTATTTTTATTTACATTCCTCATATGTGTGTGTCTGATCAACTTATGCATGTGGTATGGATCAGTTAGTTGAATCAATTTAGATAACCGAGTTCTGGGTTCAACAATAGTAACAAAAGATATCCACACCGGATTCTTGGGTTAATCAACATGGGAAACCAGGAGTGGACCAAGCTCTAGGTCCCATGTGGTTGTAGATTTCAACAGATTCTATGCACTCTTAAGGAACAACTCAGTATACACCATGTTGAATCCCTTAAGAGAGAAAAGAATTAGAGTATACACCATGCCTAACTCGTTGCTTAGGGAAATCAATAGCCTAAGGAGTGGACCAAGCCCTTAGGTTGACAACCAGTAGGTATTCATAGCATAAATAGAGCATTGGCATATTGTTTCGTTAGGGTAGCATGATTAGTGGTGGATACCAAGTCCCTACGTCTTTATTATTATTGTTTAAACTCAATATTTATTCCCATTTATTTTTACTTTGTGAAACTAATTCTAAATTGGAATTCACCAATCCCTGTGAAAATAATCTCACACTTGCACACTATGCTACTACTGACCTTGTGCACTTGCAAGTAAAACAAAGACAGTTATTGGCATATTTAATTAGGTAGATAATCCGTCACAACAAGTTTTTAGCGCCGTTGCCTGGGATTTAGCTAAATTTCTTTTTGGAATTATTTTCATTAGTTACTTTTATTTTATTTTATTTTGTTCCATTTTATTTTTAGTTTTTTTATATAAAAAATTAGATTTATTGCTTCTTTTCGTTTTCTGTTTTTGTTCAGGTGTGCAGAGGAGGAGTTTCTGTCCTCTTTGCGATCGAGCGCACTCCTTGGTGCGATCGAGCACAAGCACAAAAGCTCCAGAGAGTACCCAAGAAGCAATATTGAAACTACTACATTAAAGCTTTTCAACTAATTCATTCAAAGGAGAAGCACCAATGGCGGAAGCTAGATATGCTTGTCTAGATGCTATGGAGAGGAAGCTAGATATGCTCATAAATGCCATGACTATTCAAAACATCTCACCTAGTCCGTGAGCCAAACCACTCCAGGTATGTGCTATATGTTCTTGTTTTGATCACACTACTAACACTTGCCCTTTGTATTCATCTGCAGATCAAGAGCAAGCAAATTATGTGGGAACGAACAACTACAACATCTTTGCAAATACCTATAATCCTGGATGGTAGAATCACCCCAACTTCGCATGGAACAATGCCCAGAATGCCTTGAACCTTCAAGGGCAGCAAAGGAACTCTCAACAAGTAGCTCAATCAATTCTAGAATCAAAGCAAAGTGACCTAGAGGGTCTTGTAAGGCAGTTGATGACTTCACAAGAACAATTTATGGCAGAAGAAAGACAATTCCGGACTGAGCAAAGGGAAATCATTGCACGACATGAACAAGTCATTCAAAGATTGGAAGTACAAGTAGGGCAATTGGCTAAGGAGCTACATGAACGAAAGTAAGGTGTTGTTGAGCAAGTTTTTCATGTCCATCACATTGATCCATTGGAGACCACCCTCACCCATTATTTCAAAGGATAAGATATTGAGCCAAAATTTGAAGATGTTACTGATGACATCATTGAAACTGTGCACTTCCTAGAGGCCTCTCCAAAGCATCCAAGTAAGTACACCGATCCATTTGAACTTCATGTGCCTACTAACACTATTTTTTTCCTTTCTATTGTCCAGGCACCATACTTGGAATTCAAGCAGTTGCCAGAGCACTTAACTTATGATTATATAGTAGAGAATAAGACACTACCGGTGCTAGTTGTTGTCAATCTTAGTTTTGGGGAAAAATAAGGCTTGGTCCGGCTGAAGACATTAAACTTAGTGCTCATGGGAGGCACCCCACAGCTTATCCTTTTATTTTATTTTTTTAATATTTCTTGTTTTTTATTCTTTTTGTTTTCCCATATTACGTTAGTTTTTCTTTTTTTAGGGACAATGTGTGCATCCGTTCAAGTTTGGGGGTGTGATATGAGCCATACCGGCCCAGTTAGTTCTCCATCTCCCAGGTCAAGTCTTTCCATGTTATTCACACATTGGGGACAATGTGTAAATTAAGTTTGGGGGTATGGGAGACACATGCACACACTAGGTGCCAGTCTTTTTTTTTTTTTTTAGAAAAGATAAATGCATGTTCATTTGGTAACAAAAATTTTGGTTGAATTAAAAATTTGATAAAACTTCATTAATAAGCTTAAAATCTAGAACATATAGTCTTATAATAGGAATTTTACAAAGTTTAGTTACCTACCTCAAGGCACTTAAGAACTCACGAGTTTGATCCAGATCTGACAAGAGCACATTAGCACGCATTTGTGTGGGGTATGACATATAATTCTTTTGTATATGGTTCCATGACCTAACTGTTATCGGATAACTTGTTAAAAACAACACTTTGGCATAAGAAAAATGAAGAAAAATGTTCATCATGCAAAAAGAAAATCGAAAGCTTCTAATGATCATTAAAAACTTTCCACTGAGTAACTGAGCCTCTTGCCTCAGTAAGTAGTGAGTGTTCATGTAAAAAGGTGAGAAGTAAGCCTTTAACGATCATAATAAAAATTTTCACTGAGTAACTGGGCCTCTTGCCTCAGTAAGCATTGAGTGTTCACATCAAAAGGTGAAAATTTCATTTAGAAGCATTAAAACCTGTTACTTCCATAGCCTTTTTGACTCGAGTTAGTAAGTCCTTAGGGGTGTCTTTACACTTAATGCCCTAAAACCATCTTGTTTGGGAGTCATTGGCCAAACACTCATTATAAGGGTCAATTAGAAAGCTCGATGGAACTCAACATGGCAAAGGTCGCATGATAAAAGAAAAGAAAAAGAAGTAAGCATTATGCCATTTTTGTTCTCTTTGATAAAGAATTCAATAAAGGTTTGGGCATCGAAACACTATACACTAAAATTATGTAAAAACCCCATCTTATATGTACTAACTCATCACACACAGCTAACTCATCACACACAAATCAAACTTGCGATGCCTTACGCCAACCTTAGGTAAGTAACATGAACTTTTGAAAATCCTTTTTCAATACAAAAATGTGTTTTTATTATAAGCTTACTCATGAACGGTTATCATAGTTTTATGCACAACCCAAATCTTTGAGTATCATGAAAATAAATTTATCTTTAATTTTGTTTTAACAAAGTCTTTCGTTTTGTATTGCTAAGGGACTAGCAATATGTAAGTTTGGGGGTGTGATAGGAGCTTAAATATTTAAGCTCATTAATTTACATTTGTTAAGCTCTTTGTTTACGTATTTTATTCTATTTTACTTCCTTTTTGTGTTTTCTGTGTTTTTCATAGGCTTGTGAAGAAAAAAAAGCATTTTGAAGCTTTAAAGGAAGAAAACTGAGGATCTGGAAAGAATTAGTGTGATCGAGCGCAACATGGCTACGATCAAGCGCACAAGCAATTGTGCGCACACATAGAAGGCTTGAGCGCACCCATGTGCTCGAGTGCAGAAGCATGCGATCGAGCGCACACGCACAGAGAGGTGGCAGAGCCAGTTTTGGAAAGATTTCTTTCGGATCTATTTTGGAAATTAGGGTTTCAAGGCACCTTTAGAACCCTATAAATAGCCCTGTAAAACACAGAAACAATATCTCCCTTTTGAGGAGCTTATCTTCCTTTTAGTTTAGTTTGTGTTCGGGGAGATTGGAGAAGGAAACTGTGGAGGAGAATTGACGACTCTTCTCTCGGGTTTCTTCTTTCCTTTATTTTTATTATGTGTACTTAAACTTTTAGTAAGGGCTTAGTTGAAGCCCTAATTATGTTTAACCAATAATTCAATATTGGCGCCTTTGCAATACTTATACTATGATTCTTAATTTGATTAATAACTATTTTTATTTACATTCCTCATATGTGTGTGTCTGATCAACTTATTCATGTGGTATAGATCAATTAGTTGAATCAATTTGGATGACCAAGTCTTGGGTACAACAATAGTAACAAAAGATATCCACATCGAATTCTTGGGTTAATCAACATGGGAAACCGGGAGTAGACCAAGCCCTAGGTCCCGTGTGGTTGTCGATTTCCACAGATCCTATGCTCTCTTAAGGAACAACTCAGTATACACTATGCTGAATCCCTTAAGAGAGAAAAGAGTTAGAGTATACACTGTGCCTAACTCATTGCTTAGGGAAATCAATAGCCTAAGGAGTGGACCAGTCCCTTAGGTTGACAACCAGTAAGTATTCATAGCATGAATAGGGCATTGGTATATTGTTTCGTTGAGGTAGCATGATTAGTGGTGGATACCAAGTCCCTACTTCTTCATTATTATTGTTTAAACTCAATATTTATTCTCATCTATTTTTACTTTGTGAATCTAATTCTAAATCAAAATTCACCAGTCCCTGTGGAAATGATCTCGCACTTGCACACTATGCTACTACTGACCTTGTGCACTTGCAAGTAAAACAAGAATGGTTATTTGCATATTTAATTAGGTAGATAATCCGTCATAACATGCTTCAAGCAATGATAGCCTTTCCATCTCTTTTGAACTTAAAGTACCTGAAAATGCATTAAAATAGATCAATGATCCAAGAATGACACTTTAGAGTTGTTAAGGTATAAAAGTGCAATTCAAACCTAGATCAACCCTAAAATGCTAACAATTAAGTACTGTAAAGATGCATTTTATGACTTTCATCACATACACACACTAAGTCCCAGTTTTTTTTAGGAGAGATAAATGCATGTTCCTTTGGTAAACAAAAATTTTGGTTGATTTAAAAATTTGATAACACTTCATTAGTAAGCTTAAAAACTAGAACACATAGTCTTGTATTAGGAATTTTACAAAGTTAGTTACCTACCTCAAGGCACCAAAGAATTCACAAGTTTGATCCAAATTTACACAAGCATATTTAGCATGCATTTGTATGTGGTATGATATGTAATTTTTATGTATATGTTTCCATGACCTAACTATAATCGGATAACTTTTTAGATTAACACTTTAGCATAGAAAAATAAAGAAAAATGTCCATCATGCAAAAAGAAAAAATAAAATGCTTCTAAGAAATCATTAAATAAAATTTCCACTGAGTAACTAGACCTCTTGCCTCAGTAAGCAGTGAGTGTTCACGTCAAAAGGTGGGAATTTAACTTAACAACCATTAAGACCTGTTAGTTCCGTAGCCTTTTTGACTCGAGTTAGTAAGTCCTTAGGGGTGTCTTTACACCTAATGTCCTAAAACCATCCGGTTTGGGAGTCATTGGCTAAACACTCATTACAAGGGTTAATTAGAAAGCTTAATGGAACTCAACGTGGCAAAAATCTCATAATGAAAGAAAAAGAAAAAGAAGTAAAAACTATACCATTTTTGTTTTATCCGATAAGGAATTCGATGAAAGTTTGGACACCGAAACACTATACATTAAAATTATTTGGAAGCTCCATCTTCTATGTGTTAATTCACCACACACCAAATCAAACTTACAATGCCTTAAGCCAACCTTAGGTAAGTAACTTGAACTTTTAAAATCCTTATTCACTGAAAAAAATGTGTTTTTATTATAAGCTTACTCATGAACGGTCATCATGGTTTTATGTGCAACCCAAATTTTTGAATATCATGAAGAATAATTTTATCTTTAGTTTTGTTTTGATATAGTCTTTCGTTTTGTATTGCTAAGGGACTAGCAATATATAAGTTTGGGGGTGTGATAAGTGCTTAAATAGTCATATTTAAGCCCCTTAATTTACGCTTGATAGGCTCTTTGTTTATCTATTTTAGTAGATTCTACTTCATTTTCGTGTTTTATGTGTTTTTCATAGGGCTTTGACAAAAAGATGACATTTTGGAGCTTTAATGAATAAAAAGTGAAGATCTGCAAAACCAGCAAGGTGCGCTCGAGCGCACTTCCCTTGTGATCAAGTGCACAGGCACACGAGTGCACACTTAAAAGGCTCGAGCACACACATGTGCTCAAGCGCAGACTCATACGATCGAGTGCACGCACACCAGAGGCGGCAGAGCCAGAATTGGAAAGAAGTCTTCGGACCTTGAATTGAAAATTAGGGTTTTGGGGCACCCTAAGAGCCCTATATATAGTCTTGAAAAACACAGAAAATACACTTTTTGATTGGAGCTTGAAGTTGTAAGCTGTGGAGAGGAACTGATGACTCGTCTCCTCAACATTCTTCAGGTTTTATTTTTCTGTTCTAGTTTAGTTATGGTTATGATGTTTAGTTTACTTAGCATGTGTAACTAACTTCCTAATAAGGCTCGATTGAAGCCCTAATTATGCTTCCCTATATATATATATATATATATATATATATATATATATATATATAATCATTGATTGCCTTTGCAAATAGCCATGTTATGATGCTTCAATTGATTAATGCCTGTGTTTATTTAAATTCTTCATATGTGTGTGCCTGATCAACGTATGCATGTGGTATGGATAAGTTAGTTAGATCAATTTGGATGACCAAGTCATGGGTCTGACAATTATAACAAAAGAAATCATCGTCGGATTCTTGGATTAATCAACATGGGAAACCAGGAGCGGAATAAGCCCTAGGTCCCGTGTGGTTGTTAATTTCCACAACCCTTATGCTCTCTTAAGGAACAACTCAGTATACACCATGCTGAATCCATTAAGAGAGAAAAGAATTAGAGTATACACCATGCCTAACTCGTTGCTTAGGGAGATCAATAGTCTAAGGAGTGGACCAAGCCCTTAGGTTGACAACCGTTAGGTATTCCTGATAGGGCTATAGCATTGGCACTTAATAGAAAAATATGATTAGTGGTGGATATCAAAGCCCTATCTTATTATTATTATTAATTCACACTCAACATCTATTTCTATCTTTTTATATTGAGAAACTAACTCTAAATTGAAATTCACCAATCCCTGTGGAGATGATCTCGCACTTGCACACTATGCTACTATTGACCTTGTGCACTTGTA
This sequence comes from Bretschneidera sinensis, assembly GCA_023935145.1. Taxonomy (NCBI): domain Eukaryota; kingdom Viridiplantae; phylum Streptophyta; class Magnoliopsida; order Brassicales; family Akaniaceae; genus Bretschneidera; species Bretschneidera sinensis. The sequence continues at coordinate 25,166,954 of CM043703.1, forward strand.
AGTAAAACTATACAATTATTTGCTTATTTATTTAGGTAGATAAATACACAACACTCTTCAATGGAGCTCTCTCGGGTTTCTTCTTTCCATTATTTTATTATGTGTAACTAAACTTTTAGTAGGGCTTGGTTGAAGCCCTAATTATGCTTACTCAATTATTCAGTATTGGCACATTTGCAATATTTATGTTGTGGTTCTTAACTTGATTAAAGCTTGTTTTTATTTAAATTCCTTATATGTGTTTGCTGATCAACATATGCATGTGGTATGTATTAGTTAGTTGAATCAATTTGGATGATCGAGTCCCTGGTTTAACATTAGTAACAAAAGATATCTACGCTGGATTCTTAAGATTAATCAACATGGGAAACCAGGAGCAGACCAAGCCCTAGGTCTCGTGTGGTTATCGATTTCCATAGATCCTATGCTCTCTTAAGGATCAACTCAGTATACACCATGCTGAATCCCTTAAGAGAGAAAAGAGTTAGAGTATACACCATGCCTAACTCGTTGCTTAGGGGAATCAATAGCTTAAGGAGTTGACCAAGCCCTTAGGTTGACACACATGAGATATTCATAGCATGATTAAAGCATTGGCATACTGTTTTGTTGTGGTAACATGATTAATGGTGGATATCAAGTCCCTATGCTTTTATTATTATTTCAAACTCAATATTTATTTCTATCTTTTTATAATGTGAAGTTAATTCTAAATCGAAATTTACCAATCCCTGTGGAGAAGATCTCGCATTTGCACACTATGCTACTGTTGACCTTATGCACTTGCAAGTAAAATAAGTTCGATTATTTGCTTATTAATTTAGGTAGATTTTCGCACAACAGAACACTCACTGCTTACTGAGGCAAGAGGTCCAGTTACTTAGTGGGAAGTTTATTTAATGATCATTATGAGCAAAATTCTCACCTTTTGACGTAAACACTCACTGCTTACTAAGCCAAGAGGTCCAGTTACTCAGTGAAAAGTTTATTTAATGATCATTAGGAGCATTTTATTTTCTCTTTTTGTGCAATAAATTTTTTTCTATTTTTCTATGCCAAAGTGTTCATCTAACAAGTCATCCGGTTACAGTTAAGTCATAAAAACATACATATTAAAATTACATGTCATACCCTACAAAATTATGTGCTAATATACTCGTGTCAGATTAGATCAAACTTGTGAATTCTTAAATGCCTTAAAGTAAGTAATTAAACTTTTAAAACTTTATTATTAGACCATGTGTTCTAGATTTTAAGCTTACTGATGAAATCTTATCACAATATTCATTTAGATTAACCAAAATTTTCAGAACGATATGAACATGTATTTATCTTTTCAATAATAATAAAAAAAACTGGGACAGAGTGTGTGTGAATGTGTCTTCCATACCCCCAAACTTAAACTACACATTGTCCCCAATGTGTGAATAACATGGAAAGATCGAACCTGAGAGATAGAGAACTAGCTGGCTGGTGTAGCTCACAGCACACCCCCAAACTTGAACTGATGCACACACATTGTCCTTGAAAGAGAAAAATAAAGGTAATACCGGAAAACAAAAAATACTAAAAGTAAACAGTTATGAGAAAAACAAAAAGTCAACATAAAAATAAATACCAATAAGAAATGTGAAAAATACTAAAAATAAAAGGATATATTGTGGGGGTACCTCCCATGAGCGCTAAGTTTTACGTCTTCAACCAGACGGTGCACCACTCTCACTGATGGTCTCCAGATGGTGCAAAAGATGAGGTACTAAGGGCGGGAGGTAGGCTATCAAGAATGGCCTATAGTATCGCTTCCTGCCTCACAAAGCATGCCTCCAAACCATCGATACACTAATGAACTAGTAATGTAGCCTCCCGATCCTCCCGTCAAATATCGGAAAGCTCACACCGAAAAGAGGACATCTCCTTAAGAATGTGTTGGTACTCAGTTGGTCCCATGTCAGTATGGTCCTTCTCCCATGTCTGGCTCGCTACTGGGTCCTCGATCTCTATAGGATCATCATCCACCCTTTCAGTAGTAGGTGCATGCCCTCGGAGTCCTTCCGGCATGTGTGACTAGCTCTAGGTCCACTGACTCTTCCTAAAGAATGGGTGGTCCCGGACTGGTCCATTAATAGAGGAGCCCTTTATTCCCTTCTTCTTAAAAATGTATAAGAGGAGGAACGGGAATGGGAGCCCCTAAGCATTAGTAGTGGTGACCTGGCGTGCATGGACGTAGTCCCAAAACTTATGAAGCTGGCCCCAGACGATAGCCGGGGTAGAGTACCAGTGGCCTCTATGGAATGTATATAGCGCCTATAAGAACTGGTCACACCTCTGAGTCTTGTGTCCCAATGGGCACACATTCCGTTGAAGAATGGAATCCATGAGCTAGAGTCGTGGAGGCAACTTGGACCGGCTCCCAGCATTGTTGTGCCGATCGACATACTGCACACACATGTCCTCAATGATGGTGGACAAGGAAAAAGACTCCAGTTGCTCATCTATCTGGGTGTCCTCAAGAGGAGACACATGATTACGCCCAAAACAGTAATGTGGTTGTTGTAGCACGGCTTTGGGGTGTCGATTCCATAGGGAAACAAGTTAACTATAAAGAAATATGTAAACTTTAATATGAGATGATATAATAAGTAAAGAATCTAAAATTGATGATGAAGTAATTGTGTAGGTTTGTGAAATATAATAGAGAGGCAACAAGGATCTGGAATCCTCCCTGGGTTCGTTGTCCTAATCCTAACTTGATTCAGTTGCTTTTATCTCGATTGCACGCTTCACATCCTAAACATGCAATCGACAAATATTCAATGAGAACATGTGTAAACCCTAATATGATTGTAATGAAATACTTTTTATTTCTGATTCATGTATGTACGATTTATCCTATAGGTTTATCAAGAAATGACAATATATCTTTGTTGATGATATTGCAGTAATGGACAAACCTAAAGGCTAGACTTACCAGACTCAATTATACCCAATAATCTTGACATAAGAGAAGCATGACTAAAGTTATATCAAGGAAAAGATACAATCACCGGAATAGATAAAATCTTATAATTAGATAAAGAAATAAATCATAACAATGTTTGACAATAAATTCTTATTACAACTGAACCAAATAAGGATAGATAGGAACAACTACACCTAGGGATTCATCTCTTCGCCTTGCTTGGAAGTTAGTTAGCCATGGGGTTCATGGCTAAACTCTTTTGTGGATGAGAGTTGCTGTCTTCAACTTCTGGGTCTTTGCTCATAGCCAAGATGTCTTCTCTTAAACCCTAAGTGTCTTATTTATAGTACAAAAGACCAAGAGTATTCTTGGGTTTAATCTAGTGTTTAAAAACCCTAATTAAAGTCTAACTCGGAGATGTAAATGCGTGTGCGCGCTGCGGTGCTGTTGGGGAGCACCTCGGTGCTAGGCATAAGCTGGAATGGGTGACCTTCTAGGCGCCACGATGCTATTGAGGAGCACTGCGGTGCTGGTTGGTGGGTCAGAATGTGCATGTTTCTGGGCACCGCGGTGCTGGCCTTTTTGCTGATAATCTCCATGCTTTGCTGTTGCGCGATTATATACCTAAATAATTAAGCAGATAATCGTACTCATTTTACTTGCAAGTGCACAAGGTCATCTCCACAGGGATTGGTAAAGTTCAGTTTTTAGAATTAATTTCTTTAAGTAAAAAGAAATAAAATAACTGTTGTGTGTGATTTGATAATAATAAAGACATAGGGCTTTGATATCCACCACTAGTCATACTTTCCCAATTGTATAAGGTATCAGTGCACTAGCCTTATCATGTATACCTACTGGTTGCCAACCTAAGGGCATGGTATCTACTCCTTAAGCTATTGATCTCCCTAAGCAACGAGTTAGGCATGGTATCTACTCTAACTCTTTTCTTCCTTAAAGGATTCAACATGGTATCTACTTGAGTTGTTCCTTTAAGAAAGCATAAGTACTATGGAAATCGATAACCACATAAGACCTAGGGCATGGTATCTACTCCTGGTTTCCCATGTTGATTAATCTAAGAATCCGGTGTGGATATCTTTTGTTACTAATGTTAGACCCAGGACTTGGTCATCCAAATTGATCTAACTAACCAATTCATACCACATGCATACGCTGGCCATACACATACATATGAGGAATTTAAATAAGCACATGCATTAATCAAGTTAAGCAACATAATAAAGGCTATTGGCAAAGATTTATCAATGAATAAATATATGAGAAAGCATAACTAAGGCTTCAATCGAGCCCTATAAGAAATTTAGTTACACATGCTGTCTAAAAACATCATATATAAACTAAACATAAAGAGAAGAATAAACCCAAGAGAAGAGGCGTCAATTCTCTCCCAAGCTTACAACTCCAAAAAGATAAAAGCTAAGAGAAATGTTCTCTAAGTTGTGTGTTGTGTGTGTGCTTTATAGGTTATTTATAGGGTTTGAGAAGTCCTAGAAGGTGCAGGAAACCCTCAACTTCCTAAACCAAAGAAAACTCTTTATTTCCAAAACAGGGTTCTGCAGTTTACTGTTCACGCCCGTACATGTGCGCTCAATCGCACACGTTTTGCACTCGATCGCAGTGCTGCGCTCAATCCCTCTTCTGTTCGCACGATCGCAATGTGTGCTCGATCGTATTGCATGGTGCGATTGATCGCAGCTTGACCAGAGACTGCTCCAGGATTTCCAGGCTTCTTCCTTTAAGTGCCAAAACTGCTTCTTTTCTTCCAAAACCTATAAAACACATGTGAAATACACAAATGAAGTACAATGAACTAAATTAACGTAACTAAGGACCTAATAAATGTAAATAAGGGGGCTTAAATATGAATATTTAAGCACCTATCACACCTCCAAACTTACAAATTGCTAGTCCCTTAGCAATACAAAAATTAAGAACTAAAATGAAAAAAAACAGATAAATCAAATGTTCATGGTGTCCAACAAAAGTTTAAATCTTACAATACTACGATGCGCATTCATGAGCAAGCTTAACAGATACAAACATATTCTTGCAATGAATAAGAGCTTTGAACGCAAATCACTTTCATGAGGCAATTTAAGACATCACAAGTTCAACTTTGGTGTGTGGTGAACTAGCACATAAAAGATTAGGTTTCCAAATAATTCTAATGTGTATGTTTCAATGTCTCAAGATTCACCAAATTTCTTATTAGAATCAACAAGGATGGTATAATTCTTCTTTTCTTTTGTTTGCGATATTTTTGTCAAGTTAGTTCCCTTAAGCTTTCTTCTTGACTCGTGTAACGAGCGTTTAGCTAATGACTCCCAAACCAGATGGTTTTAGGGCATTAGGTGTAAAGACACCTCTAAGGACTTACTAGCTCGAGTCAACAAGACTATGAAACTAACTGGTTTTAATGCTACCACTTAGAATTTTTTCACCTTTTGACGTGATACTCAATGCTTACTGAGGCAAGAGGGTCAGTTACTCAGTGGAAAGTTCTTTTTAATGATCATTAGGAGCATTTTTTTTCTTTTTGAGCATTAATCAATCTTTTCTATTTCCATATGCCAAAATGTCAATCTAATAGGTCATCTAGTTCACAGTCAAGCAAAAGAAACATACCAATCCAAATAACATGTCATACCCCACGCAGTTATGTGCTAGTGTGCTTGTGATAGTTTAGGTCAAACTTGTGAATCCTTAAATCTCTAAAAGGCAGTGATTTAGCTTCAAAACTTGTTTATTGGCCTATATGTTCAAAGTGTTAAGCTAGCTGATGAAGTCGAATCATAAAGTTCTGTTTAGATCACAAAAAATTTATTGGACAGAATGAACATGCATTTATCTATGGAAATAGCAACAAAACAGAAAAAAGTGGGACATAGTGAGTGTGTGAATGTGTCCCCATACCCCCAAACTTAAATTGCAAATTGTCCCCCAATATGTGAATAGTATAGAAGGAGCTAACCTGGGAGATGGAGAACTGATGACTGGCATGGCTCGTAGCATGCCCCCAAACTTCAACTGGATGCACTCACGTTGTCCTTGAAAAAGAAAGAGAAACAAACATAAAATGGAAAACAAGTAATAGATGGAAAAATAAACTACGAATAATAAAACGAAATAAACTAAGAAAAAGGATACGCTTTGGGGTGCCTCCCATGAGCGCTCAGTTTAACATCTTCAGCCAGACGTGGTATCCTCTCATTGCTGATCATCAGGTGGTGCAGCCGAAGGGGTACCGAGTGTCGGAGGTAGGCGATCAAGAATGGCTTGCAACATAGCCTCCTGTCGTGCTAACCGTGCCTCCAAATTGTCCATGCGTTGATGAACGAGTGTGGTAGCAGCAAAGACCTCACCTCGGAAGGAGGATAGCTCAGCTAGGAAGTGCTGGGACTTGGTGGGTCCCATGTCCGAATGGTCTTCCTCTTGTACTGGGCTAATGACCGGGGGCTCGGTCTCCATACGATCCTCCTCAACTCACTCAGCTGCTGGAGCAGGTACTGGGGGTCCTCGTGGCATGTGCGAGATGCTGTGTGTCCACTGAGCCTTCCCGAAGAAGAGATGCTCTCGCACTGGCCCGTCGCTGTGGGTCCCCTTAATCCCCTTTTTCTTGAGGATGGAGAAGGGTAGGAACGGGAAAGAGAGGCCCCAAGCATTGGCCGTGGTGGTCTGACGGCCATGTACGTGATCCTAAAACTTGTGCAGCTGGCTCTAAATGATAGCTGGGATGGAGTACCAGTGGCCTGTATGGAAGGCATATAAGGACTGGAGAAACTGGTCTCGTTGCTGTGTCTTATGCCCCAATGGACACACATTACACTGCAGGATCGTGTTGACAAGCCACAGTCGTGGAGGCAGCTTGGACCGGCTGGCCGCATTGTTATGCCTGTCGGCATACTGGCCAGCGCACATGTCTGTGATGATCTCTGTCAGGGTAAAGGACTCTGGTTGCTCCTCGATATCGGTGTCCTCAGGAGGGGACTCGTCAGTGCAATAAAAAGCAGCGACTATATCGGCACTAGTCACCTCGATGGGTGTGCCCAGGACTGAAGAAGTGAGAACTCCTGGTCTGCTGCAGTTAAATGATAGGCTCGCGTAGAACTGGACTACGAGCTGGGAGTAAGCAGTGGAACAGACCGGCTTAAATAGCCTCTTCAACCCTCGATGTCGAAATACTTGGACGGCCCATTGAGTGGCGTCCATGTGCCGGAATAGGTCATCGATGGTGAAGGTGGTCTCGAATAAAAGCTCTCTTTGCTCCATGTTGGGTCGAGATGATGAGGCACGATTGCTGGATGCACCAGAAGTGGAAACAGATGGTCTAGACATGCTTTTCTTAAGTTTCTGCCTGATTTGCGATCGATCTTAACGAGGTGCGCTCGATCGCACACTGGCTATGCACTCGACCGCAAATGCCGTGCGCTCGATCGCACATGGTCAGACTTTTTCTCGAACAGGTGGTGTGCACCAAAAAACCAAGCTATGGTTTGTAAGGTTTGAATTCGTTCCTAACCTCCTGCAAATAAAACAAGTATCCCATCACACATATGATAATTTATTTTTACTGAAAGTGTAAATAAAGCATGAAAAATGTGTGTGTGTGCATGAAATGGGTACCTCGTGTATGGGAGGAATATGGAATAGGGAGGGGGTACACGGTGGTGATGGCGGAGGATGGTGGTGATGGGGATAGGTTTAGGTGGTGATGGAGAGTGATGTGGAAGATGCTGGTAGACGAGAAGTTGCGAGTGAGAGAGAGTGTAAGGATGCGAGTGAACAGTGAGAGAGTATGAGTGCATGTGAGTGAAAATTTGCAGACTTATAACTGTACCCTCTGCCATAAGTGGGCTCGATCGCACACGGGATGCACTCGATTGCACTTGTGCGCTCGAGCATATTGACTGGCGCGCTCGATCGCACTCTTGCGCTCGATCGCATAGAATGTTGCGATCGATCGCAAGAAGTGTGCATAAGCAAAAACGAAAACTTACCTCCACTATAAAAATGAGAAATGTGGAACAGTACAACCTTACCATGTGCTAGTGGCCTCAGTACCACTAACCTCTGTAGAGATGCTTGAGCTGTATGAATAATTGAAATGAACTTGCTCAAGCACTCTCGTGCTACAGTGCTAGTTGTTTGGAAGGAAGCACTTCGAGCCCACATCCGGTGGTTCAAGTGCTTTTGATGGTTGCTTCATCTCCCATTTTGATGCCTGGTCAATAAAGTAAGTAAAGGTAGTGTGAGTAAGTGCATGAGGTTCAAATTGAATACCATACTTACTGAAAGGCTTTGGTGTGTTCTTGAAAAGGTGCACAACTTTATTGACGTCTTTAATCACATTGTCCTCCTCCGGCCTAATGTCCACTCTTGTGTCCTTATGGTTGGGGATAGTCTCCAATTGAACAGTGTGATGGACCTGAGAAACTTCCTCAACAATATCTTTCATGAGGCTCACATTAGAATATTTATTTTCCCCATTGACTGATTTTGATGTATTAAATATTTTAAATTCTATCTCCTCATTATTTACTTTCATAGTGACTACTCCCTTTTTTACACTAATGTTAGTATCAGCAGTTATCATAAAGGGGCGTTCTAGGATAATGGGGAGAGGTGATGGTAAAGTACAGTCTTCCATATCTAATACTACAAAATCAGTAGGTATAATGAATTTACCTACTCTTACCAACACGTCCTCAAGGATACCTCTCGGTTGTTTGATGCTTCAGTCAGCTAATTATAAAATGATGGAGGTTGGTTGAAGTTCCCCCAAACCTAGTGTCTCATATACACTATATGGCAGCAGGTTGACGCTCGCTCCTAGATCCAATAGTGCATGCTCGAATAGCTGGTCACCTAGCCTGCAAGGAATAGTAAAACTACCCGGATCCTTTAGTTTAGGTGGTAATTTTCTTAAAAGCACAACACTTACCTCTTCGGTTAAGGCAACCGTCTCATATTCCTGAAACCTCCTTTTGTTAGTGCAATGATCCTTTAGAAATTTAGCATATGTAGGAATTTGTTTAATGGCATCTAACAAAGGAATATTAATTTCTACATTTTTCAAGGTTTCAAAAATGTCAATTAATTTGGTCTTTCTTAGGTTTCACTAACCTTTGAGGAAATGGTGGGGGTATATTTACCTTTTCCATCTCACTTACTTTAGAGGTGGATGCCTTGTTAGGAGATGCTCGTGTAGGCTCATCGATGCCTATGATCTTTCCACTTCTCAGGGTTGTCACAGCATTTAGTTGTTGATGCCCCCCAAGGTTGGGTAATGTTTGAGCTGGGAGCTCTCATTGCTTTCTGCCACTGAGCTCTTTAGCCAGTTGTCCCATTTGTACCTCCAGTCTTTGAATAGATTGCTCATGTGCCACAGTGGTTTGTTTTTACTGAGTCATGAACTGTTCTTGTGATGTCACCAGTTGTCTTACTAGACTTTCGAGGTCGTTCTTCTTTGGTTCGGGAGTAGCATGAGCAGTGGGATGGGGGTTTCGTTGCTGTCCTTGATTGCTCCACGAGAAATTTGGGTGGTTTCGCCATCCAGGGTTGTACGTGTTGGCATATGAGTTGTTCTTTGGTGGATAGTTGTTAGGCCCCACGTAATTGGCTTGTTCTGGATCTACAGATAGAGGACAAGTATCAGTATTATGATCATATTGGGAACATATCGCACATACCTGTAGTGGTGTAGCTAGTAAGCTGGATGAGGCATTTTGATTAGCCATGGCATTTACCAATAAATCTATTTTCCTTTCCATCGCTGCCATTTGAGGGGAAGATCCTCCATTTACATTTACCTCATACATACCCTTTCCCTTGGTCATATGTCTACCTCGAGAGGAGAACTGCTGAGTGTATTCGCTAAGGGTTTCGAATAGTTCCATTGCTTCTTCGCTTCTTTTCTCCATCAGCACTCCTCCACAACCTTAACCAACAATACTCTTATTAGTGTTGTTTAAACCTTCATAAAAGGCTTGTACCAGTTCATCTTGAGGCAGGTTATGGTGTGGGCATTTGAGTAGCAGCTCGTTGAAGTGTCCCCATGCTTCGAAGAAGAGGTCCTCATCCTTTTGTTGGAAGGATTGGATCTCCTTCCTCATTTGCCTTGTCTTTTGGGCTGGAAAGAACTTCTTCAGGAACTTGCTTGCCAACTCCTCCCAAGTGTGGATGGAAACTACAGGAAAAGAATTATACCAAAGTTTAGCATTATCTTTCAAGGAAAAAGGGAACAGAATCAACCTTATTCCTTCTTGGTCTAGTCCTTGTATGTGCTGGAACTTGCAAAGATCGAAAAATTCTCGGAGGTGCAAGTGTGGATCTTCGTTAGGAGTGCCTCTAAAATGAGTCAAAGCATTCAAGATTTACGGAGATATGTAATAATATCCCGCTGCCTCAGGTTGATATTCAATGCATGATGGTTGATCAATGTTCCGAGGGATGAAGGAGTGCTTCATCGGTACTCGTGCAGGTGGTTGCTGGTTCTCGAGCTGTTCCGCCATTTGTGTTTCGTTCTCGATTTCTTCTTCATTCTCCTCGAAGCTGTTCCTTAGCTTTTCTCGAATAGTCCGCTCAAGCTCAGGATCAAGGGGAAAGAATGTTGGATGCCGGGATCGCAGTCCGTGCATAAATCAAGAAAACCGGTTTCAGTGCAGCAGTGCAACTCTGCTGCTCGGACAACTCTCTGCCCTAAATGCGCTCGATCGCACAGGAGGTTGCGATCGATCGCAAGTATCACAGAAAGTGTGATTTAGGGTTTTACGTGCCTGAAACAGAAACTGAATTGATTAGGTTTTGATAAAACAAAGATGGTAAAAATAAAGTAATAGTAATAATGATTAAACGAAAGTAATTCTAAAAGGAACTTTTAGTGCAATCCCCGGCAACGGCGCCAAAAACTTGTTGCGCGATTATATACCTAAATAATTAAGCAGATAATCGTACTAGTTTTACTTGCAAGTGCACAAGGTCAACAGTGTAGTATAGTGTGCGAAAGTAAGGTCATCTCCACAGGGATTGGTAAAGTTCGGTTTTTAGAATTAGTTTCTTTAAGTAAAAAGAAATAAAATAACTGTTGTGTGTGATTTGATAATAATAAAGACATAGGGCTTTGATATCCACCACTAGTCATACTTTCCCAATTGTATAAGGTATCAGTGCACTAGCCTTATCATGTATACCTACTGGTCGCCAACCTAAGGGCATGGTATCTACTCCTTAAGCTATTGATCTCCCTAAGCAACGAGTTAGGCATGGTATCTACTCTAACTCTTTTCTTCCTTAAGGGATTCAACATGGTATCTGCTTGAGTTGTTCCTTTAAGAAAGCATAAGTACTATAGAAATCGACAACCACATGAGACCTAGGGCATGGTATCTACTCCCGGTTTCCCATGTTGATTAATCCAAGAATCCAGTGTGGATATCTTTTGTTACTAATGTTAGACCCAGAACTCGGTCATCCAAATTGATCTAACTAACCAATTCATACCACATACATACGCTGGCCATACACATACATATGAGGAATTTAAATAAGCACAGACATTAATCAAGTTAAGCAACATAATAAAGGCTATTGGCAAAGATTTATCAATGAATAAATATATGAGAAAGCATAACTAGGGCTTCAATTGAGCCCTATAAGAAATTTAGTTACACATGCTACCTAAAAACATCATATATAAACTAAACATAAAGAGAAGAATAAACCTGAGAGAAGAGAAGTCAATTCTCTCCCAAGCTTACAACTCCAAAAAGATAAAAGCTAAGAGAAGTGTACTCTAAGTTGTGTGTTGTGTGTGTGCTTTACAGGTGTATTTATAGGGTTTGAGAAGTCCTAGAAGGTGCAGGAAACCCTAAACTTTCTAAACCGAAGAAAACTCTTTATTTCCAAAACAGGGTTCTGCAGTTTACTGTTCACGCCCATACATGTGCGCTCGATCGCACACATCTTGCACTCGATCGCAGTGCTGCGCTCGATCCCTCTTCTGTGCGCACGATCGCAATGTGCACTTGATCGCATTGCATGGTGCGATCGATCGTAGCTTGACCAGAGACTACTCCAGGATTTCCAAGCTTCTTCCTTTAAGTGCCAAAACTGCTTCTTTTCTTCCAAAACCTATAAAACACATGTGAAATACACAAATGAAGTAAAATGAACTAAATTAACGTAACTAAGAACCTAATAAATGTAAATAAGGGGGCTTAAATATGAATATTTAAGCACCTATCATTTGCCTCTCCGTAGCTATTCCTTTGCTTCGTCGTTCATGGACCCTTGGTGCTTTTAAACAACAATCGCTTCTTCTCTTCTTTGGACTCAAAACACCTGAAAATATGCTTCAATAAGTTAGTGGTCCGATGAGATTACTTAAGAGTTATCAACATATAAGAGTGCAATAAAGACCGAGAAGAATCATAAAATGCTAAAAATTAAACATATTTGAGGTGCATTTTATGGCTCTTATCACAACCCCCAACTAGCTTATTGCTAGTCTCTAGCAATTCAAGCGGAAACAAGAGATGAGTTCCATGGTGGGAATCATAAACAAAGTAAAGCATTACTAGTGTTAACCAAGAGTAATTCACTTTTGTCTCAAACATTGCACACAACATACACACAAAGAATCATTAATTTCACCTAAATCCATAGGTAATCCAAACATCAATCTTAAAATCGTTATTGACTCTTAACATCCATCTTGCCACAATCCATTAATCCAAACACCCGGATGATTTTATGCATAACAATCATGAATATAAATCTTGGCCTCTAAAATATATTAAATTGTGTGACATCAATCAAAAATCAAACTCCATAGGCTTATTTTTCAAATCACACTACATTGGATCAAAAGGTTTTTACTAAGCTTGTAACGTTAGGCTAAGGTAAAGGTTAAGAAAGAACAGGAAAGATTTAACAAGTAAAAGAACTTAATCTCTTAGTTTTGAACACAACTCTTTAAGCATTGGATAACCTTACTTCAATACCCCACTCTTCCAAACATTTTTATAAGAGCTTTTCTCTTAATAAGCCACCACTTTCCTTCTCTTTTTTCTTCTTTCTTTGCCATACTCTTATTATTTATTTGTTTTTTTTTTTTTTGGAAAATACTCATTCATCTTTTTTTTTTCTCATTTTCATTTTCTTTTCTTTTCCACAACCCCCAACTTATCTCCTTTAGTGTACTTAGGTTATGGTTTTCATATTTCCATCCTTACTCCTTTTAAGTGCTTCTCAATAAATTTGTATAACTAAGTTCTTTTTTTAAAAGAAGGTAAGGATAAAATATTTTAGGCTCATAAAAGTAAGTTAATGGGCTATTGAAAGAAATGAGACTCAAATTCTTTTTCAAGAAAAAGGCTCAAATGGGTGACTAGTGATAAATATAGCAATGGTAAGTTTGGAAGGCTCAAACGGTTCAAAAATGGCCTATATCATATCCTAAGTAGTGTGCATTCTAGGAATTCGCCTCAAGTGATTATCAAATAAGTTCTAGAGCTTGTTGAGACTGCAAAAGTATTCACAAAACAATAACACATAAAACTTCTCTAGATGCTTTAGATTAATCATACAATCTTACCACAAACTAGAGTCTCAAACCAAGTGAAGATTGATACTTAAATTAATTTCAAACCGAAGCAAGATTTAACTTCTTCTAGATGCTATATGTTATCTCAATTAAGCTTATATCATTGACATGTGAATTACATTCAAGGAAAACACAAATCATGCTTAAAACAAAAGGTAAGGGAAGGTAACACTGAACAATTTTAAAGAAATACGTTTCCTCCAACCCCAACTTAAAACTAGCATTGTCCTCAATGTTTAAAGAGAAAGAAAAGAAAACTCCCTTTTTGGTAAACACGAGTGCACAGGTGCTGGAAAATGTGTACTACTGGGTGAAGTACTTGCCATTCTTCTTGCTGAAATTCCAATCTACAACATAGAACAAGACAACAAAGAGAAAACAACTTTGTTGTGCCCTTGGGATTCCGACCATCTGTTAGGTTAGTACAGGAAATAAAAACAAACAAAATAAACAACAAAACAAACAAAATAAACAATAAACAAACAAAGAGAAACAAACAAAACAAAGAACCTAAAACTAATCCTCTAAATTCTCATCATCCTCTTCATTTTCTTAACTCTCCTCGTCTTCTTCATTCTCCTCACCTTCCTCAGGAGTGGGATCAAAAAATGAACCCAGATAGGGTGGCATAGTAAGGAAGTGATCCATATTACAACCAAAAGTGGAGGCAAGGTGGTGGCACATCTGACCAAAAGAAGACTAGACCCCGACTTGAAAATCGGTCTGTTAAGCCAAAAATCTGTTTTGCCGAGCTAATATTTTGTCTTGACGATCGAAACTGTTAAGCAACAATTTCTGATGCTCGTCAAAACGACTCTCTAGACGCTCAAAGCGCTCAACAATAATGAAAGGCCTAGAGGAAGAAGGACGGCCAGCAGAGGCTGCTCCCTCTCCCGGAATGGGCGGCCTTGAAGCTTGAATCTGTGCTAGCAAGCTATCATCAATGGGTCTTTTGGGTTCCTGAGCCTCCTCATCAGGGCTATATTGGACTCCGGCTTGGATGCACAATTGGGTTATCAAAGAAGGAAAATATAATCCTAGCTTTTGTCTAATAGTGTGGTTGATTGAATCATGTATGACTTGGCCGATATCGATAGTCATTCCCATTAAAATTGCATAGACTAACACAGCTCACTCAACTATTAAGGCACTATAATGTAAAACAGGCATCATCCGGTGACATATAAAATATCGCCAAGCCCTAGCAGTGACATTGAGAGAAGTACCGGGCAAAGTGACAGGGAGATCACCCGTCATTTTCCATGTAGTGCCCGGAATACAAAGAGTATGGAAAATCTCATCATAATTGATGGTAGACACATATAACCTATACTCACTATGCCTAATGTCAGGTAATCCGTAGAAGTTATTAATGGATGTGCTGCTAAAAGAGACTAGTCGTCCTCTCACTCTTACTTCACCATTCCGATGCTCGGGTGCATTGGCATAAAATTCTCTAACCAAATTTGGGAGGGAGTGAGGGGGTTGTTGTGTAAATGTGCCCCAATTCCTATCTAGAATCATTCTAAATAAGGTCAGATTTCCCCTCTCAGTGATCTTGAATCCTCTTTCGGGAATGGGTTTTCGATTGTGTAACATACTAATATATCTCTCACTCGCTACAAAACTCACAAATTTGGTCTCATCATATTCTTTATGTGGTCTCATCCTAGGTCTCTTAGTCTTAGGTGCCACGGAAACAAATATTTTAAAATAATAGATTTAAGACAAAGAACAATCACTAATTAGCACAAATGGACAATAAAATGGAAGAAAGTGATCTTACTTGGTGTCCATGGTGGAGAGAAGAAAGACTATCTACCTCTTGGAGTGTTCTTGATGATCCCAATGGTCTTCTTATAACCAAGCTTTTAAAGGAGAATGCTAGTAAAATCAGCAACAAAAGTGAGCAATTGAGTAAGAAATGATGGTGCAATAAGAAAATTTGAGTTCAAGTGAGTGTGCAAGTGGAGAGAGGAGGGAGTGTGCTACTGGTTTTGTGAAAGAAGAAATGAGGAAGAAGGGGGGAAAATGGCTTTTATAGTGCAAAATTTAGGGTTAGGTTGTGCTGGGCTCGGGCTAGTGCCATGCAGTGTGCTGCAGCACTGGGCTTGGTGCTACTGGGATCAGTACTGGGCACCACGGGGCTGGGTCTGGCAGTGTAGTGCTGGGCTTGGCGCTGTTGGGCTCGGTACTGGGCACCGCGGTGCTGGGTCTGGCGTTGTGGTGCACACTGGTGCCCAAAAATTATGGTTTTCCAAAAGAGAAATAAAATAAAGTTAAAAAAATAAATCTAAAAATTTAAATTAAACAACAAAAAAAAACTAACAATTTGAGATTGAATAAAATGTAATTAAAAACAAAATAAACAAATCAAAAGAAAAATAAATGAAAACGTACCTGTGTGGTAAAGTTAATGGAAATAGACCGGATCCATAAGTGAAATGTCTTCCACCTCTGGATCTGGCCTATTGATTAAGATCTTAAGGCACTGACCATTCACTTTAAAAATTAGACTGTCCTTAGTGTCCTCAATTTCCACCGCTCCATTCTCAAAAACACGTTTTACTATGAAAGGACCAGTCCATTTTGACCGAAGTTTTCCTGGATGCGTATGGAGTCTAGAATCGTACAAGAACACTCGATCATTGAGTCTAAATGTTTTCCTCAAAATGTTTTTATCATGGAATGCTTTCATCTTGGTCTTATAGATTCTAGAGTTCTCATAAGCATCGTTTCTTAATTCCTCTAACTTGGTCAGTTGATATTTCCTAATCTTACCCGCGTCTCCTATGTCAAAATTAAAAGACTTGATGGCCCAATAAGCTCTATGCTCGAGCTCCACGGGTAAGTGGCAAGGCTTTTCAAAAACAAGCCTATAAAGGGACATGCCTAAGGGTGTTTTAAAAGCAGTACGGTATGCCCAAAGTGCATCAACAAATCTCAAAGACCAATCCTTGCGATCCGGGTTAACTGTTTTTTCTAGAATTTGTTTAATTTCCCTATTAGCGAGCTCTACTTGTCCACTAGTCTGAGGATGATAGGCAGTAGAAATTTTATGCAACACCCCATATTTTCACATTAAAACTTCAAAAGAACGGTTGCAAAAATGGGTACCTTGATCACTAATTATAGCACATGTTGTACCAAATCGAGATAACATATTTTCATTGAGAAATTTGATTACCGTTTTATTATCATTGTTTCGGAAAGTTGCAGCCTCTACCCACTTAGATACATAATCTATTGCCACAATGATGTATTGGTATCCAAAGGAAAGAGGAAAGGGTCCCATAAAATCGATGCCCCAACAATCAAAAATTTCGATTACTAAAATAGGGTTTAGGGGCATCATGTTTCGACGGGACACAGTTCCTAACTTTTGACACCTTTCACATGAGCGATAGTAGGTGTTTGCATCTTTAAACAAGGAAGGCCAATAAAATCTACATTACAAAATTTTTGCAGCAGTTTTTTTCATTGAAAAGTGGCCTCCACAAGCTTGTGAGTGACAAAAGTCTAAGACACTTGCAATCTCTTCATTAGAGATGCAACGCCTTAGAATTTGGTCAGGGCAATACTTGAAAAGATAGGGATCATCCCAATAGAAATTATATACCTTGTATAAGAATTTCTTCTTGTCTTGAGCGCACCAATCCATTGGTATCTCACCTGTAGCCAAATAATTTACTATGTGAGCAAACCATGGTAGAGAAGTAATGGATAGTAATTGCTCATCTGGAAAATCATCCTTGATTGGCATGTCATCACAAGTGTCCTCAAAAGTAAGTCTCGAAAGGTGATCAACCACTACATTTTCTACTCCCTTTTTATCTTTGATGGTGATGTCGAATTCTTGTAGGAGGAGGATCCATCGGATCAGTCGTGCTTTAGCATCTTTATTTGTAAGAAGGTACTTGAGTGCTGCATGATCTTGGGTCTCAGATAATTCAGAAGAAATAATAATAGGAAAGGTATCACCTGGATAGAGAAAAGCATGCTTTAAACCCTTAGGTAGCGGCTTTAGTTCAACCTTAGGTGCTTCTACACTTGAGGGGACTTGTGTCTTGCTTCTTTCGGGCAGCTCCTCAAACCATGGTTGCTATGCCCGATTGCTATAATCCTGAGATTTGTCAAAAACAGCGCAAATGTTAATCATATCAGTTTTATCATCAAATAAATCTATCTCTGAATTAACAAGAAAACTTTTAAGAGGATTATAATCATGATCTAAAGAAACTCCCTCATTGATGAGTGACTCAATCATGTAAAGCTGGTGGTTGTCGTCCTCATCTTTAGGCCATTTTGCAACATTGAAAATATTCAATTCAAGGGTCATGTTTCCAAAAGACAGCTTCATGAGTCCATTCCTACAATTTATTAGTGCATTCGCAGTAGCAAGAAAAGGTTTACCCAAAATCAAAGGGATTTTAGAGTTAGTGTCAAAAGCAGAAGTAGTATCAAGAATTATGAAATCAACATGATAGTAGAATTTATCAATTTGAATCAAGATATCCTCTACCAAACCCCGGGGTACTTTGATTGAACGATAAGCCAATTGCAATACCACGCCGGTTGGTTTGATTTCTCCTAACCCTAGCTGTAAGTAAATGGAGAATGGAATCAGGTTTACTCTAGCTCCTAAATCTAGTAAAGCTTGTCCTACCTCATGATTTCCAATGCTGCAAGTGATGGTAGGACAGCCTAAATCTTTGTATTTTGGGGGAATTCTTTGCTCAATTAACGCACTAACTTGCTCAGTTAGGAATGCTGTTTTCTTATCATGGTGTTTCCTCTTAATGGTGCATAAATCCTTGAGAACTTTTGCTTAGGTAGGGACTTGTTTAATCACATACAAAAGAGGAAGATTGAGTTTCACTTGCCTTAAGTTCTCAAGGATTTCATTATTTATTTCCAGATTTTTTTTGGATTTTAAGGCTTGGGGGAATGATGCCTTAACAGGATTTTTGGTCACTTCAGGGTCTTTAAGCAACTTGACTTCACTATTAGTTTGACCCTTTTTCCACATCCTCGAATTTATTCATTGGTGGGATGTGTAGTGACTTGCCGCTTCGGGTCACAATGGCATTTACATCTTTCAAATTTTCTTGTGCCATATGTTGACCGTGAGGTACGGACTGAGCTTGGGAAGGAAACTTACCTCGCTCAGTCACA
This sequence comes from Bretschneidera sinensis, assembly GCA_023935145.1. Classification (NCBI taxonomy): domain Eukaryota; kingdom Viridiplantae; phylum Streptophyta; class Magnoliopsida; order Brassicales; family Akaniaceae; genus Bretschneidera; species Bretschneidera sinensis. Next base: position 25,185,715 of record CM043703.1, read on the forward strand.
CTTAAGGAGCCCATTAATTTAGACACTTGGCTCCTTATTTCTTTGTTTTCCTCAACCACTTGTGTAATTAATGCCTCACACCTCTGGTTTGTTTTACCTTGTGCTTCTATGAAAGCATGCAAGGTGTCTTCTAGAGAGTTCCTAGAGGATGAGGGTGCATGATAAGGTGCTAGGTATGATATAGGGGGCTGTGCATGCTACTGGTTTTCAGATTTCCAGTTGAAATTGGGATGATTTCTCCACCCCGGATTGTAACTGTTAGAGAAGGGTGCTTGAGGCTTCTTGTACATCCGTAAGGCATTACATTGTTCCTCGTATAACCCTCTCATGTCAATAAATGTGGAGAAATCTTGAGCAGGATGATCAATCCCACCACACACAAAACGTGTTTCTAAAGGTTCAGCTTGATTAATCATATGTGTTGGTTTTTTAGTTTTCAGTATCTCTAACTCTCTAGTAAGCATCTCGACCTTGGCCTTAAGATTATCATCTTCCCTAAGATGGTAGATTCCTCCACCACTAGGGTTTCCTATAGGTCGTGACCTATTTGTGCTTTCAGTAGCACTAGGTCCAGTCAATGTGTGAGCTTTTTCAGCAAGCTCATTGAGGTACTCAAAAGCCTCATCAAGGTCTTTTTGTAGAAATTCACCATTCCATATCATCTTGATAAATTGACGCTCTCTATAGGTAAAACCCTCATAGAAATAGCTCACTAAGCACGAATTTTTGTACCCCTGATGTGGACACATACTTAACAGCTCTTTAAATTGCTCCCAAGACTGATACAAAGTCTTGTTTTCCTTTTGTGTAAAGCTGGAGATTTGTCTTTTCAATGCATTAGTTTTATGTTGAGGGAAGTATTTGTTGAAAAAAACTTGGGTCATCTCATTCCATGACCCAATAGATCGTGGTCTCAACGAGTATAACCAACTTTTAGCTTTATCCTTCAAGGAGAAAGGAAAAAACTTGAGTCTCACGATATCATTGGTTACATCTTGACCATGGAAAGTCGCAACTACTTCCTCAAATTCTCTAATATGCATATATGGGTTTTCATTTTCCAAGCCATGAAAAGTAGGGAGTAATTGTATCATCCCTGGTTTAAAGTCTTGATGGTGGGTGTTGGCTGGAAACATAATACACGATGGTATGGCTGTCCGGCTAGGATGCAGGTAGTTTTTAAGTGTACTAGCTACATGTTCATTAGGGTTTTCAGCCATGTTATCAAAGTTTTCTAAATTTTCTGTGGGGTAAACACTAGAGTTCGATCTAGGCGAGGTTTCACTAACGGATGTGGAAGGGAAAAGCATCTTTATTTCGGGTCCCTTAATGAATCTCCCTCGCGAATCTCTTTGTCTAAGCATACACCAACTAATTTTTTAAAAAATAAATAGAACAGAACAAAATAAAGAAAAAAAAATCAGAATATAAAGGAAAGATAGTACCGTCTTGTCTTAGAGTTGACAAACTTCCTTATGAGTAAGTGTGTCTCCCCGGCAACGGCGCCAAAATTTGATTACGCCCAAAACAGTAACACGGTTGTTGTAGCACGGCTTTGGGGTGTCGATTCCACAGGAAAACAAGTTAACTATAAAGAAAGATGTAAACTTTAATATGAGACGATATAATAAGTAAAGAATCTAAAATTGATGATGAAGTAATTGTGTAGGTTTGTGAAATATAATAGAGAGGCAACAAGGATCTGGGAATCCTCTCTGGGTTCGTTATCCTAATCCTAACTTAATTCAGTTGCTTTTATCTCGATTGCATGTTTCACATCCCAAACATGCAATCGACAAATATTCAATGAGAACATGTGTAAACCCTAATATGATTGCAATGAAATACTTCTTATTTCTGATTCATGCATGTACGATCTATCCTGTAGGTTTATCAAGAAACGATAATATATCTTTGTTGACGATATTGTAGTAATGGACAAACCTAAAGGCTAGACTTACCGGACTCAATTATACCTAATAATCTTGACATAAGAGAAGCATGACTAAAGTTATATCAAGGAAAAGATGCAATCACCGGAATAGATAAAATCTTATAATTAGATAAAGAAGTAAATCATAACAATGTTTGACAATAAATTCTTATTACAACTGAACTAAACAAGGATAGCTAGGAACAACTACACCTAGGGATTCATCCCTTCGCCTTACTTGGAAGTTAGTTAGCCATGGGGTTCATGGCTAAAATCTTTTGTGGATGAGAGTTGCTGTCTTCAACTTCTGGGTCTTTGCTCACAGCCAAGATGTCTTCTCTTAAACCCTAAATGTCTTATTTATAGTACAAAATACCAAAGATATTCTTGGGTTTAATCTAGTGTTTAAAAACCCTAATTAAAGTCTAACTCGGAGATGTAAATACGTGTGCGCGCTGCGGTGCTGCTAGGGAGCACCTCGGCGCTAGGCATAAGCTGGAATGGGCGCCCTTTTGGGTGCCGCGGTGCTGTTGAAGAGCACCATAGTGCTGGCTGGTGGTTCAAAATGTGCATGTTTCTGGGAGCACCGCGGTGCTGGCCTTTTTGCTGATAATCTCCATGCTTTGCCTCTCCGTAGCTATTCCTTTGCTTCGTCATGCATGGACCCTTGGTGCTTTTAAACAACGATTGTTTCTTCTCTTCTTTGGACTCAAAACACCTGAAAATATGCTTGAATAAGTTAATAGTCCAATGAGATTACTTAAGAGTTATCAACATATAAGAGTGCAATAAAAACCGAGAAGAATCATAAAATGCTAACAATTAAACATCTTTGAGGTGCATTTATAGCTCTTATCAACACATCACAACAATTAAGGGCAGCAACTATATCTGCAGATGTCACATCAATGTACTTGCCCTGAACCGATGAGGACAAGACACCCAGCCTGCTGCAGTCAAAAGATAGGTTCTCATAACACTGAACCACAAACCAGGTGTTGGTAGTAGAGCATACAGGCTTGAATAGCCTCTTCAATGCATGGTGCTTGAATTCTTGGATAGCCTATTGAGTCATTTCAAAGTTCTTGAAGTCATTGTCATTGTTGAATGTAGTTTCAAACAAGATCTCCCGTTGTTCAAAGCTGGGCCGAAAAGACTGTGTGCACCTTCCCGAGGTACAGGAGGTGGAAACAGTATGTTTAGGCATCCTGGACAAGGTTCTACAAATGTTGTGTGATTACGCCCAAAGTATAATGCGGTAGTTGTAGCACAGCTTTGGGGTGTCGATTCCACAGGGAAAAGCGATGTACAAATGAAAAGTGCAAACCTTAACACGAACGATAACAATCAAGTGAGAAGATATGAATAATGAAATAATGGTGTAAATAGATTGAAATATATGATAAAGAAACAACAAGGTTTTGGGAATCCTCTCTAGGTTCGTTGCCTTATTCCAATCTTAATTCAGTTGTTTTTATCTCGATTGCAAGTTACATATCCCAAACAAGCAATCAGCAAATATTCAATCAAGCATATATATAAACCTTAATGTAATTGTTATGAATTACTCTTTCGAGCTAAGCACACATGACCTATCCTATAGATTTATCAAGAAACGATAATATATCTTTAATGACAATATTTTAGTAATGGACAAACCTAAAAGATAAATCTACCAGACTCAATCATGCCCAAACAATGTCACATAAGAAAAACATGACTAGACTTATATGGAGAAGAAAGATACAATCACCGGATTAAGAGAAAAATCTTCTAATTAAATTAAAGAGTAACTCATACAATGTTTTGATAATAAATCCAAACTACAACTGAATCAATAAAGGAAAATAAGAACAACTACACCTAGGGATTCATCCCTTCGCCTTGCTTGGAGATTAGTTCGCCATGAAGTTCATGGTTGAACACTTTGATGGAGGAGAGTGTGGTAGCCTTCTTGAGTTTTTCAGACTTCAAAAGATGTCTTTTCTCAAACCCTAAGTGATCTATTTATAATACAAAAGGTCCAAGGGTGTTCTATGGTTTAAAGAATCATTAAAGTCTTGATTAGGTCATAACTCGGAAACAAAGTTTCGTGTGCGCGTTGCGGCTCTCATTTACTCGCATCGCGGCTCTGTCTATTCCTTGTTCTAGAGAGCTTCTGGGCACCGCGGCCCTGCCTAGTCCAGGCCACAGCGCACACTGAAGGAGGACTTGGCTCTTTTTGGGCAATCTTATGGAGGCTGTGGCCCTCACTAGTCCAGGCCATGGCTCTCTTTGGTTGGTGGAGGTTCTCTTCGTTTTATCCTTCCGTAACCACTCCTTCACCTTGATATGCATGAAATCTTAGTGCTTCAAGCAATGATATTTTTTCAATCTCTTTTAAACACCAAGTACTTGAAAATGCACCGAAATAAGTTAATGATTCAAGAATATCACTTTAGAGTTATTAAGGTATAAAAGTGTAATTAAACCTAGATCAACCCTAAAATGCCAACAATTAAGTACTGTTAAGATATATTTTATGACTCTCATCACAACCCCCAACTAGCTTATTGCTAGTCCCTAGCAATTCAAGCGAAAACAAGAGATGAATTCTATGGTGGGAATCAAAACAAAGTAAGCAATGCTAGTGTTAAACCAAGAGCAATTCACTTTTTGTCTCAGAAATTGCACATGATATACAGCATATAGAATCATTAAATATCACTTAAGTCGAAAAGTAATCCAAACATCAATCTTAAAATTGTTATCGACTCTTAACATCCATCTTACCACAATCCATTAATCCGAACACCCGGATGATTTTATGCATAACATTCATGAATACAAGTCTTGGCCTCTAAAAACATAATGAATTGCGTGACATTAATCACAAATCAAGCTCCATAGGCTTATTTTTCAAATCACTCTCCACTATTGTAGAAAAATCACACTAGTTTGGTTCAATAGGTCTTTAATAAGCTTGTAATGTTAGGCTAAGGTAAAGGTTAAGGAAGAATGGGAAGGATTTACAAGTAAAAGAACTCAATCTCATAACTTTAAACACAACCACTTTTAAGCACTGGATAACCTTACTTCAACACCCAACTCTTTCAACCATTTTTTATAAGAGCATATCTCTCGATAGGTCACCACTTTTCTTTTCTTTTCTTCTTTCTTTGCAATACTTCACTTCTCTTTTTCTTATCTTTTTTTCTTTTCTTTTCTTTTCTTTTCTATTTTGGTATAAGACCATTCGCCTTCTTTTTCATTCTTTTCTTTTCCACAACCCCTAACTTATCTCCTTTAATGTACTTAGGTTATGGTAGTAATACTTTTTTCATATTTCCATCCTTACTCCTCTCAAATGCTTCGCAACAAATGTGTATGACTAAGTTCTTTTAAAAGAAGGGTGGATAAAATATTTTTAGGCTTATAAGGGTAAGTGAATGGGTTATCGAAAGAAACAAGACTCAATTTCTTTTTCAAGAAAAAGGCTCAAACAGGTGACTAGCGATAAATATATCAATGGTAAGTTTGAAAGGCTCAAACGGTTCAAAAATAGCCTATATCATATCCCAAGTAACGTGCATTCTAGGAATTCGCCTCAAGTAATTATCAAATAAGTTCTAGAGCTTGTCGAGACCGCAAAGGTATTCACAAACAATCACACATAAAACTTCTCTAAATGTTTTAGACTAATCATACAATCTTACCGCAAACTAGAGTCTCAAACCAAATGAAGATTGACACTTAAATTATTCTCAAACTGAAGCAAGATTTAACTTCTTCTAAATGCTATATGCTATCTCAATTAAGTTTATATCATTGACATGTGAATTAACTCCAAGGCTAACACAAAGCATGCTAAAAACAAATAAAAAAGGAAAGTAACACCAAGCAGTTCAATGGAAACAAAATACATTTCCTTCACCCCCAACTGAAAAATTGCATTGTCCTCAATGTTAAAGATAAAGTAAAGGAAACTCCCTTTGTAAAAAAAGTGCACACAAGATGAAAATTGTGCACCATTATGTGAACTGCAGGCCATTCTTCTTGCTGAAATTCTGATCTACAATATAGAACAACACAACAAAAAGAAAGCAAATGCGGTGTACTATTAAGATTCCCACCGTAAGTTAGGTTAGCACATGAAAAATAAAATAAAGTACGAAAAATAAAATAACGAAAAGGAAAGCACAATAAATGTTAGTATAGTTATCCGATAATAAAAACAAAAGAAAAGTAGACAAACAAGAGATAAAACCCAAAACTGATCCTTTATGTCATCACCCTCTTCCTCATTCTCTTCATTCTCTTCACCTTCCTCAGGAGTTAGATCAAAAGAGGAACCCGGATAGGGTGGCAAAGTGGGAAAGTGATCCATGTCACAACCAGTAGCGGAGGCAAGGTGTTAGTACATCTAACCAAAAGAAGAGTACACCCCCGCTTGATAATCAGCTTGCCTAGCCAAGAAACGTTCCTGACGATCAAATCTATCATGCAAAAATTTCTGATGCTCATCAAAATAAATCTCTAAACGCTGAAGGCGCTCTGCAACAGTGAAATGCCTAGGGGGAGGAGGGGCTACAATTGCCGCTCTCTCTCCTGGAACTGGCGGCCTTGAGGCTTTAATTTGAGTGAGCATGCCATCATCGATAGGCTTCTTTGGTTGTTGGGCATCCTCATCAGGACTATACTAAACTTTAACTTGGATGAATAATTGGGTAATTAAGGAAGGAAAGTACAATCAAAACTTTTGTTGTATAGTGTGTATGATAGAATTAAATATGATCTGGCCCACATCAATAGTCATGCCCATCAAAATGGCATAAATCAACACAGCTCTCTCAACAATAAAGTCACTATAGTATGTAGCAGGCATCAACCTCTGGCATACAAAATATTGCCAAGCTCGAGTATTTACAGTAAGAGAAGTACCGGGTAAGGTTACAAGGGTATCTCCCACCATTTTCCATGTAGTGCTTGGAGTACAAAGAGTATTGCAAATCTCTTCATAATTAATATTAGATGCATATGCACTATACTCATTGTTTTCTATGTAAGGGAGCCCATAGAATCTGTTGATAGATGTGCTTCTAAAAGAAACTAGTTTTCCTCTCACTCTCACCTTACCATTCCTATGTTCTTCTGCATTAGCATAGAATTCTCTAACCACATTTGTGAGGGAATGAGATGGTTGGCTAGTAAATGTACCCCAATGCCTATCAATAATCATTCTAAACAAGGCGGGGTTTGCTCTCTCTGTTATATTGAATCCTCTATCAGGAATGGGTTTTCTAGTGTGCATCATCCTAACATATCTCTCACTAGCCTCAATACTAACAAATTTTCCCCCATCATACTCTTGTGCTTGTTTCCCCCTTGATCTCTTAGTCTTAGGGGCCATTTGAATCAAATATATAGAACAATAGTACTAATTCGAAATCAACCACCCAAAGAGCACAAATGAACAATAAAGAGGAGAAATTGGTCTTACTTGATGCCCAAAGTTGGAGAGAAGAAGGAGTTCCCACCAACTTGAAGTTTTCTTGATGACCCCAAAATCTTCTTAGTACCAAGCTTTTTGGAGAAATTTTCAACAAAATCTGTAATATTAGTGCAAAATCCTTCAAGAAATGATGTCAGAATCAAGAAATTTTTAGTAAGAGTGAGTGGGTAAGAGAGGATTTAGAGAGAGGATGAGAGAGAGAGAAGTAAGCCATTGTTTTCTTAAGGGAGAAATGAAGACGATAAGTGTAGAATTGGGTTTTAATTTGTGTGCAGGGACAGGTGGCAGAACAGGTGAAGTTGTGGCTTGGCTGAGGGCGCGCCGTGGCGTGGGCTGAGGGGCTTGAGAGTGGGCACACTATGCGCTGCAGTGCACACAGTGCTAGGCCTAGGTGCGGGCTGGCGTGCTGTTGGGCTGCTTCTGTGCGTGCACACTATGTGCTGCAGCGCGTACAGTACTGGGCCTAGGCGGGGGCTAGTGTGCAACTAGGCTACTTCTATGCGTGCACACTATGCACTGCAGCGTGCACAGTGCTAGGCCTAGGCGCGGGCTGGTGTGCTGCTGGGCTGCTTGGACCTGTTTTTAGTTTAAAAGGAACTTGTTTGTTACCAAAAGAAGAAAAAAACAAAATAAAGTTAGGCAACAAAAAATAATTCTTAAACTAAAAATCAGATTAAACTAAAAAAATTAAAAATTAAACTTGAAATAAACTTAACAAAACAAACAAAACAAAAAAAAAAAAATGTACCTGTGTGGTGTGGTCAAGGGGAATAGACGAGATCCATAAGCGGAATGTCTTCCACTTCCAGATCTTGTCTATCGATTAAGACTTTAAGGCATTGACCATTTACTTTAAAAATCCGACCATTTCTAGTGTCCTCTATTTCTACCACCCCATTTTCAAAAGCATTCTTTACTATAAAAGGGCCGGTCCACCTCGACCGAAGTTTTCTTGGATGCTTATAGAGTCTAGAATCATATAAAAACACCTGATCATTAGGTTTAAATGTTTTCCTCAAAATATTTTTATCATGAAACACTTTCATTTTAGCTTTATAGATTCTAGAGTTCTCATAAGCATAATTTCTCAACTCCTCTAACTCGGTCAACTGAAATTTCCTAAGCTTACCTGCTTCTCCTATATCAAAATTAAAAGACTTGATGGCCCAGTAAGCTCGATGCTTGAGTTCGACAGGTAAGTGGCAAGGCTTTCCAAAAACAAACCGATAAGTTGACATACCTAAAGGAGTTTTGAAAGTTGTTCGGTAAACCCAAAGCGCATCAACTAGTCTCAAAGACCAATCCTTGCGATCTGGGTTAATCGTTTTTTCTAAAATTTGTTTAATTTCCCTATTAGCAAGTTCTACTTGTCCACTTATCCGAGGGTGGTAAGCAGTGGAAATCTTATGTAACACCCCATATTTTCTCATTAAAGCTTCAAATGAACGGTTGCAAAAATGTGTACCTCGATCACTAATTATAGCACGTGGTGTACCAAATCGAGATAACACATTTTCTTTGAGAAATTTAATTACTATTCTATTATCATTGCTTCGGTAAGCTGCTGCCTCTACCCATTTTGACACATAATCAATTGCCACAATGATATATTGATATCCGAAAGAAGGAGGAAATGGTCCCATGAAATCAACAATCAAAGATTTCAATCACTAAAATTGGGTTTAAGGGTATCATATTTCGACTAGACATAACTCCTAAATTCTAACACTTTTTGCATGAGCGACAATAGATGTTTGCATCTTTAAAAAAGGTTGGCCAATAAAATCCACACTGCAAGATTTTTGCAGCGGTTTTTTTAATTGAAAAGTGGCCTCCACAAGCTTGGGAGTGACAAAATTCCAAGACGCTGGCAATCTCTTCATTAGGGATGCAACGCCTTAAAATTTGGTCAGGGCAGTACTTAAAAAGATAGGGGTCATCCCAATAAAAATTATTTACCTCATTCAAGAATTTCCTTTTGTCTTGAGCGCTCCAATCCATCGGTATCTCACCGGTAGCCAAATAATTCACGATATGAGCAAACCATGGTAGAGAAGTAACAGAGAGTAATTGCTCATCCAGAAAATCATCCTTGATTGGCATGTCGTCAGAGGTGTCCTCAAATGTGAGCCTTAAGAGATGGTCTGCCAATACATTCTCTATTCCTTTCTTGTCTTTGATGGTGATGTCAAATTCTCGTAGGAGTAGTATCCACCGTATTAGTCGTGTCTTAGCATCCTTCTTTGTAAGAAGGTACTTGAGGGTTGCATAATCTTGAGACTCAGACAATTCAAATGAGATAATAATAGGAAAAGTATCACCTAGACCGAGAAAAACATACTTTAAACCCTTAGGTAGTGGCTTCAATTCGACTTTAGGTGCTTCCACATTTGAGGGGATTTGCTTCTTGCTTCTTTCAGGCAGTTCCTCAAACTTTAGTTGCCATGGTCGAGTGCTATAATCCTGAATTTTATCAAAAATAGTACAAATATCAATTATATTAGATTTATCATCAATAGAATCAAACTCAGAATCAACAAGAAAATACTCAAGAGGATCAAAATCATGAGCTATAGAAACTCCCTCATCGATGAGTGACTCGATCATGTATAATTGGTGGTTCCCATCCTCATCTTCGGGCTGTTTTGCAACATTGAAGATGTTCACTTTAAGGGTCATGTTTCCAAAGGACAGCTTCATGAGTCCATTCCTACAATTAATTAGAGCATTTGCAGTAGTAAGGAAAGGTCTACCTAAAATTAAAGGTATTTTAGAGTTAGTGTCAACAGCAAAAGTAGTATCAAGGATTAGGAAATCAACAGGATAATAAAATTTATCAATTTGAATAAGAACATCCTCTACCACACCTCGAGGTACTTTAACTGAATGATCAGCCAATTGCAATACCATAGCAGTTGGTTTGATTTCTCCTAAACCCAGCTGGGAATAAATAGAAAATGGCATCAGGTTTACACTAGCTCCTAAATCTTGTCCAACCTCATGATTTCCAATGCTACACGCAATGGTTGAAAAACCAGGATCCTTGTATTTTGGGGGAATTCTTTGCTCAATTAAAGCACTTACTTACTCAGTTAGGAATGTTGTTTTCTTTACATGGTGTTTCCTCTTAATTGTACACAAATCCTTAAGAACTTTTACATAGGTAGGAACTTGTTTATTCACATGCAAAAGAGGAAGGTTAAGTTTTACTTGCCTCAAGTTCTCTAGGATTTCATTTTTTAGGTCCAGATTTTTCTTGTTTGATTTTAAGGCTTGAGTGAATGGTGCCTTAACAGGGCTCTTGGTAACCTCAGGGTTCTTGGTAACCTCATGACCCTTTTCCACATCCTTGGATTTGTTCGTTGTTGGGATGTGTAATGTCTTACCACTTCTTGTCACAATGGTATTTACATTTTCTAGATTTTTTTGTGCCATGTGTTGACCATGGGGTGTGGATTGAGTTTGGGAAAGGAACTTCGCTCCCTCATTCACACTCAAGGAGCCCATCAGTTTGGTCACTTGGCTCCTTATCTCTTTGTTCTCTTCAACAACCTACGTAATTAACGCTTCACATCTCTGATTTATCTTACCCTGTGCCTCTATAAAAGCATGTAAAGTGTCTTCTAAAAAACTCCTAGAGGATGAGGGTGCATGATATGGTGCAGGGTATGATCTAGAGGGTTGTGCAAGCTGCTGGTTTTCAGACTTCCAGCTGAAGTTGGGGGTGATTTCGCCATCCCGGATTATAGGTGTTAGAGAAGGGTGCAAGAGGCTTCTTATACATACCTAAGGCACTACATTGTTCCTTATACATCTCTCTCATATCTACGAATGTGGGGCACTCTTGAGTGGGATGATCTACCCTGCCACACACAAAACATGGTTTTGAAGATTCGGCATGATTAACCGCGTGTGTTGGCTTTGAGCCTTTAGTCTTTAACGCATCTAACTCCCTAGTGAGCATTTCGACTTTAGCTTTTAGGTTTTCTTCTTCCCTAAGATGATATATTCCACCACTACTTGGGTTTCCTACAGGTCGTGACCTATTGGTGCTTTCAATAGCACTAGGTCCAGTCCAAGTGTGAGCTTTTTCAACAAGCTCATTGAGGTACTCAATGTCCTCATCAGGGTCTTTTTGCATAAATTCACTATGACACATCATCTCTACAAATTGTCACTCTCTATAGGTAAGTCCCTCATAAAAGTAGCTCACTAAGCGCCAACTCTCATACCCATTGTGTGGACACATACTTAACAGCTCCTTAAAGCATTGGTCTTATGTTGAGGGAAGTATTTGTTAAAGAAAACTTGAGTCATCTCATTCCGTGTCCCAATAAATCATGGTCTCAGCGAGTATAACCAACTTTTAGCTTTATCCTTCAAAGAGAAAGGAAAAAACTTGAGTCTCATGATATCATCAGTTGCATCTTGACTATGAAAAGTCGCAACTACTTCCTCAAACTCCCTAATGTGTACATATGAGTTTTCGTTTCCCAAGCCATGAAATGTAGGGAGTAATTGAATCATCCCTGTTTTAAAGTCTTGATGGCGAGTGTTTGCCGGAAACATGATGCATGATGGTGTGGCTGTTCGGCTAGGATGTAAATAATCTTTAAGTGTCCTAACAACATTCTCATTAGGGTTTTCAGTCATGTTAACAAAATTTTCCAAATTCTCGTTTAGGTGTACACTAGGGTTTGACCTAGGCGAGGTTTCACTAACGGACGTGGAAGTAAAGAGTAGCTCTACTTCGAGTCCTTTAATGAATCTATCTCGCGAATCTCTTGGTCTAAGCATACACTAAATGAGATAAAAGGAAATAAAACAGAACAAATAAAAGAAATTAGAAAATCAAAAACTTAAAGAAAGGAACAATAGTACCGTCTTGTCTTAGAGTTGACAATCTTCCTTATTTGTAAGCGTGTTTCCCCGGCAACGGAGCCAAAATTTGATTACGCCCGAAATATAACGCGGGTAGTTGTAGCACAACTTTTGGGTGTCGATTCCACAGGGAAAAGCAATCTACAAAGAAAAAGTGCAAACCTTAACACGAACAATAACAATCAAGTGAGAAGATATGAATAATGAAATAATTATGTAAATATATTGAAATATATGAAGGTTCTGGGAATCCTCCCTAGGTTCGTTTCCTTATTCCAATCTTAATTCAATTATTTTTATCTCGATTGCAAGTTTCACATCCCAAACAAGTAATCAGTAAATATTCAATCAAGCACATATATAAACCCTAATGTAATTGATATGAATTACTTTTTCGAGTTAAGCACACATGACCTATCCTATAGCTTTATCAAGAAATGACAATATATCTTTAATAATAATATTGCAGTAATGGACAAACCTAAAAGATAAATCTACCGGACTCAATCATACCCAAACAACGTCACATAAGAAAAGCATGACTAGACTTATATAGAGAAGAAAGATACAATTACCAGATTAAGAGAAAAATCTTCTAATTAAATTAAAGAGTAACTCATTCAATGTTTTGATAATAAATCCAAACTATAACTAAATCAATAAAGAAAAATAAGAAAAACTACACCTAGGGATTCATCCCTTCACCTTGCTTGGAGATTAGTTCACCATGAAGTTCATGGTTGAACACTTTAATGGAGGAGAGTGTGGTAGCCCTCTTGAGTTTTTCAGACTTGAAAAGATGTCTTTTCTCAAACCCTAAGTGATCTATTTATAATACAAAAGGTCCAAGGGTGTTCTAGGGTTTAAACAATCATTAAAGTCCTAATTAGGTCATAACTCAAAAACAGAGTTTCATGTGCACACCGCAGCACGAGTAAGTCTATTCCTTGTTCTGGAGAGCTTTTGGGCACTGTGGCCCTGCCAAGTCCAGGCCGCGGCACACACTGAAGGAGGACTTGGATCTTTTTTGGGCAATCTTCTAGAGGCTGTGGCCCTCACTAGTCTAGGCCGCAGCTCTTATTTGTTGGTAGAGGTTCTCTTCGTTTTATCCTTCCGCAACCACTCATTCACCTTGATATGCATGGAATCTTAGTGCTTCAAGAAATGATAGTTTTTCCATCTCTTTTAAACACCAAGTACCTGAAAATGCACCGAAATAAGTAATGATTCAAGAATATCACTTTAGAGTTATTAAGGTATAAAAGTGTAATTAAACCTAGATCAACCCTAAAATGCCAACAATTAAGTACTATTAAGATGCATTTTATGACTCTCATCATTGCGCTCGGTCTCAGTAATGTGCGCTTGATCGTACTTTGCCAATGCACTCGATCGCAGTACTCCTTACGCTTAATTGCACTAACTGATATGTGACTGAGGACTTTTATCGAACAGCTTATGGGTGACATTTGAACCAAGTTGAACTAACACTTCCTAAAAAAATCTCAACCTCCTGCAAAATACTCAAAAGCAACCAAAAAAAAAAACGCAAAGAAAACAGTATATGTGAATTATTTCATATAAACACAACAACTAATGAAAAAGAAACAACCGAAAATATTATGGTACGGGGAGTGGGTATGAAATAGGAATTATCTTTTTGTAGAGAGGGGGTGGGGATGGTGGTGTGGGGTGGCCGACGCTGGCAATGTGTGGTGGCTGGTGGTTGGGAGTACAAATGGTGTGTGGGTGAAGTGCGTTGGAGGAGGGTGTGTGCGTTATTTTAGAGAGTGAAAGTGAGGAAGAAGGAAAATAAAATGACCTAAAAATAGGCATGTGACTCTCTACCCGAGTGCGCTCGATTGCACTCTGAAGTGCACTCGATCGCACTTCTGCGCACGTGTGTGCATGAGTGTGCTCACGCGCCATTGGGTGAATGGCAAGAGTTCGCTTGATCACAAGGATAGAAAGTACTGAACGACTAAATGAACTATAGAAAGTATGGAAAAAGTGAAAATAATGAAAAACAATTAACAATAACAAAAATAGAAATGTACCGTACTTTGTGGTCTCAGTACCACTGACCTTAATAGAGGTGCTTGAGCTATAAGTTTATCAAAGTATGGACTGCTCAAACACTCTTTATAGTAGCTTTGGTGTTAGGCTTTTAGCAGGGAGTACTTAAAGTCCACCACATATGGCTTAAGTGCTCTTGGTTTTGCTGCATATTGGACAGATGTGAATGTCTGGGTACTGTCGAAACCATGAACAAGGGTGGCCTCCAATGGATCTGTTGGTATTTATCTAAGGTTTAAACATGTCTAAACATGGTTTAAAGATGGTTAAAGTCTAAACCAAGGTTGGAAGATTAAAATACAGCATGTTAAAGGAGTGCACACATGTGTGTGCATCACTTTGGGTGTGTGTGCACACCCCTAATCAACAAGGCAAAAGAGTTCGCACTGCTGTGTGAAGGGCAGCATCAGTGTGCGCCACACCGCCCCTTCACCAATGTCGTACCATCTAGCAAGGAGGCAATTTGAAGAAGGGTAGCCCTGCACCGCCCCTCCACCAGCGCCGCACTGTCCAGAACGTGGTGCAAAGGGGCTTTGCCTAGCGCCTCACCGCTCCCTGTTCAGCGCCTAGGCGCTAAGCACACTGATGCACACATGGACAGCTTGTTTCAACCTCTTGTTAGGTGTTTGGATGCAAGGTTAAAATGCACAGCACCACTTAAGATTGATGGAGGGCCATGGTTGATTGGTCATCAAGATCTAAGGGTGGAGAATGACACACAAGATTGGACAAGAAGTTGGTGCACTATTTAAAGGGTCATCTAGGTTCAATCTCATGACATAAGATGTGAAACCCATTGTGATACAAGACACAAGTGTGTGTGTGACAGACATACAAGAGAGAATTATGTGAGAGTGCAAAGACATAGACATACAAGAGGGACTCATTGTAGAGAGGCCGGTTGTAAAGAAGAGAGATTAAGTATAGAAAGTGATAAAGTCTTTCTTGTTCTCTTCTTTGTTCCTTCAAGAACTTGAAGTTTCTTGAAGAGGGTCATTGTAATTGTAAAGAACTATTGATTTAGTGCCGAGAGTTCAGTGAAACTCACGGGGATGTAGGCTATTGCTGAACCTTGATAACAAATCGCTTGTCTTCTTTTCTTTCTTGCTTTCGATTGCTGTATTTCTTTCTACAAGTCATTCTAGACTTGGGTGTTTGGAAGATCACCACGTAGGCATCTTGTTAAGGTGATTTCCAATAGTGGTATCAGAGCTTGCACAGCTAGGTATCAGAGCAAGAACAAGAAGGTGACGGAGTCAAGACTCCAAGAATCAAAGATCAACTTCTTGGGTGATTCAAGAACAGAGTAAAGATCAAGATCAGATCATGTTCTTGAGGGTGATTCAAGAACGGTGTTAAGATCCATCTTTGATCATGTTCTTGAGGTTGAAGAAAGCATTTGTGGGTATTTCATAAATTTGTGATCTTGTCCGCAAAGATGGCTTCAAATTTCATGGTTGAGAAGTTTGATGGAAAGGGAGATTTTTCCCTGTGGAAGCGGAAGATCAAGGCGGTTCTAGTGCAACAGAAAGTGGACTTGGCTATTGGAGAAGATGATGTTTTTCTAGCAAGTATCACGGAGGACCAGCAGAATGAAATGAAGAAGATGTCATACAACACCATCTTCTTACACATATCGGATAATGTCACAAGGGAGTGCGGAGACTCAGAAGATCCAGCTGCAATATGAAAGAAACTAGATGAGTTGTTTCTTGCCAAGACTCTCCCGGATAAGAGGTATCTTCATAAATGACTCTTTGCTTTTAAATTTGATCCTAATAAAGAGTTGTAAGATAATCTTGATGCTAAGATAAGGAGTGCATCAAGTGGTAAAGGGTTGTTCTTTAAAAGAAGGCCAGCAAATCGGTATGGCAGCAACCATGGCTACTACCGGGACAGAGGTAGAGAAGAGAGCCATGGGAGTGTGCACAGCAGTATGCATGGCTACTATCGGGACAGAGGTAGAGGAGAGAGCCATAGGAGAGTGCACAGCAATATACATGGCTACTACCAGGACAGAGGTAGAGGAGAGCGCCATAGGAGAGTGCACAAAAACAAGCATGGCTACTACCGGAACAGAGGTAGAGGAAAGAGCCATGAGAGAGAGCACTCCAAACCAAGATTTGGAGGGAAGAGTTGCTACTACTACCATAAGGAGATTCATGTTAAGAAAGATTGCAAGAAGATGACAAGGGATAGAGAAAGAAGCCATACCAAGAATGGAGAGGCTTCGATTTCCAAGACAGAACAATAAGATGATGATGTTCTTGTTGTATGCTCAAGTGTGAGCAAGGGGCAAGAAAGTAGCGGGAAATTGATCTTGGATACCGGGTGCACTCATCCCATGTGCCCTCACTGGAGTTGGTTCAAGAATTTCAAAGAAACCAATGATGAAAGTGTTTTCTTGGGGAATGATATTTCTTACTAAGTGAGGGGCACAGGAGACATCCAGGTGAGGATGTTTGATGGAATGACAAGGCTGCTGAAAGATATGAGATATCTCCTGGATTTGAGGAGGAATTTGATCTCATTGGGGTAGGTGGATTCCATGGGATACACATGTAAGATAGAGGGAGGAAAGATTAAGGTACCCAGGGGTTCTTTGGTAGTGATCAGGGCAGCCAGAAACGATGGACTCTATGAGATGATCGGAGAAACAGAAATCAATGATCAAGCAGCAAGCTTGATGGCTGAGATGGATGAGGCAGCCATTTGGCCCACTCACTTGGGACATATAAGGGAAGAGGGCTTGTAAGTTCTCAGCAAGGATAGCCTACTTGGTGGAGACAAAGTGGAGGAACTTGATTTCTGCGAGTGTTGTGTTCTTAAGAAGCAACACTGGGTCAGCTTCAACACCGGAGTGAACAAGTCTAAGGGCATTCTTGACTACATTCATGCAGACCTTTGGGGACCAGCAAGGACACCAACACAGGGAAGCAACTTTTACTTTCTGTCTTTAGTTGATGATTATTCAAGAAAAGTGTGGGTTTATTTGATTAAAAATAAATCAGATGCCTTGAATAAATTTGTTGTGTGGAAGAAGTTGCTAGAAACTCAAACGGGTAGGGTAGTTAAGGCTTTACGAACCGATAATGGCTTAGAATTTAATAATAAGGATTTTATTAAAATTATGTGAATTAAATGGAATTCTAAGACATAGAACAGTTGTAAAAATACCTCAGCAAAATGGAGCTGCTGAGAGGATGAATAGACTTATGGAAAAGGCTAGGTGCATGTTAATAGGATCCGGTTTACCAAAATATTTTTTGGGAGAAGCTGTGGCTACAGCTGCATACTTGGTAAATAGATCACCCTCTAGAGCTTTAGAGCTCAAGACTCCCTGTCGGACGTTTATCTACCTAAATAAATAAGTAAATAATAGTACTTGTTTTACTTGTAAGTGCACAAGGTCTATGGTAGCATAGTGTGCAAATGTGAGATCATTTCCATAGGGATTGGTGAATTTCTATCTAGAATTAATTTCTTTAAGTTAAAAGAGAAATAACAGTTGATAGTGAGTGAATAACAATAATAAGAACATAAGGCTATGATATCCACCACTAATTATAGTTTCCCACTTACTAAGGTTTCAATGCTCTAGCCTTATCATGAATATCTAATGGTTGCCAACCTAAGGGCTTGGTCCACACCTTAGGCTATTGATCTCCTTATGCAACGAGTTAGGCATGGTGTATACTCTAACTCTTTTCTCTCTTCAAGGGATTCAACATAGGTGTATACTGAGTTGTTCCTTAAGAGAGCATGAGGGCTGTGGAGATCGGTAACCACACGGGACCTAGGGCTTGGTCCACTCCCGGTTTCCCATGTTGATTAACCCGAGAATCCAGTGTGGATATCCCTTGTTACTAATGTCAAACCCAGGACTCGGTCATCCAAATTTATTCAACTAACCTATCCATACCACATGCATACGTTGATCAGGCACATACATATGAGGAATGTAAATATAAACAGGTATTAATCATGTTAAATATTCTAACAAGGCTATAGCAAAGATAGTCAATGAATAAATGTGAGGTAAAGCATAACTAGGGCTTCAATCAAGCCCTATAGGTGTTTAGTTAGACATACTAAGTAAAGTAAACATGCTAAACATGATTAAGTAAAAACAAAAAACTAAAATCGAGAAAGACTCGGGAGACGAGTCGTCAATTCTTCTCCTAAGCTCTCTACTTCGAGTCTCAAACAAAAGGTGTGTGTTATGTGTTTTATAGGCCTATTTATAGGGTCTTCATGGTGTCCCGAAACCCTAATTCCATTTTGGAGTCGAAAGACTTCTTTCTAATTCTGGCTCTGCCGCCTCTAGAGTAATTGCACTCGAGCGTATGCGGGATGCACTCGATTACATGTGTGCGCTCGAGCCTTCTTCAAGTGCACTCATGTTCTTGTGCACTCGATCATAAGGGAGGTGTGCTCGAGTGCACCTTGTTGGAGGGCAAAACTTCACTCTTTGCTTCTAACAGCTCCATTTTGTTATCTTTTTGTCCAAGTCCTGTGAAAAACACATAAAACACAAAAATAAAGTATAATCTACTAAAATAGATAAGTAAAAAGTCTAACAAGTGTAAATTAAGGGGCTTAAATATGACTATTTAAGCACTTATCACACCCCCAAACTTACATATTGCTAGTCCCTTAGCAATACAAAACTAAAGACTAAGTTAGAGCAAAGTTTTAAAGATAAATTCATTTCCATGATATTCAGAAATTTAGGCTGTGCATAAAACGATGATAACCGTTCATGAGTAAGCTTAAAATAAAAACACATTTTGGATTATAAAGGGATTTTCAAAAGCTCATGTTACTCACCTAAGGCTGGCCTAAGGCATTACAAGTTTGATTTGTGTGTGATGATCTAGCACATATAAGATGGGGCTTCCACATAATTTTAGTGTATAGTGTTTCAATGCCCAAACTTTTATCAAATTTCTTATAAGAGAGAACAAAATGGCATAATACTTGCTTCTTCTTTCTTTTTCTTTCTATCATGTGATTTTTACCATGTTGAGTTCCATTGAGCTTTCTATTTGACCCTAGTAACGAGTGTTTGGCCAATGACTCCCAAACCAGATGGTTTTAGGGCACTAGGTGTAAAGACACCCCTAAGGACTTACTAACTTGAGTCAAAAAGGCTACGGAACTAACAGGTTTTTATACTTCTTAATAAAATTACCACCTTTTGACGTGAACGCTCAATGCTTACTGAGGCAAGAGGCCCAGTTACTCAGTGGAAATTTGTGATTATGGTCATTAAAGGCTTACTTCCCACCTTTTGACGTGAATACTCAATGCTTACTGAGGTAAGAGGCTTAGTTACTCAGTGAAAAGTTTTTAATGATCATTAGAAGTTTTTTAATCACTTTTTGCATGATGGATAGTTTTCCTTGTTTTTCTTATGCCAAAGGGTTCTTTTCAACAAGTTATCTGATTACCGTTTAGGTTATGGAAACATAGACAAAAAAAATTGTATGTCATACCCCACACAAATGTGTGTTAAATGTGCTTGTGCAAATTTGGATCAAACTCGTGAGTTCTTAGGTGCCTTGAGGTAGGTAACTAAACTTTGTAAAATTTCCATTGCAAAACTATGTGTTCTCACTTTTAAGTTTACTAATGAAGTGTTATCAAATTTTAAAATCAACCAAAATTGTTGCTTATCAAAAGAACATGCATTTATCTTCTAAAAAAAAACTAGGACTTAGTGTGTGCATGTGTTTTAAGTGCGTGTGTGATAGTATCTAGCATCTCCCACTACCCCCAAACTTAAAATGCACATTGTCCCCAATGTGTGTGGCATGGAAAGATCTGACCTGGGAGATTGAGAACTAGGCAGCTTGTTTGCTTGTACACGCCCCCAAACTTGAACTGAATGCACGCACTAAGTACCTGACAAAGAAAAACAAACATTGTTTCGGAAAACAAAATATAAATAATAGATATGTAAATATGACTATAATTAAAAGAAAAGTACTAAATAAAAAGAATATGTCTGGGCTGCCTCCCATGAGCGCTAAGTTTAACGTCTTCAGCCAAACAGGTATCTCCTCACTGTTGATCATTAGTGGGTGCAGTCGAGGAGGTACCAGGTGCAGGAGGTAGGCAGTCAAGGATGGCTTGTAGCATGGCCTCCTCTCGTGTAAACTTTGCCTCTAACCCATCGATCCGCTGATGGATTAGATAGGCTGCCTCATGATCCTCCCGACGAATATCGAAAAGCTCACAGCAGAAGAAGGATATCTCATCTAGGAGGTGTTGATACTCCATGGATCTCATGTCTATCTGATCCTCCTCCCATGAAGGGCTCACTGGTAGATGCTCTGCCTCCATCGGATTATCTGCAATAGGCTTAGCGGCTGGTATTTTTTCCCGGGGTCCTCGGGGCATGTGTGACTGGCTGAGGCTCCACTGTACTCTCCCAAAGAAGGGATGGTCACTAACCGGGCCATCTACAGAGGGTCCTCTAATCCCCTTCTTCTTGAAGATATAACTAAGCAAGAAGGGGAAAAGAAGACCCCAAGCATTAACTGTGGTCGTCTGCCAGTTATGCACCCCATCCTAGAACTTGTGTATCAGACTCCATATGACTGCTGGGATGGAGTACTAATGACCTCGGTGGAAAGCGTATAGAGCTTGCAAAAAATGATCCCGTCTCTGTGTTTTGTGCCCCAAAGGGCACACATTATGCTGCAGAACTGAATCGACGAACCATAGACGGGGAGGCAATCTCGATCGGCTCCCCGCATTGTTGTGGCTATCAGCATACTGCCCCGCACACATGTCCTCAACGATGTGTGGGAGAGAGAACATGTCAGGCTGCTCCTCTATGTGGCTGTCTTCCAGTGGAGTCTCATCGTAACAATGTAATGAGCTAGCTATATCAATGGTGGTCAACTCTAGGAATCTGCCCTGGACTAAGGAAGATAAGATTTCTGGCCTGGTGTAGTCATAGGTCAGGTTCTAGTAGAAACTGATCACAAACCGGGTGTATGCCATCGAACAGACCAGCTTGAATAGCCGCTTGAGACCCCGATTCTTGAATTCTTGGACCGCCCATCTTGTGGCGTCCAAAGTCTTGAAGTCCTTTTCTACATTGAATGTTGTCTCAAACAGTATTTCACGCTGTTCGAAACTTGGCTGGGATGCCTGCTGGCGACTGCTTAAAGCACGGGAAGTGGAAGCCATGTGTTGTGGAAAGTGTAGTAGTGCTTATGGTGTAATCGCGCTCGTGTGCAGTTGCTGGTGCGCTCGATCGCACAGTTTTGAAGTACACTCGATCGCGACTACTAAGCACTCGATCGCACTCGGTCAGGTAATATATCAAACACCTTATGTGCACCAAAAACCTGAAGCTATAAAATGCATACACCTTTGACCCGAAACCTCCTGCAAAATGGAAAATTATCCAATCAATACACACGAATATCATATATAGATTATGTATATGTGAACTAAAGATCAGAACAGTGTGTGTAAGTAATAAAAAGGACAAAACAAAAACATGTGTGTACCTTGTGTGTGTGGGAATGTCCCATGTGTGCAAGGGTGGAATAGAGTGGCTAGGTCTGGTGG
Source organism: Bretschneidera sinensis (assembly GCA_023935145.1). Lineage (NCBI taxonomy): Eukaryota > Viridiplantae > Streptophyta > Magnoliopsida > Brassicales > Akaniaceae > Bretschneidera > Bretschneidera sinensis. The sequence continues at coordinate 25,207,686 of CM043703.1, forward strand.
TGGGTTTGGTGATGTGGTGAGGTAGTGGTAGTGTGGAGTAGCGGATGAGGATTTAAGTTAGTTACCGTGCAAAATTTAGGGCAAGGGGAGGTGGAGTGCGATTTTTTGAGAGCGTGTTGTGCGCTAGAGCATAAATGAATGGAAGAGGGAAAACTGTTTATAATCTGCACGTGCCATCTTTTCCCTGATTGCGCTCGAGCGCATTTGTGAAGTGCGCTCGATCGCATGATGCGCAAGTGCTTAGTGTAGGGCGAGGTGGCGCTCGAGCGCATATGGTTTGTGCTCGATCACAAGACTGAAATAGTAAGAAGAAGTTATATAAAGAAATTAATTAAGGTAAAAAGTGGGAACGATACAGTTATACCGAATTGTAGTGGTCTCAGTACAACTAGCCTTGATAGAGGCACTTGAGCTATATGTTAAGCAAGTGAAATTGCTCAAGTGCTCTCTATGGTAGCTTTTAAGGCTATGTCTTTTGAAGGAGACAATTAAGGCCCCCATCAGGTGGTTCTAAATCCATTGATATGTTTCCAATTTAGGTACCTGGTAGATAAAACAAGGAAGTGTAGTATTAGTAATTACATGATTTTTAACTTGAGGATTATACTTACTTGAAGGTTTAGGTGTGCTCTTGCTGGTGTGTACAACTCCATGGACGTCTTTAATCACATTATCTTCCAGTCCAACTTCCAATCCTATATCATCATGGATGGTCTTCAATGGAACAGTGAAATGGTCCTTGGACACTTTCTTATCAATTCCTTGCATGAAACTCATATTATGACACTCATCATTAATATTAGTGGAGTCTAGTGTATTAAAAAATTTAAATTCTACCTCTTCATCATTTACTCTCATTGTGACAATGCCTCTTTTTACATTAATGGTTGTGTCAGCAGTGATCATAATTGGTCTCCCTAGAATAATAGGGAATGGTACAGGCATATAGCACTCCTCCATATCTAATACAATAAAATCAGCAGGTAAAATAAATTTACCTACTCTTACCAAAACATCCTCGAGGATACCTCTAGGTCGTTTGATGCTTCTGTCAGCCAAATGTAATGTAATGGAGGTTGGTTGGAGCTCCCCCAAACCTAGTGTCTCAAATACACTGTAAGGTAGCAAATTGACACTTGCTCCTAGATCCAATAATGCGTGCTCAAAAAGCTGGTCACCTAGCCTGTAAGGAATAGTGAAGCTACCCGGATCTTTTAGTTTAGGTGGTAATTTTTTCAATAATACAGCGCTCACCTCTTCAGTCAAGGCTACCGTCTCATGCTCCTAAAACTTCTGTTTGTTAGTGCAACAATCCTTTAAAAACTTAGCATAAGCAGGTAGTTGTTTTATTGCCTCTAATAAAGGAATATTTATTTTTGCCTTTTTCAAGGTTTCAAATATGTCAATCATTTTAGTTTCCTTTTTAGGCTTTACCAACCTTTGAGGGAAGGGTGGAGGGGTATTTACCTTTTCTGTCTCTTTTACCTTAGATGTAGCGATTTGGTCTAGAGACGCTTGTGTAGGCTCGTTGGTACCGATGACCTTTCCACTTCTTAAGGTAGTTATGGCATTTAGCTGCTGGTGTCCTCTTGGATTAGGTAATGGTTGGGCTGGGAGTTCGCCTTGCTTTCTGCTACTCAATTCCTTAGCCAACTGTCCTATTTGTACCTCTAGCCCTTGAATGGCTTGATCGTGCTTGGCAGTGATTTGCCTCATTTCAGTCCGAAATTGCCTTGACTCTTCCGTGAATTGTTCATGCTTATTTAGGATTTGTTGTTGCTGAGTCGCTATTTGCCTCACAAGAATTTCGAGGTCATTCTTCTTGGGTTCAAGAGCAGTTTGGGTTGCTGGTTGGAAATTTCTTTGTTGCCCTTGACTGTTTTGGTTTTTGCTCCACGAGAAGTTCAGGTGATTCCGCCATCCAGGGTTATATATATTGACATAGGGGTTGTTCTTTGGCGGATAATTGTTCGGACCCACAAAGTTGGCTTGCTCATGATCTGCAGATGAATATAAAGGACAAGTATTAGTATCATGATCAAACTGTCAGCAAATGGAACATACCTGTAGTGGTGCGACTGATGGGTTAGCTGAGGTGTTCTGAGCGGCCATGGCTTTCACCAATAGGTCAATTTTCCTTTCTATAGCAGCTATTTGATGAGATGATCCTCCATTCATGCTTACCTCATGCATACCCTTGCTTTTGGTTATGTGTCTACCTCGAGAGGAGAATTACTGCGTGTGTTCGCTCAGGGTTTCGAAAAGTTTCATTGCCTCTTCACTGCTTTTCTCCATCAGCACTCCTCCACAACCTGAATCAACAATGTTTTTGTTAGAATCACTTAAATCTTCATAAAAGGCTTATACCAGTTCGTCTTGGGGTAGGTTATGGTGTGGGCACTTGAGTAGTAGCTCGTTGAAGTGTCCCCAGGCCTCGAAGAACAGATCTTCATCCTTTTGTTGGAAGGATTGTATTTTTTTCCTCATTTGCCTTGTCTTTTGGGCTGGGAAGAACTTCTTCAGAAATTTGCTCGCCAACTCCTCCCAAGTGTGGACGGAAACTATAGGCAAAGAATTATACCATAATTTAGCATTGCCTTTTAAGGAAAAAGGGAAAAGAATTAACCTTATTCCTTCTTGGTCTAAACATCGGATGTACTAGAATTTGCAGAGGTCGAAGAACTCTCGAAGGTGCAAATGTCCGAGGTTCTGCGGGATGAAGGATTGCTTCATCGGCCTCTGCTAAGGTGGCTGTTGTTCAGCTATCTGTTCTGCCATTGGTGGTGTCTCTTCCTCACTTCCTTCTCCTACCTCTTCCGAGTTATCCCTAAACCTTTGTCGGATAGACCTCTAAAGCTCGGGATCAAAGGGAAGGAATGCCGGATTCTTGGACCGCCGTCCGTGCATGAATCAGTGGATGATATGTGAGTGCAGCAGTCAAAACACTGCTGCTTAGATGACTCTCTGCCTTAATTGCGCTCGATTGCACAAGGGAGTGCGCTCGATCGCAAATGGTACAGAGGACTTCTTGGAGTGCCTGAAACAGAGAAAAAGGAATTGATTAGGGTTTTTAGTAAAACGAAAAAAATATAAGATAAAAACAGAATAAAATAATAAATAATGGTAACTAAATGAGAAATTATTTCTAAAAGAAATTTAGCGCAATCCTCGGAAATGGCGCCAAAAACTTGTTGGACATTTATCTCATACTTGTTTTACTTGCAAGTGCACAAGGTCTGTGGTAGCATAGTGTGCAAATGCGAGATCATTTCCACAAGGATTGGTGAATTTCTATCTAGAATTAATTTCTTTAAGTTAAAAGAGAAATAATAGTTGATAGTGAGTGAATAACAATAATGAGAACATAGGACTATGATATCCACCACTAATTATACTTTCCCACTTACTAAGGTTTCAATGCTCTAGCCTTATCATGAATATCTAATGGTTGCCAACCTAAGAGCTTGGTCCACACCTTAGGCTATTGATCTCCTTATGCAACAAGTTAGGCATGGTGTATACTCTAACTCTTTTCTCTCTTTAAGGGATTCAGCATGGGTGTATACTAAGTTTCTCTTTAAGAGAGCATGAGGGTTGTGGAGATCGACAACTACACGGGACCTAGGGCTTGGTCCGCTCCTAGTTTTCCATTTTGATTAACTCGGGAATTTGGTGTGGATATTCCTTGTTACTAATGTCGAACCCAGGACTCAGTGATCCAAATTGATTCGACTAAAGTATCCATACCACATGCATACGTTGATCAGGTACATACATATAAGGAATGTAAATACAAATAGGTATTAATCAAGTTAAATATTCTAACAAGGCTGTAGCAAAGATAGTCAATGAATAAATGTGTGGTAAAGCATCGCTAGGGCTTCAATCGAGCCCTATAGGTGTTTAGTTACACATATTAAGTAAAGTAAACATGCTAAACATGATTAAGTAAAAATAGAAAACTAAAACTGAAGAAGACTCAGGAGATGAGTCGTCAATTCTTCTCCTAAGCTCTCCACTTCGAGTCTCAAACAAAAGGTGTGTGTTATGTGTTTTACAGGCCTATTTACAGGGTCTTCATGGTGTCCTGAAACCTCAATTCTGTTTTGGAGTCGGAAGACTTCTTTCCAATTCTGGCTCTGCCGCCTCTGGAGTAATTGCACTCGAGCGTATGCGGGATGCGCTCGATCGCATGTGTGCACTCAAGCCTTTTTCAAGTGCACTCGTGTGCTTGTGCACTCAATCATAAGGGAGGTGCGCTCGAGCACACCTTACTCGAGGGCAGAACTTCACTCTTTGCTTCTAACAGCTCCATTTTGTTATCTTTTTGTCCAAGTCCTGTGAAAAACACATAAAACACAAAAATGAAGTATAATCTACTAAAATAGATAAGTAAAGAGTCTAACAAGTGTAAATTAACGGGCTTAAATATGACTATTTAAGCACTTATCACTCCCATAGAGATGTGGAGTGGGAAACCTCCTCAATTAAGCAACCTTAGGACTTTTGGGTGTGCTACATATGCACATCAAAAGGAGGATAAACTTAGCCCAAGATCTAGAAAATATGTATTTCTATGATATGGTGATGGGGTTATAGGTTATGGTCCTTAGAAAAGAAAGGCATGAAACTCATTATAAGTAGGGATGTTATTTTTAATGAATTGTTATTTCCCTAGTTGGAGAAAACTAACCCTGCAGGGGCTAGTGAGCAAACCAGTCCGAAAGTTATGGAGCATCGCATCAAGGAGAGCTCGGTTCAGGTAGAGCAAGGAAAGCAAGAGGGTTCGGACCAGGTAGAGCCCTTGAATGAAGGCCATGCTAGAAAAACTCAAGAAGAGGCTGAACAAGAAGAGGTTGATGTAGCAAGTCATAATGACTACCAGTTCACAAGGGACCAGGGAAGGAGGGTGGTTAGACCGCCTTTGAGATATGGGTTTGCGGATGCTAATGTAGCAGCTCCTTGGACAGAAGGAGAGGTTGAACCAGAAACTTACATGGAAGCCATGTAATGTAAGGATTCGTCAAAGTGGCAGCTGGTTATGGAGGAAGAAATGGATTCTTTGATGAAGAATAACTCTTGGGAGTTGGTGCCCAAACCAGAAAAATAGAGAGTTGTGGATTGTAGATAAATCTAAAAGATCAAATAAAGGAATACTCCAGGAGATGAAGTCCGGTATAAAGCTAAGCTGGTGGCGAAGGGGTTCACACAAAAAGAAGACATAGATTTCACCGAAATCTTCTCACTGGTTGTGAAGTACAAGACAATATGGATAGTGTTAGCATTGGTGGTCCAATTTGATTAGGAAATCAAGCAAATGGATGTGAAGACAACGTTCTTACATGGAGAGCTCGATGAGACCATTTTCATGAGGTTACCCGAAGGCTATGAGGAAGGAAGGCAGGGAGAGTTGGTGTGCAAATTAAAGAAATCTCTCTATGGCCTGAAGCAATCACTTAGGTAATGGAATAAGAGGTTTGATTCATTTATAATCAGCCTAGGTTTCATGAGGAGCTACTATGATTCGTGCTTGTACTATAAGGGGCAGAAGGTTCAGGAAGTGGTGATCATCCTCATCTATGTTGATGACATGTTGCTTGTTAGGAGTAGCATGGAGAGGATAAAGAAATTGAAGGCTCAACTCAGTGAGGAGTTTGAGATGAAGGATCTTGGCCATGCACAGAAGATCCTTGGGATGTATATCATCCAGGAAAGGGAGAGAAACAGATTGAAGATCTCTCAAACTTCCTATATAGAGAAGATGATATCTAAATTCTCTATGGAAGATAGCAAACCAGTGAAGGTTCCCCTTGCTGGTCATTTCAAGTTCTCCAGCAATCAATGTCCGAGATCGAAAGTGGGGAAGAAAGAAACGGAAAAAGTCTCATACTCTAGTGTGGTTGGTTCTGTTATGTTCACCATGGTTAGCACTAGATCTGACATTTCTCATGCAATTAGTGTTCTCAGCAGGTTTATGAGTAATCCCGGAAAGAAGCGTTGGCTTGGGATGAAGTGGTTACTGAGGTACTTGAAGGGAAGCCCAGAAGTCGGGCTGGTTTATGAGAAGAGAAGTAAGTCCATCTGCTTTGAGGGTTTTGCATATTTGAACTATGGAGCAAACCAAGATAAAAGGAGATCGATTACCTCCTACTTCTTTAACTTAAACAGGTGTTGTGTAAGTTGGAAGGCTCAGTTGCAGCCAGTGGTAGCACTCTCAACAACCGAGGCTGAGTACATAGTGACTACGAAGGCCATTAAGGAGGCTATATGGTGCAAAGAGTTTCTAGAAGAGTTAAAGGTACTAGAGGAGTAGGTTGTGGTGTTTTCGGATAGTCAAAGTGCATTGCACTTGTGTAAGAATCCGGTGTTCCATGAGAGGACAAAGCACATGGATGTTCGGTATCATTTCATTCGGGAAAATGTTACGAAATGATGCATCCATGTGGACAAGGTAGCTACAGAAGAAAATCCTTCCGATTTAGGTACTAAAGTTCTACCTCTAAGTAAGTTTAATCATTGCCTTGGACTACTTAGGATTGGAGTTGGTTAATTGATGACTCAAGATGAGTTTGGATCCTAAAGCTCTCTGCACAATGGTTCGGGTTTAAACACTTAGACAAAGGTAGAGATTATTGGTATTTGTCTAAGGTTTATAATGTCTAAACATTATTCAAAGATGGTTAAATTCTAAATTAAGGTTGGAAGATTAAAATACAGCATGTTAAAGGAGTGCACACATGCGTGTGCATCACTTTGGGTGTGTGTGCACACCCCTAATCAACAAGGCAAAAGAGTGTGCACTACTGTGTGAAGGATAGTATTAGTGTGCACTGCACCATCCAGCAAGGAGGTAGTTGGAAGAAGGGCAGCACCGCACCACCCCTCCACCAGCACCGCACCGTCCAGAACGTGGTGCAAAGGGGCTTGCCTAACGCCTCACCGCCCCCTGCTCAGCACCTAGGCGCTAGGCACACTTATGCACACATGGACAACTTATTTTAGCCTCTTGTTAGGTGCATGGATGTAAGGTTAAAACACACAGCACCACTTAGAATTGATGGAGGGCCATGGTTGATTGGCCATCAAGATCTAAGGGTGGAGAATGACACACAAGATTGGACAAGAAGTTGGTGCACTATATAAAGGGTCACCTAGGTTCAATCTCATGACATAAGATGTGAAACACATTTTGATAAAAGACACAAGTGTGTGTGTGACAGACATACAAGAGAGAATTGTATGAGAGTGCAAAGACACAAACATACAAGAGGGACTCATTGTAGAGACGTTGGTTGTAAAGAAGAGAGATTAAGTATAGAAAGTGATAAAGTCTTTCTTGTTCTCTTCTTTGTTCCTTCAAGAACTTGAGGTTTCTTGAAGAAGGTCGCTGTAATTGTAAAGAACCATTGATTTAGTGTTGAGAGTTCAGAGGAACTCACGAAGATGTAGGCTATTGCCGAACCTCGATAACAAATCGCTTGTCTTCTTTTCTTTCTTGCTTTCGATTGCTGTATTTCTTTCTACAAGTCATTCTAGACTTGGGTGTTTGGAAGATCACCACCTGGGCATCTTGTCAAGGTGATTTTCAATAGGATCAATGTGATGGACCTGAAAAAGCTTATTCAACAACACCATGCATCATACATACATTAACGCATTCCATATCATCTTAGGGTGAATTTAATGTATCAAATATTTTGAATTCTATCATCTCATCATTTACCTTCATACTGACAATACCCTTTTTCACACAAATATTTGTATCAGCGGTTCTCATAAAAGGTCTTTCTAAGATTATGGGTAGAGGTAATGGCATAGGGCATTCTTCCATATCTAACACAATAAAATCGGTAGGTAAAATAAACTCACCTACCTTTACCAAGACATCCTCAAGAATACCCCTTGGTCGTTTGATGCTTCTGTTTGCCAGTTGTAAGGTGATGGAAGTTGGTTGAAGCTCCCCCAAATCCACTGTCTCGAATACAATGTATGGCAGCAGATTGACACTCACCCTTAGATCCAATAGTGCATGCTCAAAAAGCTGGTTACCTATCCTGCAAAGAATGGTAAAACTACCTGGATCTTTTAGCTTTGGTGGTAGTTTCCTTAACAACACTGTGCTTACCTCTTCAGTTAAATCCATTGTTTCATGCTCCTGAAACTTCATTTTATTAGTGCAACTATCTTTTAAAAATTTAGCATATGTAGGAATTTGTTTAATTGCATCTAATAAAGGAATGTTTATCTCAACTTTTCTCAAAGTTTCAAAAATATCAAGCAATTTATTCTCTTTCTTTGGCTTTACTAACATTTGAGGGAAGGGTGGTGCATTCACCTTCTCCGTCTCACTTACTTTTGATATGGACGTTTTATTTGGAGATGCTTGTGCAGGCTCATCAGCGTCTATGATCTTACCATTTCTGAGAGTTGTCACGGCATTCAGTTGTTAATATCCTCTTGGATTCGGTAGTGCTTGGGCTGGAAGTTCACCTTGCTTTTTTCCACTCAGCTCCTTAGCCAATTGCCCTACTTATACCTCTAGTCTTTGAATGGCTTACTCATGCTTTGCATTTGTTTGTCTTCGCTCAGTCTGGAATTGTCTTTCTTCTGCTATAAACTGATTTTATGAAGTCATCAATTGCTGTTGTTGAGTGGCCAATTGCCTTATAAGACTTTCTAGGTCACTCTTCTTTGATTTCGAAACTAGCTGGGCTGCTTGTTGGGAGTTCCTTTATTGCCCTTGAAGGTTCAAGGCATTCTGATTGTTAGTCCATGAGAAGTTGGGGTGGTTTCACCATCCAGCATTGTAAGTATTTGCATATGGGTTGTTCTTGGGAGGATAGTTGTTCGGTCCCACATAATTCACTTGCTCTGGATCTACAGATAAATATAAAGGACATGTCTCAGTATTATGATCAAAATGAGAACATATAGCATATACCTGGAGTGGTGTAGCTGGTGGACTAGGTAAGGCATTCTAAGCAGTCATGGCTTTAACAAGCAGATCTAGCTTCCTCTCCACAGCAGCTATCTGATTAGAGGATCTACCATTTAGAGTCACCTCATACATATCTTTGCTCTTAACTCTTTGTCTACCTCTAGAGGAGAATTAATGGGTGTGCTCACTTAATGTTTCAAACAGCTCCATTGCTTCTTCACTGCTATTTTCCATCAGCACAACTTAACAACTTGAATCCATAATACTTTTATTAATATCACCCAAACCTTCATAGAAAGCTTGTACTAGCTCATCTTGGGGTAGATTATGATGTGGGCATCTGAGTAGCAGCTCATTAAAGTGTCCCCATGCCTCAAAGAACAGGTCTCCATCCTTCTGTTGGAAAGATTGAATCTTCTTCCTCATTTATCTTCTCTTTTGAGCTGGGAAAAACTTAGGAACTTATTGGCCAACTCTTCCCAAGTATGGATAGAAACTACAGGCAATGAATTGTACAGCAGTTTAGCATTATCTTTTAATAAAAAGGGAAAAGAATTAACCTGATTCCTTCTTAGTCTACGCCTCGGATATGCTCAAAGAATTCTCGAAGATGTGAGTGTGGGTCCTCAGTAGGTGTTCTCCTAAAATGAGTCAAAGCACTGAGTATCTGTGGGGATATGTAATAATTTCCTTCCGCCTCAGGATGGTAAGCGATGCATGAAGGCTGGTCGAGGTTACGTGGAATGAAGGATTACTTCACGGGTCTTCGCTCTGGTGGCGGTTGGTTGTCAAGCTGTTCCGCCATTTGTGCTTCTCTCTTGAATTCCTCTTCTACCTCTTCAACATTGTCTCTAAGCCTTTATCGAATGGTCCGCTCAAGCTCTATATTGAGGGAAAAGAATGTTGGATTCCTGGATCGAAGCCTTTGTATGAATTAGTTGAACCATTTCAATGCAACAGTTTTAGTACTGCTGCTCGGGTAGTCCTTGGCCTAAGTGCGCTCGATCGCACTAAGCACTGCACTCGATCGCAGTGATAGGGATTACTCTGCTGCAAGCCTGAAACAGAAAAGACAGTAACATAAAAAGAAATAAATTAGGTTTTTGATGAAACAAAATAAAATAGAACAGAAAAATAAAATTGAACGAAAAATTAATTCTAAACAGAAATTTAGCGCAATCCCCGGCAACGGCGCCAAAAACTTGTCATGCAAAAATCAACCTAAATTTATAAGTAAATAATTGAACACTTTTACTTACAAGTGCACAAGGTCAACTTAGTAATATAGTGTGAAAAATGCGAGATCATCTCCACAGGGATTGATAAAGTTCGATTTAAAATTAAATTCATAATATAAACGATAGAAATAAGTATTGAGTTTGAATTGATAATGATAAACACATAGGGCTTTGATATCCACCCTAATCATATTTTCCTAATAAACAATGTGCCAATGCTTTAGTCATATTATGATTACCTACTATCGTCAACCTAATGGCATAGTGTATACTCCTTAAGCTATTGATTTTCCTAAGCAACGAGTTAGGCATGGTGTATACTCTAACTCTTTTCTCTCTTAAAGGATTTAGCATGGCGTATACTAAGTTATTCCTTAAGAGAGCATATGATCCATGAAAATCGACAAACACACAAGACCTAGGGTATGTTATATACACCCAGTTTCCCATGTTGATTAACCTAAGAATCTGGCGTGGATTTCTTTTGTTACTATTTTCAAACCTAGGACTCGGTCATCCAAATTGATCTAACTAACTAATCCATACCACATGCATATGTTGATCAGGCAACTACATATGAGGAATTTCAATAAAAATAGGCATTAATCAAGTTAAGAATCATAATACAGCTATCATAAAGGCAACAATATTCATATATGGAAAAACATAATTAAGGCTTCAATCGAGCCCTACTAGTAAGTTAGTTACACATAGTTTTGATGCTAAACATCTTTATAAAATAAAATAAAGGGAAAAAGAAACCCGAAAACACTATGGAGAAGAGTCATCAATTCGTCTCCAAGCTTAAAACTGAAAGAAGATCTTGTTTTTGTGTTTTACATGCCTATTTATAAGGTCTTAAGATATCTGGAAACCCTAACCCTACTTTCCAAAATAGGTTCTGCCGTTTTACTGCACGTGTGCGCTCTATCTCATGCTGGTGCGCTCGATCGCACTCTTCTGTACTCGATCGCACTATGCATCTGCTAGTTTTTCCAGTTCTTGGTTTTCAATCCAGATAATGCTCCATTTTCTTCAATATCCTAGGAAAACACAGAAAACATAGAAAAACAATAAAATAGCATGAAATAACACAACTAGGAAATTAACAAGTGTAAATTAACGGGCTTAAATACAAATATTTAAGCACTTATCATAATACCTGGTGGCGGTGAGTGGGTGTGAATGGTGGCGTGTGGTGGCCGGCGCTGGCCATATGTGGTGGCTAGCGGTGTTGAGAGTGTAGTGGGTGCAGTGCAGGGCATGTAGATGAGTGAAGTGCAGAGAGTGCAGAGAGTGAGAGTGAAAGTGAGAGAAAAATAAAATGACCTAAAATAGGCTTGTGACTCTCTGTCCTGAGTGCTCTTGATTGCACTATGAAGTGTGCTTGATTGCACTTATGTGCAGGTGTGTGGATGCGTGATAAGGGCTTGAATAGTCATATTTAAGCCCCTTAATTTACACTTGTTAGGCTCTTTGTTTATGTATTTCAGTAGATTCTACTTCATTTTTGTGTTTTCTGTATTTTTCATAGGTCTTTGAAGAAAAGATGACATTTTGGAGCTCTAAGGAAAAAAAAGTGAATATCTGCAAACCAACTAGGTGCGCTCAAGTGCACCTTCCTTGTGATCGAGCGCACAAGCACTCGTGTGCACACCTAGAAGGCTCGAGTGCACCCACGTGCTCGAGTGCAGAAGCACACGCTCGAGTGCAGAAGCACGCACTCGAGTGCAGAAGCACGCGATCGAGCGCACACGCACAGAGAGGCGACAGAACCAGTTTTGGAAAAAAGTCTCCATATCTTAAATTGGAAATTAGGGTTTCGAGGCACCCTTAGAACCCTATATATAGGCTTGTAAAACACAGAAAACACAACTTTTGATTTTTGCTTTGAGTTGTAAGCTTTAGAGAGGAAGTGACGACCCTTCTCCACAGTATTCTTCGAGCTTTATCTTTCTACTTAGTTTAGTTATGATGTTTAGTTTAATCAACATGTGTAACTAACTCTTTAATAGGGCTTGATTAAAGCTCTAATTATGCTTTTCTATATATATAATTATTGATTGCCTTTGCAAATAGCCATGTCATGATGCTTTAATTGATTAATGCCTGTTTTATTGAAATCCTCATATGTGTCTGTCTGATCAACGTATGCATATGGTATAGATTAGTTAGTTAGATCAATTTGGATGATCGAGTCCTAGGTCTAACAATAGTAACAAAAGAAATCCACGCCAGATTCTTGGGTTAATCAACATAGGAAACCGGGAGTATGCAACATGCCCTAGGTCTTGTGTGGTTGTCGATTTCCACAGCCCTTATGCTCTCTTAAGGAACAACTCAGTATACACCATGTTGAATCCCTTAAGAGAGAAAAAAATTAGAGTATACACCATGCCTAACTCGTTGCTTAGGGAGATCAATAGCTTAAGGAGCAGACCAAGCTTTTAGGTTGACAACCATTAGGTATTCGTGATAGGGCTAGAGCATTGGTACATTACTTATTGGAAAAGTATGATTAGTGGTTGATATCAAAGCCCTATGTTTTTATCATTATCAATCTAGACTCAATATTAATTTCTATCAATTTTTGCATTGTAAAACTGATTCTAAAAATGAAATTCAATCCTTATGGAGATGATCCTGCACTTGCACACTATGCTACTATTGACCTTATACACTTGCAAGTAAAACAAGTCCGATTATTTGCTTATTTATTTAGGTGGATAAACGAACAACAATGAGCTCGTGTGCCATTGGGCGCATAGCCAAACTGCACTCGATCGCACTGTGAAGTGCGCTCGATCGCAAGGACAGAATGCCACACCTATGTACTGAACCACTAAATTAACTAAAGAAAGGATGAAAAAGTTAAAAATAATGAAAACAATAAAAATAAATAAATAAAACTGTACCATACTTAGTGGTCTCAGTACCACTGACCTTAACAGAGGCGTTTGAGCTATACGTTTATCAAAGCATTGACTGCTAAAACGTCCTCTACAATAGTTTCAGTGTTAGTTTTTTGGCAGGGAGTACTTAAAGTCCACCACATGTGGCTCAAGTACTCTTGGTGTTGTTGCATATTGGACGACTGGAGTGCCAAATCTTCATCTATTGGTAGCAATTTAATTTCACAATATGGCTTGACTCTCCGTCCATTCGTCGGGAATGTCCGAGTGCTGTCGGAACCATGAATAAAGGTGGTCTCTAATGGATCAATGTGATAGGCCTGAAAAACTTGCTCAACAATACCTTGCATCATACATACATTAAAACATTCCATATCATCTTGGGGTAATTTTAATGCATCAAATATTTTGAATTCTATTTTTTCACCATTTACCCTCATACTTACGATACCCTTTTTCACACAAATTTTTGTATCAGCAGTTCTCATAAAGGACCTTCCTAAGACGATGAGTAAAGGTAATGGCATAGGACATTCTTCCATATCTAATACAATAAAATCAGCAGATAAAATAAACTCACCTATCTTTACCAAGACATCCTCGAGAATACCTCTTGGTCTTTTGATGCTTCTGTCTGCCAATTGTAAGGTGATAGAAGTTGGTTGAAGCTCCCCTAAACTTAGTGTTTCAAATACAGTGTATGGCAACAAATTGACACCTGCCCCTAGGTCCAGTAATGCACGCTCAAAAAGCTGGTCACCTATCCTGCAAGGAATGGTAAAACTACCTAGATCTTATAGCTTGGGTGGTAGTTTCCTTAACAATACCGCACTTACCACTTCAGTTAAAGCCACGGTTTCATGCTTTTGAAACTTCCTTTTATTAGTGCAACAATCGTTCAAAAATTTACAATTTATTGAATTATATCTAATAAAGGAATGTTAATTTCTACTTTTCTCAAAGTTTCAAAAATATCAAGCAATTTACTTTCTTTCTTTGGTTTTACTAACCTTTGAGGGAAGGGTGGTGCATTTACCTTCTCCATTTCACTTACCTTTGATGTAGATGTTTTAATTGGAGATATTTGTGCAGGCTCATCGGTTCCTATGATCTTCCCATTTTTTAGAGTTGTCATGGCCTTTAGTTGTTGGTGTCATCTTGGATTAGGTAGTGTTTGGGCTGGAAATTCACCCTACTTTCTTCCACTCAACTCTTTAGCCAATTTCCCCACTTGTACTTCCAGTCTTTGAATAGCTTGTTCATGCTTTGCATTGATTTGTCTTTGCTCAGTCTGAAATTGTCTTTCTTCTGCCATAAACTAATCTTGTGAAGTCATCAACTGTTGTTGCTGAGTTGCCAATTGCCTCACAATATTCTCGAGGTCATTTTTCTATGATTCTGGAACTGATTGGGCTGCTGGTTGGGAATTCTTTTACTGCCCTTGAAGGTTCAGGGCATTCTGATTATTATTCCATGAGAATTTGGGGTGGTTTCACCATCCAGGATTATAGGTATTTGCATATGGATTGTTCTTAGGTGGATAGTTGTTTGGTCCCATATAGTTTGCTTGCTCTGGATCTGCAGATGAATACAAAGGGCAAGTTTCAATAGTGTGATCAAAATAAGAACATATAGCATATACCTGGAGTTGTGTAGCTTGTGGACTAAGTGAGATGTTCTGAGCAGTCATGGCTTTTACAAGCATATCTAGCTTTCTTTCCACAGCAGCCATCTGATTTAAAGATCCTCCATTTAAAGTCACCTCATACATACCCTTGCTGTTAACTCCCTGTCTACCTCTAGATGAGATTTGTTGGGTGTGCTCACTTAATTTCTCAAACAACTCTATGGCTTCTTCACTGCTCTTTTCCATCAGCACACCTCCACAGCCTGAATCCACAATACCTTTATTTAAGTCACTCAAACCTTCATAGAAAGCTTGTAGCAGTTCATCTTGAGGTAGATTATGATGTGGGAATTTGAGTAGCAGCTAATTAAAGTGTCCTCATGCTTCAAAGAAAAGGTCTTCATCTTTTTGTTGGAAAGATTGAATCTCCTTCCTTATCTGTCTTATCTTTTGCACTGGGAAAAACTTCTTTAGGAACCTACTGGATAGTTCTTCCCAAGTATGGATAGACACTGCAAGCAATGAATTATATCACAACTTAGTATTATCTTTTAATAAAAAAAGGGAAAAGAATTAACCTGATTCCCTCTTGAATTAGGCCCCGGATGTGCTAGAACTTATAGAGATCAAAGAATTCCCGAAGATTCAAGTGTGGGTCCTCAGCAGGTGTACCCCTTAAATGAGTCAAAGCATTGAGTATCTGCGTGGATATGTAATAATTGCCTTCTGCCTCAGGTTGATATGCAATCCTTGAGGGCTGGTTGAGGTTCTGTAGAATAAAGGATTGCTTCATGGGTCTTCGCTCTGGTGGTGGTTAGTTGTCAAGCTGTTCTACCATTGGTGCTTTTCCCTCAAATTCTTTTTCTTCCTCCTCAACGTTGTCTCTAAGCCTTTATCGAATGGTCCGCTCAATATCTGTATCAAGTGGAAAGATGGTTGGATACCTGGATCGAAGCCCTTGCATGAATCAACTGAGACTCTTCAATGCAGTAGTTTCAGTACTGCTGTTTGTGTAGTTTCTGGACCTTTTGCGTTCGATCGCACCAAGCATTGCACTCGATCACAATGTCAAAAATTTCTCTGCTGCAAACCTGAAAGAGAAAAACAGAAAACAAAAAGAAGAAATAAATTAGATGTTTAATGAAACAAAATAAAATAAAACTGAACTAAAAATAATTCTAAACAAAAATTTAGCGCAAGGCCCGACAACGGCGACAAAAACTTGTCGTGCAAAAATCTACCTAAATTAATAAACAAATAATTGAACGGTTTTACTTGCAAGTGCACAAGGTCAACATAGTAGTATAGTGTGCAAATGCGAGATCATCTCCACAAGGATTGGTGAATTTTGATTTAGAATTAATTTCGTAATATAAAACGATAGAAATAAGTATTGAGTTTGAATCGATAATGATAAAAGCGTAGGGACTTGATATCCACCACTAATCATGCTTCCACAATAAAACAATATGCCAATGCTTTAATCACATCATGAATACCTAATGTTTGTCAACCTAAGGGCATGGTGTATACTCCTTAGGCTATTGATTTCCCTAAGCAACGAGTTAGGAATGGTGTATACTCTAACTCTTTTTTTTCTTAATGGATTTAGCATGGTGTATACTAAGTTGGTCCTTAAGAAAACATAAGATCTGTGGAAATCAACAAACACATGAGACCTAGGGCATGGTATATACTCCCAGTTTCCCATGTTGATTAACCCAAGAACTCGGCGTGGATTTTTTTGTTACTATTGTTAAACCCAGGACTCAGTCATCCAAATTGATTTAACTAACTAGTCCATACCACATGCATATGTTGATCAGGCAAAAATATATGAGGAATTCAAGAAAACAGGAATTAATAAAGTTAAGCATCATAATATCAATATCGCAAAGGCACCAATACTGAATTATCGAGTAAACATAATCAGGGCTTCAATCAAGCTCTTACTAGTAAATTAGTTACATATGAAGTTGATGTTAAACATCTTCATAAAATAAAATAAAGGAAAGAAGAAACCCGAAAGAGCTATCAAGAAGAGTCGTCAATTCTTCTGTCCAAATCTCCTTTCTGGTCTCCCCTCCCTTTCTATGTTTACAAGCCTATTTATAAGGTTTAGGCACATCTGAAAACCCTAACTCATAAAACAAAACCCTACTCCTACTTTCCAAAACAGGTTATGCCATTTTACTATTCACTGTTGTACATTTGCGCTCGATCAGAGACTTGTGCGCTCGAGTGCAGGTGCGCGTGAGCCTTCTTCATATGCGCACGAGTGCTGTTGCGCTCGATCGCAAGGTGTTGTGCTCAATCGCACTAAGCAGCTTCCAGTTCTTCCAGATTTGTTCCTTAAGCCAGGTAATGCTCCATTTTCTTAAAAAAAAAACCTAGAAAACATAGAAAAAACATAAAATAACATGAAATAACACAAACTAGGAACTTAACAAATGTAAATTAAGGGGCTTAAATACGAATATTTAAGCACTTATTAATAGGCCTGTTAGATTATTGATTGATCCTGGTGCAATCCATTCTTTCACATCTAGTATTTATATGAAATCTATTGATGCTAGTGCTAGTCCTTTGATGCATGCCATTGTTGTTGAGGTTCCTACTGGGGATAGGGTTACTATATTTTGATTTAATTCTAAGGATGAATTGGTTATTTGCATATCATGCTTGGGTAGATTATTTTAGGAAGAATGTGGTGTTTAAGATACCTAGACAAGAAGAGTTTAATTTTAAAGAAGAACGTAAGACACTTGCTAACTGTCTTATTTTTGCCTTAACTGCCAATAAATGGTTGAGAAGGGTTATGAGGGGTACTTGGCATATGTGGTAGATTTTAGCAAGGAGAGTAGGAAGTTAGAAGAAATTGTTGGCATTTATCTAAGAATTAAATGGGTTGAAGAAGGAAGTTTCATCAGGCCTTGGCGCCTCATCCCAGGAGGTGTGCGCCTCACCCCCCAGCAAGGAGAAATGTTCAGCCCCAGGTGTGCGCCGCACCTCAGGAAGTGTGCGCCTCACCTCCTAGCAAGGAGGAGTCTTCTACCTAGGTGTGTGCTGCACCTCAGGAAGGGTGCGTCGTGGTACCCAAAAGAAGGAGGAAGTGTGCCCTGGCTTGAGCCATCGTTTGCCCTGTTCTGAGTTGCAACGCCAGGCACACTGATGCATGTTTTTCTAGCTTTTTCAGATGGTGCGTGGAGCTTGATCAAAACGCATAGGATTACTTAGACTCTTAGAGAACCATGAGTCTTTGGTTCTTAAGATCTAAAGGTGGAGATTGATCTCCAAGATTGGATGAGGAAGTCATTGCCCTATATAAAGGGTCATCTAGGAGCCATTCAAAAGAATAAGTGTGTGACAATCATCTCAACAAGAGAGGTGTGATGTGAATGACATGTGAATGTGTGTGAAATAGAACACATGGTGTGTGAGAGTGCAAAGACACTAAACACAGGAGAGACTCATTCAAGAGAGGCTAGTTATTTAGAGAGAGAGAGTAGTATAGATTGGGGACTGAAGGGCTTTGTAGTTGGAATTTTCTTGGAGAAAATTCCAGGGAAACACTTAGTCCTTATCACTTTCTTTTTCTCTTCTTTTGTTCTTCAAGAATGGTGTTAAGATCAAGATTAGATCGTGTACTTGGAGAGGTGTTGCTGTAATTGTAAGAACTCATTGATTTAGTGCTGAGAGTTCGGAGGAGCTCACGGGGACGTAGGCACATTGCCAAACCTTGACAACAATTGCTTGTGTTCTTTCTTTGATTGGTTTGATTCCTGTTTTGTTTCGATTTTATTACAAGTCATTCTAGACTTGGGTGTTTGGAAGATCACCACCTGAGCATCTTGAGGGTGATTTCCAACAGTGGTATCAGAGCCAAGATTGACGGGTATCGGAGCAAGAACAGGAGGTTATCGGAGCAAGACTCCAAGAATCAAAGGTCAACTTTTGAGGTGATTTAAGAACAGAGTAGAGATCTATATCTAATCATGTTCTTGAGGTGATTTAAGAATAGAGTAGAGATCAATATCTGATCATGTTCTTGAGGTGATTCAAGAATGGAGTAGAGATCAAGATCTGATCGTATTTTTGAGGGTGATTCAAGAACTGTATTGAGATCCATCTTTGATTGTGTTCTTGAGATTTAGAAGAAGTTGGAAAGCAATTGTGGGTGCTATATAAATCTGGGATTTTCTCTGCAAGATGAGTTCAAACTTCAGTGTTGAGAAGTTTGATGGAAAGGGAGACTTTGCCCTTTAGAAGTGGAAAATCGAAGCTGTTCTTATGCAACAAAAGGTGGACTTGGCGATTGGAGAAGATGATGCTTTTCCAACAAGTATCACAGAGGTCCAGCAGAATGAAATGAAGAAGATGGTGATTACACCCAAAACATAATGCGGTAGTTGTAGCACGGCTTTGGGGTGTCGATTCAATAGGGAGACAAACTAACTACAAGAGAAAGTGCAAACCTTAAAACGAGCAATAAAAGTTAAACGAGAAAATCTGAGTTTGAAGTAGTGTGAAATAATTGTGTAAATAAAATAGAACAATAAGGGTCCGGGAATCTTCCCTAGGTTCGTTACCTTATTCTATTCTTGATTCAGTTATTTTTATCTCGATTGCAAGTTTCACATCCCAAACAAGCAATCAGCAAATATTTAATTAAAGCCCATATATAAACCCTAATGTAATTGTTATGAAATACTCTTTGCTTTCAAGCACACATGACCTAACTTATAGATTATCAAGAAACGATAATATATCATAATGACAATACCGCAGTAATGGACAAATCTATAAGAGAAATCTACTGAACTCAATCACACCTCAACAACATCACATAAGAAGAGCATGACTAAACTTATATGGGGGAAAAAGATGTAATCACTGAATTAAGGGGTAATCTTCTAATTAGATTAAAAAGTAAATCATAACAATGTTTAATGATAATAAATCCAAACTACAATGAATTAAGACTAGAAAATAAGAACAACTACACCTAGGGATTCATTCATTCGCCTTGCTTGGAGATTAATTGGCCATGGGGGAGAGTGTGGCAGCCTTTATGATGTTTTCCCCGGCCTCCAGCCTCTCAAAAGATGTCTTGAATAATAATAATATCAAACCCTAAGTGGTCTATTTATAATACACAAGGTCCAAGGGTGTTTTAGGGTTTAAAAAGTCATTAAAATCCTAATTAGGTCAAACCTCGAAGAAGAAAAACATGTGCGTGCTGCTGTGGTCCTTTATGGGCGCTGTGGTGCTGGCTGGTGGTTCAAGATGTGGAGGTTCTAGGCACCATGGTGCTGGCTAGTGCTGTTCTAGAGGCCTGACCTTTGTCTACTAAAACTGCCATAACTTTCTCTAGGAAAATCATTTTGATGAGCCATAAAATTCTCCAGAAAATAGACTTCCGGATATTTCTAAGCATATATGGCTCATCTCCTGGTTCTTCTTGCATCAATATAGTTTAATTTGCAAAGATGATTGATCTGTACGGGCAATTCTAGCAATTTAGTGAAACTCCTTTCCAAGTGCTTGTGAACCTTCACTCCGGTGTTCATCGAGTCACTGTACTTCAAGCAATGATAGCTTTTCCATCTCTTTTGAACTTAAAGTACCTGAAAATGCATCGAAATAGATCAATGATCCAAGAATGACACTTTAAAGTTGTTAAGGTATAAAAGTGCAATTCAAACCTAGATCAACTCTAAAATGCTAACAATTAAGTACTGTAAAGATGCATTTTATGACTCTCATCAGATGGCATACAGCACCATCCTTCTGCACATGTCGAATAGTGTCACAAAAGAGTGCGGAGACTCGGAAGATCCAGCTTTCATTTGGAAGAAACTAGATGAGTTGTTTCTTACCAAGACTCTCCCGAAAAAGAGGTATCTTCTAAAACAAATCTTTGCTTTTAAAATGGATCCTAATAAAGAGTTGCAAGATAATCTTGATGCCAAGATGAGGAGAGCATCAAGTGTAGAAGGGTTGTTCATTAGAAGAAGGCCAGCAACTTGATATTGCAGCAACATACATGGCTACTACTGGGATAAACCAGAAGGTAGAGGAGAAAGCCATGGGAGAGCGCACTCTAAATCAAGATTTGGAGGGGAGATATGCTTTTACTACCGTAAGGAGGGTCATTTCAAGAAAGATTGCAAGAAAATGATAAGGGATAAGGGAGGAAGCCATACCATGAATGGAGAGGCTTCAGTTGCTAAGGGAGAACAACAAGATGATGATGTTCTTGTTGTGTGCTCAAATGTGAGTAAGGGGCAAGAAGGCAGCGGGAAATAGATCTTGGATACCGGGTGCACTCATCATATGTGTCCTTATAGGGATTGCTTCATGAATTTCAAGGAAACTGATGATAGAAAGGTTTTCCAGGGGAATGATACTTCTTACCAAGTGAGGGGCACGGGAGACATCCAGTTGAGGATGTTTGATGGAATGACAAAGCTACTGAGGAATGTGAGATATCTTCTGGAGTTGAGAAAAAATTTGATCTCATTGGGGCAGCTAGATTCCATGGGGTACGCATACAAGGCAGAGGGAGGAAAGATCAAGGTAACCAAGGGATCTCTTATAGTGATCAAAGCTGCAATGAAGGATGGTCTCTATAAGATGATCGGAGACACAGAGATCAAGGGTTAAGCAGCAAGCTTGATGGTTGAGATGGATAAGGCAGCTCTGTAGCACAATCGCTTGGGACACATAAGCGAAAAGGGCCTGTAAGTTTTCAGCAAGAACGGTCTACTTAATGGTGACAAAGTAGAGGAACTTGATTTCTGCGAATGTTGTGTTCTTTGAAAACAACATCGAGTTAGCTTCAACACCAGACTGCACAAGTCTAAGGGCATTCTTGATTACATTCATGCTGATCTTTGGGGGCTAGCAAGAACACCAACACAGGGAGGTAATCTTTACTTTATGTCTTTAATTGATGATTATTCAAGAAAGGTTTAGGTTTATTTGCTTAAGAATAAATCAGATGCTTTGAATAAGTTAGTGGTGTGGAAAGAGCTGGAGGAATCTCAAACGGGCAGGGTAGTTAAGGTGTTAAGAACCGATAATGGCTTAGAAGTTTTTAACAAGGAACTTGATCAATTCTGTAAGTTAAATGGGATTCTAAGACACAGAACGGTTGTGAAAACACCTCAATAAAATAGAGTTGCTGAGAGGATAAATAAGACCCTTAAGGAAAAGGTTAGGTGCATGTTAAATGGATCCGGATTACACAAATGTTTTTCGGGGGAAGCGGTGTCTACTGCTGTGTATTTTGTTAATAGATCACCCTCTAGAGTGTTAGAGCTCAAAATTCCCGAGGAGATGTGGACTGTAAAACCCCCTGAGTTGAACAACCTTAGGACTTTTGGATGTGCTGCGTTTGCACATCAAAAGGATGATAAGCTTAGCCCAAGATCTATAAAATGTGTGTTTCTAGGATATAGGGAAGGGGCTAAGGGGTATAGCTTATAGTCCTTAGAGTGAAAAGGATTTAAATTCATAATAAGTAGGGATGTCAATTTTAATGAGCACTTATTTCCCTATTTGGAGAAAACTAACACTGCAGGGGATAGTGAGCAAATCAGTTCGGTATTTGTGGAGCATAGTATCAAGGAAAATTCAGTTCAGGTAGTGCAAGGAAGGCAAGAGGGTTTGGACCAGGTAGAGCCTATTGATGAATGCCAAGCTCAGGACACTCGAAAGGAGGCTGAACTAGAAAGGGATGATGCACCAAGTCAAAATGACTATCAGCTCACAAGGGACCAGGAAAGAAGGCTGGTTAGACCACCTTTGAGATATGGTTTTGTGGCTATGAGTACAGCAGCTCCTTGGATAAAAGGAGGGATAAGTGAACAAGAGAATTACATTGATGCCATGGGATGTAAGGATTTATTAAGATGGAAGCTAGCTATGGAGGAAAAAATGCATTCTTTGAGGAATAACAACTCTTGGGAATTGGTGGACATTCTAGGAAAACAGAGAGTTGTGGATTGTAAATGGACTTACAAGATCAAAGAAGGGAACCCTCTATGGGATGAAGTCTGGAACAAGGCTAGGCTGGTGGCAAAGGGATTCACGTAAAGAGACGGCATAGATTTCACAGAAACCTTCTCACCTGGATGCAAGGTGGAGGAAGTGGTTATTATCCCTTATCTATGTTGATGATATGTTATTGGTTGGGAACAGTAGGGAGAGGATAGAAAGGTTGACATCTCAACTCAGTGAAGAGTTTAAGAGGAAAGATCTTGGCCTTGCACAAAAGATCCTTAGGATAAAAGGAATTCTAGAAAGGGAGAGAAACAGGTTAAAGGTTTCTCAGTCTTCCGACATAAAAAATGTGTTGTATAAGTTTTCTATGGAAGATGGTAAACCAGTGAAGATTCCCCTTACTGGTCATTTCAAGTTCTCCAGCAAATAATGTTCTAGAATGGATGAGGAGAAGAAAAAAATAGAAAAGGTCCCTTACCCTAGTGCGGTTGGATCAGTCATGGTCATGTTGGTAAGCACTAGACCCAACATTTCTTAGACAATTAGTGTACTCACCATATTTGTGAGTAATCCCAGAAAGGAGCTTTGGCTTAGGATAAAGTGGTTACTGAGGTACATGAAGGCTCAGTTGCAGCCAGTGGTAGCACTCTCAACAATTAAGGCAGAGTACATAGCAGCTACGAAAGCCATAAAGGAGGCTATGTTGTGCAAAGGGTTGTTGGACGAGTGGAAGGTCCTAAAAGAGCAGGTGGTGGTGTCTTTGGATAGCCAAAGTGTGTGGCACTTGTGTAGGAACCCGGTGTTCCATGAGAGGACTAAGCATACGGATGTTCAGTATCAATTTCATTCGGGAAAATGTTACGAAATGATGCATTCACGTGGACAAAGTCACAATGGAAGAAAATCCTGTAGATTTAGGTACTAAAGTTCTACCTCTAAGTAAGTTCAATCATTGCCTTGGACTTTTTAAGATTCAATTCGGTTGATATTGTGACTCAAGTTGAGTTTGGATCCGAAGTTCTCTGCATAATGGGTTCAGGTTTAATCGCTTAGACAAAGGTAGAGATTGTTGGTATTTTTCTAAGGATTAAACGAGATGAAGAATGAAGTTTCATCAAGCCTTGGCACCTCACCCTAGGAGGTGTGCGCCTCACCCCCCAGCAAGGAGAAGTGTTCAGCCCCAGGTGTACGCCGTACCTCAGGAAAGGTACGTCGCAACACCCAAAAGAAGGAGGAAGTGTGCCCTGGCTTGAGCCGCGACCTGCCCTGTTTTGAGTCGCTGCGCCAGGCACACTGATGCATGTTTTTCCAGCCTTTTCAGATGATGTGTGGAGCTTGATCAAAATGCACATGATTACTTATACTCTTAGAGAACCATGAGTCTTTGGTTCTTGAGATCTAAGGGTGGCGATTGATCTCCAAGATTAGATAAGGAAGTCATTGCCCTATATAAAGGGTCATCCAGGAGCCATTCAAAAGAATAAGTGTGTGACAATCATCTCAACAAGAGAGGTGTGATGTGAATGTGTGTGAAATAGAACACATGGTGTGTGAGAGTGCAAAGACACTAAACACATGAGAGACTCATTCAAGAGAGGCTGGTTGTTTAGAGAGAGAGTAGAATAGATTGGGGATTGAAGGGCTTTGTAGTTGGAATTTTCTTGGGGAAAATTCCAGGGAAACACTTAGTCCTTATCACTTTCTTTTTCTCTTCATTCGTTCTTCAAGAACGGTGTTAAGATCAAGATTAGATCGTGTTCTTGGAGAGATGTTGCTGTAATTGTAAGAACTCATTGATTTAGTGCAGAAAGCTCAAAGGAGCTCACGGGGACGTAGGCACATTGCCGAACCTCGACAACAATTGCTTGTGTTCTTTCTTTGATTGGTTTGATTCTTGTTTTGTTTCAGTTTTTTTATAAGTCATTCTAGACTTCAGTGTTTGGAAGATCACCACCTAGGCATCTTGAGGGTGATTTCAAATGGAAATCTTGGTAGTAAAAGATTTGTTTGATGTATTCCCTGAAGAGTTGACTGGTTTGCCTTCCAATAGGGAGATTGAGTTCTCTATTAAGGTGATTCCAGGGTCAGCACCCATATCTATAGCACCTTATAGAATGGCACCAGCTGAATTGAGAGAGTTGAAAGTTCAACTTCATGAGTTGCTAGACAAATAGTTTATTCGACCTAGTATGTCACCTTGGGGAGCCTCTATATTGTTTGTCAAGAAGAAAGATAGGACAATAAGATTGTGTATGGATTATAGACAGTTGAATAAGATCACTATCAAGAATAGATATCCTTTGCCCAGGATAGATGATTTTTTCGAGCAGTTATAGGGAGCTAAGGTGCTTTATAAGATAAACCTGAGATCAGGTTATCATCAATTGAGGATAAAGGAGAAGGAATGCCTAAGACTGCTTTTAGGACACGTTATGGCCATCATGAGTTCCTGGTCATGCCATTTGGGTTAACTAGTGCTCCTGTAGCATTTATGGATCTAATAAATCAAATGTTTAAACCATTCTTGGATAGATTTTTTATTGTGTTTATTGATGACATTCTGGTATATTCCAAGAATGAAGAGGAGCATACGCAACATTTAGAGATAGTATTAGAAATTCTGAGGAGAGAGAAATTATATGCAAAGTTCTCTAAGTGTGAGTTTTAGTTGAGTGAAATATCTTTCTTGGAGCATGTTTTGTCGGGAGAGGGAATAGTAGTTAACCTACAAAATGTAGAAGCATTGTTGAATTGGGAAAGACCCACTAGTGTAACTGAAGTTAGAAGCTTTTTGGGGTTGGCTAGTTATTATAGGAGATTCATCCAAACATTTTCTATGATTGTTGGACCATTGACTAGATTGACTAGGAAGGACGTGAAGTTTAGGTGCTCAGAGGAATGTGAGAGGAGTTTCCAGTTGTTGAAAGAAAAATTAACTATTGCCCCGGTATTAGTGGTTCCTTCTGGTGATGAAGGATTTTTGGTTTATAGTGATGCATCACATCAAGGGTTAGGATGTGTGTTGATGCAATATGAGAGAGTTGTAGCTTATGCATCTAGGCAATTGAAGGACCATGAGAGGAATTACCCACCCCATGATTTAGAATTGGCTACTATAGTTTTGGCTTTGAAGATTTTGAGACATCATCTATATGGAGCAAATTGTGAAATTTTTACTGATCATAAAAGCTTGACGCATTTATTGACCCAGAAGGAGTTGAATTTGAGGCAGAGGAGGTGGATGGAGTTGATTAGTGATTATAACTGTACCATTCATTATCATCTAGAAAAGGCTAATGTAGTAGCTAATGCTTTGAGTAGAAAGGCTATAGGGAGATTAGTTGTTATTGGGAGTCATAATACTAGCTTGATGATAAGATTAAGAAGAATGAGGATACAGTTGAGTGTCAATGATAAAAGAGTATTGATGGCAAATATGGTGGTGCGATCTTCTATTATCGATCATTTATTACATATGCAACGTAGAGATGAGGGGATAGAGAAGATAGTTTAGTGGGAAGCCAACTGATTTTAGAATCAAAGGAGATGGTTTGGTGGTATTGGGGCATCGAGTTTATGTTCCTAATGATGTGGAGATAAGAAAGGAAATACTAAGGGAGGCTCATGATTCTGTATATTCCATGCATCCAGGAAATAATAAGATGTACAAGGGATTGAGACAAAATTATTGGTGGTCAGGGATGAAGAAGGATGTGGCGGAACATATTTCTAGATGTCCAACTTGGTAATAGGTGAAGTCTGAGAATAGACATCCAACGGGTTTATTACAACCTATTCCAGTACCTGAATGGCCATAGGAAAATGTGAGTATGGATTTTGTCTCTTGTTTTCCCCATACCCAGAGGGGTCATGACGCTGTATAGGTTATAGTAGATAGACTTTCTAAGTCTTCACATTTCCTTCCTATTAAAATTATCTGGAGTCTTGAAATGTTGGTTGAATTGTATGTAGCGGAGATTGTAAGATTACATGGAGTACCCTTGAGTATTGTATCAGATAGAGATTCTAGATTTATCTCTAGATTTTGGAGAGGTTTCCAAGAAACTATGGGTACACAATTACAGTTTAGTACAACTTTTCATCCACAAACTGATGGGTAGACGGAGAAAATCATCAAAATACTAGAAGATATGCTGAGGGCAAGTGTATTGAGTTTCTCAGTGAGCTGGGATGCTTATTTGCCTTTGATCGAGTTTGCATATAATAATCAGTATCAAACTAGTATTGTGATAGAACCATTTGAAGCTTTATATGGTAGGAGGTGTAGAACTCCAGTATCCTGGGAAGAAGTTGGAGAGAAAAGACATTTGGCCCAGAAATGATAGATATGACTACTGAGAGGATCAAACTGGTTAGAGAGAACCTTATAGCAGCACAGAATAGACAGAAGGGATATGCTGATAATAGAAGATGACCTCTCGAGTTTCAAGTTGGTGATTGGGTATTTTTTAAGATATCTCCGTGGAAGGGAGTGTTGCGATTTAAAAAGAAGGGAAAGTTGAGCCCAAGATTTGTGGGGTCATATGAGGTGTTTGAGAAAGTTGGACTAGTAGCATATAAATTGGATTTGCCTCCAGAGTTAAAGCAATTACATAATGTGTTTCATGTCTCACATTTGAGAAAGTACTTACACGATAAATCCCATAGTATCTCGAATCAGGCAATAGAACTTCAGGAAGATTTGAGTTTTATGCAAATACTGGTCAGAATTCTAGACCCGAAGGAACAAGTCTTGCGCAATAAAGTCATTCCTTTGATTCAAGTATTATGGCGAAGCCAATATGTTGAAGAAATTACTTGGGAGCATGAAGCAAGAATGAGGAAAGAATACCCTCAACTCTTTCATGAATTAGGTAAGGAAATTTCGGGGACTAAATTTTTGTAAGGTGGGTAGAATTGTATTACTCGTAGTCACAAAGAATGGGTAAAGAAGTAATTTGATAAATATGACATTGAGTTATGCAGCTATTGATTTTGAAGCGGTGACGATGCCGCTAAAGTATTTTAAATATGGAATTGTTTTATTAGTTTTACCAAATCCTATTTGGTTTTCTTCAATCTAAAATCTAAATTACTCCATTTTCTTTAAACATTTGGGGACCGAAAGAAATGTTAAAAGAGTAAAATTTTGAAGAGATTTACGGGAGAATTTCATAAAGAATCACGAGAAGCTCTAAGAAAAATATATGGTAATAACGTGAAGTTTATTTTTGAAATTTAGCATACATGAAATTCCTATAATTGAAAGTGGGAATTTTCAAAGGGTGTGAATTTGGGAAGAATTGAAGAATAAATTAGAATTTAATATGAATATTCTATCAGGTGTTGACGATCAGCAACCGAGAGAAATTGCTGAAAGGAGCAGGAATGGCAAGGAGGTGATCCACGGGTAGTTTTAAGTGCTACGTGGTGAATTAGATTTACTTTAAGTAATCAAGATAAATATGAATTATATAGTGATAATATTTGAATAACTTATTACCCTATGATTTGATAATAAATGAAAGTTGTTTGATAGGTATTATAGGTATAATTGATATGTGGAAAGTTATTATATGAGAAGTAATATTATTGGAATAATGAGTCGATTAAATAATGAAGGAGATAAATGAAATTCTTGATGAGTTATGGTTGATAAATTGATGTGATATATGAGGAGAAGAAATTAGCGAAAGTGATTAAATAGTAAATTGAGAAAAAGCAGGGTAGTTAAATTTAATGTCTGAATACAAGTTTTTTGTTATATTATTATTCATATGCATATTTCATATCATTGTTCATATGCCTATGTATGAAATAAAATAACCGGGAGGGGGCCGGTCTAAATGAAAACCGTGACAACCGTTATATATTAGAAATAAATGAAAACCGTGACAGCTAGTATATGCTGGAAATAAATGAAAACCATGACAACCGGTGTATGCTAGAAATAAAAGAACCGGGAAGAGGCCGGTCTAAGATAAAAACATGTCGACATGTGGGAAGACGTTCCCTAATAATAATTCATGCATTGCATCTGTTTTAAGTATTGATTTAATTACTGAAATGCTGAAGTGTTGGTTGTTATTTTAAATTTATAGATGAATGAGTCTCACAAAGAGACAATTATGGTGAGAAAGAAACATAGAAGTATGATATGATAAGAACTATCTAACTTCGTAGACTATATGCTGTGAATCTCATAATGAGGTAATTATGAGATAATTGATAGAGAATGAGATTTTTGATATGTGTAGTGATAATAGAATGTTATTATCAAGTATATGAGATATAAATTATTAAATATTAAAAGACTATTTATACGAATTGAATATTTCTAGTAAATTTAATTCACTGAGCTTGTGAAGCTCATCTCTCAATGTTAAATGATTTCAGGCAGCAGACAGTACAGATAGTTGGTGAGCTGAGATTCAGACGGATTTATTATATGTAAGCCACGTGGTCCACATCTTCAGACTAATGAGAAAAAAATATTTGTAAATATTCATGCATATTATGCTGTATACAATGTTTAAGTTGAGATCTGAATGATGTATCTCCCCTGTTAAGGGTTGAGGATTGACGTAAATTTGCAGTTGATAAATTTTTATTGTTGCATCTATGTGTCGTGCTGGGATTTTTAAAATGTGATGACACTGTCTCGGAGGTGGTCAACCCGGGATAGGTCGTTACACTAGTCATCTTCCTTTCGCCATACGGGGAATGGATATCCTTGGTCCATTCCGAGAAGCACCAAGGCAAAAGAAGTATTTGATAGTAGCCATTGATTATTTCATCAAGTGGGTAAAAGACGAACCTCTCGCGAGCATTTCTGACTACCAGGCCTAAGGGTTCGTCTAGAAGTTGATTGTCTGCAGATTTGGCATATCCAGGATATTGGTCACCGACAATGCTATGCAATTTGACAACACATGGTTAAAGTCCTTTTCCCAATACCTCTAGATTGAACAAAGATTATCCTCGGTAGGCTACCCCTAAGCCAACAGATAGTCTGAAGTAACCAACAGAACTCTCCTATAAGGCATCAAGAAAGGACTTGACGATGCAGATCAACAATGGGTCAATCACCTCTCGAATGTCCTTTGGGCTTATCAGACTACCGCTTGAACACCCACTAGAGAAACCTCATTTTTCTTAGCTTATGGATCCAAGGCTGTCATACCCCTCGAGATAGGAATGTCATAATTACGACTGTAGAACTTCAATGAAGCAGATAACGAAGAGGTTCTCAAGATGAATGTTAATTTGATCGATGAGGCCAGAGACAAAACCTAGATTAAGCTTATTGCCTATCACCAGAGGGTGTCAAGATACTACAACTCTCGAGTCTAAGAGTGTGTTTTTAGATTGCATGACCTGGTTGTGAAAAAAATAAGGTATCTCACCTCGGAAGATGAGAAAACTCCTCCTGAATTGGGAGGGTCCCCACTATATCAAGAAAGTTTATCGAGCTGGCACGTTCGAGGTTGAAGGCTTGGACGGCAAACCAGTGCCACGCACTTGGAATATCGAGAATCTTCGTAGGTTCTACTAGTAGAACCCCTCTAAATATTTAAGCACAGTACGGACAAATGGGTGAATAGGGAACCTAAGCTCGGTCTTCAGGTGATCCAAATAAACACATAACTCCCCCTCTTTTAGATCATCACAAACACGATCCTCAATCCCAGCATTCCTAAGTGTGAACTCCTCAAGAATCCTATATGTAATCCTTATCTCCTCAAGCTCATCTTTCTTCAGCTTATTAGGAGCAAGACACACCGCAAAACCTATGTTCGGCCTCCCATCCTCTCCCATCTCCAATCAAAGCTCGTACAAGGCATGGTCGACCTCTGAAGAGGAAGAAGATGGCTTACTTCCCTCATAAAGAACTAAGGCATGAGAGTCTCCCAAGCTATCATTTATCTCGATTTCTAAACCAAGGTTACTCTGACTATTCTCATTACCACTGCTATTCCTATCATCTCAATTACCCCTACTATCATCCTTACTGATTTCACTACCTCTATCACTACCATTACCACTATCACTACTACTATCTCTATTACGGTAAATATCAAAAGTAGACATAGGTAAAGAAAGATAGGACTCACCAATCGAGAACTCTGAGAAATTTAAGTACATTGAGACTCCGAGCTTCCCACGGTGATAGAAAATCCAAGACTCCCAAACTCCAAAAGTTTCTAAACTCTGAGATTCCTAAACCCTGAAAACTTATACTACTCCGAGCTCCCAAACTTCGAGAGTGATAGGAACTTAAATATTCATATTTAAGCCCCTTAATTTATATTTGTTAAGCTCTTTGTTTATGTATTTTATTCTATTTTACTTTCTTTTTGTGTTTTCTGTGTTTTTCATAGGCTTGTGAAGAAAAGAAAGCATTTTGAAGCTTTAAAGGAAGAAAATTGAAGATCCGAAAAGAGCTAGTGTGATCGGACGCAACATAGCTATGATCAAGCGCATAAGCAATCATGCGCACACATAGAAGGCTCGAGCGCAGAAGCATGCGATCAAGCGCACACGCACAAAGAGGCGGCAGAGCCAGTTTTGGAAAGATTTCTTCCGGACCTATTTTGGAAATTAGGGTTTCAAGACACCTTTAGAACCCTATAAATAGCCCTGTAAAACATAAAAACAGCATCTCCCTTTTAAGGAGCTTATCTTCCTTTTAGTATACCTTTTATTCTAGATTCGAAGTAGAGAGCTTAGGAGAGGAATTGACGACTTGTCTCCCGAGTCTTCTTCGGTTTTAATTTTTTATTTTTATTTCATTATGTTTAGAATGTTTAGTTTACTTAGTATGTGTAACTAAACTCCTATAGGGCTCGATTGAAGCCCTAGTTATGCTTTTCCACATGTTCATTCATTGATTATCTTTGTTATGGCCTTGTTAGAATATTTAACTTGATTAATACCTGTTTGTATTTACATTCCTTATATGTATGTGCCTGATCAACGTATGCATGTGGTATGGATATGTTAGTCGAATCAATTTGGATGACCAAGTCCTGGGTTCGACATTAGTAATAAGGGATATACACACCGGATTCCCGGGTTAATCAACATGGGAAACTGGGAGTAGACCAAGCCCTAGGTCCCGTGTGGTTGCCGATCTCCACAGCCCTCATGCTCTCTTAAAAAACAACTCAGTATACACCCATGCTGAATCCCTTAAGAGAGAAAAGAGTTAGAGTATACACCATGCCTAACTCGTTGCATAGGGAGATCAACAGCCTAAGGTGTGAACCAAGCCCTTAGGTTGGCAACCATTAGATATTCATGATAAGGCTAGAGCATTGAAGCTTTATTTAGTAGGAAAGTATAATTAAGGTGGATATCGTAGTCCTATGTTCTCATTATTGTTATTTACTCACAATCAAATTTGTTATTTCTCTTTTTAAACTTGAAGAAACCAATTCTAAAACGAAATTCACCAATCCCTGTGGAAATGATCTCGCACTTGCACACTATGCTACCATAGACCTTGTGCACTTGCAAGTAAAACTAGGACGGTTATTTACATATTTATTTAGGTAGATAATCGCTTGAACAAGTTTTTGGCGCCGTTGTCGGGGATTGTGCTAAATTTCTTTTTGGAATTATTTTCGTTAGTTTTTATTTTATTCTATTTTATTTTATTCTATTTTATTTTTATTTTTATCAAGAATCATATTTATTCCTTCTTTTCGTTTTCTATTTTTGTTCAGGTGTGCAGAGGAGTTTTCTGTTCTCACTGAGATCGAGCGCACTGCTTGGTGCGATCTAGTGCAAGCCCAGTGCGTCAGGCGCTGTTCTTGGTGCGCTCGAGCGCAAAAGCTCCAGAGAGTACCCGACTAGCAGTACTGAAACTGATACACTAAAGCTTTTCAACTAATTCATTCAAAGGATAAGCACCAATGGCAGAAGCTAGTTATGCTTCTCTAGTTACTATGGAGAGGAAGTTAGATATACTTATAAAAGCCATGACTTCTCAAAACATCTTACCTAGTTAATGAGCCAAACAACTCCAAGTATGTGCTATATGTTCTTGTTTTGATCACACTACTGACAATTGCCCTTTGTATTCATCTGCAGATCAAGAGCAAGCAAATTATGTGGGACCGAACAACTATAACATATATGCAAATACCTATAATCCTGGATGGAGGAACCACACCAGCTTCTCATGGAGCAACAATCAAAATGCCTTGAACTTTTAAGGGCAACAAAGGAACCCCTAACAAACAGCCCACTCAGTTCTCGAATCCAAGAAAAGCGACCTAGAGAATCTTGTGATGCAATTGGCAACTCAGCAACAACAATTGATGACCTCACAAGATCAACTTATGGCAGAGGAAAGGCAATTTCGGACTGAGATCAGACAAAGCACTGCACGGCATGAACAAGCCATTCAAAGATTGGAAGTACAAGTGGGGCAATTGGTTAAGGAGCTAAGTGAACAAAAGTAAGGTGCTGTTGAAACAAGTTTTTTATGACCATCATGTTGATCCATTAGAGACCACCCTCACCCATTATTTCAAAGGATCAGATATTGAGCCAAAATCTGAAGACATTACTGATGACATCATTGAAACTGTGCACCTCCTAGAGGCTTCTCTAAATTATCCAAGTAAGTACATTGATCCTTTTGACACTCTTGTGCCTTCTAATACTACTTTTTTCCTTTTATTGTCCAGGCACCAAATTTAGAGTTGAAGCAATTGCCGAAGCATTTGACTTATGCTTATATGGGAGAGAATAAGACACTACCTATGCTGGTTGCTGCCAATCTTAGTTTTGGGGAAGTATAAGGCTTGGTCCGGCTGAAGACGTTAAACTTATCGCTTATGGGAGGCACCCGACAGCTTATCCTTTTATTTTTATTGTTTTTTATATTTCTTTTCATTTATTTAATTTCAGTACTTTTTGTTTTCCCGTATTACATTAGTTTTTCTTTTTTAGGGACAATGTGTGCATCCGTTTAAGTTTGGGGGTGTGATATGAGCCATACCGGCCCAGTTAGTTCTCCATCTCCCAGGTCAGATATTTCCGTGTTATTTACACATTAGGGACAATGTGTAAATTAAATTTGGGGGTATGGGAGACACATGCACATATTTGGTCCCAGATTTTGTTTTGGAAAAGATAAATGCATGTTCCTTTGGTAACAAAAATTTTGGTTGAATTAAAAATTTGATAAAACTTCATTAGTAAGCTTAAAATCTATAATATATAGTCTTGTAATAGGAATTTTACAAAGTTTAGTTACCTACCTCAAGGCACCAAAGAATTCACAAGTTTGATCCAAATTTGCACAAGCACATTTAGCACGCATTTGTATGGGGTATGACACATAATTATTTTATATATGTTTCCATAACCTAACTGTAATCGGATAACTTGTTGAAAAGAACACTTTGGCATAAGAAAAATAAATAAAAATGTTCATCATGCAAAAAGAAAATGAAAAGCTTCTAATGATCAGTAAAAACTTTCAACTGAGTAACTGAGCCTCTTGCCTCAGTAAGTAGTGAGTGCTCACGTCAAAAGCTGGGAAGTAAGCCTTTAATGATCATAATAAAAATTTCTACTGAGTAACTGGGCCTCCTGCCTCAGTAAGCATTGAGTGTTCATATCAAAAGGTGAAAATTTCATTTAGAAGCGTTAAAACCTGTTAGTTCCGTAGCCTTTTTGACTCGAGTTAGTAAGTCCTTAGGGGTGTCTTTACACTTAATGCCCTAAAACTATCTAGTTTGGGAGTCATTGGCCAAGCACTCATTACAAGGGTCAATTAGAAAGCTCGATGGAATTCAACATGGCAAAGATCACATGATAAAAGAAAAAGAAAAAGAAGCAAGCATTATGCCATTTTTGTTCTCTTTGATAAGGAATTCGATAAAGGTTTGGGCATAGAAACACTATACACTAAAATTATATGAAAGCCCCATCTTATATGTACTAATTCATCACACACAAATCAAACTTGCGATGCCTTGGCCGGCCTTAGGTAAGTAACACAAGCTTTTGAAAATCCTTTTTCAATACAAAAAGGTGTTTTTATTATAAGCTTACTCATGAACGGTTATCATAGTTTTATGCACAACCCAAATCTTTGAGTACAACGAAAATGAATTTATCTTAAATTTTGTTTTAATATAGTCTTTTGTTTTGTATTGCTAAGGGACTAGCAATATGTAAGTTTGGGAGGTGTGATAGGAGCTTAAATATTCATATTTAAGCCCCTCAATTTACATTTGTTAAGCTCTTTGTTTACGTATTTTATTCTATTTTACTTCCATTTTGTGTTTTCTGTGTTTTTCATAGGCTTGTGAATAAAAGAAAGCATTTTGAAGCTTTAAAGGAAGAAAACTGAAGATCCGAAAAGAGCTAGTGCGATTGAGCGCAACATGGCTGCGATCAAGCGCACAAGTAATCGCGCGCACACATAGAAGGCTCGAGCGCACCCATGCACTCGAGTGCATAAGCATGCGATCCAGTGCACACGTACAGAGAGGCGGCAAAGCTAGTTTTGGAAAGATTTCTTCAGGACTTATTTTGGAAATTAGGGTTTCAAGGCACCTTTAGAACCCTATAAATAGCCCTATAAAACACAAAAACAGCATCTCCCTTTTGAGGAGCTTATCTTCCTTTTAGTATACCTTTTGTTCTAGATTCGAAGTAAAGAGCTTAGGAGAGGAATTGATGACTCGTCTCCCGAGTCTTCTTCGGTTTTAATTTTTTGTTTTTATTTCATTATATTTAAAATTTTAGTTTACTTAGTATGTGTAACTAAACTCCTTCTTTGCTATAGCCTTGTTAGAATATTTAACTTGATTAATACTTGTTTGTATTTACATTTCTCATATGTATGTGCCTGATCAACGTATATATGTTAGTCGAATCAATTTTGATGACCGAGTCCTGGGTTCGACATTAGTAACAATGGATATCCACACTGGATTCCCGGGTTAATCAACATGGGAAACCGGGAGTAGACCAAGCCCTAGGTCCCGTGTGGTGGCCGATCTCCACAGCCCTCATGCTCTCTTAAGAAACAACTCAGTATACACCCATGTTGAATCCCTTAAGAGAGAAAAGAGTTAGAGTATACACCATGCCTAACTCGTTGCATAGGGAGATCAATTGCCTAAGGTGTGGACCAAGCCCTTAGGTTGGCAACCATTAGATATTCATGATAAGGCTAGAGCATTGAAACTTTACTTAGTGGGAAAGTATAATTAGGGTGGATATCGTAGTCCTATGTTTTCATTATTGTTATTTACTCACAATCAAATTTTCTATTTCTCTTTTTAAACTTGAAGAAACTAATTCTAAAACGAAATTCACCAATCCCTGTTGAAACGATCTCGCACTTGCACACTATGCTACCACAGACCTTGTGCACTTGCAAGTAAAACTAGGACGGTTATTTACATATTTATTTAGGTAGATAATCGCTCCAACAGTGAGCTTCCAAACTCCGAGAGCTCTCAAACTCCGAAGACTCTCAAACTCTGAAGGCTCTAAAATATTTTGATAGTTGTGGATAAAGTGAAAAATAAAGGAAAAAATCTTCCTTTATATTGAACTCCTCACACAAAGAGCGATGAGGCATGATTACCTTAGCTGTATTCTCGAACATATAAGCAACACTTTTTCCAAAACTAAGAAAGATATCGACTCTTGAAAAACCCTAGGACATGCATCGTCACTTCTCAGCATTTAAGATGACGACTCAAGGTATTCTCATTTAATATCCAGATAATAAGCAAGGAAAATCTAGGGCCACACACAAAATACAAGCCCTAAAGTTTAGCATCTTGGGCTCACAATAAACCTTGGCCCATTACAAGAAAGCCCACAAAAATAAGAAGGAGCTGAAAGCCCTAATGAAAGTCACTCTAAATGTTCAAAATAACTAAGTCCTTTTTACTCGGAAGCAGCTCGCGTTAACCAAAACTCCAAACAGTTGGAGCCCATGTCCAACTTTTCAGACTTCTTCAACAAACTCCGAGCAGTTAGAGTTCATGTCATTCTCCTTGGACTTCACCAACAGACTCTGAGCAGTTGGAGTCCATGTCCAACTCCTCGAACTCCTTCAACAAACTCTAAGCAGTTAGAGTTCATATCTTTCTCCTCGGACTTCTCCAACAAACTCCGAGTAGTTGGAGTCCATATCCAACTCCTCAGACTTCTCCAACAAACTCCGAGAAGTTGGAGTCTATATCCAATTCTTTAGACTTCTTCAACAAACTTCAAGCAGTAAAAGTCCATGTCCAACTCCTTGGACTTCTCCAACAAACTTCGAGCAGTTGGAGTCTATGTCCAACTTCGGACTCCTTCAACAAACTTCGAGTAGTTGGAGTTCATGTCTTTCTCCTCGAACTCCTTCATCAGACTCCGAGCAGTTGGAGTCCATGTCCAACTCCTCAGACTCCTTCAATAAACTCCGAGCAGTTGGAGTTCATGTCTTTCTCCTTGGACTTCTCCAACAAACTCCGAGTAGTTGGAGTCCATATCCAACTCCTCAAACTTCTCTAACAAACTCCGAGCACTTAGATTCCTTATCCAACTCTTCAGACTCTTTCAATAAACAACGAGTAGTTGAAGTTCATGTGTTTCTCCTCGAACTTCTCCAACAAACTCTAAGCAGTTAGAGTCTATATGCAACTCATCGGACTTTTCCAACAAACTCCGAGCAGTTAGAATCCATGTCCAACTGCTCAGACTACTTCAACAGATTTCTGGTAGTTGGAGTCCATATGCAACTCCTCAGACTTCTCCAATAAACTTCGAGCAGTTGGAGTCCATATGCAACTCCTCAGACTTCTCCAAGCAAACTCTGAGCAGTTGGAGTCCATGTCCAACTCTTCGGACTCCTTCAACAAACTTCGATCAGTTAGAGTTCATGTCTTTCTCCTCGGACTTCTCCAACAAACTCCAAGCATTAGAGTCCATGTTTAATTCCTCATGCTTTTCCAAACAAACTTCGAGCAGTTGGAGTCCATATCCAACTCCTTCGACTCCTTCATTAAACTCCGAGCAATTTGAGTTCATGTCTTTCTCCTTAGACTTTTCCTACAAACTTCTAGTAGTTGGAGTCCATGTTCAACTCCTTGGACTCCTTCAACAAACTCTAAGAAGTTAGAGTTTATGTCTTTCTCCTTGGACTTCTCTAACAAACTCCGAGCAGTTGGAGTTCATGTCTTTCTTCTTAGACTTCTCCAACAAACTCCGAGCACAGTTGGAGCCCGTGTCCAACTCCTCGAACTTTATCAATAAACTCTGAGTAGTTAGAGTTCATGTCTTCCTCCTCGCACTTCTCCAATAAACGGCGATCAATTTTGACTAAGTGTTAACTCCTCGAACTCAATCATTAAACTCTAAGTAGTTTTGACTAAGTGTAACCTCCTCGGACTCAATCGCCAAACCCCGAGCAGTTTTGACTGAGTGTCAACTCCTCAGACTCAATCGCTAAACTCCAAGCAGTTTTGACCGAGTGTCAACTCTTTGGACTCCATCACCAAACTCCGAGCAGTTTTGACTGAGTGTCAACTCCTTGGACTCAATTGCAAAACTCTGAGCAGGTTTGACTGAGTGTCAACTTCTTGGACTCAATCGCCAAACTTTTAAGCAGTTTTGACTAAGTGTCAACTCCTCATACTCAATCGCCAAATTCTTAGCAGTTTTAACTGAGAGTCAGCTCCTCGGACTTAATCGCCAAACTCTGAGCAGTTTTTCAACTCCTCGGACGTGCTTAGTAAACTTCGAGGGTAACTAGCCTATCGTACCTCCTCATAGTCTCCTCTCAAACAGGTTCAAGCTACCATTCTAAGTTGCACAGTATACCCCATGCTACCTACTTCCTCAAGTACTTAAATGCACTTAAGGAAGTGGGGGACATTTGATATAGGGGAAAATTCCCTCTCCAATAACATGATGACACGTGTCAATCTCCAAGGTAAAAATGGTTATTTTATAATCACGACAAGACAACCAATCTCTTCCCGACACATGGTAAATGGCATAATAGTAATTTTACACCAAAAGACCTAATGCTATTCCGTCACTCTGACTTTTGGATAAACTTGTATGACTTATAGATAACTCCAAAATAATACTACTCCCATATCAATACTACAATTGTTATCCTAATCAAACTCTGCTCTGACACACTATAAAAATTAGTCTTCATAAATCAAAAGGTACACATAATTGTCCATTAACTGCTCCTGATTTCATACAGCTCCCATTATTTCTCCAAAAAAAAATCCTATACTAACTTAGGCATCGGAGAATCCTTTGGAGACACACTCCCCTCTGGCCCTCTGAAATTTTTAGAAGACATTGGTTTAATGATACATAATTTTCTATTTAATAATCCTCAATGCTAACTATATATAAAATTCTTTTCTTGGTATAGTCAACTATATATGAAATATTCCCATAAATAAAAAAGAAACCTTATCTTTATATACAACCTTCTTTCTCGTACAACTCGAGAAGTTGATATCTAAACAAACACATCACAATATTATTTCAGTAGAGCCTATTGCAGATTGTATATTGCATCCATTAATTATTTGAGTTGCTTTTTAACCAAGCTTACATCATTAGATCATCTACACAAAAAGGAAAAAAAGTCCATAACTGGGCCTGAGATAGAAGGCCATGTTTTGGGGTCTTTCTCTGATTTCTTAGTATCTCTGGGAACCAACGGCTGGCTTTTATCTTCGAGGGGCCCATCTTGTGAGTGATCCTTTCTATTCAAACAGAAATAAAATATCTTCAAAATTAATTTGCCCAAGTTTTGAGACGTTAGTTCATGGGAAAGTCAACCGTCACAAATGAAGACTCATAAATTAATTTGTTGCTTATAAGAGAAATATCTATGGGACCATGATTCATAGATCAAATAGTTGAATGTGATATTTATATTATTTAATTAATATGTGTGAGCCATGCGAATGGAAACAGTCTTTTGTTAAACAATAAAATATTTTTAGCATCCCGTGATCTTAATAATTTATTGAGTAAAAAAATTGTATCCCTTATGAAAACTAAAAATATCAAATAGCAAGTCAGCACAATTTATAATTAAAATAAAATATTTTTAAGTGATGGGGACATAAATAAGAAGTGATTCAAATATCTAAGCTTAAATATCTACTTTTCGTTTAGATTGATTTAACACGGAGAAAAAAAGTACATGAAGTATTCTAAAAGATTTATGGATAATCAATTAAAAATTTTAATATTTCTCTCAAAAGAAATTTAAAAAATTATTATTATAATCAGTTATTTTCTTAAAGAAGTAGATTAGTGAGTTTTTTTAATATATATTTTATTGAGTTTGCGTATTTTTTCTTTCAAGTAAAACAATAATATATTCTAACCTACTCATATAAGTCATATCTATATATTTCTTATGTATATTGTGTCCATTAATTATTTGAGTTGCTTTTTAACCAACCACACATCATTAGATCATCTATACAAAAAGAAATGGACTTTTCTCTTACTTGAAAACATTATTTAAGTAGAAAAGGTGGTCAATTAGGATGATTTGAAGCTTTCTGAAAATACTTTCAAGATATGACATGGAGTTTGTATCATATGATGTCATGGTCAAGCCTCTAACATTCCGTTTGGTTATTTGAATTTTATAGCACATCCTATTTGGTTTGTTAATAAAATATATAGCTTATTTATAAATGAATTGGTTATATGTTTGATTTAACAATAAAAGTGGAGAATTCATTTTCAAATGAATAGAAATGAATTCTAAGTAGAATTGAGTAAGTTTTGGACAAATTCTATCTAAATTAATAAAATTTGCAAATAAACTCTAAACTTGAGCTTGTTTTAATTAAAATGACAAACTTACTCTTTTTGTAGTCTTATGTATTTATCTCTTACTATCTCTCTCACTCTCTCTAGTAAAATGTCATCAAAATCTTTTTTTTTTCATAGGATTACTTGTTAAGCTTTTGGTATTTTGCTAGATAAATTGAAATTGTTTTTGGTTCTTTTTTTTGTTGAAAATAGAAGAAGACTTATGTACTGTGTCAATCAATTTCTTATTACTAGAATCGTATAGCTTCTATTTTATAATATATTTGTATTGTGTGAATCAATTTCTTTGTTTGTTTTGCTGTATTACGGTCTATATTGGGTAGTAAAAAATATTTTTTTTCTTTCTACTGGAAAAAAAAAAACAAGTAAAAAAGGCCATGAAAGGGGAAAAAAAACTATTAAATGTTACAAAATCATTTCCTAATGTTATAGGTATTTAAATAAAACTTAGCAAACAAATTCAATTCTTAATTGATTTCAAGCACAAATTTCAATTAAATTCTAATACGTAGTAAAATTGTACCAAATATGAAAATTCATTTAAGTTCATTTGCGAATGAATTATAGTTTCAATTCATTAAAAATTAAATATGAATGCATTCCTAAATAAATTCTAAATTCAATTCATTTGAAACTTAACTGAATTCTATATTTCAGTTCATACCAAATAGAGCGTAAATGTTTATAATTTATATTTTCAACAAACTAGGGCTACTTTTAAGCTACCATTTTAAATAAATGACTTCTTTTACTTAAATATTTCAATTTTTATATATTTTTTTAATTGAAAGTTCAAATTTTTATCATACGAACTATTATATTTGTGTTTATATTAAAAAAAATATATATTCTTTATTATTTTCGTTTAAATTTAATATAAGGTGCATGGAACTCATTTAAAGTTAAAGTTCATGGAACCTTTGCCACCAGAATTGGAATCCAAATGACACCCAATAGAATGAAAGAAAAAATAAATAAAATAGTAGTAATAACTTAGATGGTCACAATAACTATTTAATTAGGTCAACGAAATCTTGTCCTAATGATTATAGTTGAGATTTTGGAGCATCAAGATTTAAAATTCGATTTTTTTACCTTGTATGAGTTTTTTTTTTCTGATATATATAGTGATCTTCTTCGTGAGTAATAAAATAATAAGAATTTATATTATTATCAAATCAATTATTTAGTTGCAAGGATTTACACACGTAACAAGCTAGCGCAATTTACAATTAAAATAAAATATTTTTAAATGATTGGGGCATAGCTAAATTTAAATCTCTAATCTTTGTTACATCGATTTAACTAGAAAAAAAGTTCAAATATTCTAGAGAGAGATCGACGGGTAATCAATTAAAATTTTTAATATTTCACTCGAAAAAATTTAAAGTTTTAATAGTTTATTATCATAATCAGTAATTGTCTAAAAAAATTAGGTTTGTGCGTGCTGTAGGGAATATTCCCTCTCCAATAACATGATGACATGTGTCAATCTCCAAAGTAAAAATGGTAATTTTATGACCACGACAAAAATGCCAATCTCCTCCTGACATAAGGTAAGGGGCATAATGGTAATTTCGCACCAATAGACCTTATGCTATTCCACCACTCTAACTTTTGGATAAACTCACATGGCTTATAGATAACTCTAAAAGAATGCTACTTCTATCTCAAAACTATAGTTGTTCTCCTAATCGGATTCTGCTCCGACACTATAAAAAGTGGTCTTCATAAATCAAAAGGTACACACAATTTTCTACTCACAACTCTTGATTTCATATAACTCCCCGTATTTCTCCAAAAAAACCCTATACTAACTTAGTCATCAGAGAGTCTTCCGGAGACACTATAACGACCCATCCAGGGTTGGCCATCTCTGAGACGGTATTGTCAAATTTTGAAAATCCCAGCACGACACATATATGCAACAAGAAAAAATAACACCAATAGAAATTTTTACATCATTCTTCAACCCTCAACATGGGAGATACATCATTTTGATCTTAACTTAAACATTATCTACAACACAAAATGCATGAATATTTACAAATAAATTTTTATTTTATTTTCTCATTAGTTTGAGGATGTGGACATGTGCGTGGCTTACAGATAATGATTTTGTCTAAACCTCAACTCACCAAACTATTTGTCCTGCTTGCTACCTGAAATCATTGTACAATGAGGGGTGAGCTTAACAAGCTCAGTGAATTAAATTTACTAGAAGTATTCAATTTGTATAAATGGTCTTTCAATATTTAATCATTTATATCTCATACAACTTGATACTAACATTCTACTATCACGACACATATCATAAGTCTCATTCTCTATCAATCTCTTCTTCTTATTTATTGGTTCACCTTAATACCATCAATTATCTCATAATTACCTCGTAATGAGGTTCATAGCATAAAGTCTACCATTTAGATGGTTCTTATCATATCATGCTTCTATGTTTCTTTCTCACCATAACTGTCTCTCTGTGAGACTCGTTTATCTATTAAAAAATTGACAATAACAAACAACACTTCAGTAATACAATCAATATTTAAAACAGATGCAATGCATGAATTATTATTAGGGAACATTTTCTCATATGTCGATATGTTTTATCTTAGACCGATCCCCTCTCGATTATTTTATTTCCAATATATACTGGTTGTCACGGTATTTATTTTCAGCATATACCAGCTATCACGGTTTTCCTTTATTTCCAGCATATACCGGCTGTCACGGTTTTTCAATTAGACCGGCCCCCTCTCGGTTCTTTTATTTTATGCATATGCATATGAACAATGATACGAAATATGCATATGAACAATAACATAAAAACAACACATGAATTCAAATATTTAAATTAGCTATCGTGATTATTCTCAAATTATTATTTGAAAATTTTCACTAAAATCCTCTCCTCATAAATCGTATCAAATCATCAATTATAGC
Organism: Bretschneidera sinensis; assembly: GCA_023935145.1. Taxonomy (NCBI): domain Eukaryota; kingdom Viridiplantae; phylum Streptophyta; class Magnoliopsida; order Brassicales; family Akaniaceae; genus Bretschneidera; species Bretschneidera sinensis. The sequence continues at coordinate 25,251,210 of CM043703.1, forward strand.
TTGTCAAGATTCAATAAATTTCATATCCTCATAAATCGTATCAAAACATCAACCATAGCTCATCAAGAATTTCAGATATCGCTTTTATTATTAAATCAACTTATTATTCCAAAAATATTATTTCTCATAAAATAATTCTCTACACATCCACTATTCCTATCACACCTATCAACCAATTTTCATTTATCACCGAAGCATAAGCTAATAATTTATTTTAATATTATCACTAGATATTTCATTTTTATCTAGATTACTTAAAGTAAATATAACTCACCACGTAGCACTTAGAGCTACCGGTGGATCACCTCCTTGCCTTTCTCGTTCCTCTCAACAATTTGCTCCGGTTGCTGATCGTCGACACCTGACATAATATTTATATTAAATTTCTAATTTATTCTTCAAATTTACACTCTTTGAAAATTCCTACTTTGAATTCCAAGAAATTTAATGTATGCTAAAAATTTAAAAATAAACTTCATGTTATTACCTTTTGTTTTTCTTAGAGTTTCTCATGACTCTCTATAAAATTCTCCCATAAACTCCTTCAAAAATTTGCTCTTTCAACCTTTTTTTCGGTCCCCAAGTGTTTAAAGAAATAAAGTAGTTTGAATTGTAAAAAGAAGAAACCAAACAGGATTTGTGGATGATTTTTCATTTGAGCCGACATTTTTCATTTTAGAGCCAACTGGCCTTTTTAAAAGCTGATTGAGTCAAATTTAAACCAATAAGTCGATTGGTCAATGAACCAGAAAATTTTATACTTTTGAGAAATTTGAAATATCACATAAATAACCCGTCGATTAGCTTAATTCAGTAGAGCCTACTGCAAATTGTATATTGCATCCATTAATTATTTGAGTCGCTTTTTAACCAACCACACATCATTAGATCATCTACACAAAAAGAAACAGACTTTTCTCCTACTTGAAAACATTATTTATGTAGAAATGGTGATCAATTAGGATGATTGGAGGCTTTCTGAAAATATTCAAGATATGACATGGAGTTTGTATTATATGATGTCATAGTCGAGCCTATGACACTCCGTTTGGTTATTTGAATTCTATAGCTTATTGTATTTGATTTGTTAATAAAATGTAAGATTCATTTAAAAATGAACTGGTTACATGTTTGGTTTAACAATAAAAATGTAGAATTCATTTCCAAATGAATTTTAAGTAGAATTAAGTTCATTTGCAAATGAATTGTAGTTTCAATTCATTTAAAAATTAAATATAAATTCGTTTCTAAATAAATTCTAATTTCAATTAATTTAAAACTGAACTGAATTTTATATTTCAGTTCATACCAAACAGAGCATAAATGTTTAAAATTTATATTTTCAACAAACTATGGCTGTTTTTCAGCTACCGTTTTAATTAAATGACGTCTTTTACTTAAATATTTCAATTTATATATATATTTTTAATTGAAAATTCAATTTTTTATCATACGAACTATTATATTTATGTTTATAATAAAAAAATATTCTTTACTATTTTCGTTTAAATTTTATATACGGTGCATGGAACTTATTAAAATGTTAAAATTTATGGAACCTTTGCCACCAGAAATGGAATCCAAATGATAACCATGATCCCAACCAATTGACACTCACGACGGCCACCTAATAGAATGAACGAAGAAATAAATAAAATAGAAGTAATAACTTAGATAGTCACAAGAACTATTTAATTAGGTCAACGAAATCTTTTCCTAATGATTATAGTTGAGATTTTGGAACATCAAGATTTCTTATTCGATTTTTTTATCTTGTATGAGTTTTTTGTTCCACACATGCACGCGCGCACACACACATATAGTGATATTCTTAGTGAGTATCAAATCAATCATTTAGTTATGAGGATTTACACACATAACAAGCTAGCACAATTTACAATTAAAATAAAATATTTTTAAATGATTGAGGCATAGCTAAATTTAAATTTCTAATATCTGTTACATTGATTTAACTAGAAAAAAAAAGTTCAAATATTCTAGAGAGAGATCGATGGGTAATCAATTAAAAAATTTAATATTTCACTCGAAAAAATTTAAACTTTTAATATTTTATTGTCATAATCAGCAATTGTCTCGAAAAAGTAGGTTTGTGCGTGCTGTAGGGAATATTCATTCTCCAATAACATGATGACACGTGTCCATCTCCAAAGTAAAAATAGTAATTTTATAACCACGACAAGAATGTCAATCTCCTCTCGACATAAGGTAAGGGGCATAATGATAATTTCGTACCAATAGACCTGATGTTATTCCGCCACTCCAACTTTTGGATAAACTCGTACGGCTTATAGATAACTTCAAAAGAATACTATTCATATGTAAACACTACAGTTGTTCTCTTAGTAGGACTTTGCTCCGACACACTATAAAAATGGGTCTTCATAAATCAAAAGGTACACACAATTTTTCACTCACAGCTCTTGATTTCATACAGCTCCCATTGTTTCTCTAAAAAAAGCCCTATACCAATTTAGCCATCGGAGAGTCTTTCAGAGACACCCCCCCTCGGCTCTTCGCGACTTTAGGGTTTTTCCTCGTTTCATATGTGCAGGTCCTACTCCTCGATCTTCCAGATTCCGATAGATTTTTGGCATCAACTAATTGGCGCTAGAATGAGGGCCTTCTTTTTTCCTAAAGGATCAAGGACTTACATGTTATCATGCCGCTTTAAAGCACTATCGAGACCAGTTCAGTTTCTACACGAGCGTCTATCAATCGATAATCAACCAATCCATACCTCCTTGCCATCCCGAAACATACTAGCTCCAAGCATGACAATGAGCCTTTAGAGGGGCAGACTCGGCATGATCCTCACCCAGATCCGATAGAATCCAGGTTCTAAGAGAATCCAAGGGCCTTGCCTGTTCTACATCCAACTATCCGTCAAATCCACGAGAAATTCCATGAGCTCACCCGACTTGTCATTGATCTTGTTGCCAAAGTAAGAGGAAAAGCCAGTCACCCCGCACCTACACCTCTCTCACAACGGAGCTCTCGACATAAGACACTGCCCGGGTGTAATAATTCTGTTAGAGGCCATTCCTCAACTGGATTATCCTCATATGCCAAAGTAAGGTCTCGGAACTACTCCATCTCCAAGTTCTCGTCTAGAGTTAGATCCCAAGGTTTTTCAACTTCCAAAAATCACACCGACCCGGATAAGAGATTGGAAGACATGGACCAAAGGATAAACAAATCTTTTAAGGCAAGGAACACCAAAGTCCTGGATGACCTTAGCTCAAAAGATCCACCTTTTACTCAGGAAATTCTTAAAGCCCCTCTCATTCGACACTTTCGGATGCTAGTTACAAAGGCATACGATGGAACCACAGATCTCGTAGATCATCTCTAACACCACAAAACCACCATGATGCTGCACTGCCATCATGGCGTCGTTATGTGCAGAGCTTTTCCTCTAAGCTTAGAAAAAGGCTACTAACACCTGGTACAATCACCTTAAACTCGGCAGTATCGGCTCCTTCAAAGAATTAAGTCATGTCTTCGCGTCTCATTTCCTGAGTAACAAGGGGACTCGAAAAACTTCACAAAACCTCTTCAGCATCATCCAACACAAAGGAGAAAAACTCTGAGAATACATTTCCAGGTTCAACGCATCGGCTTGGGAAATTCCTGATCTCGACCCTACTATCTAGACCTTAGCCTTTCAGAATGAGCTCAAGTCGCAAACCTTTAAGTTCAAATTGACTAAGTACCATCCTAGGATATGAATGACATCTTCTCCCAGGCCGAGGAACACATGATAGCAGAAGAAAACTAAATGTTCAGGAGAGAAAGAAAGGGTGGAATGGAAAAGAGAAATAGGGATCTTAACGAACCCAGGGAAAGCTCCATAAAAAAATCATGCCCAGAAGGGAGGGTAAGAGCTCCCCTTAACTTTGAAAACTTCACCCTGCTAAATGCCTCTATGATGAACATACTCCTGAGTATCTAAGATCGGGACCTCCTTCGTTGGCCTCCAAGACCTCTCTATCCAAGTGGAAACCGAGCTAAGTGGTGCTGTTTTCATAAGGATCATTATCACAACACCGAAGAATGTCACACCCTCAAACAAGAGATCAAATCCCTCATTCAAAGGGGGTACTTAAGGGAATATACCTGTAACGACCCATCCCTAGTTGGCCACTCCCGAGATGGTGTCATTCCTTTTTGAAATCCCAGCACATACGCAATAATATAAAAACATCAACTGAATTATCTACATACATATATCCTCAACCCTCAACAGGGGAGTTACATCATTCAGATCTCAGCTGAACAGTATATATAACATAGTATACATGAATATATACAAATATTTGTTTTCATTAGTCGAAGGATGTGGACCACCTGGCTTATAAATAATGACTCCGTCATCAAATGTAATTAGTTGTCATCCGAAATTCTTGGAAGACATTGGTTTAATGATACACAATTTTCTATTTAATAATCCTCAATACCAACTATACATAAAATTCTTTTCTTGTTACAGTCAACTATATATATGGAACATTCCCATAAAGAAAAAGGAAACCTTATCTTTATATACAACCTTCTTCCTTGCACAACTCAAGAAGTTGATATCTAAACAAACACATCACAATATTAATTCACTAGAGCCTACTGCAAATTGTATATTGCATCCATTAATTATTTGAGTCGCTTTTTAACCAACCTTACATCATTAGATCATCTACACAAAAAGAAACAGACTTTTCTCTTACTTTCTTCAACATTATTTAAGTAGAAAAGGTGATCAATTCGGATGATTGGAAGCTTTCTGAAAATACTTTCAAGATATGATATGGAGTTTGTATCATATGATGTCATGGTCGAGCCTCTAACACTCCATTTGGTTATTTGAATTCTATAGGCTATTGTGTTTGGTTTGTTAATAAAGTGTAGAATTCATGTATAAATGAATTGGTTACATGTTTAGCTTAACAATAAAAGTGTAGAATTCATTTCCAAATGAATTCTAAGTAGAATTGAGTAAGTTTTGGACAAATTCTGTCTAAATTGATAAAGTTTGCAAATAAACTCTAAACTTGAGCTTGTTTTAATTAAAATAACAAACTTACCCTTTTTGTAATCTTATGTATTTATCTCGTGCTATCTCTCTCGCCCTCTCTAGTTAAATATCATCAAAATCTTTTTTTTTCTTCACAAGATCACTTGTTGAGCTTTTGGTATTTTGCAAGATAAATTGAAATTGTTTTTGGTTCCTTTTTATGTTGAAAATAGAAGGAGACTTATGTACTATGTCAATCAATTTCTTATTACTGGAATCGTAAAGCTTCTATTTTATAATATATTTATACTGTGTGAATCAATATCATTGTTTGTTTTGCTGTATTATGATCTATATTGGGTAGTAAAAAATATTTTTTTTTTCTTTCTACTGAAAAAAAAAAACAAGTAAAAAAGGCATTGAAAGGGGAAAAAAAACTATTAAGTGCTACAAAATCATTTCCTAATGTTAAGGGTATTTAAATAAAACTTAGCAAACAAATTCAATTCTTAATTGATTCCAAACACAAATTTCAATTAAATTCTAATGCGTAGTAAAATTGTACCAAACATGAAAATTCATTTGAGTTCATTTGCAAATGAATTATAGTTTCAATTCATTAAAAATTAAATATGAATTCATTCCTAAATGACTTCTAATTTCAATTCATTTGAAACTTAACTAAATTCTATATTTCAGTTCATACCAAATGGAGTGTAAATGTTTATAATTTATATTTTCAACAAACTAGGGCTGCTTTTAAGCTACCGTTTTAAATAAATGACTTCTTTTACTTAAATATTTCAATTTTTATATATTTTGTTAATTGAAAGTTCAATTTTTTTATCATACGAACTATTATATTTATGTTTATAGTAAAAAAAATATTCTTTATTATTTTTGTTTAAATTTTATATAAGGTGCATGGAACTCATTTAAAGTTAAAATTCATGGAACCTTTGCCACCAGAAATGGAATCCAAATGACAACCATGATCCCTACCAATTGACAGTCACGACGGCCACCCAATATAATGAAATAAGAAATAAATAAAATAGTAGTAATAACTTAGATGGTCACAAGAACTATTTAATTAGGTCAACAAAATCTTGTCCTAATGATTATAGTTGAGATTTTGGAACATCAAGATTTAAACTTCGATTTTTTTACCTTGTATGAGTTTTTTCTCCCCATATATATATATAGTGATATTCTTCGTGAGTAATGAAATTATAAGAATTTAAATTATTGTCAAATCAATCATTTAGTTGCGAGGATTTACACACGTAACAAGCTAGCACAATTTACAATTAAAATAAAATATTTTTAAATGATTGGGGCAAAGCTAAATTTAAATCTCTAATCTTTGTTACATCGATTTAACTAGAAAAAAGGTTCAAATATTCTAGAGAGAGATCGACGGGTAATCAATTAAAATTTTTAATATTTCACTTTAAAAAGTTTAAAGTTTTAATATTTTATTGTCATAATCAGCAATTGTCTCGAAAAAGTAGGTTTGTGCGTGCTGTAGGGAAAATTCTCTCTCCAATAACATGATGACACGTGTCAATCTCCAAGGTAAAAATAATAATTTTATAACAATGACAAGAATGCCAATCTCCTCCCGACATAGGGTAAGGAGCATAATGGTAATTTTGCACCAACAGACCTGATGATATTCCGCCACTCCGACTTTTGGATAAACTTGTACGGCTTACAGATAACTTCAAAAGAATGTTAATCCTATCTCAACATTATAATTGTTCTCTTAATCGGATTCTTCTCTGATACACTATAAAAATGGATCTTCATAAATCAAATAGTACACAAAATTTTCCACTCACAGCTCCTGATTTCATATAGCTCCCTTTATTTCTTCAAAAAAAACCCTAAGTATTTAGCCATTGGAGAGTCTTTCGGAGACACACCCCCCTCTCATCGGCCCTGTGCGAATTTAGGGTTTTTCCTCGTTTCGTTTTTGTAGATCCTACTCATTGACCTTTGAGATTCCGACAAATTTTTGGCATCAACTAATTGGCACTAGAAGGAGGGCCTTTTTTTTTTTTTTTTTTTTTTTTTTTTTTTTCTGAAGGGTCAAGGACTTACTTGTTACCATGCCGCCTAAAAGCACTGTCGAAACCAGTTTAGTTGCCACACGAGCATCTATCTGCCAATAATCAGACAATCCATACCTCTCTGCCATCTCGGAACATACTAGCTCCAAGAATGACAATGAGCCTTCAAATGGGCGGACTGGGCATGATCCTCACCCAGATCCGACAAAACCCAAGTTCCAAGAGAATCCAAGGGCCTTGCTTGTTCTGCATCCCACTATCCCTCAAATCCATGAGAAATTTTAGGAGCTCACCCGACTTGTCACTAATCTCGCTGCCAAGGTAAGGGGAAGAGCTTGTCACCTCTCACCTCCACCTTTCTCACAACGGAGCTCCCGACATAAGACACTGTCCAGGTGAAATTGATGAGTACTTGAAAATACACTAATACTTAGTGATTTATCGGTTATATTTGTGGAAAATTTGAAGAAGAACGCGTGTCACAGCATGGGTTTTGCATGTTGTGGCCGTCTATTCCTTGGAGTTTAGCTGGGGATGTCTACTGACACGGGCCACGACATACGTTTTTGGGCCGCAGCCTGCATAGATGGAGAGGGCAATAAAAAAACTCTAATGAATATTGAGTTTACCTATATAAGGCCGACTGCCCTTGCTTTGTAAGAACAAATTTTTCCTAGATATAAAAAATAAAAAATAAAAAAGAGAAGAGAAAATTGGGAGAACGTAGCTGCCATTGGTGATCAAGGAGATTCATCTGCATAGAAGACTTTTCAAGATTACTGTTGTTCGCTTTCATTCTTCCCATCTTTCATGTCTTTGAATATTTATTTTGTTTTTAATTTTAGGATTATGTCTAGCTAATTTTATTTTTGTGTAAGGGTGATTTCAAAGCCCTAGACATGATTTTGTGATTGAATATTCATAGATTATTATCCATATTTCTAATAAAATTGTTTATGTTCTTATATAAAAATTGTTTATGATTATTATTTTATTTTATTCGAGGTGGCCAACCAAATGAAATAGGGAACTTATCTATTGCTAGGTTAGGAATCTTGATTCGTAATTGTCTTGAATTTCTAATTAATGGCAGCAATTAGTAATCACTGATGATGGGATATTTTCATGTGATTATTATATGGAACATAACTCAAGATAAATGAACCACGCTTATGCGTTTGTTTCTTGGATCAACCTATCTTTCTTAACCTAATACTTCTAATAAATTAAATTTAGAGACCTTATTCTAGCTTATTTAATAGATAGAGATTAAGTAAAGAGCTTATTTTACTTAACGACAAACTAAGGAAAGATTAGGGTAATAGAGCTTATTATTATTTACGGTTGGTAATTTTATTGGGAATTTGGGGATAACTCTGATATCGATTCATCATTTCATATTTAGTAGTGGAGAATGATCATTTGACCAGTTTTCTCATTATTGTTACAAAGTTTATTCAATTTTAAATCATATTTTAGTTGTCTTTCATTATTCGTAATTTTTAGTTAATCATTTAAAAAATCTCCAATTAGTTTATTAGGTTGTTTTGAATTTAATTTAGTTTAGAAATTATTTAGTTTAATTATTTAATTTTTTTATTTTAACAATTAATTGTTTAATTGAATTAATTTTCAACCCTATGTGGGAAATGATATTTGCTTTCCACTATATTTCATACAATAATTTTAAAAGTAAAGAATTAATTTACACGTCTATTTTTTGGCGTTGTGTCGCTGGAGATTGTTAAATTAATTCGTTAAATTTCTTATTTATTAATTTTTATTTTATTTTTTTAATTTGTTTTCAATTTTTGCTTTTTGTTTTCTTAGTTTGTTTTTCTTCTTCTTTTTCAGGTAAATTTGAATGCATCAGAGTCTCTACAACTTGAGATTAAAAGGATCCGTCTCAGAAACATTTGATCGAGCAGTCCACATCGCCCTCCCATCTGGTTGGTCAAGCGACTCATCAACTAATTCAGACTACTCTGATTACGAGGATATGGCACTGAATAACTGAACACTTAAGGAATTGGCAGCGTCGAACATTGATCAAGAACCATTATGTATTGAGTATCCTATTCTAGAGGTTGCTTTTGAACTCAAATTGGGAATGATTTATCTCTTGTTGACATTCCACAGTTTTACAGAAAAAAACCCAAATAAGCATCTTAAGGAATTTCATGTGGTGTTTCATGCATGAACTGACTGGAATTTCTAAAGAGTAAGTCAAGTTGAGAGCCTTTCCATTCTCTCTGGCTGATTCAGCAAAGTAATGGCTCTATTATTTACCTTCCAGCACTATAACCACATGGAATAATATGAAGAAGCTATTTCTGGAGAAGTATTTCCCTGTATCAAAGGCTGCCAACATCAGGAAGGAAATATGTGGTACTCGGCAGTACAATGAAGAATCACTTTATGAATACTTGGAGCGTTTTAAGAAACTCTATGCTAGCTACTCTCACCACCAAATTAGTGAACAACTCATCATCCAATATTTCTATGAGGGATTAATGCCAATGGAGAGGAGTATGATTGATGCTGCTAGTGGGGGAGCCTTAGTGGATAAAATATTGGAAGCTGCACGAAATTTGATTGCAAACATGGTAGCTAATTCCTAACAGTTCAGTAGCCGGCATGAACCATTACCACCACCACCAAAGAAAATGAATGAGGTAGGGACAACAACAATTGAGCAACAACTTACCCATGTCACTTCACTTATGCAACAAATGGCTATGGAGAACATACAACAAGCCAAACCATGTGGAGTTTGTTCGATAATAGGGCATCCAACTGACATGTGCCCAACTTTTCAAGAAGGCAACATAGAGCAAGCTAACGCCATGGGCGGATTTCAAGGTCAACAAAGGCAGAGTTAAAACCCTTTCTCCAACTCCTACAATACTGGATTAAGGGTTCATCCTAATTTTAGCTATGGGGGAAATCAACAAAGTTCTCCAAATGCCATTCTCAATCAGCCACCGGGGTTTAATCAACAAAGAATGCAACAGGTATACCAAACTAAACCTCAACCCACTCCACAAAACTCAGGTGCATCTCTAGAAGACATAGTAAAACCATTACTACCAATACAGTGCAATTTGAACAGGAAACCAAGGTAAGTATCCTGAGTTTGGAGAATTAAATGAGCCAACCAGCTACAACAGTGGGTAAGTTAGAAGCATAAAGATCAAGAAAACTTCCATCTCAAACTGTGGTTAAACCAAGGGAGAATGCTAGTGTAGTCACACTGAGAAGTGGAAAGCCGCTTGAAACTTCACCACATGCACTATCAAGCACGCCATCCGTAAAGGAAGAACAAAAAAAGAAAGCCATTCTGGAGGAAGATGAAGGTGAACCATCCATTGATAATTCATCATCCCCCAAGGTAAGTGCAAAAATGCCTAACTCTTCCTATGTTACTCCTCCACCTTTTCCCAGCAGGTTTACTAAGTCTAAAAAGGAGGAGCAAGATAAGGAAATTCTAGAGACCTTCTACAAAGTAGAGGTAAATATACCTCTTTTGGATGCAATAAAGCAGGTGTCGCGCTATGCCAAGTTCATGAAAGAATTGTGCTCCAATAAGAAAAAGCTGAAAAAGAACGAGAAAATAAGTGTGGGGGAAAATGTCTCAGTGGTGCTACAAAGGAAACTTCTACCCAAGTGCAAGGATCTATGCACTTTCACCATTCCCTGCACAATCAGCAATACCAGGTTTGAAAAAGCTATGTTAGATTTAGGAGCATCAATTAATGTGATGCCTTATTCTATTTATACTTCTTTAAATCTTGGACCACTTGAGGAAACTAATGTAATTAAACAACTTGCTGACCATTCTAACACTTATCCAAAGGGAGTTGTAGAGGATGTTTTGGTGCAGGTAAATGAATTAGTCTTTCTGGCGGATTTTTATGTTCTAGAGATGGAGGATGAGACATTTCCCAACCTAACACCGATACTGCTAGGAAGACCATTCCTAAAAACTACGTGGACAAAGATGATGTTCATGATGAGACTCTCACTATGAAATTCGATGGGGAAGTTATTCGTTTCAATATCTATGAGGCCATGAGATATCCTAGTGATTTATATTATGTATTTTCAGTTGATATTATTGATTCTTTAGCACAACAATTATTTGAGTTGACTTGCAAAGAAGGTTTGGAGGTCTCCGTTAGTGAGCACTTGGAGATGGAAACTCCTAAGAGGCCGAAATGGGATGTACAAGTGACTGAAGATGTAGACGAAGCTGTGGCATTCTTGGGAGCCCTACCACAAATGAGGTATGATGTTTTTTTCCTTGAATTACCTATGTCTAATGAGAAACTTTTACCTTTTGTGAAACAGACACCTAACTTAGAACAGAAACCACTTCCGGAGTATCCTAAGTATGTTTACCTAGGTGAGAATGACACATTGCTTGTGATCGTTGCTAAGAATGTCTCAGATTTACAAGAGAAGAAGGTCATTCGGGTGCTTAAAGATCACAAGACGACTATTGGTTGGACAATTGCAGATATCAAATGAATTTTCCCATCCATATGCATGCACCGAATATTGCTACAAGAAAGATAAACCTACCATAGAGGCACAACAAAGATTAAACCCGCATATGATGGAGGTAGTAAAAAAGGAGATACTGAAGCTCCTAGATGTGGGGGTTAATTTACCCAATCTCGGATAGTAAGTGGGTGGGTTTGGTACAAGTGGTTCCAAAGAAATCCGGAGTCACTGTCGTCAAGAACGAAGACAATGAGCTAGTTCTGACTAGTGTCCAAACTGGATGGTGAGTTTGTATCGACTACCGAAAACTCAACTTGGTAACTCGGAAAGACCACTTTTCTCTTCCTTTCATCGATTCAATGCTTGAAAGGTTAGTTGATCATTCTTACTATTATTTCCTTGATGATTATTCAGGTTATAACCAAGTTGTGATTGCACCAGAAGACTAAGAGAATACGACATTCACTTGTCCATTTGGTACATTTTCCTACTGATGTATGCCTTTTGGTCTTTGCAACACTCCAGTGACTTTCCAACGGTGTATGGTTAGTATTTTTTCAGAATATGTTGAGAACATCATAAAGGAATTTATGGATGATTTTAGTGTCTATGGTGAATCTTTTGATAAATGTCTTGATAACCTTACACTCGTTCTTAAACGTTGCATAGGAACTAACCTTGTATTAAACTAGGAAAAATACCATTTTATGGTAGATCAAGGTATAGTATTGGGACGTGTTATATCTTATAGATGTATTGAGGTTGATAAATCTAAGATTGATCTTGTTCGTTCTTTATCACCTCCCACAAGTGTGAGGGAGATTCGCTCTTTTCTTGGTCATGTAGGATTTTATCACAAGTTTATCAAGGATATTTCAAAGATAGCATTACCCTTGTGTAAGTTGCTTCAAAAGGATGTGGTTTTTGAGTTTGATGAGAAGTGCAAAGAAGTATTTGAAAAACTGAAGGAGTTCTTGACTTCGGCTCTTGTCATCAAACCACCTAACTAGAACCTCCCATTTGAGATCATATGCAATGCCAATGACTATGCTGTGGGTGTTGTTTTAGGATAATGAGTGGGAAATCTTCCCCATGCCATCTACTATGCATCCTAGACATTAAATGATGCCCAGCTTAACTATTCCACGACTGAAAAAAAGCTTTTGGTGGTTATCTTTGCTTTAGAAAAATTTCATTCTTACTTGATTGGTACAAAGTTAATCATTTATTTTGATAATGCAGCTCTTAGGTACTTGCTGACTAAGAAGAATGCTAAGCCATACCTCATCTGATGGATACTTCTCTTGCAAGAATTCGATTTAGAGATTAAAAACGAGAGAGGTAGTGAAAATATGGTTACAGATCATCTAAGCCACTTGATTCATGATGAAGATGACTTATCGCTGCATGAGAATTTTCCGGATGAGCTGTTATTTTTAGTTGCATTGGTAACCCCTTGGAATGTAGATATTGTATATAACAGTTTACCAAGAAGCTACTGGTAGATTTGACTCATGCTATGAAGGACAAGATTAAAGCGAACGCAAAGTACTATGCGTGGGATGATCCATATCTGTGGAAGCACTGCTCCGATCAATTGAAAAGAAGGTGTGTACTCGAATCCGAATTCTCTTCTATTCTTTCCTTCTGTCATTTTTATGCATGCGGGGGACACTTTGGACCTAAGAGGATGGAACTCAATGTTCTTGATTACGGTTTTTATTGGCCCTCGTTGTTTAAGGATGCATACCTCTTTTGCAAATCATGTGATCATTGTCAAACAATAGGTAACTTAGGTGCCCGAAATAAAATGTCACAAACCCCGATACTTTTTATTGAGATTTTTTATTTTTGGGGCATTGATTTCATAGAACCCTTCCCATCTTCTTTTGGTAATCTTTAGATTTTACTTACCATTAATTATGTCTTGAAATGGGTGGAAACAAAAGCCACCAAAACTAATGATTCTAAAGTTGTTGTAGATTTTGTAAAGTCTAACATCTTTGTAAGGTTTGGAACACCAAAGGCTGTGATCAGTGACAGAGGTACACACTTTTGCAATTAGTTGGTAAAAGCATTGTTGAAGAAGTATAACATCAAATACAAAGTATCCACGACATATCATCGATAACACTCAAACTAACACGCGATTATTGTGTATAGCTGCGGTGTCGATCCCATGAGGAAAGCGAACTATAAGAGAAAGTGTAAAGCTTAACACTAAACGATAAAGTTCAAATAAAAAAATATGAGTTTTATGAATGAAATTATATAAGAGAGTTGTGAAAATATGATGAAGAATTCAATAAAGAAATAACGAGGTTCTAAGAATCCTTCCTAAGTTCGTTGCCTTATTCCTATCTTGACTCAAATGTTTTATCTCAATTACTAGTTTCACATCCCAAACAAGCAATTGGTAAATATTCAATCAAAGCATATAAATACCCTAATGTAATTGCTATAAATTACTCCTTAATTCCAATTCAAACACATAATATCTATCTTATAAATTATCAAGAAGCGACAATATATTTCAATACTAATACTGCAGTAATGGACAAACCTATAAGATAGATCTACCGAAATCGATTGCATCTAACAACTTTGACATAAGAAAAGCTTAACTAAACTTATATGGAGAAGAAGAATGCGATCACCAGATTAAGAAAATCTAAGACAAGAAGAACATAAATTGTAGCTATCACATGAATTCAAATCCTTCTTATTTAATCAAAGAGTAAACCATAAACAATGTTTAACAATCAATCCATACAACTGAATCAAAGATAGAAATAAGAACAACTACACCTAGAAACTCATCATTTCGCCTTGCTTGGAGTTTAGTTGGACATGGAGTTCATCCTTGATCACCTTGAGGAAGAAGAAGATGGAAGCTCTCTTCAAAAAGTCTCCTCTCTCCCTGTTCCCTAAGTCTAAATTCCTATATATAGCTGTATGGAGATGGATTTGTAGACAGAAAAGTCGCCCTAGGGTTTCTATTCAGGCCGTGTGCTTCTGCTGCTGTCTAGGCTCAATTCTGCTACTGTCCAGGCCCGATTCTGCCTGACCTTTATCTACTAAAACTGCCATAACTTTCTCTAGAAAAATCATATTTATGAGCCGTAAAATTCTCCAAAAAATAGACATCCAGATCTTTCCAAGTATATATGGCTCATCTCCTGGTTCTTCTTGAATCAATATAATTTAATCCGCAAAAATAACTGATCTGAGTAAAATTTTCTAAAAACTAGACATCCAGATCTTTCCAAGCATATATAGCTCATCTCCTGGTTCTTCCTGAATCAATATAGTTTAATCTACAAAAATGACTGATCTGTACGGGCAATTCTGGAAATTTAGTGAAACTCATTTCCAAATGCTTGTAAACATGCATAGAATATTCGTGCTTTAATCAACATTAGCTTTTCCATCTCTTTTAAACCCAAAATGCCTGAAAATGCATCGAAATAAATCAATATACCAAGAATGACACTTAAGAATTATTAAGGCATAAATGTGTAATCCAGCCCTAAATCAATCCTAAATGCTAACAAATAAACACTATTAAAATGCATTTTCTGACTCTCTTCATAACTCCCAATTAGCTTATTGCTAGTCCCTAGCAATTCAAGCGAAATAAAAATGAAATGAATTCTATACTAGAAATCAAAACAAAACCTAAAATCCTAAAAACAAAACAAAGCAACGTTAGCATTAATCCAAGAATAATTCAACTTTTTGTCTCAAAAATTGCACATAACGCACAACATATAGAATCATTAAATACCACCCAAGTCCAAAAACAATCCAAACATCAACCTCATATTCATTATCGACTCTTAAACATCCATCTCACCACAAACCATTAATCCAAACACCCGGATGATTTTATGCACAACATTCATGAATACAAGTCTTGGCCTCTAAAAACATATTAAATTGCGTGACATCAATCACAAATCAAACTCCATAGGCTCATTTTTCAAATCACTATCCACTAATATAGAAAAATCACATCGGATCACTAGATCTTTAATAGGCTTATAACATTAGGCTAAGGTAAAGGTCAAGAAAGAATAGGAATGATTAAACAAGTAAAAGAACTCGGTCTCTTAATTTTAAACACAACCTTTTTAAGCACTAAATAACCTTACTTCAACACCCAACTCATTCAACCATTTTTCGAGCATTTCTCTCAATAATTCAACACTTTTTTTTTTCCTTCTTTGTCATAATTCACTTCTTTTTTTTATAGCACATAATTTCTCTTTTTTTTATTCTTCTTTTCTAGCACATAACCATTCACCTCCGTTTTCATTCTTTACTCTTTTCCACAACCCCCAACCTATCTCTTTTAATGTACTTGGGTTGTAGTAGTAATATTTTTTTCATATTTCCACCCTTACTCCTCTTAAGTGCTTCTCAACAAATGTGTATAAACTAAGTTCTCTTAAAAGAAAGGTAAGGATAAAATATTTTTAGGCTCATAAAGGTAAATAAATGGGCTATTGAAAGAAATAAGGCTAATTTTTTTTTTTAAATGCTCAAACAGGTAACTAGCGATAAGTATAAGAAAGGTAAGCTTGAAAGGCTCAAATGGTCCAAAGATGGTCTACATCATATCCTAAGTAGTGTGCATTCTAGGATTTCACCTCAAGTGATTATCAAATAAGTTCTAGAGCTTGTTGAGACTGCAAAACTATTCACAAAACATTCGCACATAAAACTTCTCTAAATGTTTTAGACTAATCATGCAATCTTACCGCAAACCAGAGTCTCAAACTAAATGAAGATCGACACTTAAAATTATTCTCAAACCGAAGTAAGATTTAACTTCTTCTAAAAGTTAAATGCTATCTCAATTATAATCGTATCATTGACATGTAAATTAACTCCAAAACTAACACAAAATATACTAAAAACAAACAAAACAAAACCTAATTTTTTTAAAATTTTTCAAATATTTTTTTTCTAACAATTTATCCTAACAAACGAATTAAAACGAAAAAGGGAAAGTGATACCAAACAATTCAATTGTATGAAATAGGAAATGTGTTTCCTCCCCCAACCTAAGACTTGCATTGTCCATGATAGGTGCTTAAATATTCATATTTAAGCCCCCTTATTTATATTTGTTAAGTCCTTAGTTATGTTAATTTAGTCTATTTTACTTCATTTCTGTGTTTCACATTTTTTTATAGGGTATTGGATAAAAAGAAGCATTTTTGGCACCTAAAGAAAGAAATCTGGAAATCCTAGAGCAGCTACTGGAAAAAGTGCGATCGAGCGCATAGGCACTCGTATGCACACAAGAAGGATCGAGCGCAGCCTTGCGATCGAGCGCACAATGCATGAGATCAAGCGCACATGTACGGGCGTGAACAGTAAAACGACATAACTAATTTTGGAAATTGAGGAGGTTTTACGTTTTAGGAAGTTTAGGGTTTTCTGAGTCTTCTAGGGTTATTCAACCCCTATAAATACATAAGTAAACACACACAAAGAACATCACTTCTTTTATCTTTTGTTTAGCTCGGAGTTGTAAGCTTTGGAGAGGATTGGCAACCCGTCTCCACAGTATTCTTCGGGTTTTATAGTTTATGTTTAGTTTATGCTATGATGTTTATTTTAGATAGCATGTATAACTAACTCTTTATAGGGCTCGATTGAAGCCCTAGTTATGCTTTCCCATATATATATTCATTGATTATCTTTGCAATAGCCTTGATTATGATGCTTAACTTGATTAACACCTGTGTTTATTTACATTCCTCATATGTGTATGTCTGATCAATATGTGCATGTGGTATGGATTAGTTAGTTAGACCAATTTGGATGACCGAGTCCTGGGCCTAACAATAGTAACAAAAAATATCCACACCAGATTCTTGGATTAATCAACATGGGAAACCAGGAGTAGATACCATGCCCTAGGTCTCATATGGTTGTCGATTTCCATAAATCTTATGCTTTCTTAAGGAACAACTCAGTAGATACCATGCTGAATCCCTTAAGAAAGAAAAGAGTTAGAGTAGATACCATGCCTAACTCGGTGCTTAGAGAAATCAATAGCTTAAGGAGTAGATACCATGCCCTTAGGTTGGCAACCATTAGGTATTCATAGGAAGGCTAGTGCATTGGCCTATTACTCATTGGGAAAGTGTGACTAGTGGTGGATATCAAAGCCCTATGTCTAATTATTATTAATTCACATTCAACAGTTATTTTGATCTTCTTTTATTAAGAAATTGATTCTAAAACGAAATTCACCAATCCCTATGGAAATGATCTCGTACTTGCACACTATGCTACCATTGACCTTGTGCACTTGCAAGTAAAACTGTACGGTTATTTACTTATTTATTTAGGTAGATAAATGCACAACAAGTTTTTGGTGCTGTTGTCGGATATTACAGTAAATTTCCTTTTAGAATTACTTTCGTTTAGTTTAATCATCATTATTCTATTTTACTTTAATTTTTCTAAAAAAATTTAGTTTATGTTTTTTACCTTTATTTTTATTTTTATCAAACCCTAATCAATTTCCTTTCTGTTTCAGGCACATCAAACTCTAATCGCACTTTCTGTGATACTTACAATCGAGCGCACCCTCTTGTGCGATCGAGCGCAATTAGGGCAAAGAGTTACCCGAGCAGCAGAGTTGAACTGCTGCAATGAAGCTGGTTTACTTGATTTATGCACGGACTTCGATCCCGACATTGAACATTCTTTCCCCTCAATCTTGAGCTTGAACGGACCATCTGATAAAGGCTTAGGAACAAATTCGAGGAGAACAAAGAAGAATTCGAGAACGAAGCACCAATGGCGGAACAGCTCAAAAACCAGCAACCACCTGCACGAGTACCGATGAAGCAATCCTTCATCCCACGGAACCTTGATCAGCCATCATTTATTGCATATCAACCTGAGGTGGAAGGCAACTACTACATATCTTCACAAATATTGAGTACATTGACTCACTTTAGGGGTACACCTAATAAGGATCCACATTTGCACCTTTGAGAGTTCTTTGATCTTTGCAAATTCCAGCATAACCAGGGCCTAGACCAAGAATGAATCAGGTTAATTCTTTTCTCTTTTTCCTTAAAAGATAATGTTAAACTGTAGTACAATTCATTACCTGCAGTTTCTATCCACACTTAGGAAGAGTTAGCCAACAAGTTCTTAAGAAAGTTCTTCCCAGCTCAAAAGATGAGACAATTGAGGAAGGAGATTCAATCTTTCCAACAGAGGGATGGAGACCTTTTCTTTGAGGCATGGGGACACTTTAATGAGCTGCTTCACAAATGTCCACATAACAACCTACCTCAAGATAAGCTGGTACTAGCCTTTTATAAAGGTCTAAATGACATGAATAAAGGTATTGCTAATTCAGGTTGTGGAGGTGTGCTGATGGAGAAAAGCAGTGAAGAAGCCATAGAGCTGTTTAAGGCATTGAGTGAGCACATCCAACAATTCTCATCCAGAGGGAGACAAGGAGTAAAGAGCAAGGGCATGTATGAAGTTAACTTAATTGATGGAATTCTAACTTAGATAGCTGCTATGGAGAGAAAGCTAGATATGCATGTAAAAGTCATGACTGCTCAAAATGCCTCATTGAGTCCACAAGCCACAAAACGCCAGGTATGTGCTTTATGTTCTCAATTTGATCACACTACTAAGACTTGCCATTTATATTTATCTACAGATCCTGAGTAAGTGAACTATGTGGGACTGAACAGTGTATATGCAAATACCTACAATCCTGGATGGCGAAACCACCCCAACCTCTCATGGAGCAACAATCAAAATGCCCTAAACCTTCAAGGGCAACAAAGGAACTTCCACCAAGCAGCCCAACCAGTTCAAGAGTCAAAGACAAGTGACCTAGAGAGTATGGTAAGGCAACTGATAACGTCATAAGAACAATTTATGGTAGATGGAAGGCAAATTCAAACTGAGCAAAGACAAACAATTGCAAAGCATAAGCAAACAATCCAAAGACTAGAAGTTCAAATGGGGCAAATGGCTAAAGAGTTAAGTGCAAGGAAGCAAGGTGAGATTCCTGCCCAACCAATACCTAATCCGAGAGGACATCAACAACTAAATGCCGTCACAACTCTGAGAAATGGTAAGGTCATAAGAGTTAATGAGCCAGCACAAGCATCTCCTACTAAGCCATCCCCATCCAAGGTAAGTGAAATGGAGAAGTGGAATGCACCACCCTTCCCTCAAAGGTTAGTAAAGCCAAAGAAAGATCAGTTGTTTGATATTTTTGAAACTTTGAGAAAAGTAGAAATTAACATTCCCTTATTAGATGCAATTAAACAAATTCCTGCTTATGCTAAATTTTTAAAAGAGTGTTGCACTAATAAAAGAAAGTTTCAAGAGCATGAAACAGTGGCTCTAACTGAAGAGGTAAATGTGGTATTATTAAGAAAACTACCACCAAAGCTACAAGATCCGGGTAGTTTTACCATTCCCTGCAAGACAGGTGACCAGTTTTTTGAGCGTGCACTATTGGATTTAGGAGCAAGTGTAAATTTGCTACCATACATAGTAGTTGAAAAACTAGGTTTGGAGGAGCTTCAACCAACCTCCATCACTTTGCAATTGGCAGATAGAAGCATCAAAAGACCTAGAGGTATACTTGAAGATGTCTTGGTAAAGGTCGGTGAGTTTATCTTGCCTGCTGACTTCATTGTGTTAGATATGAAAGAATGCCTTATGCCATTACCTCTGCTCATCATCTTAGAAAGACCCTTTATGAGAACTGCTGATACAATAATTAATGTGAAAAAGGGTATTGTAAGTATAACGGTAAATGGTGAGAAAATAGAATTTAAGATATTTGATGCGTTGAAATTACCCCAAGATGATAATGATAATGAATGTTTTAATGAATGTATAATGCAAAGTGTTGTCGATCAAATTTTTCAGGTCTATCACTCTGATCCATTGGAGGCCACCCTCACCCACAGGGTCACAAGATCGGATGTGGTGCTGATTACGCCCAAAGTATAACACGGTAGTTGTAGTACAACTTTGGGGTGTTGATTCCATAGGGAAACAAGTTAAGTACAAAGGAAAATGTGAAAACCTTAAAACGAACGATAAAAGTTAAACGAAAGATTTTTGGGTTTTGATAATGAGATAATGTAAGAAAAATTGCGTGAATGTAAATGAAATATAAATAAGAAATAACAAGGTTCCGGGAATCCTCATTAGGTTCGTTCCCTATTTCCACTCTTGATTCAATTGATTTTATCTCGATTGCAAGTTTCACATCCCAAAAAAGCAATCAGAATATATTCAATCTAGCACATTTATAACTCTAATATAATTGCTACAAATTACTCATTGATTTCGGTTCAAGCACACAAGACCGATCTTAAAGATTATCAAGAAACGACAATATATCACAATGACAATATCATAGTAATAGACAATCAGTAAAATAAATCTACTTGAATCAATCACATTCAAACAACATCAATGGAGGAGAAGGATGCAATCACTGGATTAAGAGAATCTAAAATAAGAAGAATAAAAAGTGCATCTATCACATGAACTCAAATCCTTCTTACTTAATCAATGAATAATTCACAAACAATATTCAACAATAAATTCGTACAACCGAATCAAGAAAAGGAAATAAGGAACAATAAATCCCTAAGGATTCATCCCTTTCCCTTGTATGAAGATTAGTTGGCCATGAAACTCAAGGTGGAAGTACAATATGGATGCTCTCCCCTTGATTTGACCATGGAGTTCAAGTTAGAAGAACAATATGAATACTCTCCCCCTTGATTTCCAGCCCTCAAGAAACTTAGAAATAAAATGGAAGAATGCTGGATTTGGATCCCTTGGATCCTCTCTTTTTTCTCTCCTTCTTTCTTGAAATGAATGTTGGCTGCACACTCTTTAAGCATCTATTTATAAATCACAAGTAGTTAGGGGTATTTTGGTCCATAAAATGTCATTGTGCAGCCCTAATTTGGTCTTTGACCGAGTGGGAGTTGGAAAGTGAGAGGTGCAGCGCTGGAAAGTGAGAGTGCAGCGCTGGAAAGTGAGGGGTGCGGCGCTAGGTGGATGCTGATCTGGAGGCCTGACCTATGTCTACTAAAACTGTCATAACTTTCTCTAGAAAACTCCTTTTTACGAACCGTAAAATTCTCCAGAAAATAGACTTCCGGATCTTTCTAAGCATATATGGCTCATCTCCTAGTTCTTCCTACATCAATACAGTTTAATCTGCAAAGATGATTGATCTGTACGGGAAATTCTGCCAATTTAGTGAAACTCCTTTAGCTTGTATGCAGAAGTGCACACACTAGTGTGCCTACCCTTACCTTTCTCCAAAGTGATGCACACACTTGTGTACAGTCTTTTAACTTACTGTAATTTATTACTCCAACCTTATTTTAGACTTTAACCATCTTTGAATCATGTTTGGACATGTCTAAACCTTGGACAAATACGAGCACCGACACCCAAGATCTTTTGGCGCTTTAAACATGGATCGCTTTATCATCTCTTTTGTACTCAAAGCACCTGAAAATGCATCGAATTAAGTCAATGATTTATGAATATCACTTTAGAGTTATTAACATGTAAAAGTGCGATTACGACCGAGATCAACCCTAAAATGCTAACAATTAAGTATTGTTTAGATGTATTAAATGACTCTCATCACAACCCCCAACTAGCTTATTGCTAGTCCCTAGCAATTCAAGCGAAAGACATGAAATGAATTCTTTATTTAGAAATCAAAGCAAAATACAGCAATGGTGGTGTTAACCAAGAGTGATTCAAAATCTTTGTCTCAAAAATCGTGTATAACATACAACAAATAGAATCATTAAATATCACTAAAGTCCAAGAATAATCCAAATGTCAACCTTAAAATCGTTATCGACTCTTAACATCAATCTTACCACAATACATTAGTCCGAACACCTGGACGATTTTATGCACAACATAGCGTGAATACAAGTCTTGGACTCTAATAACCTATTAATTGCGTGACATCAATAACAAATCAAGCTCCATAGGCTTACTTTTCAAATCACTCTCCACTATGTAGAAAAATCACACTACATCGGATCAATATGTCTTTTATAAGCTTGTAATGTTAGGCTAGGGTAAAGGTCAAGAAAGAATGAGAAAGTTTAAACAAATAAAAGAACTAAGTCTCTTAATTTAAACACAACCACTTTAAGCACAAGATAACCTTACTTCAACACCCAACTCTTTCAACCATTTTTCGAGCATTTCTTTCAACAAATCACCATTTTTTTTTCTTTTCTCTTTGCCATAATTCATTTTTTCTCTTTTTTTTTTTATTATTTTGGCATAAGACCATTCACCTCCTCTTTCATTCTTTTCTTTTCTTTTTCACAACCCCCAACTTATCTCTTTTAATGTACTTGGGTTATGGTAGTAATATTTTCTCATATTTCCACCCTTACTCCTTTTAAGTGCTTCTCACAACATGTGTATAACTAAGTTCTTTTAAAAGAAAGGTAAGGATAAAATATTTTTAGGCTCATAAAGGTAAGTAAATGGTTTATCGAAAAAAAAACAAGGCTCAATTTTTCTTTTCAAGAAAAAGGCTCAAATAGGTGACTAGCGATAAATATAACAAGGGTAAGTTTAAAAAGGCTCAAACTGTCCAAAAATGACCTACATCATATCCTAAGTAGTGTGCATTCTATGATTTTCGCCTCAAATGATTATCAAATAAGTTCTAAAGCTTGTTGAGACCACAAAAGTATTCACAAAACAATCGCACATAAAACTTCTCCAAATGCTTTAGACTAATCATGCAATCTTACCACAAACCAGAATCTCAAACCAAAGAAAAATTGACACTTAATTTATTCTCAAAGTGAAGCAAGATTTAACTTCTTCTAAATGCTATATGCTATCTCAATTAGGCTCATATCATCGACATATGAATTAACTCCAAGGCTAACACAAAGCATGCTAAAAACAAACAAAAAGGTAAAATGACACCAAGCAATTCAATGAAAAACATGAAAAAAAGGAATATGTTTCCTCCACCCCCAACTTAAACTAGACATTGTCCTCAATGTGAAAGCAAAAGATAAGGAAACTTCTTTTGTAGCCAAAAGTGCACAGAAGTTGAAAATTGTGCACCACCATTTAAACTGCTTCGTATATTTGTCCCTGAAAAAGAAATACGAAAGTAAAACTGGAAAAAAACAAAATACTAATAATAAACAAGAAAAAGAATTATGAAAAATAATAAAAATAAAAGGATATGCTATGGGATGCCTCCCATGAGCGCTAAGTTTTACATCTTCAGCCAGACACTCTTATTCCCTCCTAGACAAGCATGAGTTGAATGCACCAGCAACTACTTTACTATTGAAATGGGTGCTTGTGTTTGGAGAGGCCTCAAGGATGGTATCAGAAACATCTGCAAATTTTGGCTCGATATATGCTCTTGTGAAGCCATGGGTGGAGCTGGACTCCAATGGATTAAGGTGATGGACATTTTCCATGAATGAGTCAATCATGTATATTTGGTGGTTCTCGTTCACATCCTCTGATTTTTTCATTGTTGGGATGTGTAACGACTTACCACTAAGTATCTCAATGGCATTCACCTCCTTTTTATTCTGTTGCACTTGGTGCTGACCATAGGAAGTGGACTAAGCTTGAAAAGGGAACTTACCTCGCTCAGTCACACTCAAGTAGCTCGTCAGCTTGGATACTTGGCTCTTTATCTCTTTATGTTCTTCAACAACCTGCACAATTAAAGATTCAAGCCTTTCATTTGTCTTCCCCTGTGCTTCAATAAAAGCATGTAAAGTGTCTTCTAAAGAACTCCTAGAAGACACGGGTGCATGATATGGTTCAAGATATGGTGCAGAGGGTTGTGCAAGCTACTGGATTTCAGACTTCCAGCTGAAATTGGGGTGATTTCGCCATCCCGGATTATAGGTATTAGAGAAGGGTGTAGAAGGCTTCGTGTATATGCCTAAGGCATTACATTGTTCCTTATACATCCCTCTCATATCAACAAATGTGGGGCACTCTTGGATGAGATGGTCTACCCAGCCACACACAAAACATGGTTAAAAAGATTTTGCATGATTAACCACGTGTGTTGGCTTTAAGCTCTTAGTTTTTAATACCTCTAGTTCCCTAGTGAGCATCTCGACCTTGGCCTTAAGGTTATCCTCTTCCCTAAGATGGTGAATTCCACCACCATTTGGGTGATCTATAGGTTGTGACCTATTTGTGCTTTCAGTAGCACTAGGTCCAGTCCAAGTGTGAGCTTTTTCAGTAAGCTCATTGAGGTACTCTATGGCCTCATCAGGATCTTTCTCCAAGAACCCAACATTACACATCATCTCTACAAATTGACGTTCTCTATAGGTAAGACCCTCATAGAAATAGTTCACTAAACGCCAATTCTCATACCCATGGGGAGGGCACATACTCAATAACTCTTTAAATCTCTCCCAAGACTGATACAAAGTCTCATTGTCCTTTTGTGCAAAGGTGGAGATTTGCCTTTTCAAAGTATTGGTCTTATGTTGGGGAAAGTATTTATTGAAGAAAATTTGAGTCATCTCAGTCCACGACCCAATAGATCGTGGTCTTAGTGAGTATAGCCAACTCTTAGCTCTATCCTTCAAAGTGAAAGGAAAGAACTTAAGCCTAACAATGTCATTGGTTTCATCGTGACTATGAAAAGTCGCGACTCCTTCCTCAAACTCTTTAATGTGCACATATGGGTTTTCATTATCCAAGCCATGAAAAATATGGAGTAATTGAATCATCCCTGGTTTAAGATCTAGTTGGCGACTATTGGCTGAGAACATGATGCATGATGGTGTGGCTGTGCGTGTAGGGTGGAGGTAATCCTGAAGTGTCCTAGCAACATTTTCATTAGGATTATCGGCAATGTTAACAAAATCCTCTAAATTTTCTGATGGGGGTGCACTATGGTTTGATCTAGGTGAGGTTTCGCCAATGGAGGTGGAAGGAGAGGGTAACTCTAATTCGGGTCCTCTAATGAATCTACCTCGCGAATCTCTCGGTCTAAGCATGCACCAATTAATTTAGAGGGGGAATAAATAAATAAAACAAAATAATAAAAAAACAAACAAATAAATAAATAAATAAATAAAATAGAATAATAAACAAATAAATAAAACAAAATAATAAACAAATAAATAAAACAAAATAATTAAAAAAATTAAAAAATCAAAACAAAAGTAAAGGAACAATATTACCGTATTTACAAACTGCTGAAAAGAAAAATATTTACGATTCTTTTACTGTTACACTCAAAGTTGACAAGTTTCCTTGTACTTAAGCGTGTTTTCCCGGCAACGGCGCCAAAATTTGATTACGCCCAAAGTATAACACGGTAGTTGTAGTACAACTTTGAGGTGTTGATTCCACAGGGAAACAAGTTAAGTACAAAGGAAAATGTGAAAACCTTAAAACGAACGATAAAAGTTAAACGAAAGATTTTTGGGTTTTGATAATGAGATAATGTAAGAAAAATTGCGTGAATGTAAATGAAATATAAATAAGAAATAACAAGGTTCCGGGAATCCTCATTAGGTTCGTTCCCTATTTCCACTCTTGATTCAATTGATTTTATCTCGATTGCAAGTTTCACATCCCAAAAAAGCAATCAGAATATATTCAATCTAGCGCATTTATAACTCTAATATAATTGCTACAAATTACTCATTGACTTTGGTTCAAGCACATAAGACCGATCTTAAAGATTATCAAGAAACGACAATATATCACAATGACAATATCGCAGTAATGGACAATCAGTAAAATAAATCTACCGGAATCAATCACATCCAAACAACATCAATGGAGGAGAAGGATGCAATCACCGGATTAAGAGAATCTAAAAGAAGAAGAATAAAAAGTGCATTTATCATATGAACTAAAATCCTTCTTACTTAATTAATGAATAATTCAAAAATAATATTCAACAATAAATTCGTACAACCGAATCAAGAAAAAAAAATAAGGAACAATAAATCCCTAAGGATTCATCCCTTTCCCTTGTATGAAGATTAGTTGGCCATGAAACTCAAGGTGGAAGAACAATATGGATGCTCTCCCCTTGATTTGGCCATGGAGTTCAAGTTTGAAGAACAATTTGGAAGAACAATATGAATGCTCTCCCCCTTGATTTCCAGCCCTCAAGAAACTTAGAAATAAAATGGAAGAATGCTGGATTTGGATCCCTTGGATCCTCTCTTTTTTCTCTCCTCCTTTCTTGAAATGAATGTTGGTTGCACACTCTTTAAGCATCAATTTATAGATCACAAGTAGTTAGGGGTATTTTGGTCCATAAAATGTCATTGTGCATCCCTAATTTGGTCTTGGACCGAGTGGGAGCTGGAAAGTGAGAGGTGCAGTGCTGGAAAGTGAGGGGTGCAGCGCTAGGTGGATGCTGATCTGGAGGCCTGACCTGTGTCTACTAAAACTGTTCTCTAGAAAACTCCTTTTTATGAACCGTAAAATTCTCCAGAAAATAAACTTCTGGATCTTTCTAAGAATATATGGCTCATCTCCTGGTTCTTCCTACATCAATAAAGTTTAATCTGCAAAGATGATTGATCTGTACAGGAAATTCTGGCAATTTAGTGAAACTCCTTTAGCTTGTATGCAGAAGTGCACACACTAGTGTGCCTGCCCTTACCTTGCTCCAAAGTGATGCACACACTTGTGTGCAGTCTTTTAACTTACTTTAATTTATTACTCCAACCTTATTTTAGACTTTAACCATCTTTGAATCATGTTTGGACATGTCTAAACCTTGGACAAATACGAGCACTAACACCCAAGATCTTTTGGCGCTTTAAACATGGATTGCTTTATCATCTCTTTTGTACTCAAAGCACCTGAAAATGCAACGAATTAAGTCAATGATTTATGAATATCACTTTAGAGTTATTAACATGTAAAAGTGCGATTACGACCGAGATCAACCCTAAAATGCTAACAATTAAGTATTGTTTAGATGCATTATATGACTCTCATCAGGTGCTTAAGCCAGAATCTGAAGATATTACAGATGACATCATTGAAGCTGTGCACCTCCTTGAAGCCTCTCCAAAGCATCCAAGTAAGTTCACTCCTCCATTTGAAACTTTTGAGTGTACTAATACTACTTTTCTCTCATCTATTATCCAGGCATCAAACTTGGAATTGCCGCAGTTGCTTGCATTAAATCAAACATTCACGGTACATGGACACAAAGTCACACCACACTCAAAAATTACAGTGCAACCAAGAGATGAAGATTTAGCACCCCAGACTGTCCAGTATGCAGCAGCAACAAGAGTACCTGAGCCACATGCAGTGGACTTTAAGTACTCCCTGCCAAAAGACTAAACGTTGAAACTGCTATAGAGAGCGCTTGAGCCGTTTAGACTTTGATAAACGTGTAGCTCAAGTGCCTCTATTGAGGTTAGTGGCACTGAGGCCCCTGAGTACGCACTCTCTGCCACAAGTGCGATCGAGCACACTTCACCGTGCGATCGAGTGCACATTGGACAGCAACTTGCTAGGATGCCTAAACCGTCAACCTCCACCTCCCGCACCCGGTACGTCATCGGCTGCACCACCTGGCGATCAGTAGTGAGAAGATACCCGTCTGGCTGAAGATGTTAAACTTAGTGCTCATGGGAGGCACCCCAAAGCATATCCTTTTTAGTATTTCCTTTTATTGTTAGTCTTTACTTTTATATATCTGTTTATTATCACTTGTTTTCTAGTTTATGTTTGTTTTTCCTTTTTTTTAAGGACATAGTCAGTGCATCCAATTCAAGTTTGGGGGCGTGCTACGAGCCATGCCAGCCATTAAGTTCTACATCTCCCAGGTCAGATCCTTCCATGCTTCTCACACATTGAGGACAATGTGCAATTTAAGTTTGGGGGTATTGGGACACACTCACACACACACTATGTCCCTTTTTTTTTTTTTTTTTATAGATAAATGCATGTTCATTTTGTTCCAAAAATTTTGGGTGATCTAAACAAACAATATGATTTGACTTCATAAATGAGCTTAACACTTTGAACATATAGGCAAATAATTAAGTTTTGAACATAGATCACTTACTTTTAGGTATTTAAGGATTCATAAGTTTGACCTGAACTAACAGAAGCACATTAGCACATAGTTATGTGGGGTATGGCATGTAATTTTGATTTGTATGTTTCTTTTGCTCGACTGTGAACCAGATGACCTGTTAGATTAACATTTTGGCATAAATAGAAAAAAATTATTATTACTAAAAAAAAATGCTCCTAAATATCAGTAAACTAATTTTTCACTGAGTAACTGGCCCTCTTGCCTCAGTAAGCAGTGAGTGTCACGTCAAAAAGTGAAAATTTTGTGCACTATGATCATTAAAAAGAACTTTCCACTGAGTAACTGGCCCTCTTGCCTCAATAAGCAGTGAGTGTCACGTCAAAAGGTGGAAATTCTTATTGGTAGCATTAAGACCTGTTAGTTTCGTAGCCTTTTTGACTCGAGTTAGTAAGTCCTTAGGCGTGTCTTTACACTTAATGCCCTAAGACCATCTGGTTTGGGAGTCATTGGCTAAACACTTGCTACATGAGTCAAATAGAAAGCTTAAGGGAACTAACTTGGCAAAAATCTCACAAACAAAAGAAAAGAAGAAAAACTATGCCATTTTTGTTTATTCTAATGGAAATTTGGTGAATCTTGAGACATCGAAACACTACACATTAGAATTATTTGGAAACCTAATCTTTAATGTGCTAGTTCACCACACACTAAAGTCAAACTTGTGATGTCTTAAACTGCCTCATGAAAGTGATTTGCGTTCAAAACTCTTATTCATTGCAAAGATATGTTTATATTTGTTAAGCTTGCTCAGGAATGTGCATCCTAATTTTGTGTGAAGACCTAAACTTTTGTGAACACTATGGATATTGGATTTATCTGTGTGTCGTTATTTTTCATTTTAGTTTTTAGTTTTGTATTGCTAAGGGACTAGCAATATGTAAGTTTGGGGGTGTGATAGGTGCTTAAATATTCATATTTAAGCCCCCTTATTTACATTTGTTAAGTCCTTAGTTATGTTACTTTAGTCCATTTTACTTCATTTCTGTGTTTCATATGTTTTTATAGAGTTTTGGATAAAAAGAAGCATTTTTGGCACCTAAAGGAAGAAATCTGGAAATCCTGGAGCAGCTACTGGCAAAAGTGCGATCGAGCGCATAAGCGCTCGTGCGCACACAAGAAGGATCGAGCGTAGCCTTGCGATCGAGCGCACAACGCATGCGATCGAGCGCACATGTACGGGCGTGAACAGTAAAACGGCAGAACTAGTTTTGGAAATTGAGGAGGTTTTACGTTTTAGGAAGTTTAGGGTTTCCTGAGTCTTCTAGGGTTCTTCAACCCCTATAAATACACCTGTAAAAAGACACAAAGGACATCACTTCTTTTATCTTATGCTTAGCTCAGAGTTGTAAGCTTTGGAGAGGATTGACAACCCGTCTCCACAGTATTCTTCAGGTTTTATAGTTTATGCTATGATGTTTATCTTAGACAACATGTGTAACTAACTCTTTATAGGGCTTGATTGAAGCCTTAGTTATGTTTTCCCATATATACATTCATTGATTATCTTTGCAATAGCCTTGATTATGATACTAAACTTGATTAACGCCTGTGCTTATTTACATTCCTTATATGCGTATGTCTGATCAATATGTGCATGTGGTATGGATTAGTTAGTTAGACCAATTTGGATGACCGAGTCCTGGACCTAACAATAGTAACAAAAGATATCCACACCGGATTCTTGGATTAATCAACATGGGAAACCAGGAGTAGATACCATGCCTTAGGTCTCATATGGTTGTCGATTTCCATAAATCTTATGCTTTCTTAAGGAACAACTCAGTAGATACCATGTTGAATCCCTTAAGAAAGAAAAGAGTTAGAGTAGATACCATGCCTAACTCGGTGCTTAGGGAAATCAATAGCTTAAGGAGTAGACACCATGCCCTTAGGTTGGAAACCATTAGGTATTCATGGGAAGGCTAGTGCATTGACCTATTACTCATTGGGAAAGTATGACTAGTGGTGGATATCAAAGCCCTATGTCTCATTATTATTAATTCACATTCAATAGTTATTTTGATCTTCTTTTATTAAGAAACTGATTCTAAAATGAAATTCACCAATCCCTGTGGAAATTATCTCGCACTTGCACACTATGCTACCATTGACCTTGTGCACTTGCAAGTAAAACTGTACGGTTATTTACTTATTTATTTAGGTAGATAAATGCGCAACAGTCCCTAATGTGAAAGAAAAAAGTCAAGAGAAAGAAAGAAAGAAAACTAAGTAAAGAAAACTACGTAAATAAATAAATAAATAAAAATGAAAAATGAAGTACAAAAAATAAAGATAACGAAAAAGAGTACGACATGAAAAAATAATACTGTCATCTGAAACTAAAATAAAAAAACAAAAACTCAACAAAATTAAAACTAATGTCCAATGGAATGAAAATACCCGATTAAGAAGGATAAACCGAGGGCACCAAAGAGATCTCTTCGGACCTATCTTTAACACGTTTATGTTCCAAGTAGAGCTTCAACCTTTGGCCATTAACTCGAAATGCACGACTGTCAGAGGGATCTTCAACTTCTACCACTCCATTTGGAAAAGCACTTTTCACAACAAAATGTCCCTTCCATTGTGATCACAATTTTCCCGGATGGAAGTGTAACCGAGAATCATAATGAAAACTTGATTACCTTGTTCAAAATTTTTTTGGAGTTTTTTCTGATCATGTGCCTCTTTCATTCTTGACTTTAAGTCCTTAGCATTTTCATATGCATCATCCTTAAACTCTGCAAGTTCACAAAGTTGCATTTTCCTCTCCTCACCGGACATCTTCAAGTCATAATTAAAATTTTGATTAGCCCGATATGCTCTATGGTAAAGTTCTACCGGTAAGTGACATGCTTTGCCAAATACCAATCGATAAGGAGATGCTCCAAGAACCGTCTTGTATGCTGTCTGGTATGCCAAAGCGCATCAAATAGGTGCAAAGACCAATATTTTCGATTTGAATTTACATTTTTTTCAAGTATACGCTTAATCTCCCTATTTGCTAGTTCTGCTTGGCCATTGGTTTGTGGATGGTAAGATGTAGAAACCTTATGGGTGATTCCATACCTACGCATCAAAGCCTTAAAAGAACGGTTACAAAAATGTGACCCTTGATCACTAATTATAACACGTGGAGTACCGTACCTCGATAAAATATGATCTTTAAGAAATTTAACAACAACTTTATTATCATTAGTGCGGTAAGGTATAGCTTCAACCCATTTAGAAACATAATCAATGGCAAGCAAAATGTAAAGATAACCAAAAGAAGGTGGGAATGGTCCCATAAAATCGATCCCCCAACAATTAAATATTTCCACCACTAAGATCGGGTTGTGAGGCATCATATGACGGTGGGACAATGAACCTAGCTTTTGACATCTTTCACATGAACGACAAAACTCATTAGTATCCTTGAATAAAGTAGGCCAATAAAGACCACATTGCAAAATTTTTGCGGCTGTCTTTTTAATAGAAAAATGACCACTACAAGCATAGGTATGACAAAACATTAACACACTATCAATTTCCATATCCGAAATGCATCTTCTTGTTATTTGATCGGGGTAATATTTAAAAAGATAAGGATCATTCCAATAAAAATTCTTTACCTCAGCCAAAAACTTATGCTTATCTTATGCACTCCATGTAGATGGAACTTGACGGGAAACCAAGTAATTTACAATGTCGGCATACCATGGTGTGTGACAAAGGACAACAAATAAATTCTCATCTAGAAAGGCTTCGCAAATAGGAAAAATGTCGTTATCATTCTTAAATTCAAAACGAGATAGATGGTCCACCACAACATTTTCCACCCCCTTCTTATCTTTGATGGTTAAGTCAAATTCCTACAAAAGCAAAATCCAACGTATCAAATGGGCTTTAGCATCCGATTTTGATAAAAGAAATTTAAGGGTGGAGTGATCCGTGAATATAATGATAAGTGAACCAATTAAATAAGAGCGAAATTTATCCAATGCAAATACTACGGCTAGTAATTCTTTCTCGGTTGCAGTGTACATCATTTGAGAATGATTCAAGGTTTTACTAGCATAATAAACAACAAATGGTTTTCCCTCCCTTCTTTGTCCTAAAACAACTCCTAAAGCATAGTCACTAGCATCACACATAATCTTAAAAGGCAAGGTAAAATCGGGTGATTGCATAATAGGGGCGGTTGTAAGCTTAGAGACAAGTGTCCTAAAGGCTTTCTCACATTCGGGGCTCCACTTAAACTCGGTATCTTTCAACAAAGGTTACATAAGGGTCTAGAGATAGCACTAAAATTTGAATAAACCTTTTATAAAACCTGGCATGCCCTAGAAAAGACCTAACAACTTTAATATTCTTAGGAGTGGGTAGTTTAGAGATTAATTCAATTTTCGATTTATCCACTTCTATCCCCTTTTTGAACACTATATGGCCCAAAATTATTTCGGAAGACACAATAAAATGGCACTTATCCCAATTAAGCACATGCCCATTCTCTTCACACCTACACAAAATATTTTTTAAGTTAGATAAACATGAATCAAAAGAAGTTCCAAACATGGTTAAATCATCCATAAACACTTCCATACATTTTTCAACCATGTCACTAAAAATACTCATCATGCATATTTGAAAAGTAACCGGTGCATTACACAAACCAAAGGGCATTCTACGAAAAGCAAAAGTACCAAAAGGACAAGTAAATGTGGTCTTCTCTTGATCCTCTAAGGCAGTTTCTATTTGGTAGTATCTCGAATACCCATCTAAAAAGCAATAGAAATGATGACCAGCTACACGTTCCAAGATTTGATCTATGAATGGAAAGGGAAAATGGTCTTTCCGAGTAGCCGAATTAAGTTTCTTATAATCAATGCACATACCCCACCCGGTCACTACCTTAGTTGGTACTAACACCCCCCTTCATTTTCTACCATAGTCACCCCGGTTTTCTTAGGAACAACTTGAGTTGGACTAATCCACTTACTATCGGATATTGGATATATAATACCCGCATCTAATAGCTTTAAGATTTTTTTCTTAACTATCTCTTTCATAGTTGGATTTAGCCTTCTTTGTGAGTCTCTACGAGGGTTAGCTCTTTCTTCTAGATAAATCCTATGGGAACAAATTAAAGGGCTAATACCTTTTATGTTGGCTACAGTCCAACCTAGTGCAGATTTATGCTCTCTTAACAAATTTAACAATTTATCACATTGCACATCACTAAGTTCAAAAGAAATAATAATTGGAAAGGTATCACCTAGGCCTAAGAAGGCTTGTTTGAGACCTTTGGGTAGTCAAGCTAACTTAAGCGTTGGTGTCTTCTCGAAAGATGGTTTGGGTGCCTCCCTCTCTTTAAGCAACTCCTCAAAGCATGGTTGCCATGATTTCTTAATAAATCCCTACAACTTATCAAAAACATCAATTACATCAATGGCATGGGGATAAATTGAAGAATCATCAAAACCAAAATTATTAAGAAGGAATTCCAAAGAATTAGAATTATCTTTAGTGTACTCATCCTCCAAAATAAGCTCATCGATCATGTAAGTGTCGAAACACTCATCCTCTGCATGTGGCTGCCTTGAGACTCGAAAAACATTTACCTCCAGAGTCATGTTTCCAAATGATAATGTTATTAGATCATTCATACAATTAATGAGGGCATTGGCAATGGCAAGGAATGGTCTTCCAAGTATCCAAGAAATTTTTGACTCTGTGTTCACAATGGAATTAGTATCTAACACCAAAAAGTCAAAAGGATAATAGAATTTTTCAGTTTGCACTAAAACATCTTCCACAATACCTCTTGGTTTTCTTACCGATCGATCTGCTAGTTGAAGTATCACGGAAGTTGGTTTGATCTCACCTAGACCGAGTTGTAAGTAAATGGAGTAGGGCATGAGATTCACACTAGCCCCCAAATCTAGCAACGTTTGGCCATAAGCTTTGTTTCTAATTTAGCAAGCCACTGTTGGATAGCCCAGATCTTTATACTTGGGCAGTGTCTTGCTATCAATTACCGCACTTGCTTGCTCCGTTAAGAATACCATCTTCTTCACATTGTGCCTTCTCTTGAGTGTGCATAGATCCTTAATGACTTTAGCATAGTTGGGAACCTGTTTTATGACATGAAGAAAAGGAAGGTTAATTTTAACTTGCTTAAGTTATTCAAGAATCTCACCTTTTAATGCCGATTTTCTCTCCTTAGGTTTAAAGAGTGCTTGAGGGAAAGGCACCGGTATGGAATCACTATGGGCATCTTATTCCTTGGGGGCTTCATCCTTGCTACTCATGGTGTTAGGAATCAAGTTTGATCATAGAGTGTGTCCATCAATTTCCTTACCACTACGAGTAGTCATGGCATTAACCTCTTTAACCTTTTGATTGTCGGGATTGGAGGTTTGTGCCATATGTTGTCCCCTTAGATTAGGTTGTGGCTGCGAAGGAAAACAACTTTGCTCTTGAACCATCAATAAATTAGTCAACTTGGTGAGTTAGCTCTTTATCACCTTTTGTTCCTCTTTGACCCCTTGTTGCTCCTTTATCAACCGTTGATTTATCTTGCCTTGCTCTTCCATACTCTGGGCATGTACCTACATAAATGACTTAAAAGCATCTTTCAAAGGTAAAAATTGTTGTGGTGCATTAGATGAAGTTGCTTTCGGTCTCCATTGGGTACTAGATTGGGTAGAAGGTTGTGTATCGAATCTCCAACTAAAATTAGGGTGACTCTTCCAACCAAGATTGAGGTGTTAGAGTAGGGCGAGTATGTTTTCCTAAAGGATATACCTAAAGTATTACACTCTTCCTTCATCTCAAAATAGGTTAGACAATCCCTAGGTACATGATCTACCCCATTACACATAAAACAAGTTTCGTGGGACTCTACCCTAGCAACTGGTTCGGGGGCTCTAGCATCCTTGGTTTTAAAAACCTCAATTTCCTTAGTTAGGACCTCTAAACAGGCTTTAAGGCTATCCTCTTCCTTAAGTTGATAAATTCCAGCAGTTTGGTTTCTCTTAGTACTTTCTATGGCATTGGGTCCCGTCAAAGTGTGGGCTTTTTCCGATAAGTCATCTAGAAAATCTATGGCTTCGTCGGGATATTTTTGAAGAAAATCTCCATTACACATCATTTCTATAAATTGTCTTTCCCTACTTAGAAGTCCATCATAGAAATAGCTAACTACCCGCCAACTCTCATACCCGTGGTGTGGACAAGAATTCAAAAGGTCTTTAAAACGTTCCCAAACTTGATATAAGGTTTCACTATCTTTTTGTGCAAAGTTTGAGATTTGTCTCTTGAGGTTATTGGTCTTATGGGTTGGGAAATACTTTTGGAAGAAGGCTTGTGTCATCTTATCCCAACTACTTATAGACCTAGGCCTTAATGAGTACAACCAAACCTTGGCCTTATCCTTAAGCGAAAAGGGGGAAAACCTAAGTTTGATGGTGTCTAACATATCGGCTATACTTTGAAAGGTTGCTGCTACTTCCTCAAATTTCCTAATATGGACATAGGGGTTTGCATTCTCTAATCCATGGAAAGTTGGTAGCAACTGGATCATGCCCGGCTTAAACTAAGGTTGTTAAACATTAGGAGGGAATATGATACAAGATGGTGTGGCCGTTCGGCTAGAGTGCAAGTAGTCCTTAAGTGTCCTAGTCACATTCTCATTGTAATTGTTGGCCATGTTAACAAAATTCTCTAAATTGTCGTTTGGGTGTGCACTATGATTTGATCTAGGCGAGCTTTCGCTATCAGACATAGAAGGAGAGGGTAACTCTGTTTCGGGTCTTTTAATGAATCAACCTCGCTTATCTCTCAGTCTACGCATACACCAAAGGAATTAGAGGGGAGACTAATAAAGAAAACAAAATAAAATCAAAACAAAGAGCAAAGAACAATGTTACCGTCTTGTCTTATAGTTGACAATTTTCCTTGGAATTAAGCGCAGTTCCCCGGCAACGGGGCCAAAATTTGATAACGCTTAAACTAACATGCGATTATTGTGTATAGCTAAGGTGTCGATCCGACGAGGAAAGCGAACTACAAGAGAAAGTGTAAACCTTAACACTAAACGATAAAGTTCAAATAAGAAAATCTGAGTTTTACAAATGAAATTATATAAGAGAGTTGTGAAAATATGATGAAGAATTCAATAAAGAAATAACAAGGTTCCAAGAATCCTTCCTAAGTTCGTTGCCTTATTCCTATCTTGACTCAAATGTTTTATCTCAATTACTAGTTTCACATCCCAAACAAGTAATTGGTAAATATTCGATCAAAGCACATAAATATCCTAATGTAATTTCCGTAAATTACTCCTTAATTCCAATTCAAACACACAAGATCTATCTTATAAATTATCAAGAAGCGGCAAAATATTTCAATAATAATACTATAGTAATGAACAAATCTATAAGATAGATCTACCGAAATCAATTGCATCTAACAACTTTGACATAAGAAAAGCTTGACTAGACTTATATGGAGAAGAAAAATGTGATCATCAGATTACGAAAATCTAAGAGAAGAAGAACATAAATTGCTACTATCACATGAATTCAAATCCTTCTTATTTAATCAAAGAGTAAATCATAAACAATTTTTAACAATCAATCCATACAACTGAATCAAAGATAAAAATAAGAACAACTACACCTGGAAACTCATCCTTTCGTCTTGCTTGGCGTTTAGTTGGACATGGAGTTCATCCTTGATCACCTTGAGGAAGAAGAAAATGGAAGCTCTCTTCAAAAACTCTCCTCTCCCCCTGTTCTCTGAGTCTAAATTCCTAAATATAGTTGTATGGAGATGGTTTTATAGACAGAAAAGTCACCCTAGGTTTTCTGTTTAAGCTGTGTACTTCTGCTGCTGTCCAAGCATGGTTTTGTTGCTGTCCAGGCCCGGTTTTGCTGCTGTCCAGGCCCAGTTCTGCTATTGTCTAGGCCCAATTCTGCTTGACCTTTGTCTATTAAAACTGCCATAACTTTCTCTAGAAAAATCATGTTTACAAGCCGTAAAATTCTCCAAAAAATAGACATCCGGATCATTCCAAGCATATATGACTCATCTCCTGGTTCTTCCTAAATCAATACAGTTTAATCTACAAAAATGATTGATCTGTACAGGAAATTCTGAAAATTTAGTGAAATTCCTTTCCAAATGCTTGAAAACCTGCATAGAATCTTTGTGCTTTAATCAACGTTAGCTTTTCCATCTCTTTTAAACCCAAAATACCTAAAAATGCATCAAAATAAATCAATATACCAAGAATGACACTTAAATTTTTTTAAGGCATAAATGTGTAATCCAGCCCTAAATTAACCCTAAATGCTAACAAATAAACACTATTAAGATGTATTTTCTGACTCTCATCAATCATCCACAAACCAATAGGCAAGCTGAAGTGTCAAATCAAGAAGTGAAATCCATACTTGAAAAGACAATCGACCCGAATAGAAATGATTGGAGTTCATGCCTTGATGATGCACTTTAGGCTTATAGAACCGCTTACAAGATGCCCATCAACATGTCTCCTTATCAGTTAGTCTATGGTAGGCCTTGCTATTTTCCAGTTGAATTAGAGCACAAAACATTTTTGGCGGTAAAGCAATGCAACATAGAGATGGATGCCGCAGGTGAGCAAAGGAAACTCCAACTGCAAGAACTTGAGGAGATACGAAATGATGCCTATGAGAGTGCAAGAACTTACAAGGAGAAAACTATGGCATTTCACGATAGGATGATTGTGTGAAAAAACTTTAGCGTTGGGCAAAAAGTCCTTTTATTCCACTCATGCCTGAAGTTATCTTTCGGTAAGTTACGTTCCCATTGGGTTGGACCTTTTATTGTTTCTAATGTTTTTCCTCACGGTGTAGTTACAATCAAGAGTTTGAAAATCGGCAAGGTCTTTAAGGTGAATGGGCATAGACTGAAGCCTTACTATGAGTCGTTTAAGATGCATGATGTAGAGGATGTATCACTCTAAGAACCAACATGTATTGATGAGTGAAAAAGAGTTACACGTCAGGCTGACCACACTAAACCAAGCGCTAACTGGGAGGCAACCTAATTTTTTTTTAAAAAAGAAAAAAGAGAAAACTAATAAAATGTGACATATTTTTCCTATGTTGTGGCCCACATGGTCGTCCTACTGTAAATAGGACGACCTTGCCCAAATTCCCCTGAATTTCCCCATAACTTCCCCTCTTTCAGCATTTTTTCTCTCGACCCTCTCTAAATTCTCTTACTTTCTCAATGTCACATAATGTTCTTACAAATTTCTCACAACATCTCTACTACCCAGCACTAATATATGTTTGAATGAGTCAATTTTCTTTGCAGAAACACTCACAAATTCATATTTCTTCAACCTATTGAAGCTAAGGCAGTGGAGTTGTGTAATACTCGTGTTCTTAAAATATGGGTAAAGAAGTAATTTGATAAATATGATATAGAATTAAAATAAAATAATATATATGTGAAAGGTTTATTATAAGAATAAAATAATTCTTTTGAAGAAAAAAAACTTGGATGCGTGATGGTATGGATACAAAGAAAAAGAAAGGAAAGAAAAAAAAACGTCCAGCATTGAAGGATAAGAAAGAAAAAAAGAAAAAAGGAAAAATAAAAAATAAAAAAAAGGTGACACACTTGGATGCCTAAAGTGTAGACTTTGCCTTGCATGAGTATATATATATATATATATATATATATATATATATATATATATATATATATATATATATAGTTTTTCCTTTATTTATTCATTACTTACCAAATCCTGTTTGGTTTTCTCCTTTCCTCAATTCAAACTACTTTATTTCTTTAAATACTTGGGGACCGAAAGGTTGAAAGAGTAAAATTTTGATGGGGTTTACGAGAGAATTTTATAGAGAGGCACGGGAAGCTCTAAGAAAAACAGTAATAACGTGAGTTTTATTTTTGAAATTTAGCATACATAAAAATTTTCAAAATTCAAAGTGGGAATTTTTAAAGGGTGTGAATTATGAAGAAATTGAAGAAT
Source organism: Bretschneidera sinensis (assembly GCA_023935145.1). Classification (NCBI taxonomy): domain Eukaryota; kingdom Viridiplantae; phylum Streptophyta; class Magnoliopsida; order Brassicales; family Akaniaceae; genus Bretschneidera; species Bretschneidera sinensis. The sequence continues at coordinate 25,291,028 of CM043703.1, forward strand.
AAATTAAAAATTTTAATATAAATATTATGTTAGGTATTGACAATCAGCAACCGAGGAAAATTACTGAGAGGAGCATAAAAGGCAAGGAGGTGATCCACAGGTAGCTTTAAGTGTTACGTGGTCAGTTAGATTACTTTAAGTAATCAAGATAAATATGAAATATATAGTGATAGTATTTGAATATATCATTAAATTATGATTTGGTGATAGATGAAAGTTGGTTGATAGTTATGAAAGGAATAGTGAATGTGTAGAGAATTATTTTATGAGAAATAACATTATTGGGATAATGAGTCGGTTTAATAATAAAGGTGATCAGTGAAATTTAGTGGATCTTGACGAGCTATGGTTGATAAATTGATGTGATATATGAGGAGAAGAAATTACTGAAATGATCAAATAGTATTTTGAGAAAAGGCAGGATAGCTAAATTAAATGTCTGAATACATGCCTATTTTTATATTATTGTTCATATGCATATTTCATATCATTATTCGTATGCATATAAATGAAAATAAAAGAACCGGGAAGGCATCCAGTCTAAATGAAAATAAAAGAACCGGGAGGGTAGCCGGTCTAAATGAAAACTGTGGCAGCCGGTATATGCTGGAAATAAAAGAACCAGAAAGGCAGCCGATCTAAATGAGAATGAAAGAACCGGGAAGGCAGCTGGCTTAAATGAGAATAAAAGAACCGGGAAGGCAGTTGGTCTAAGATAAAAACATGTCGACATGTGGGAAGACATTCCCAATAATAATAACATTTAACTTTACGCGTTACATTTGCTTTAATTATTGATTGTTATTACTTGATATGTTAAAGTGTTATTTATGATTGTAAATCTATTGATAGAGAAATGAGTCTCACAGAGAGACAAATATACCAAGGAAGAAATATGAAATATGTCTGATGAGTAACTTAAGAAGAGATTACGTAAAAAGGGAATTATGAAATTAAGTTGTGATTTCAGAATATTGTTATTGAATTATTTGAGGAAAAAGATGAATGAATGTCGGAAGAATTTTTAGAAGTAATTAAATTTTAAGATGTAACTGGGAGTATAAAAATTGAATACTTCTAGTAAATTTAATTCACTGAGCTTGTGAAGCTCACTCCTCATTGTACAATGATTTTAGGTAGCAGGCAGGACACATTGTTTGGTGAGTTGAGGTTCAGACGAAATCATTTTCTGCAAGTCACGTACGTGTCCACATCCTCAGACTAATGAGAAAATAAAATAAAAATTTATTTTTAAATATTCATGCATATTACGTTGTAAATAATGTTTAAGTCAAAATTAGAATGATGTATCTCCCTGTTGAGGGTTAAGGGTTAAGAATTGATGTAAAAATTTATGTTGGTATTATTTTTATTGTTGCATATATATACCGTGCTGAGATTTTCAAAATGTGACATCACCGTCTCAAGGGTGGCCAACCCGGGATGGATTGTTACAATTTTGGTATTAGAGCATTAGGTTTTATGATTCTATAGACTGCATAAAAAGTAAAAAAGTAGAAGATTAAAATAAATTGTATTTTAATGAATAGTCTGAGGATGACACATGGACGTGCTAGAGCTAGAGTTAGAGTTATTGATTTGAAAGGGCGTGGTAGGCCCCCAATATTTTGACAAGTCGAGGTTGAGTCTGAATTTGTGGTTCCTAAAAGGGAACATGTTGACACTATAATTAATATTAGTAAAGGTGTGAGAGAATTTGAAGTTGAAAGAGATAAGCTAAGATAAGCTCTTACACATGCTCTTGAGAAAATGAATGTAACAGATGATAGAGTTGATAGCCTATAGCATAGACTTGATGAATAGGCTAGAGCAGTGCTTGAGGTTATTGTAAATCCAGTAATGGTAAATGTTCAAAAAGGGAAAAGTGAGTTTATGCACGAGATGCAGAGAGATTGTTTTGTTAGATATATTAAGTTGAACGCCTTGTTGTTTAAAGGATTTATGAATCCTTTTAAGCTTGAGTTTTGGGTGAAACATGTAGAGAGATTATTTGATATTTTACCAATGACTGACAGGCAGAGGGTCATCATTGCTACATTTAAGTTAGAGAGAGAGGCCCAAGAATGGTGGGAGGATATTCTTCCCAGGGTAAGTGCAGATGTTGATAGACCCTTAACCTGGAATAGGTTTAAGGAGGTTTTCCTTGATAAATAATTTTCTTATACCTTTAGAGCCCAACAAGATAGAATTTTATTTTAGGAAAATGTGTTAACTATGACTCAGTACGATAGCAGATTTATGGCTTTGATAAGGTTTGTATCGAAAATGGTAGACATAAAAGAGACAAAGTGTAAGAGGTTCATAGATGGACTACATTTTGAGATTAAATCAAAACTAATTTACATGAGGCATATGAATTATGTTACGTTGGAAAATATAACACTTCGGATTGAGAAGGATGTGATGGAATTTAGATGTAGAAGGAATTGGCGGAAGAGGTTAACATTTGAGGAACCCAAAGGTGGTACTAGTATGAGTGTGCAGGGTGGGAGATTATCCAGAGGAGGTGTTCCTTGTCACAAGGAACTGTAGTATGGAGTTAGAGGCAAGCAGGATCTATTGCTTTTGTAGCACAAAGTAATATTAGTGGGACCTCTAGATTTGAGAGATAGGTTATGGGAACTGGAAGTTATGGTAATGGTGGCAGTGTACTACCTAGAGAATGTGATAACATGATAAAAATGCTAGAACGTATTATAGATGTAATCTGCTAAGATATTTATCCCAGAATTGTCCTAATTTGAGGTGCCTTGTATGGTAACTGGAAGTTATGGTAATGGTGGCAGTGTAATACCTAGAGAATGTGATAACATGATAAAAATACTAGAACGTATTATAGATGTAATCTGCTAAGATATTTATCCCAGAATTGTCCTAATTTGAGGTGCCTTGTATGTAAAAAAAAATGTGGATATATCAATGTTGGTTAATCCTGGTGTAACCTATTCTTCTGCATCTAATGTATTTATGAAGTTTATTGATGCATGTATTAGTCCTTTGATGCATAATGTTATTGTTGAAGTCTCCACTAGAGATAGAGTGATAATCATAAATGTTTACAAGGGTTGTGTGATTCATATCAGTGATAGAGAGTTTGAAGTTGATTTGTTTTCTTTGAATATGGTTGACTGTTTTAAGGAAAAGGTACTGTTCAGATACCTGGACAGGAGGAGTTTAACTTTTAGGAAAAAACTCAAGATACTTGCAAATTGTCTTATTTTTTTGCTCTGACTACTAGTAGATGGTTGAAAAAGGGTTGTGAGGAGTATTTGGCATACATAATGGATTCTAAAAAAAAAAAAAAAGAAGTTAGAAGAAATCTTAGTAGTGACAGATTTTTCTGATGTATTTCTTGATGAGTTATTTAGGTTGCATCCTTATAGGGAGATTAAATTCTCTATTGATGTGATACTAGGTTCATCATATTTATCTAATAGCACCATACATTTTTCATTTTGACTGCTAATCACCCCTTTGAGCCATAATAAGAGACCATGTTTTTCTTGTTTTTAGCCCATTATAACCTACCCCTTTTTATTTTAAACACTTTATCCTTACCCTTTAAGAGTACCTAAATGCACACATTAAAATAAAGCACAAATAGAGTTAGGAAATGAGTTGATTTTGATTACTACCATAACCCAAGTTATGAAAGATGATAGGTTGGGGGTTGTGGCAAGTTATCAAGGAGTAGATACCAAAAAAAAAAAAAAAAAACAAAACAAAACAAAAAATAGATGAATGAAAATACATGGTTTGCTAGAAATGGGGATGGTTGAAAAGAGAAGAAAAAAGGGGTAGAGGACAATTTTATCATGGCAATTGTAGCGAGAGCACAAGGTTGATATAGAGAGCCCTTTGCTAGCACACAATTTATTAGTGAGGATCCAATTGTGAACTGAGAGCCAAAGAAAGAATTTATACCTTTGGAGGCAGAGACTTGTCCAAATTTTATTCCAATCATTATCAGGCTGACTTAGCGCTCATTGAATTGTAAATGATAAGCATAAGTCACACTGAAAGAACCATTAGAAGACCTCTTCCAAATGACACTGTCTTCAACATTCAGAGAGAGATCAATCATGGGAATCTCCAGTTTGGCTTTGATGTTTAGAGGAAAAAGATGGTTTAGATCATGCCACTTCCATTGACCTTGAGTATCAATATAATCTAAGTATGACAGCTCTTGCTCGGAGAGGGGACCACAAGCTTGAGATGAGAGTAGTTCCTTCTCCAACCAACAGTCCCTCTAAAAAATAGTGGATTTACCATTGTTGACTTGCTTACACAAGCTCTCTTTGAGGGCTTCACACCCCGCTAAGAAACTCTTCTAGGTATAAGAGGAATTGGCTTCGCGAGGTTGGTTAAAAAGGTCTGCCCCTTTCAGATACTTTGCACGGAGGACCCTAATGAATAAGTTCTACAACATAAGTGGCAGACGTCGGTGCTTTTTTAGCAAATTTTGGCGCTTTAAAGTGCTGCAATATGTGATACCGATGCTTACGGCAAGCGTCGGCATGTGTGGTGTCGCAGTGCCAGTACTGACGCTTACGGTAAGCGCCACAATACGAGAATATTATGGCACTTTAAAGCGCCACAATATAACAATTATTGACCATTTTTGTGGCACTTTAAAGCACCAGAATACACCTGGCTTATGTTTCTATACTATTTTGGGTTTAATATCAACACCTACTATAAACCCTTGCTCTTCAATATATATACCATAAAATCCATATGATTTCAAATATCAATACAAAATTCATTTCATTCACACACAAAACATTTGTAGTTAACATATAAATTCATACACAATGAATGAGTAATTGAATGAAGTCTGAAAAAATCTTTTACGTATCATTACACTTAAAATCAAATATGAGATCCTCCATTAATCAACCGCTGTAGTAAAGACTTGAGCTCATCCATTTAGGACTGCATGCTGGTCATTTGATCATCGTGCTTCGTCATTATTTCTTGAATCTGATGCTCATGTTTTTGATTAAGTTCTTCTATTTGTGCTTTCAAATTATGTATCTCTTCAGCATAACCGCCATTGTATCCCACATCATCTCTAATTTGAGTTGAAAATCCCTACACATAGGTAGGAGTAACTCCAAACCCTTGACCTTGTACACGTCTAGAACTCTCTTCACCCATAAGCTCCGTAAAGACTTCATTTTGTATTTATAAATTGTTGCTAGCATCAGAAGATCCTAAATCAGCAACAAGTTCGGCCACACGAGCTTCAACAGTCACCTATAATTAAGAAATAACAAAGATAATAAACAAACTCTCCCTAAAGATTGAGTAGCTATTTGCAGCGAAAGTTACATAAAACAAAAGGAACAAAAGTTAAGTAATCAGATTTTACATAAAAAGGGGCAGAATTTCCCCTCTTTTTCCATAAAATCTCCTGCAAAAGAAGAACAAAAATACAATCCGAACAAAGTAGCCACAACAAGCTTTTGTATGTAATCATTATTTTTTTTTCGTTTTCAAGTCTCATCACATCAAGTATTTATTTGGCTATCGTTTCTTATAAAATAAAATAAAATAAATAAAGCTTAACGGGATACAAAATGGAGTAGTATTTTATCTGGCAAAAGAAACATATTTGAGAACACCAATAAAAATGATCCAAGAATAATTGATATAAGAATTAAAAGTCTCTAACTTCAAGTATTTGAGAACTAGTTTTGTTGAACTTACCACAAATTGTCTTGATGCTTCATCAATAAAAGTTTCATCCTTGCGTTTATGGGTTTCAGTAAAAAACTCTACACGCCCGAGCTCAGTTCCATGTTTCATCTTCTACCATTTATGAAAAGAGTTCAAACAATGACTCAATACACTACATTTCAAAGGAAAAATTGGATGAATGAAGCAAATCAACTCACATATTCATCCTTTTTTCTAGCGAATCTCTTTGATCTGATCGTGTGAGGACATTGTTGTCTTCCACGTGCTGCTGTCCCTATCATAAAATATTTCTACAAAAATCATAAACCAATTTGACTAATAAATCATTAAAAGAAAATAGAAACAATGAGAATTCAAATGAACATAATTATGAAAAAATAACCTCACTCTGCTCAGAAAACCAGTAGTTCACAAGTTGTTTCCACTGGTCTTGATCTACTCTTTTTGGAACTTTATTGCTCAAAACTTGTTGCTTTGTTTTGTTCCTCACGTGGTACCTTTTAAGCACATACTTGTAGTCCTTCTATTTTTTACTGATCATCCTCTATAATATTTTGTCGATCGCCTCAATCATAGAATAATGAAACTTCATCTACCACAAAGAAAAGAAATAATACTATTAAGTATTTTGGTGTTAAAGAGTATATGCATGTACAACACCACAAAAAAGGGAAGAAAAACCCAAATTAAGTTGTTAATTACCCGAATCAATAAAACAAGGTTCTTTTTGTAGTTAGAAGGCACCTTTTTCCAATCCGTGCAACCAAGCGGATAAATGTTCCATCTCTTTGCAACTTTACCCAACCAGCTACTTAATATTTGTCCACCCTTTTTCACAGGTTGATTAAGTGCATTGAAGTGGACTATAATTTTCTTCCCACGTTCCAAGGACCACATTTTTGATGTTCGCATGATACGTGTTTACTTTCTCACTGTCCCTTGAGAATCTATACATTGAAAACATAAATTTTATAAATAGGATAACATTGTGATATCAAACTAGTTATAAAGAGAATGTCTTATAAAATAAAAATTACCAATTATCTCGTATTCTTCATTATCATTGTTTTTACTTTCTATGATTATTAGCCCGGTCTCAGAATCACTTTGAGAGTCACGATCATCTTCAAGTTGATACTCATGCTCATGTTCAACACCTTCTTGATATTGTGAAGACCTAGTTGGAGATTGGTTTGACATTGTAGCTCTGACTGAGGGAGAAATAGGTTTTGACCTAAATATGTTGAAATATGTATACATAAAAATATAAACATGCTTATATCTTTCAAAAAAAAGACATCAAAGAGCTATATATATGGGGTTAAAAGAGCTATAAATGAGGTGTACTACTACTGTTGCATACCATACATGTCAAGAATAACAACATGAAACCATATTATCAAAAAAACAATTTCAACCTAATTTTTTTGCTGTGCTGGTGCACTAACCCCTATGCATGTGCTGGTGCAGTAGCCCCTGTGCATGTGCTGGTTTAGATGCAAGCTATTGCAGACTAAATAGAGATATGTCATTTGTGTTCTGACATAAAGGTTAACAAAACCATGCTTGATGGCTCATAGAAACCATAAAATTGCAAAAATCATTGTATGACCGATATGCTCATTCCACAACATAGCTAATTCAAAAGAAGTGCTTACTTGCCCAAGCAAAGATGCAATACAAGCACCAGTATGAACAAGAGGACCTTAGTTATCTAAAGCTAAACCACATCTGATAGAACCAATGCTTCCAATTATATACAATTTAAAAATAGGAATAAAAATTAAAAACATATATCATTACACATCAACAAACACAACAGCATAGTAGAAACAATACCACACCTTTCCGATCAGGGTTCTGAAGAGAAATATGCCATGAATATCACCTACTGGACAAATAAAATGAAATAACATTAATTTTAGCAGAAGTACACTGAAGTGGCTTGAGGAGTAATACGAAGATTCTACAAAAAGAAGATTAAAAAAATCAGTTACCATTCAGATAACCCTTAATTTTAGGAATATTAGATCCTGCAGCTGCTGGTGCAAATTGTGTAACAATATATACAAAAGAAAAGACTAAAACCAGGTTTATCAATATATATATTACAAAACCAGCAAAGTAGGATTTTTGTATTATAGAAATTGTGTTCTTTTACCATACCCAAGTACCAATCATTTCCCATCATTACCTATCTAGCTTCTATCAAGATTAAATATTAACTCAACAAGAAAAAATCAAATATAAAAAGGGAAAACATATATTTTTATTTAAATCCCAAACTAGTTTAAAATATGAAGTTAAAAAGATAAAGGGAAGAACACTATAGGTAATCAATTGAACCAAAAAAATACATCAATACATTAAAGATTGGTGTCCATCCTAGCCCAATTTGAGATACAATCTAATTGATTGTCTACCACTACATTAGAAGGCATGCATTGATTGTAAGTGTCATCATCCTTTTCTTGCGTTTTCCCTCCATTTCATATAGGTCCATTGGCTTTGTGATCACAACATGATACCATTCATTTCTTGTTGGGTTTTGCACATAAAACACTTGTTTCGCTTGAGATAAAATAACGAACGAACGGGTCATCCTTCAATAACTGACCAATGTGTATGAACCTAGACAAGTTCACGAGAATGCACCCACTTGCATCTTTCTTCAAACCCCTGGGTTATTCACTCAATCACAACGGAACAACACAATCTTAAACGCCCTATAGTAATCCAACTCGATGATACTTATCATAATATGTTTGATCCTCCGCTTCAACTATAACTCCCGAATTTTGAGATCGTCTAAACTTCTCACGATCCTTTGTGTGGAATTTAAAGCTATTGATGTTGAATCCACTAAATTTCCTAACAAAATTATTCGGACCTCAGCAAAGACAATTATTTAATCTGAATAATTTTTATCCACCATCTATGGTGCCTAACCATATTCAAACAATTAATATAAGACAACATCAGTCAATGTTTTATTGAACACACTTCTAACATTCAAAGACAATTGATATTATGCCTAACCTGTCTCATAAGCCATGAGGGAAATTTCTCAACCAACCACTTCTGTTTGAGACTTCGTATTGGTCGATTAGAACGGTTGGTTTGTCTTTGAGAAGCCAAAAATTCACTGCAAAAAATCAATTTTATCAAACTGTTAACCCTCACAAGGATAACAAAACATAACAATTGCTCAATTTAACCACATGACTAAATTCCTTTATTGATACTAACCTACGAAAGTGAGAAAGTTTATCATTATGGAGCAACACATAACGACGTGCTTGAACCAATGACATGTCATGGAGCTCAACATTTATAATCTTTCCCATACTCCGTCGACTAGAGGAAAACATTACTCATCTGGATAATTTACATTATCATTGTTCTTTTGGGGGCGGTTGAATTTTGTCTCTACACCTTTGAAGTATTGTGAGCAATATGTTAGACACTCTTCTCCATTATACCTTTTAACAATTGACCCCTCAGGTCGACTATTATTACGTACATAAGATTTCAAGAGCATTAAATACCTTGCAAAGCCAAAAAATTAAAAGATAAATTTACTAGCCATTAAAATACAAATTAAGTATTCATAAATGAGATTTGAACATCTAACATCTCAACATGATACATCCACTTGTAGTGTACGGGACCACCAAGTCTAGCCTCCGAGGCTAAGTGAATGATAAAATGAAACATAATGGTAAAGAAACCAAGGGGAATATTTTCTCTAAATGGCAAAGAGTCAATGCAACACATGACTCCAATATGTCAAGCTCCTGGAGATCAAGGGCTTTAGAGCATAAAGTTTCGAAAAAATGACGATAACTCAGAAATAATTGCTATAACATGTCTAGGCAAAGATGCACTTAAGACAATAGGAAAGGTTTCTTGCATCAATATGTGACCATCATGACTCTTTAAGTTTGACAGCTTACGATCCTTTAGGTTGACACATCTTGAGAAGTTTGATGCATATCCATGAAGAACTTTGAGATTTGCCAAAACTCTCAAGAAATTGTCCTTCTCTTTCGTAGACATAGTGTAACATGCTGGAGGCGAGTGATCTTTTCCATTAGGAAGAACAACTAAATGGAGATCTTTTCTAATACCAATTCCCTCGAGATCATGGCATGCCTTTTTATTATCTTTAGTCTTACCATCTATATTCAATATCGTTCCAATCAAATTGTCACATACATTCTTATCTATATGCATCACATCTAGATTATGATGCATTAGATTGTTTTTCCAATAAAGTAACTAAAAAAATGCTTCTTCTTTTTTCCATAAAGTATCTATAACTCTCTCATCTATGGGAAGATCCTCCTTATCAACATTTTCTATGAAATTGTCCACACCCTCACAAAGATTATCAACTTCATCCACTAATACTTGCCCCGTAGAGGTACCAAAATCCTCTCTTGCCCTTTCCTTAGAAGGCTTCAAGGTTTTACCATAGATGTAGTTTTCACCATCTAGTTGACTTAAAACATCATGTCTAGACGATGGAACAAGAGCAAGTCCCAACTCTATGGTGCCATCAAACTGATCCTTTTGAAAACGAAACTTATGATTTTCTTCTAACCATCGACGATTACCCATATAGAAAAACTTTTCACTGCGCTTTAACCATACAGAATGCGTAGAGTCCCCACAACATGGACAAGCAACACACCCCTTGGTGCTCCAACCAAATAAGTTTGCATATGCAGGAAAATCATTAATGGTCCAAAGAAGAGTAGCGCGCAGCTTAAAGCTTTGATTGGTGGATGCATCAACACTATCCCATAATTGTTTCAACTCTTCCATAAGAGGCTGTAAAAAGATATTAATATCATTACCGAGACTTTTTTACTAGGTAGCCACAATGGCAAGTTATATGGGACCAAAAGAACGGGCCATGTGCTATAAGTAGAACTCATTGTTCGAAAGGGATTGAACCCTTCACTAACTAGGCCAAGCCTAACACTACGAGAATCAGCTGTAAAATTGGGATACAAAGTATCAAATTCATTCTAAGCTAATCCATATGTCGGGTGTCTTAAAATTTCATTCTTTGTCTGATCTTTATCATGCCATCTTATCAATGAAGTCGTTTTAGATGACATATATATCCTCTTCAATCTCGATATTAGAGGAAAATAACACAATACTTTAGCTGGCTTTTTATTTTTAAATGGAGCATCCCTCTCATTCAACAGATCCTCATCATCAACATTGTTTTTAACCCACCGTGGCACACCACACGTATGACAAAATTCATCATTCACATGCTTACCCCAATACAATGTGTAGTCATTAGGACAAACATGAATCTTCTCATATCCAAGACCCAATCCTTTAATAATCTTCATGGCTTCATAATAATTTGATGGAATTGGAGCACACATCGGAAATGCCATGTTGATAAACTCGAGAAACATAGTAAGAGATTTACCAGACTACCTATTCAAACATTTGATGTGCAGTAGGTATAACATAAAAGTTAACTTTTTAAAATTCTGACAACCCAGATAAAGTTCATGATTATAATCTTTCATCAAATTGCGATACTGAGTCGTCTTATCAATAGTAGAATGAACTGGATGTTTGACGTGTAAAGGCTCACCACAATTATTGAATTCAAACACACCATGGGCATGTTGCTCTTCACCATGCTCATTTGAAGATCCCATTTCGATTTCTTCACTTAATGGTTCATTGTTTTGGTTTTCACAAGTAACCTTGAAGGCATCTCGGAGCAAACCCAACACGTCATCTCGTCCCATGAAGCCAATTGGAACACTAGTGGGTTCTAAACTTAAGGGAGCATGGTCTATATGAGAGACTTTCTCCCCATGAAAAACCCACTCTGTGTAACCTGGACTAAACCCATTATATAATAGCCTGAACAACTTCTGGTTCGAATGAAGAAAAATTACCATATCTCCTACATAGACAAACAATACTATCACTACTACAAGCTTTCTGACACGCAAATATAATGAAGTTTGAAACACCATCCATATATGCTTTACTCGACCTCGGTTTATCTATCCAACTTTTCTTCATTTTAAGATGATGCCAATAGACTTTCCTAAAACAATATTATGAAAGTCAGAAAACAATTTTAGGCAAAAGAAGGCATAATCACAAACTTAGATTTGATTGCTAAGTGGATGAACTGAAATTGAAAGCAACAGGGGCTGTTGTGCAGCAACCCCTTCATATGTACTTTACAATTTAAATTTGTATACATGATTGTAACCTTCGATAGAAAAGTTTCTAAAAGCACAAACACACAATTAATGCTCTTCATTCATCCTGTAAGTTCCATTTTTAATTGCACATTGAACTACTGTAACTAGGCAACAACTACACAAAATCATAATAGATAATAGTAGTATTTCACCAAAACAAGAAATAATCAACATATTCACGCGTGAATATCCACAATAAATTAGCATTTGTGCAATACAAAAATCAAACCTTTTGAAAGAAATGTCAAAGTAGCATAAAATAGAATCAAATGCAGCAAAAAAAGACACACAACTCACAAAATCATTATCAAGCACCAATCATTGATCCTAGTTTTTAACGAAATTGAATCTTTTGCTCAAACTAAAGCAATTACACATTTATACTATTGCGTTTCATCGCACAAAATAGGATTCAAACAGAATACCAATTTCCATATGTAAGATTCATAAAACTCGTTGTTTATACAACTAAAAAACTATGAATCAAAGTCTTGTACTTTTATATACTATTTTATGTAATGAAAAACAAAAATGAGAGAGAACTTAAAGTAACTTCCCAAGGAGTATTTTTTTTTTTGTGAGAATTGGGAAGCTCATTACACTTTCTTGTGAACTTTGTGGTTTTTATAGAGAAATTAAAAAATTTTGAGTACTCGAGTGCTAGGTTATGAAATAGGTTTCAAACGAAATGGTAAAACTGCAAATAATCCATATGAAGCTAAAGAGCAGAAATTTTGATGAGAAAGACGAAGAAGCAAACCTGGTTGATGAGGAAGAATAGACGCTCGAGCAAACCTGGTTTTGGAGTCTCTTTGCACGTGTACGAGGCCCTTTGAGAATTTACTAAACCGCACGAGACACCGGGTATTTTAACTCTTATTTCTGTGCTTCAAAACACCAATATATGACATAGCCACATAGTGGCGTTTAGAAGCGCCGCTACATGACACTGTCACTTAGTGGCGCTTATAAGCGCTGCTATGTGATATATTCAATGTCTTATTTTAGTGCTTGGAAGTGCTGCAATATGAAATGGGTTTCCAGCATATTGCGGCACTTACAAGCGCCGCAATATGCAATAGGTTTTGCATATTACGGCGCTTTTAAGCATCGATATATGTTCTTTGAACATTGCGGTGCTTCATGGAAGCGCCAGAAATAAAATGCCAGCGGAGGACATATGACGGTATGTGTATGAAGAAAATAAAGCACCAGCAGATCTCATTTATCTTGTAGTACTTGATGCAATTTTCCCACCCAAACCTGCCAGCAAGGCTTTGTTTGTTTCTCTCATCTTCCTAATACCTAGACCCTCCAAGTTTTTCGGCTGACTCTCCACATTCTAGTTAAGAAGATGGATCTTGTACTTCTCCAAAGTACTCCCCATAGAAAGCTTCTAATTTTCATTCTATCACAAACCCCGTCGTATAAACGGGTATAGCCGAAATTACCACTTTGATTAACAGAAACCTTTCTGCCAGATATAGATGATGAGCTTTCCAACCATAAAGTCTTGCCTTGATCTTGTCCAAGATCTCATAACAGGTTTGAACGGTTAATCTAATTATGCAGGACTGGCACCCTTAAGTACTTACCCAAGTCCTTAGTGAGGGGGATTTTGTATCGATAGCTCAATTCCTTAGCAAGACTTGGGGTAGTATCAGGAGATACAAAGAGCTTCGATTTTTGGAGGCTAACCATTTGACCTAAAAGGGCACAAAAGTCCTCTAAACAAGTTTGTATAGTGTCAATCTGCTTTGAAGTCCTTCGCCAAACAAAACAAGGTCATCCGAGAAGAAAATATGAGAAAGGCAGAGGCTTTGCCTAGTGATCTTGATGGGGACCACTTCTTCTCATGAATTTCCTTCTCAATTTGGTGGGATAGTTTCTCAATACAAAGCAGGAAGAGATATGGGACAAAGGCCCCCTATCTTAGGCCTCTAGTAGGCCTAGAAAAGTTCTATCTTCTCCTTATTCCAAAAAACAACCAATTGTGTGGAGGTAACAGAATGCATGATAAGAGAAATCAACATATTGGGCAAGCCAATCTCCAAAAGGACTTTGTGGAAGAAGTCCCAATTGAGGCGATCATAAGCCTTCTCAAGGTTGAAGGAGATCACAATAGACCCTTTTCTTGCTTTCAAATGCTTTAGCCCAACTTCTTAAAAGAATAATGATATTATTAGCTGTTCTTCTACTCAGGACAAAACTGCTCTAGGTCAGCACGATGACATAGGGCAGCAAAGATCTTATCTATGAACTTATGAAATCACTTCTGAAGATATGCATGTCTATAAAACCCTCAAGCCCACTTGATTTTGTCACTATTTAGTAGAGAAATTTTGGTTGAAGACTAATGTGGTCAGCTATAGTTCATGCATGGTGGAGAGGTCTTCTCGTAGTACAATTTTATTTTTATTTATCTTTTTGACCTAATTGTTTTACAAAGAGACCTGGCCATCGGATTAGCAAAAATAAATTGGCTTAATGGTTTTATCGAAATCGAACGTGTTTTGATAAACTATCAACTCAATACGGAATCATTTATTTTATTATGTTTGGAATCAAATCAAAATGAAATTCATTTCTTTTTCAAATGAATTAAAATAGAATTAATTTATAAATGAATTTTTGTGTTTAATTTTCTTATGTTAATTTTTAGAATTCAATTGAAAATAAAAATTAACACGTGGAGATCTCATAGCAAGACAACACGTGGACAGCCCTAGGTCCAATAGCGAGACGACACGTGGACATCCCATTTTCAGTAGCAAGATGACACGTGGAAAGCCCATGTCCAGTAGCAAGACGACACATGGACAACCTTAGGCCTAGTAGTGAGACGACATGTGGACATCCCACGTCCAATAGCAAGACGACACATGGACAGCCCTAGGTCCAGTAGTGAGACAACAAGTGGACGTCCTATGTCCAGTAGTAAGATGACACGTGGACATTCCTAGGTCTAGTAGCGAGACAACCCGTGGACATCCCATGTCCAGTAGCGAGATGACACATGGACAGCGCGGTTGGCAACCCTTCACCATACCCGGACTCCCCTGTTCAGACCTGTAAACATAATCAAAAGGACAATGCCCATCCTCAAGTAAACAATAAGGTCTTCTGGAGCAGAAGCGGGATTCCCAGGATTGCCTCCACCCCTTCCACGTGGGCAACCTCACCTATGAATCACTATAAAAGGCCCAAGTTATGCAAGCACAATTCAGACTCTAATTGTAACTCATTCACTAAACACACTAGGCATTATTCGCCCTCTCCATTTTTCCTATTACACTACACTAACAAGAGTGTCAGAGTGTCCTCGGAGGCATCACCCCCTCTACTCTAGTGACCCTCTAGTTCATCCATTTCTTTCAATGCAGGCCATTGAAGTGTTCATCTCAACTCAGGGACACGTTTTCGGCATCAACAGATTGGCGCCTTTCGTGGGAAACCACCATATCTCGCTAAACAGTAAAAGCGAAGAAATCTAAAGAACTCATTTGTTGCTATGCCGCCTAAAAACACCACGAGGAATACCGACAAGGGAATTGCTAGGGCCAGCACCATACATACACAAAATAGCACCCTTAGCCAGCGGTCCGGGTTGAGACCCCTTGCCTGTTGTGCGAAAATATACCTAATTAAATAGGTGAATAATCGTACTTTGTTTTACTTGCAAGTGCACAAGGTCAATAGTGTAGCATAGTGTGCGAATGCAAGATCATCTCCACAGGGATTGGTAAAGTTCGATTTAGAATTATATTTGCAATGTAAAAAAGATAGAAATAATAAACTGAAGGGTGATTCGATAATAATAAAGACATAGGGCTTTGATATCCACCACTAGTCATACATTCCCGATTTTGTATAAGGTATCAGTGCTCTAGCCTTATTATGTGTACCTACTAGTTGTCAACCTAAGGGCATGGTATCTACTCCTTAAGCTATTGATTTCCCTAAGCAACGAGTTAGGCATGGTATCTACTCTAACTCTTTTCTTCCTTAAGGGATTCAGCATGGTATCTGCTTGAGTTGTTCCTTAAGAAAACATAGATACTGTAGAAATCGACAACCACATGAGACCTAGGGCATGGTATCTACTCCCGGTTTCCCATGTTGATTAACCCGGGTATCCGGATAAGATGGTCCCTTATTACTGATGTTAGATCCAGGACTCGGTCATCCAAATTGATCTAACTAACCCATCCATACCACATGCATACGTTGGCCTTACACATACATATGAGGAATTTAAATAAGCACAGGTGTTAATCAAGTTAAGTAACATAATAAGCTATGCAAAGAATTAATCAATGAATAAAAATATGGGAATGCATAACTAGGGCTTCAATTGAGCCCTATAAGAGAGTTAGTTACACATACTAACTGAAGTAAACGTAATTAAACAAAACATAAGGGAGAAGAATAAACCCGAGAGAAGAGGCATCAATTCTCTCCCAAGCTCTCCACTCCAAGTAAAAGAAAAGAGAAAAGTGTTTACTATCTAAGGTGTCTTTTTGTGTGTGAGTATACAAGTGTATTTATAGGTCTTTGAGAAGTTCTAATAGACTCATGAGTTTCTAAACTTTCCTAAAACACAAAACTCCTTTATTTCCAAAATAGAGTTATTTCCAAAATAAGGTTATTTCCAAAATAGGGTTCTGCAGTTTACTATTCACGCCTGTACATTTGCGCTCGATCGCATGTGTCCTTGCGCTCGATCGCAGTGTGCGCTCGATCCTACAAGTGTGCACACGATCGTATGTGCGCTCGATCGCATTGCATGTGCGCTCGATCGCACTTTGTCCAGAAAGTGCTTCAGGGCTTCTAGATTTCTTCCTTAAAGTGCCAAAACTGCTTCTTTTTCTCCAAGACCCTATAAAAACATGTAAAACACACAAATGGAGTAAAAGATACCAAATTAACGTAATAAAGGATCTAACAAGTGTAAATAAGGGGGCTTAAATATGTATATTTAAGCGTCTATCATTGCCGTGTCAGAACGAAGGTCCTATGGCAATAACCCATAGCCCCTTCCGGGGACACGACTCCCCCATCACACAGAAATTGACCCACCCTAAAATCTCCAAGAGGCCCCCGCAACACATCCCACTATACCCGTGCTCTAAGAACAGTTTATAAAACTCTCATGACTGGTGACCGACGTCACCGTCAAGGTCCGCAGAGGAACTCGCCAGCCCTCTCTCATATCTTATTGACAAAATCCTGGACGTACAAACTCGGCCAGCCATGGACTCCTCATCTACAACTATTCCACGGCAGAGTCCTCACCACCCCACGGTGTCAAATCCAAAGGAAGCCCCTCCTCCAAGAGCAACCTCAGTCTCGATAGACAAATTGAAAAAATGGAAGAAAGAATCAACAAAGCACTAAAGTGTCGAAACCACAGTGTCCTGGACAAGCTCAACATTTAGGACCTGCCCTTCACTCAAGAGGTCCTTGAAACCCCGCTCCCACCAAACTTTCGAATGCCCCAAATCAAACCCTATGACGGTTTCGCAGACCCATTGGATCATCTCCAGCACTATAAGACCACAATGATGCTGCATCGGCATTTCGATCCCGTAATATGCCGAGTGTACCCCCGGACGCTCTAGAAGGTAGCCGAAACATGGTACTCTAGTTTGAAACTAAGGAGCATTGACACATTCAAGGAACTAAGTTATGCCTTCGCTTTTCATTTTCTGAGTAGCAAATGACCTAATAAGACTTTGGAGTCTCTATTCAACATCATCCAACTCCGAGGAGTGAGACTCCGCACCTACATCTTAAGGTTCAAGGCCAACTCTTGGGAAATCCCTGACCTTGACTCCAACGTCCATATACCATCATTCAAAAATGGGTTAAGGTCCGGAGTCTTTAGCTCGAACCTCACCAGGCGACCACCTATCGACATGAATGAGATCTTGGCCCAAGCCGAGAAGAATATGTTGACAGAAGATGATCAGGCCTTCCGAAAAGAGTGGGAAGGGGACACAGAGAAGAAGAGAAGAGGCCCTGATAGTCTTCGCCATGAACCGACCAAGTGATCCTTTCGCAAAAGCAAGCACAGGGCCCCCGATCACTTCGAGAGTTTTACTCCCCTCAATGCATCCAAGACTAACGTCTTGATGCAACTCTAAGACAGGACAATCCTCTAGTGGCCTCCGAAACCATTGCACCTCAACAGGGATTAAAGCAAGTGGTGACAACTCCACAGAAACTATTGGCACGACACCGAAGATTACCTGGCCCTGAAACACCAAATAGAAACCCTTATCAACAGGGAGCAGTTGAAAGAATTTACCAGGCCATGACAAGAGAAAGTGTATGAACGGCCCCGAAGAAGCCTCAAACGCTCACCAGCCGAAGCGAAACGAACCAAGTCCCCTAGAGAAGTCCCATTCAACTGTATCTTTTGGTGGCATGGAAGATATGGTAGTAGAGAAATTCTTTGATTGGGCTGTAAATGACCCTAAAATCATTAGAGCTTCATCAGTTGTTGGAAGACTCACGGATGACATAAAAACACACAAGATATAAAATGTTTTATTTATTTTCGAAACATTATTAGTGGAGACTTCTGATGTTTATTTTGGATGTCAATGGGAAATGTCTCTACTCCTATATATTTTAGTTTGAACAAGAAATAGGGCACTCTACCTCAGGTGTGGAATGTTACATGAAACAGCATGGGGTAACTGAGGAAAATGTTTCTGATGTGTTTAATAAGCAAGTAGTTAGGGATGCATTGAAAGACATAAACAAGGAGTGTCTGCTTCCTACTGATGTGCCAATGCCTCTTCTTATGAATTTTCTCAATCTTATGCGAGTAATTCATGTTATTTATAAGGAAGAAGATGGTTACACCAATGTTGGGAAAGTCATGTTATGTAGAGAAATTTTACTCAGCCAATGACATAATGACATGTGGCGCCCTTCGAGGTCCAAGGCGTAATTTCACAAGCCCAATCAAGTGGCTAATCATACACTCCCATGTGGCATGGGCAAAATGGTATTTTTACCCTTAGATATTCTGACCCACCATATTAATTTCCCCATGATAGTTACTTCCGATATTAAACCTGAGTAAATCTTGGTGTTATTACCTTATAATTACACCTGACATTATTACAATTATTGCACCACATTATTTCCCACAATTAACTCGCGTAACAAACTTAATCTCAGGTAGTATATAAATGAGGCTCCCACCATTTCCAATGGATTATAAAATTCTTTCTACAACTCATATTCTCTTATTCCTTTATTTCAAGATATTGACTTAAGGATCAGAGAGTCCTTCCAGAGGCATAACCTTCTTCGTCGACGTCTAGTTATTTTTTGTGTTTTTTGTGTGCATAAGTGCTCCGTTTCTCTTGTAAGATCACTTGTTCCAAAATCGGCATCAACAGATTGGCACCATATGTGGGAAACTATCAAGAACTCATCTATTGAAAATGTCGACTAAGAATGCCACTAGAAATGTTGTTGAAAATCGCGCTTCGACCAGCTGTGACACACACGAAAACCTTGACATCCCTTGGATTCTCGAGTGTGTTGCAACCCACAAAGATTCGCATCAACTTGTGGATCAACTGTAGCAGTCCCAGTCAAACAACTCAGCCCTTCACCCAATTCCTGCTAATCCTAAAGCCTTAGTTACCCAAGGGCAATTACTACAAATTATTCAACTAATAGCCAACCTAAATACTCAGCTTGGAGGGCAAGCTCTTCTCTTTCAACCTCAAGCCTCGCAAAAAAGTCCTCGATTAACGAGGCAACAAAGTCCTTGGCCTACGAGGCACCAAAAATTTGACAAGAATAACTCTCCTAGACGAAAGTCCACCACTTGGTCATCCTCAAACTACAAACAAAAGTCCCGATGGGCATTCCATGACCTCCAAAAAATTAATAGACGTTGATCGGAAGCTAAAAGAAATGGATAAGAAAATTGGAGAAACATGTAAGAACCGGGGAGCCAATGTCTTCGATAAGCTTGATTATAATGATCCCTCGTTTACCCAGGATATCCTAAATGAACTGTTCTCACGACACTTCAGAATGCCGATCATCAAAGCTTATGACGGTACCACCAATCCCATGGATCACTCCAACTATACAAGACAACCATGCTTCTGCATCGATATCCATATGTAGTTTTAGGCCGAGCATTTCCATTAATGTTGGAGAAAGCCGCTAGCGCTTAGTATTCTCATATGAAGTCTACAGCATTAGCTCCTTCAAAGAACTCAGTCATACATTTCCTCAATAGCAAATGTTCGAGGAAAATATCCAAAAGCCTCTTCAACATCATCCAATAAAGAGGCGAGAAACTCCATGAGTACATCTCTTGCTTCAACACAGCAACTTGGGACATTCCTGACCTTAACTCTAAGGTCCAATCAATCACTTTCAAGAATGGGTTTAGAACAAGAACCTTTAGCTCTAAACTCCCTAGATGACTAGCTAAAGACATGAATGAGATACTCGCTCGAGCTGAGGAATACATACTCATTGAAAAAGATTAAGCTTTCCATGGGGAGCGAGACACTCCGACTTAGCGACATAGTCCTCATGAAAAGCAAAGTATACCATGCACAAGAGCGGTGAAGATGGCTCCAAACTGAGAATGACCTTATCATATCCGGAGGATCTATAGAATCGGAACCTTTGAGCTCGAGAATATTGACGAGACACCTACACCTCGGACCTGGAAAGCCAAGAACCTCAGGAAATTCTATTAGTAACTATTCTTTTCGCATTACTTTGCAATTTATTTTGTTTGTTAATAAAATGATATAAGGAGTTATTGAACTACTTTTTAGTTTTGCAAACAATTACACAAGAGCACTTGCTCCTAAAGTGTCGGCGACAGGGTCGAGCACAAAAGGTCGTTAACCATTGACACACTGTAGACGTCAATGATTGACACAACAAAAAGTCATCAGCTATTGATGCACCAAAGATGTTAGCCATTGACTCAACAAAAATCCATCAGCCACTGATGCACCATATATGTCAACCATTGATGCAACAAAAAGCCCTTAGCCATTGACTCAACAAAGACCTTGGTTTATACAGTCAATGATCGGTCAGTCTCCTTCTACTTACCCGAGAGGAATGCGCTGAGCACTGACCCCACTCAGATCAAAATACCTCAATAAACTAGGGGAATGCACCAAGCACTAACTCCCCTCGGATCAAAATACCTCAATAACCGAGGGGAATTCACCGAGCACTGACTCCCCTTGGATCAAAATCCCTCAATAACCGAGGGAAATGCATAGAGCACTGAATCCCCTTGATTCAAAATACCTCAATAACCGAAGGGAATGTGCCGAGCAATGACTCCCCTCGGATCAAAATACCTTAATAACCGAGGCGAATGCACTGAGTACTAACTCCCCTTGGATCATAAATCTCTTAATAACTGGGGAGAATGAGTTGAGCACTTGGATCAAAATCCTCCAACATAATCGAGGGAAATAAGTTGAGCACTAACTCCCTTCGGACTAAATTTTGCAACGTAAACTAACGAAGATGCACCGAACAATCACTCTCCTCGGTCAATGTACAACACAATAAAGCGAAGAAAATTCTCAAATCAAAATCATTGGCAACCAAGGAAGCATGAGGCCTTGGAAAAATAAAAAAGGCTCGCACCTACCGTGAGGCCTTGGACAGTTGAAAAAGCTCTCATCTCTCAAAATCTTGAAAAGAAAAGACCAGGAAAGCATCAAGATTTTCTCTGAAAATATATACCTTTAAAAAAGAAAAGATTCTGAAAGGGACATCAAGGACAGAGGGTTTGACCACAATTTTTAGAAAGATTGAGGGTTTGAATGTAATTTTTGAAAAATTCAAAGACTTTGAATATAATTTTCAAAAATTTTGAGAAGTTCGTAGACGATTTTTGAAAATTTAGAGACCTTAAATGCATTTTTCAAAAGATCGAGGGGTCTGAAAAGGGGGGTATATGATATAGGGAAATTTCACTCAACCAATGACATAACGACACGTGGCACCCTTTGAGGACGAAGACATAATTTCACAAGCCCCGGTTAATCATACACTCACACATGTTACCCCACAATTTCGCATTATTGAGAACAACATTGCACAGGTCCCTGTTCGATGTACCAACACATTTTTGTGTTTCAGCAGGATCTGTTGTGACCAAACACAAAACACATTTTTGTGTTTTGGGGGTCAATAATAAAAGTGGGAGCCTCCCTTAATTTTCCACTGTATGTCTATGTAGAATCAAAAGTAATTAAACTGCATGCACCTATTGCTACTATAGTCATTAGAAAAATATCAGACATCCAACCAGTTGAGACATCATATAATTGATTTATTAGATCAATCAATTGGTCAAGGATCAGACAGTTAGTTCATAAAAAAAAATATTAAATAAAAATATTATTATTAATATTATATCAAGAACATGTAAACGTATAAGATGTATAAAATCATCATTAAATATTAACTTAAGCTTAAAAAAATAACTATATGTCAAGTTTTAAACATTACTAATTGATACATAATAATTCATAAAAGTTGAACATTATATATAATAATATGTAATTTTCTTTTTTTTCCTTTCGTGTGTGCTTTTTTTGAGTAACTTCTCAAAAAATGAAAGGGAACAAAAAAGTTTTAATATTGACTATCATTTCATATCGAAAAGATATGTCTAAAGAGAGTTATATATAAATATCATTCTAAAACTCTAAAAGTTGAATATTCTTTTGGAATTGACATATTCAATCAATCTTACATACGTAATTATTTCTTTTTTTTTTTTGGCTCCATCTCCATTGTGTGTTGGCTCAATATGAGGTATACAAAGCTCTCCACCTGATAGTGCTTCAAAAGAAACTAGGGTCACAATGTAATTTATGGGACGAATTAAGTTGAAAAAAATTGTCATTCAAGTAGTTTCGAAAGAAACCAGGGCCATAACTTTACCATTTTTTTAGCATGATTGTTTGTTCAAGTGTTTTATTAATAATTGAATTTGATGTATTGTACATTTTAATGAATAAAATTAATATTAATATAGCTTTACCATTTGTTTTAGCATGATTGTTTGTTTTATAGACTAAAAATTAGTTATTCTTAATCTTATCGTTTGTCAAAGCAAACCGTGGAAAATAAAGTTTTTTTTTTCTTCATATTTTATGAATTTCCTTTTTGTTTTTATCCTCTACAACCTATTGTAAATTAGTTCCTTATATTAAATAATTTACTTTTACTATATATCATTTTGACAATATTATAAAGCTACTTGTGGTTATCAATTGAGTGATCCAAAGTTTGGTTTAACAGTAGTTTTTATTTAATGATTTAATAAAACGTTATTTGAAAAAAGTTTTCGGTAAAATGGTAATGAAACTAAAATTTATTTAGCATTTAATAAAAAAGTAATAAAAATAAGTTTTTTTTAACACAAACTCAATTTTTTAGAACTTTCATTTTTTTATAAACCGTTTTTTAGAAGTAGTATGCCTTAAATTGTGTTTATAAAAAGCATAAATTATTTTTTAAACTTTCTGAAAGGATACTGAAAGTTACATCTCTCAGTTATAATTAGTTTGTGTCCTTAAAAAACTAACTAGTTCCTTAATATTGATGATTTATATTTTAATCAGAATGAAAATTAAGTGGCTTAAACATATTTCTCATTATATAACGTAGAAAAAAATTAAACTGGTTTTAAGGGTCAATAATAAAAGTGAGAGCCTCCCTTAATTTGCCATCATAGCTATTATAATCGTGTCATACATGAACTAGTTTAGATATCAAATCATCGATTCATTCAATAGGTGAATGTGGTACATAAAAAATTATAATATTAATTATATTATATCGAATGTATGTAAAAGTATAAGATATATAAATAATCACTTAATATTAAAATTTGATTAATTGATAAATAATCATTCATAAGAGTTAAAATACCTTAATTGAGATTTGAGAGTGAGAACGTTTAAAATAACATTGAAGTCAACAATGCATTTAAAATGTTTTATATGTAATAATATGTAATTATCTTCATTTCTCTCTCACGAGCATTTTTCTTGAATAAATTCTAAAAAAAAACAAAAAACAAAAACGTTTTAAATGAAAAAAAACAAAAAAAGTCTAGAGAGTTCTATATAAATATCACTCTACAGCTTTAAAAGTTTAATGTTATTTTGAAATTGGTTTGTGTAATCAATCTTATACGTAACTCTTTGTTTATTAATGTTTCGAAAGAATTTAGGCACATGCGTAATTTAGAGATAAGTTTAGTTGACAAAATTATCATTTTAATAATTGAAATGTTTCCTTATGTCCGTTCAATATTATTTTTTTTAAAATGTGCAATTTATGTAGAAATTTAGTTGACAAAATTGTCATTTTAATAATTGAAATATTTTCTTTTGTGTCCAATCAATATTTTTTCTTTTAAAAAAAACCGATAATATTACAATGATGATTAACAAAACCATCAAAACATTTATTCAAGATTGACGGGAGACTCAATGCGAGGAGGAGTTTCTCTCAACCAAACATTACAACGATGATTAACAAAACCCTCTCTAACTAACCAGTGAGCCACCTAATTACTGGAGCGATGAACATACTTAAAACTTGCCTGCATGTCATCAGTAATAGATTTTATATCTTCAATAACAATGGCTACAAGCGAGAGATTATCACCACTCGACTTGCAACCATTAAGACCTGTGACGAATTACTTTCCATAACAACCATTCCTTCACCAACTCTGGCAGCCATTTTGAAGCCCACTAGCATAGCCAAAGCCACACTCAACAGCGGATCACGAACATTTAGAAAGTCTCGGGCAGCAGCAGCCACCGCTTGCCCGTTCCAGTCTGTGCAGTAACTGATGGTGGCAAAAACTTTTTTTTTCCCTTAATTTTACATATGAAAAAGGTTGATATCAAATCCATTCCATAAATGAGAAAACCAATTACGAATTAATGAAATATATCCCACTGTATAACTATTCTGATGTTATTGACATATCTAAGGTTTTCATCATTTTTGTTATCCTTTGGTACTGATCATCTATGTCTATAAATACTTAATTACACTAAACTGATTAAGTATAGCAATTGCGACACTAGAAGATTTCTATTCCATAACCTAAAACTCACAAATCTAGTAAACCAAAATGTCTGATCAAATTGCAGCTCCATCTCAGACCACCAATCCACGCTCTGCAAAATTATCATCACAGCCTTTATGAAGTGGAAATTTGAAGGTATATCCATAAATAAAGTTTAGCGATGTTATATACATAAATTTGAAGTTATATGCTGCATTAAGTTATGGTTTGTAGCAATCAAAAAAAAAAAAAAAAAAAAAAAAACACTGATGCAATATGTTATGTGTATAACTACAATAGACTAGACTATTGAAGCAAAATAAATTTTCGCTGCAAAATTTTGTTATTAATTGTAATATTTCAGTGATGATTTTATATATTTTATACTTTTAAACGCACTTGATATAATATAATAATAATAATATTTGATAATTATTTTTAAGTACTAATGGCTTGATCATTGACCTATTGATTGAACCAATAAATCAATGATGCCATGTCTAAACTAGTTTGATGTCCGATCCTGTTCTATTTTTCTTTCTTAGCAGAAAGGCATAACCACAATTAACTATAGTTAAGAGTAGAGATGTACAAAGACCAGCTGCCAAATTGATTGGGGAACCTCCTACATCCAGAAGCGCGGCTCATCAAAGGTCATTGCTATTTCGGCTAGCATGTCAGCACCTGGAAGCTTGGAAAGATCACAGCAAATCATAAGCTTCATCAATGAACGAACCAAAGATGGCAAACGATGGGCCAGGAGCTTGCAGAGCCCCAACTACCACAGCGGCGTTAGACTCCACAACAACACAAGCAAAATGCAAACCCTCATCAACTGCTTGGGCCTCCACCATGACCACCTGTTGGACGATTATATACCTAAATAATTAAGCAGATAATCGCACTAGTTTTATTTGCAAGTGCACAAGGTCGACAGTGTAGTATAGTGTGCGAAAGCAAGATCATCTCCACAGGGATTGGTAAAGTTCAGTTTTTAGAGTTAGTTTCTTTAAAGTAACAAGAAATAAAATAACTGTTGAATGTGAGTGATAATAATAAAGACATAGGGCTTTGATATCCACCACTAGTCATACTTTCCCAATTGTATAATGTATCAGTGCACTAGCCTTATCATGTATACCTACTGGTTGCCAACCTAAGAGCATGGTATCTACTCCTTAAGCTATTGATCTCCCTAAGCAACGAGTTAGGCATGGTATCTACTCTAACTCTTTTCTTCCTTAAGGGATTCAGCATGGTATCTGCTTAAGTTGTTCCTTAAGAAAGCATAAGTACTATGGAAATCGACAACCACATGAGACCTAGGGCGTGGTATCTACTCCCGGTTTCCCATGTTGATTAACCCGGGTATCCGGATAAGATATCCCTCATTACTAATGTTAGACCCAGCACTCCGTCATCTAAATTGATCTAACTAACAGATCCATACCACATGCATACGCTGGCCATACACATACATATGAGAATTTAAATAAGCACAGACATTAATCAAGTTAAGCAACATAATAAAGACTATTGGCAAAGATTTGTCAATGAATAAATATATGAGAAAGCATAACTAGGGCTTCAATCGAGCCCTATAAGAAAGTTAGTTACACATGCTGTCTAAAATAAATATCGTATATAAACTAAGCATGAAATATAAAACCCGAAGAATACTAGGGAGACGGATTGTCAATCCCCTCCAAAGCCTAAAACTTCGAGCTTAAGCAAAAAATAAAAGTGATCTCTAAGAGGTGGTGAATTGTGTGTGCTTTACAGGTGTATTTATAGGGCTTTAGTAGTCCTAGAAGGTGCAGGAAACCCTAGACTTCCTAAACCGTAAAAACTCTCTTATTTTCAAAATAGGGTTCTGCAGTTTACTGTTCACGCCCGTACATGTGCGCTCGATCGCACACATCTTGCGCTCGATCGCAGTATGCGCTCGATCTTTCTTGTGTGCGCACGATCGCAATGTGCGATCGATCGCAGCGCATGGCGCGATCGATCGCAGCTTGACCAGAGACTGCTCCAGGATTTCCAGGCTTCTTCCTTTAAGTGTCAAAACTGCTTCTTTTCTTCCAAGACCCTATAAACACATATAAAACACACAAATGAAGTAAAATAGACTAAAATAACATAACTAATGACCTAATAAATATAAATAAGGGGGCTTAAATATGAATATTTAAGCGCCTATCACACCCCCAAACTTACATATTGCTAGTCCCTTAGCAGTACAAAATTAAGAACTAAAACGAAAAAAAACAGATAAATCAAATGTTCATGGTGTCCAACAAAAGTTTAGATCTTACAAAACTATGATGCGCATTCATGAGCAAGCTTAACAGATACAAACATATTTTTGCAATGAATAAGAGCTTTGAATGCAAATCACTTTCATGAGGCAATTTAAGACATCACAAGTTCGACTTTGGTGTGTGTTGAACTAGCACATAAAAGATTGGGTTTCTAAGAAATTCAAATGTGTAGTGTTTCGATGACTCAAGATTCACCAAACTTCCTATTAGAGTTAACAAAGATGGCATAGATTTTCTTCTTTTATTTTATTTGTGAGATTTTTGCCAAGTTAGTTCCCTTAAGCTTTCTTTTTGACTCGTGTAACGAGTGTTTAGCCAATGACTCCTAAACCAGATGGTTTTAGGGTATCAGGTGTAAAGACACCCCTAAGGACTTACTAGCTCGAGTCAAAAAGGCTACGAAACTAACTGGTCTTAATGCTACCAATCAGAATTTTCCACCTTTTGAGATGACACTCAATGCTTACTGAGGCAAGAGGGCCAGTTACTCAGCGGAAAGTTCTTTTAAATGATCATTTAAGATTTTCCACATTTTGACGTGACACTCAATGCTTACTGAGGCAAGAGAGCCAGTTACTCAACAGAAAACAAGTTTTATTGATCATTAGGAGCATTTATTTCTTCTTTTGAGCACTAATCAATCTTTTCTATTTTTATATGCCAAAATGTCAATCTAATAAGTCATTTAGTTCACATTTAAGCAAAAGAAACATACAAATCCAAATAACATGTCATACCCCACACAGTTATGTGCTAGTGTACTTGTGATAGTTTAGGTCAAACTTGTGAATCCTTAAATATCAAAAAGGCAGTGATCTAGGTTCAAAACTTGATTATTGGCCTATATGTTCAAAGTGTTAAGCTCGCTGATGAAGTCGAATCATAAAGTTTTGTTTAGATCACAAAAAAAAAAGTTTATTGGACAGAATGAACATGCATTTATCTATGAAAATAGCAACAAAACAGAAAAATGTGGGACATAGTGAGTGTGTGAATGTGTCCCCATACCCCCCAAACTTAAATTGTACATTTTCCCCAATGTGTGAATAGCATGGAAAGAGCTGACCTGGGAGATGGAGAACTGATGGCTGGCATGGCTCGTAGCACGCCCCCAAACATCAACTGGATGCACTCACGCTGTCCTTAAAAAAGAAAGAAAAACAAACATAAAATGGAAAATAAGTAATAATAAACAGATAGAAAAATAAACTAGGAAATACAAATAATAAAATGAAATAAACTAAAAAATGATATGCTATGGGGTGCCTCCCATGAGCGCTAAGTTTAATGTCTTCAGCCAGACATGGTATCCTCTCACTGCTGATCATCTGGTGGTGCAGTCGAAGAGGTACCGGGTGCTAGAGGTAGGCGATCAAGAATAGCCTGCAACATAGTCTCCTGCCGTGCAAATCGTGCCTCCAAACTATCGATGCGTTGATGCACGAGTGTGGTGGCTGCAGAGACCTCGCCTCGAAAAAAAGACAGCTCAGCTAGAAAGTGATGGGACTCGGTGGGTCCCATATTCCAATGGTCCTCTTCTCGTACTGGGCTAATGACCGGGGTCTCGGTCTCCATACGATCCTCCTCAACTCTCTCAGCTGCTAGAGCAGGTGCTGGGAGTCTTCGAGGCATGTGCGAGATGCTGTGTGTCCACTGAGCCTTCCCGAAGAAGGGATGCTCTCGCACTGGTCTGTCGCTGGAGGTCCCCTTTATCCCTTTCTTCTTGAGTATGTATGAGAGTAGGAATGGGAAAGGGAGGCCCCATGCATTGGCCGTGGTGGTCTGACGGCCATGAACGTGATCCCAAAACTTGTGTAGCTGGCTCCAAATGACAGCCGAAATGAAGTACCAGTGGCCTCTGTGGAAGGCATATAAAGACTGGAGAAACTGGTCTCGCCGCTGTGTCTTGTGCCTTAATGGACACACATTACGCTATAGGATTGTGTCGACGAGCCAAAGTCGTGGAGGAAACTTTGACCGGCTGGCCGCATTGTTATATCTGTCGGCATACTGGCCAGTGTACATGTCTGTTATGATCTCAGCCAGGGGAAAGGACTCCGGCTGCCCCTCGATATCAGTGTCCTCAGGAGGGGACTCGTCGGTGCAATAAAGGGCAGCGACCATATCAGCACTAGTCACCTCAATCGGTGTGCCCTGGATTGAAAAGGTGAGGACTCCCGGTTTGCTGCAGTCAAATGATAGGTTTGCATAAAACTGGACTATAAGATGGGAGTAAGCAGTGGAACAAACTGGTTTAAACAGCCTCTTCAACCCTCGATGTCGGAATGCTTGGATGGCCCATTGAGTGGCATCCATGTGCTGAAATACATCATCGATGGCGAAGAAGGTCTCGAATAAAAGCTCCCATTGCTCGATGCTGGGCTGGGATGATGAGGTGCGGCTGCTGGATGCACCGGAGGTGGAAACAGACGGTCTGGACATGCTGTTTTTTAGGTTCTGTCGGATTTACGATCGATCTCAATAAGCTGCACTCGATCGAACACTGGACTATGCGCTCGATCGTAAATACCGTGCGCTCGATCGTAAATACCGTGCGCTCGATCGCACACGGCCAGGCGTTTTCTCGAACAGCTTGTGTGCACCAAAAATACAAGCTATGGTTTATAGGGTTTGAATTCGTTCCTAACCTCCTGCAAGCAAAAGAAGTGTCAATCATACATAAGATAAGATATATAGGGTGTATGGGGGTGGTAATGGTCGGTGATGGTGGTGATAAGGGAGGATAGTGGTGATGGGGATGACGGTGAAGTGGGTGCTAGAGTGAGTAAGTGGTGGCAGAGTGTGAGAGAGAGGCTGGTAAACGCGAAAGTGCAAGTGAGGGAGAGTATAAGGGTGTGAGTGATCAGTGAGAGAGGGTGAGTGCATGTGAGCGTAAATTTGCAGATTTGTATCTAAATCTTCTACCACGAGTGCGCTCGATCGCACACGGAGTGCACTCGATCACATTTGTGCGCTCGAGCATATTGAAGGACACACTCGATCGCAAACTTGTGCTCGATTGCACAGAAAGGTGCGCTCGATCGCAAGCAGTGTGTCTGGGCAAAAATAACAACTTACCTTTAGTTAAAAAAATGATAAATTATGAAACAATACAACCTTACCATTTGTTAGTGGCCTCAGTACCACTAATCTCAATAGAGGTGCTTGAGCTCAATGGGCAATCAAATTAGACTTGCTCAAGCACTCTCGTGCTACCGTGCTAGTCGATTGGAAGGAAGCACTTAGAGCCCATCCTTTGTGGCTCCAGTGCTTGTGTTTCAGCTATATACTGTACTGATTCAAGTGCCAAGTCTTCATCTCTTGGAGGAAAGTTAATGTCTAGGTAAGGCTTGGCTCTGTGTCCATTTATCGTAAAGGGCTGATTTTCGGTTGGACTACAGACTTCTAATGCACCATGAGTGAAGACCTTGGTAACCATGTATGGTCCGTACCATCTGGACTTGAGCTTGCCTGGGAACAGTTTTAATCGTGAGTCATAAAGCAACACTTTTTGTCCTACATGGAACTCCTTCCGTACGAGTTGTTTGACATGATAGGCCTTTGTTCGTTCCTTGTACAACTTGGCATTCTCATAGGCATCATATCTCAATTCTTCAAGTTCATTCAGATGCAGCTTTCTTTTCTCCCCCGCTTGTTTCATGTCGAAGTTAAATTGTTTTATGGCCCAATATGCACGATGTTCTAATTCTACCAGGAGATGGCACGCTTTTCCAAAGACTAGGCTGTAGGGAGACATGCCAATTAGAGTCTTATAAGCTGTCCGATATGCCCATAAAGCATCATTTAAGCGTAGAGGCCAATCATTCCGATTAGGTTTTACTGTCCTTTCTAAGATTCCCTTGATCTCTCGGTTGCTTATCTCTACTTGGCCACTGGTTTTAGGATGATATGGAGTGCCTACTCTATGCGTGATCCCATATTTTCGGAGTAGTTCGGCAAAAAAGCGATGATGAAAGTGGCTACCCCCATCACTGATGATTGCTCTTGGAGTCCCAAATCGCGTAAAGATGTTAGCCTGCAGAAACTTTACAACTACTTTGTGATCGTTAGCTTTTTAGGGGACAGCCTCGACCCATTTGGACACATAATCCACACCCACAAGAATATATAAATAACCAAAGAAGTTAGGAAAGGGTCCCATGAAATCAATGCCCCATACATCAAAAAGTTCTACTACATGAATATTCTGTAAGGGCATCTGATTTTGGTAAGAGATGTTACCTGTCCACTGGCATCTATCACATGAGCTGCAAAAGGAGAAAGCATCTTTAAACATATTAGGCCAATAAAAACCAGATTGTAGTACCTTAAGAGTTGTTCGTTTTCCCCTAAAATGTCCTCCACAAGCAAACTGGTGGCAGTGTTGTAATAAGCTTGAGTGTTCCTCTTTTGGGATACATCATCTGATGATTTGATTGGGGCAGACCTTGAAGTGGTAAGGATCATCCCAATGGTAGTGTCTTGATAGAGATTTTATCCGTTTCTTTTCTTGAGTGGTCATGCCTGGGGGAAAAACTTTAACAGTTAGATAATTCACTATATCAGCATACCATGGAAGTTTTACCTCTAATGCGAATAGTTGTTCATTAGGGAAGTTCTTATTCAAAGGAAACTCTTCATTATCATTCTCATAGGGAAGCCTTGACAAGTGATATGCAACGACATTCTCACTGCCTTTCTTGTCTTTGATTTCTAAATCGGATTCTTGCAGTAGGAGTACCCATCTGATTAGCCTAGGCTTCGCATCTTTCTTAGAAAACAAATCTCTCAAAGCAGCATGGTCAGTGAATACTATAACTTTAGAACCAATAAGATATGATCTAAACTTCTCTAAAGCAAAAATAACAGCTAACAATTCTTTTTCAGTAGTAGAATAGTTAAGCTGAGCATCATTTAAAGTTCTAGAAGCATAGTAAATAGCATG
This sequence comes from Bretschneidera sinensis, assembly GCA_023935145.1. Lineage (NCBI taxonomy): Eukaryota > Viridiplantae > Streptophyta > Magnoliopsida > Brassicales > Akaniaceae > Bretschneidera > Bretschneidera sinensis. The sequence continues at coordinate 25,323,404 of CM043703.1, forward strand.
AGGTACCTTATTGATTCTTTGACCTAAGACAGCTCCCAAGGCGAAGTCACTGGCATCACACATTAATTTGAAAGGGAGATTCCAATCTGGTGTCATCATTATTGGGGCAGAGGTGAGAACATTCTTCAAGGTGTTGAAAGCTTGCATGCAATCATCATTCCATTCAAACTTGGTATCCTTAGCCAATAATGCACAAAGACGTCTTGAGATTTTGGAGAAGTCCTTGATGAATCTTCTATAGAAACCGGCATGTCCAAGGAAACTTCTAATGCCTTTGACTGTGAGAGGGGGAGGTAGCTTTGAAATGATGTATATCTTAGCCTTGTTTACCTCGATACCTTTGTTTGAGATGGAGTGCCCTAACACAATACCTTTTTGAACCATGAAGTGGCATTTCTCCCAATTTAGTACTAAACTACTCTCTTCATATCTCTTTAGGACATTTTCTAAATGATTTAGGCACTCATCGAAATTAGAACCAAAGACGCTAAAATCATCCATGAACACCTCAATGTATTTCTCAACCATATCGAAAAAAATGCTCATCATACATCTTTGAAAAGTGGCTGGTGCGTTGCATAAACCGAATGCCATTCTTCTATAAGCAAATGTACCGAAAGGACATGTGAAGGTAGTCTTTTCTTGATCCTCAGGTGCTATGGCAATTTGATTGTATCCACTATACCCATCTAAGAAGCAGTAATAACTGTGACCGGCTAACCTCTCTAGCATTTGATCAATGAATGGCAGAGGAAAATGATCTTTTCTAGTTACTTTGTTCAGTTTCTGGTAATCAATGCATACTCTCCAACCTGTTGTTTTTCTCGTAGGTATGAGCTCCTCATTTTCATTTTTTACAACGGTAATCCCACTCTTTTTAGGAACAACTTGGACCGGACTCACCCATTCACTATCCGATATAGGGTAGATGATGCCAACATCTAATAGCTTTAATACCTCGGCTTTTACTACCTCTTTCATGTGTGGGTTAAGTCTTCTTTGAGCATCTCGAGTGGGTCTTGCTTCTTCTTTAAGGTAAATATTATGCATGCATTTTGCTAGACTTATCCCCTTAATGTCAGCAATGGTCCACCCAATGGCAGATCTATGCTCCCTAAGAACTCTTAACAGCTTTCCTTTTTCTCCACTACTCAAGTTAGCAGCTACAATCATAGGTAAGGTCTTCCTTTCTCCCAAGTAGGCATATGTTAAATGTTCGGGTAGCTACTTTAGTTCCAATCCTGGTTCCTGGACAATTGATAGAAGAATAGCAATATTAGTGGCTATGAGAGATTCAAATAGAGGAGGATACTTACTGGAGTATTTTGGAGAGGTCTCAAGGAGGTGTACAGCTGTGATGATGTCACTATCAAAATCTTCATATTCTTGCTCAATATCCACTTCCGTGATGCTATGGGTGACGATAGTCTCCAATGGATCAAGTTATTGGACCTGAAAAGCTTGCTCAACAAAGTTTTGTATCATACAAACATTAAAGCATTCAAAGTCATCTTGAGGAAGTTTCATTGCACAAATATTTTAAACTCTATTTTCTCACCATTGATTTTCATACTCACTATTCTCTTCTTCACACAAATCTTAGTGTCGGCAGTTCTCATGAAGGGTCTCCCTAATATGATAGGCAAAGGTAATGGCATAGGGCATTCCTCCATGTCTAGTACAATGAAATTAGCAGGTAAGATGAACTCGCCAACCTTTACTAAGACGTCCTCAAGAATACCCCTAGGTCTTTTAATACTCCCATATGCCAATTGTAAAGTAATAGAAGTTGGGTGTAGCTCCCCCAAACCTAGGATTTCGAATACCGTGTAAGGTAGTAAGTTTACCCCCGCTCCTAAGTCTAGTAATGCTTTGTCAAATAGCTGATCACCTATTCGACAGGGAATAGTAAAACTACCCGGGTCTTTCAGTTTTGGTGGGAGTTTTCTTAGTAGGACAGCACTTACTTCTTCCATTAATGCTACAGTCTCATGTTCTTGAAATTTTCTTTTATGAGTGCAACAATCTTTCAAGAACTTAGCATAGGCAGGAATTTGTTTAATGGCATCTAACAAAGGAATATTAATCTCTACTTTCCACAAGGTTTCAAAAATATCAATTAGTTTGTTGTCTTTCTTTTGTTTTACTAACCTTTGCAGGAAGGCTGGTGCATTCACCTTCTCTGTCTCACTTACCCTTGATGCCGATGGGGTTTCTTTGAATGCTACTGCAGACTTATCGGACCCTATTACTTTTCAATTTCTCAAAGTTGTGACAGCCTTTAGTTGTTGATGCCCCCCAAGGTTGGGTAGTGTTTGAGCCGGGAGCTCTCTCTGCTTTCTGCCACTGAGCTCCTTAACTAGTTGTCCCATTTGTACCTCTAGTCTTTGAATTGCTTGCTCATGTGCCGCAGTGGTCTATTTCTACTGAGTCATGAATTGTTCTTGTGACGTCATAAATTGCTGCTGCTGAGTGGCCATTTGTCTCACAAGACTTTCGAGGTCGTTTTTCTTTGGTTCAGGAACAGTTTAGGCTGCTGGTTGGAAGTTTATGTGCTGCCCTTGACTGTTTTGATTGTTGCTCCATGAGAAATTTGGGTGGTTTCGCCATCCAGGGTTGTAAGTATTGGCATATGGGTTGTTCTTCGGTGGATAGTTGTTAGGCCCCACGTAATTTGCTTGTTCCGGATCTGCAGATGAGTACAAAGGACACGTATCAGTATTATGGTCGTATTGGGAACATATTGTACATACCTGGAGTGGGGTGGATGGTAGGCTAGATGAGGTATTTTGAGTAGTCATGGCTTTTACAATCATATCTAGCCTCGTATCTAGCTTTCTCTCCAAAGCAGCTATTTGGGCAGAGGGTCCACTATTCAGAGTAACCTCATACATACCTTTGCTCTTGACTCCTTGTCTACCTCTAGAGGAGAACTGTTGAGTGTGTTCACTGAGGGTTTCGAAGAGTTCCATCGCTTCTTCGCTGCTTTTCTCCATCAACACTCTTCCACAACTTGAATCAACATTACTTTTGTTAGTGTCATTTAAACCTTCATAAAAGGCTTGTACCAATTCATCTTGAGACAGATTGTGGTGTGGCTATTTGAGTAGTAGCTTGTTGAAGTGTCCCTGATTACACCTAAAGTATAACACGGTTATTGTAGTACGGCTTTGGGGTGTCGATTCCACAAGGAAACAAATTAAGTACAAAGGAAAATGTGTGAACCTTAAAATGAACGATAAAAGTTAAACTCAAGATTTTTGAGCTTTGATGGTGAAATAATGTAAAAGAAAATTGCGTAAATGTAAATGAAATATAAATGAGAAATAACAAGGTTCCAGGAATCCTCCTTAGGTTTGTTCCCTATTTTCACTCTTGATTCAATTGATTTTATCACGATTGCAAGTTTCAACTCCCAAACAAGCAATCGGAATATATTCAATCAAGCACATTTACAACTCTTATATAATTGCTACGAATTAATCATTGATTTCGGTTCATGCACACATGACCGATCTTAAAGATTATCAAGAAACGACAATATATCTTAAAAGACAATATCACAGTAATGGACAATCAATAAGATAAATCTACTGGAATCAATCACATCCAAGCAACCTCAATGGAGGAGAAGGATGCAATCACCAGATTAAGAGAGTCTAAAAGAAGAAGAATAAAAAGTACATCTATCACATGAACTCAAATCTTCTTACTTAATCAATGAATAATTCATAAACAATATTTAACAATAAATCTATACAACTGAATCAAGAACAGGAAATAAAGAACAAGAAATCCCTAAAGATTCATCCCTTTCCCTTGTAAAATGATTAGTTAGCCATGGAAATCAAGGTGGAAGAAAAATAAGGATGCTCTCCCCTTGATTTGGCCATGGAATTCAAGGTGGATGAACAATATGGATGTTCTCCCCTTGATTTGCAACCAAAGAAAACTTAGAAATAAAATGGAAAAATGCTGGATTTGGATCCCTTGAATCCTCTCTTTTTTCTCTCTTCCTTGCTTTCTCTCTTCAATGCCCAGCTGCACACTCCATAAAGATATATTTATAGAGCATGAGGGGGTGTTTTGGTCTTGGAGAATGTCATTTGCTCGCCCTAATCCGGTCAAGAGGCGAGTGGGCCGTGCTGTGCGCCTGGGCCTGCTGTGCGTCTAGGCCTGCTGTGCTGGCCTGAACTGTTTCCACTAAAACTGCCATAACTTTCTCTAGAAAAATCATTTTTATGAACCGTAAAATTCTCCAGAAAATAGAGTTCCAGATCTTTCTAAGAATATATGGCTCATCATCAGGTTCTTCCATCAATACAGTTTAATCTGCAAATATGATTGATCTGTGCGGGAAATTCTGGCAATTCAGTGAAACTCCTTCAGCTTGTATGCAGAAGTGCACACACTAGTGTGCCTACCCTTAACTTGCTCCAAAGTGATGCACACACTTGTGTGCAGTCTTTTAGCTTACTTTACTTTATTACTCCAGCCTTGGTTTAGACTTTAACCATCTTTGAATCATGTTTGGACATGTCTAAACCTTGGACAAAAACGAGCACCGACACCCAAGATCTTTTGGTGCTTTAAACATGGATCGCTTTATTATCTCTTTTGAACTCAAAGCACCTGAAAATGCATCGAATTAAGTCAATGATTTATGAATATCACTTTAGAGTTATCAACATGTAAAAGTGTGATTATGACCGAGATCAACCCTAAAATGTTAATAATTAAGTATTGTTTAGATGCATTTTATGACTCTCATCAGTCCCCATGCTTCGAAGAAGAGGTCTCCATCTTTTTGTTGGAAGGACTCGATCTCCTTCCTCATTTGCCTCGTCTTTTGGGCTGGGAAAAACTTCCTCAAGAACTTTGTTGCCAACTCATCCCAAGTGTGGATGGAAACTGCAGGCAAAGAATTATACCATAGTTTAGCATTATCTTTCAAGGAAAAAGGGAACAGAATTAACCTTATTCCTTCTTGGTCTAGGCCTTGTATGTGCTGGAACTTGCAAAGATCAAAAAATTCTTAGAGGTGCAAGTGCGGATCTTCATTAGGAGTTCCCCTAAAATGAGTCAAAACATTCAATATTTGCGGAGATATGTAATAGTTTCCCGCCGCCTCAGGTTGATATGCAATGCATGATGGTTGATCAATGTTCCTTGGGATGAAGGATTGCTTCATCGGTACTTGTGCAGGTGGTTGCTAGTTTTCGAGCTGTTCCGCCATTGGTGTTTCATTCTCGACTTCTTCTTCGTTCTCCTCGAAGTTATCCCTAAGCCTTTGTCGGATGGTCCGTTCAAGCTCGGGATCAAGGGGAAAGAATGTTGGATGTCGGGATCGGAGTCTGTGCATAAATCAGGTCAAACCAGTTTCAGTGCAGCAGTTCACTATGCTGCTCGAGTAACTCTCTGTCCTATTTGCGCTCGATCGCATACTGTGCGCACGCAGCGCGCACATTGCACGCACACTGCGCGCACAGCTGCGATCGATCGCAAGTATCACAGAAGGTGTGATCTAGGGTTTGATGCCTAAAACAGAAAGCAACTCGATTAGGTTTTGATGAAAAATAAAAATAAAGATGGTAAATATAAAATAATAATAATGATTAAACGAAAGTATTTCTAAAAGAAAATTTAGCGCAATCCCTGGCAACGGTGCCAAAAACTTGTTGGACGATTATATACCTAAATAATTATGCAGATAATCGCACTAGTTTTACTTGCAAGTGCACAAGGTTGACAGTGTAGTGTAGTGTGCGAAAGCAAGATCATCTCCACAGGGATTGGTAAAGTTCAGTTTTTAAAATTAGTTTCTTTAAAGTAACAAAAAATAAAATAACTGTTGAATGTGAGTGATAATAATAAAGACATAGGGCTTTGATATCCACCACTAGTCATACTTTCCCAATTGTATAATGTATCAGTGCACTAGCCTTATCATGTATAGCTACTGGTTGCCAACCTAAAGGCATGGTATCTACTCCTTAAGCTATTGATCTCCCTAAGCAACGAGTTAGGCATGGTATCTACTCTAACTCTTTTCTTCCTTAAGGGATTCAGCATGGTATCTGCTTGAGTTGTTCCTTAAGAAAGCATAAGTACTATGGAAATCGACAACTACATGAGACCTAGGGCATGGTATCTACTCCTGGTTTCCCATGTTGATTAACCCGGGTATCTGGATAAGATATCCCTCGTTACTAATGTTAGACCCAAGACTCGATCATCTAAATTGATCTAACTAACAGGTCCATACCACATGCATACGCTGGCCATACACACATATAAGATGAATTTAAATAAGCACAGGCATTAATCAAATTAAGCAACATAATAAAGGCTATTGGCAAAGATTTATCAATGAATAAATATATGAGAAAGCATAACTAGGGCTTCAATCGAGCCCTATAAGAAAGTTAGTTACACATGCTGTCTAAAATAAACATCATATATAAACTAAGCATGAAATATAAAACCCGAAGAATACTAGGGAGACGGGTTGTCAATCCTCTCCAAAGCCTAAAACTTCGAGCTTAAGCAAAAGATAAAAGTGATCTCTAAGAGATGGTGAATTGTGTATGCTTTATAGGTATATTTATAGGCTTTAGTAGTCCTAGAAGGTGCAGGAAACCCTAGACTTCCTAAACCGTAAAAACTCTCTTATTTCCAAAATAGGGTTCTGTAGTTTACTATTCACGCCCGTACATGTGCACTCGATATCACATGTCTTGCGCTCGATCGCAGTGTGCGCTCGATCTTTCTTGTGTGCGCACGATCGCAATGTGCGCTCGATCGCATTGCATGGCGCGATCGATTGCAGCTTGACCAGAGACTGCTCTAGGATTTCCAGGCTTCTTCTTTTAAGTGCCAAAACTGCTTCTTTTCTTCCAAGACCCTATAAACACATGTAAAACACACAAATGAAGTAAAATGGACTAAAATAACATAACTGTGGACCTAATAAATGTAAATAAGGGGGCTTAAATATGAATATTTAAGCACCTATCACCACCTCACCGAGCAAAGGAAAACAAGCCCATATACCCCAACACTTGCCCTGTTAAGAATAAAGTAGAGGAAAAATAAACAAACATAGAAAATTTATGTGGTTCGGAGCTAAAACTCCTACATCTACATCCACGGGCGATGGTAAGTGATTCCACTATAATCAAAATTAGAGTACAAATCAAAAGAGATAGAACTCCCTAAGCCCAAATCCCCAAATACACTAAAATCTAGGCTACCATAAATTTAATTGGGAAAATACAATAGCTTAGAAGAAAAGAAGTATTAACCATCCAAAGAGATATGTTTGTTGTATAGCTCTGTTTGTTGTAGCTTTCTCTCTCTGATGCTCTGTTGTAGCTTCCTCTTTATTATTGAAAGAATAGAAATATGCTCACATATATAGGCTAAATTAAGGAGAATCCTTCTTCTACTTAATTTTGTATTCCTTGTCCTACTAGTACCAAAATAGCCACATTTGTTTTTTAATTCTTTCTTTCACTATTGCAATTTGTACTCTTGCATGATAACGTTACAATTAAAAGAAGAATGAGCGTGCTTTTACTCCAAAATTACAAGCCATATCTAAGAAATCTCCACCTTAGCTTGAATTCAATACAAGAAAAATGGGTATCACCGATGGGTATCACCGAGGGGAAGACGTCGTCGGTGATACCCTTTCTACTGTCGGTGATAGTTATCTTCGACGGACGCCTATTGGTGATAAGCCATCGGACATAACCTCCTTGGTGATACAACTTTTCTCTGACGGCTTTAATGACAGACAGGCTGTCGGTGATGTCTCTTCCCAAAAATTAAATTTTTGTTGTTTTTAATAAATACAAATTAAAAATTACTTATTAACGATGGATTATTCCGTCGGTGATAACAGTTTTCCAGAAAAAATAAAGACCTATCACCGACGAATTATTCCGTCGTTGATACTAGTTTTCCGGGAAAAATCAAGCAGTATCACCGAAGAATTTATTCCATCTCCAAGACTTCGAGGAGTTTGATCCAAGTCATCCTCCTCGGACACATCTTCACAACTCCGAGGAGTTTGATCCAAGTCATTCTCCTTGGACCCATCTCCAAGACTCTGAGGAGTTCGATCCCAAGCATCCTCCTTAGACCCATCTACAAGACTTCGAGGAGTTTGATCCAAGTCTTTCTCCTCAAACCCATCTCCAAGACTCCGAGGAGTTTGATCCAAGTCATCCTCATTGGACACATCTCCACAACTCCTAGGAGTTTGATCCAAGTCATTCTCCTCAGACCCATCTCCAAGACTCCGAGGAGTTTGATCCCAAGCATCCTCCTCGGACCCATCTCTAAGACTCCGAGGAGCTCGACCTCATTAATCCTCCTCGGACCCATCTCCAAGACTCCGAGGAGTTTGATCCAAGTCATCCTCATTGGACACATCTCCACAACTCCGAGGAGTTTGATCTAAGTCATTCTCCTTAGACCCATCTCCAAGATACCGAGGAGTTCAATCCCAAGCATCCTTCTCGGACACATCTTCAAGACTATGAAGAGTTTTATCCAAGTCATCCTCCTTGGAAACATCTCCACAACTCCGAGGAGTTTGATCCAAGTTATTCTCCTCGAACCAATCTCCAAGACTCCGAGGAGTTCGATCCCAAGCATCCTTCTCGGACCCATCTCCAAGAGTCCGAGAAGTTCGATCAAAGTCATTCCCCTTGGACCTTTACTCTTTATTGGTGCTGATGTGCACAATGGTGCACATTGCCGAGTCGCGCAACACCATGTCGCACACTTAGGAGTTTCGAGTGCACACTAGTGCATAGTGTTGAGCCACGCAACACCATATGACACACTTCAGAATTTCGAGCGGACACTGGCGCACGTCCCCTCTGAGTTCAAGCATCAATGGTGCATGTCCCCTTTGAGCTTGGGCAATAGTGCGCACACCACCTCCAAGGCTAAGCATTAGTGCGCATGCCCTCTTCGAGCATCGACATCAGTACGTATGCCACCTTCGAGGTCAATCATCAGTGCACACTCCCCCTCCAAGCCCTGGCATCAGTGCATACGCACCGTTGGACCTTTACTCCTTGTTTGTGCCAAGGTGCATATTGGTGCACACTGTCAAACCGCAAACACCATGTCACACACTTCAGAGTTTCGAGCGCACACTGGTGCACACTACCAAGTCGCGTGACACCATGTCACACACTTCAGAGTTTTGAGTGCACACTACCGAGCCACAAGACACCATGTCGCACACTTTGGAATTTCGAGGGCACACTAGCACACATTCCTTCTGAGCCTGGGCATTAGTGCGCATGCCACCTTCGAGGCTGAGTATCAGTGTGTACTCCCCCTCCAAGCTCGAGTATCAGTGCGCTCGCCCCCTTCGAGCCCTAGTATCAGTGTGCATGCCACCTCCAAGGCCGAGCATCAGTGCACACGTCGCTTTCGAGCTCAAGCATTAGTGTTCATCCCCTTTAGCCAGAGCCTCAATGAGTACGCCGCCTCCGAGCACAAGTATCAATACTCACACTCCCTCCGAGACCGAGCATGCGCACACCATCTTTGAGCACAAGCATCAATGCACATACACGTTTTTGAGTCCGAGAACTGTGCACATGCACACTGTCGAGACCAAAATCGGCCATCTTTAAGCCTTGGCCACCGCACGTCGAGCACAACAAGCCTTGGCTACATCATGCAAAGTATCTCAAGCCTCGGTTACCATACGCTGAGCATGACAGACCAAACCTTGGCCACATCATGCCAAGTATCTCAAGCCTCGGCTACCACACGTTGAGGACGACAGACCGAGCCTTGGTCATATCATGCCAAGCATCTCAAGCCTCGGCTACCACACGTCGAGCACGATAGACTGAGCCTTGGCCACATCATGCCAAGCATCTTAAGCCTCGGTTACCACATGTCGAGCCCGAGAGACCGAGCCTTTGCCCCTTCATGGCAAGCATCTCATGCCTCAGCTACCACACGCCAAGCACTACAAACCAAACCTTGGCAACATCATGCCAAACATATCAAGCCTCGACTACCACACGCCAAGCAGACCAAGCCTTGGTCACATCATGCCAAGCATCTCAAGCCTCGACTACCACATGCCAAACATGAGAGACCAAGCCTTGGCCATATCATGCCAAACACCTCAAGCCTCAGTGTCAGCTACCACATGTCGAACACGACACACCAAGCCTCGGCTACATCATGCAAAGAATCTCAAACCTCGATTATCACACACTGAGCATGACACACTAAGCCTTGGCCACATCATGCCAAGCATCTCAAGTCTCGGCTACCACACGCCGAACACGACACACCAAGCCTTGGTCACATCATACCAAGCACGCATTTCACAAACTACTTCCTCAACTACATAACCGCACTCAAGGAAATTGGGGCATTTGATGTAGGGGAAAATTCCCTCTCCAATTATATTATGACATGTGGCAACTTTCAAGGGAAAAAAGTAATTAAACGATCTAAAAAGATCAACCAATCAAATCTCCACACTTAGCAAGGGGAATTACGGTAATTTTATACCAAGGGGTGTTACGGTAATCTCACGCCAATGTCTCAGTACTACTACAACACTCCAATTTATAGATAAACTATTATTCAAGTCCAACATGTGTATAACTCCAATCTTTTCTAAGAGGGATGTTATTCCTATCACAACACTAAAATCATTCTCCTAATCAAACTTTGCTCCGACACACTATAAGACTAGCACTTTGTGTGCAGTTTAGCTCTCCCTAATATCCTCGACCTTTTAATTTCTCTATATTCTTTTTATATATAGTTCTCTATCCTAATAATTAATGCATGAGATAATGTAGAGCTCTGTACCTTAAAAACGAATATTTTAATTTTGGTGTCTAGTTTCGACACATTTCAGTGTTTGAAATTCTTTTTATTACTATTATTATTTTTACAGCTCTCATAATTAAAAGGTAGATACAATTCAATACTAACAGCTCTTGATTTCACACAGCTCTCCTTATTTCTCCAAAAGCCATAAATCAACTTAGGCATCGGAGAGTCCCCCCGGAGGCACACCCTTTCCAGTCCTCCTTAGACTTTTAGGTTTTCTCTTTATTTAGTATATACAGGTTTCGCTCCCCGGCTGTCCTAATTCTCGATATATTTTAGGCATCAACAATGCGAAAGAATTTTTTGTATTATTTATTATTTATTATTTATAAAAAAAACCTCATTTGTGTCTATGTAGCACGATTCCATTTGTTAACAAATCGAAATGCATCCTTTTGATGTGCTTTTAATTTAGCCTTATTTTTATTTTGTGATGGATATGTAATTATTGAGGATTATCATAAACGAATTGAACAGCTTAGAATTTTTTATTTTTAAAAGTCCATTCACAATATAAAAAACGTTGTACTACAAATTAAGAGTCCATCAACAAAATCATTGTGAACAACTAAAATAGACAAGAAAATGTCCAGTCACTCTAGAAAGATAGATTTTGCTATCTTACACACAAGGGTTGAAAAAACAATGTTGTCCGTAATTTATGGGATCAATTAAATTGACAAAATTGTCATTTTAGTAATCGAAAGGTTTCCGCATGTTTTGAACTTCAAATTCACATCATTTTCATTGTTTTCATTAAAAAAAAATTACAATTTTTTATCATTTGAATACGTTGAGTCATTTTAAAATTTTAATAAAATAATATTAATTAAATAATAAAAATAAAAATAATTTAGATTAATTATTTTTTTATCAAAGTTTAATACTTTACTAACTCTCTATAGTGTGATAATTATAATTTTATAAATATTAATATACATTTATATATAAATTATATGAATTATAACATATATTTTTATATTGTTGTAACTTGTAGGTGATTAATTAATAGTTTGTAATTATTATTAAACTAGATAACATATATTATATATTTATGAAGTGTAATAATGTCACTACAAAAACACTACTTTAATGGTTATGACCTATGACACTCATTAGGTTATGGGTTTGAGCCTTTAATTTACATTTTTCCTAAATTTTAAGCTTTTTAAAAATCTTATCGAGGCAGACGCCCGGGGTATAATTTTTGCGCTCCGAAAAAAAAACACCTAACTTCAGGCATCTAGAGACGTTTTTGCTTTGCCTCGCCCTTGAGTGCATCGCGAACGAATCTCAAAAACGCCTATAAAAACACCTATCAGAATTATTTATTTTTACATGTCCATTCACAATATGAAAAATGTTGTTGTACAAATTAAGAGTCCCTGTTCAACAAAAACATTGTGAACAACTAAGATATACAAGAAAATGTCCAATCACGCATAAAAGACAAGAAAATGTCGAATCACTCATGAAAAATAGATTTTGCTAGATTTTGCTGGTGTGGTAAATGTGGCTAGCAGCCTATTGTTACAGTAGAACAAAGCATGTTTTTAGCTAACTTCAACTCTTCATCTAAGTTCTTGGTGTGAACTTGTTACAGTCTTTCATCACCTTGCAACTCTTTCATCACCTTGCTTGATCTTTTGGAGAGTAGAGCAAGCCTAGTCCACTCTTCTCGTGAATTGCGTCCAGTGTCATCAACGATTAGGGTTGCTCATCCAATTAAATATAAAAACCAATCACATGAATATAATAAATCATCAACCGTTTAACAAAAAATCATGAACACGGTAATGGAAACAAAATATTTGATCGGTATTTCATTTTTTATGCTTTGCAATAATTTTTAATTTTTATTATATTTTCCTTTCTTGACTGGATTTATTTATTATATATTATATTTTAAAATAATAAAAAAATTCCACAAAAAAAACATACTATCAACATTTCAAAACTTATGCAGATCGGTCTATCTAACATTTTCATCCATGGAAACATTGAATTAAAAGATACAAAAATATCTTTTCATGCATTTAATATTTTAATGAAATGCTTATGCATTTGAATTTATGTGGAATTTGATTAACCCCGGGTGTCTTTAAAAAATTTATTTAAAAAATTATTTTACAAGTGATACAACGTTTGATTTGAATTTTCAAATATACCCTATGTATAATTTATATACACAGTTATAAATAAAAATATATATGCAAATCAATTACATAGCTCATATAACCCACTGTATAACTATTATGATGTTAATGACATATCTCACGTTTTCATCATTTCTACAGTTAATTTAGAGAAACTATCTTACTTTGTCCTCTTAAAAAACAAAATTTTAGAGAAACAGATATCAAGGTGAAATATATAAAAGTATCACTTCTACTGAATGATTGTGGATCACACAATTGATATCCATTGAATATAGACACAAGGGTTGAAAAAACAATGTTGACCATTTCCTATCTTACTTCTCCTCAAATTCCATTCTCTAAAACACAAGTTTTTTTTTTTTACGTTGTCCCAAATTTTTTTAGAGAAACTGATATCAAAGTGAAATACATAAAAGCAACAAGAACTTATTTCAAACTGTGCAAATAATATTACTTCTCAAGTTTTTCTAGAAACAGATCTGTTTCTGGGTAGTATTCTTTTCTTACCCCTTCAACAGGTTAAGAGCTTTCTACATTTTACTCATGATGACTTTGAAGGTTATTCTTAAATAATATTTTATTAATTTACAAAATGTTTTGTATTCACAAATCCGTTTTATTTTGTACTTTTTAAAAGCATTTCAAACAGGTTGAGTAAGTTTTAACAGGAAAAAAATCAATAAAATATTTTAAAAACTAATTGTTATCATCGAGGGATATCCCTCGGTAATAGTAATTTTTAAGGAAAAATATTTTTTTAATTTTTATTTAAAAAAAACGCTATTATCGATGGATCTATCACTCGGTAATAATATTTTTCAATTCTTTATTCTTTTAAAAGAAATACTATTACTGATGGTTGAATCCATGGGTAATAATTTTTTTAAAAAAAATTAAAAAATTGAAAAATTATTGATCCAATCAATTGAATGATTCATCCGATCGTTGATAACCATTAGCGAGGGTAGAAAGACTTTAACCGACAGAAAAAAAAAAAATCCATTTGTGATGAGCTGTTTCCTTGTAGTGTTGGTACATAAAAATAATATTATTAATTATATTATATCAAGTGCCTGTAAAAATATAAGATATAAAAATCATCACGGAATATTAACTTAAGCTTAATAAAAATTACTACAAATCAAGTTTTAAATACAATTAATTGATAAATAATCATTCATAAGAGTTAAAACACATTAATTAAGAGTGAGAATGCATATTTCAAAAATTATTGAAAACAACAGTGCCTTCAAAATATTTTATATATAATAATATATAATTATCTCATTTTCTCTTTCATGTATGTTTCTTGAATAAGTTCTAAAAAATTGAAAATGAACCAAAAAACAAAAAAGTTTTCATCTTACATTGAAAAAGATGTGTCTAAGTTAGTTGTGTAATCAATCATATAAGTGAATTTTTACCAATAAAGTTTCAAAATAAAGGAGGGCTATAACGTAATTTATGGATAAATTAGTTGACAAAATTGTCATTTTACTCTACAGATAATTAGAAATACAGTACTATCCATGTGGATCACATTTTTGTGATCCTTTGGTATTGATCATCTATGTCTATAAATACTAAACCAATAACAATTGCTACACTATACGATTTCACTTCAATAACCCAAAACTCACAAATCTAGGAAACCAAAATGTCTGATCAAGTTGCAGCTCCAGCTCCATCTCAAACCACCAATCGTCGCTCAGCAAATTATCATCCCAGCCTTTGGGGTGAACATTTTCTTTCATATGCATCTAATTTAATCATGGTAATTAAATTGCAACTTTTGGCCACTCTACATGATGAGGAACCTCTCTCTCTCTCTCTCTCTCTCTATATATATATATATATATTCTGTGAGGGAATATATATAGAAAAAAAGTTGATCACATATTTTTGCTATAGCTAGCATTGCATCCCTTATAATTTTGTCTATCTTGGGTAGGAAACTGATGACGAAATAGAGCATCAAAAATTGAAGGATAAAGTTGAGAGAATGCTAATGGCTGTGGTAGATGACAACCTTTCAAAGAAACTTGACATGATTGATGCAATTCAACGCTTAGGCCTATCTTACCATTTTGAAAGTGAGATTGATCAATTGGTGAAACAAATTTATGAGACCCAAAACGAACGAGACACTGAAAAGGAAAT
The DNA here is from genome assembly GCA_023935145.1 of Bretschneidera sinensis. Taxonomy (NCBI): domain Eukaryota; kingdom Viridiplantae; phylum Streptophyta; class Magnoliopsida; order Brassicales; family Akaniaceae; genus Bretschneidera; species Bretschneidera sinensis. The sequence continues at coordinate 25,338,616 of CM043703.1, forward strand.
CTGTGACAATGACCTTCATACATTTTCTCTCCAATTTCGGTTCATTAGACAACAAAGTTATAAAACTTCAAGTGGTATGTTCATAACTCATAATTATTTGTTCCTTATTACATTTGTATGATTAGCTCTCTTATCCCTCTATTTGCACAATAAAAATTCAAGCAGATGTGTTTAACAAGTTCAAAGACAATGAAAGAGGCTTCAAGAAATCTCTTATCAGCGATGTTAGAGGAATGCTAAGTTTGTATGAAGCAACACATTTGAGGGTTCACAGGGAAGATATACTAGAGGAAGCACTTTCTTTCACTACTACTCACCTTGAATCCATGGCTTTAACCCAATTAAGCCCACACCTTGCTGCCCAAATTACTCATGCCTTGAAGTAACCACTCTACATGGGCATACAAAGGGTAGAGGCAAGGCATTACATCTCTATCTATGAAGAGGATGCTTCACATAATGAAACTTCATTATCATTTGCAAAGTTAGATTTTAACATTTTAATGAAATTCCACCAGAAAGAACTCAGTGAAATTTCAAGGTTAGTAAAAATTTCAAGCTTATAATCTTCAATACAATTTAATTAATTAGTCTAAACATATAAATAGATGATGTTTAATTATGGTAATTATTAGGTGGTGGAAAGATTTAGACTTTGCAAACAAGCTACCTTTTGCTAGAGACAGAGTGGTAGAATGCTATTTTTGGATATTAGCGGTATACTTCGAGCCGAAATATTCACCGGCTAGAATGATACTAACCAAAGTGTTCGCTATGACTTCCATTATTGATGACGTGTATGATTTGTATGGAACAATTGAAGAACTTGAGCTCTTCACCAATGCAATTAAATGGTATTCAATCAGAAAAATAAACTTCCTCTACTTTTTTCACTCTATACTAAAAGATTATTTTTGTATTCTTATTCTTATGATTTGGTTTACCTTACTTTTCAGGTGGGATATTAATGCCATTGAACAATTGCCAGAGTACATGAAAGTGGTTTACAAGGCACTCTTAGATGTTTATGCTGAAATTGAGGAAAAAATGGCTAATGAAGGAAAATTATACACACTCTTATGCTAAAGAAGAGGTGAGTTTCCTTTAATAATTTGCTCTTTAAATAATAGTAATATATTATTGATAAATAAAAATAGTAATCGTGAGTTTCAACTAGCTTAATTGATAGAATCACTTAAGATCACACAGACTTGTACTCATGCAGCTAATTAATTTGATTTCCTCTGGACCAGTATCACTTGCTACACCATCACCAATCTTAAATCCATCACCACCAGTACCTCCTACTCGTCCTCCACTACCACCGCGTTCTTTTCTAGTTTCTTCGACTTCTTTGTCTTCCCTTTCTTCTCTATATACCAGTACCACCAGATCAGGCCAAGGAAAAATTGAAGTTTCTTGGCACAATTGCGATAAACTCTTGCAGAAATTGTGGACTCATCTGCTGATGATTCTACTCCATTGAAGGAACAAAAACTGACTCTTAAGAGACCGAGGCTTTGACCTCACAGATAGTGTAGAAGAACAATCGACTCACACTCTCTGACCAGCCGAGATCAACAAACATTGTTCCTCAAAAAGCAACTAAAAGGCATACTGCAAAAAACCTTCAAGAACTGCTCTTGAGGCTCTTCCCCCTAAGATAAGACCCCAGACTAACAGACACCCTCTGCTTCATAAACAAAACAAGCAGAAAGCCCTTCCATCAGCCCTACTAACAGCAGCAAATTCCACCAAACCAGCAAAACAGAAAAAGCAATAACAGCAGAATTTTATTTTCAAAAAAGCTTCTCTAAATTCTTTTATCGATCAATTGCCCTGCATAAACCCAATCAAAACAAACCTCTCCTGATAAAAATGGAAATTGAGCCAATAAAACCCAGTTTCGCCTTCTAGTCATCTCAATACCAACATAATCCACTCACTAAGCATAATATTTGGATATATACAAATATATTCAAAGCCGAGTAAGCAACAAAGTTTAAAGGCTCAAAATGATCCATTATATAAAACTTCAAACTCATTTAAAGTTAGATAAGACCTTTGAAACATTTCAACTTAAATAATTTTTTCTATACTTTTACTTGATCTATCACGTTCTACCCTTTGGAATTTAACATTTTTCAAAGCATGTACCAATAACACAATAAAGAAGATCACAAATAACAACAAAAAATAACGATAATCATAATATTACACCAATGATTTTTACTTTCATGAATCAAAATTCTCCACAATCAAATTTTCATCTCAGAAAAATATATATGTTGATAAATAAACAAAAAAAAATCTCAAAATATCATCTTTTCTTTATCCAATTAAGTATGATACTTTTGGATGATTTGGATACATGAAAATAAAATTTGAAGTAGATTAATATTATAAACTAAGTCCTTTCAAAATATTAGTATAAAATAACTAAGAGACAAATTTTTACTTAAAAAACTAAAAGGCTAACTTTTAATATTTACAATGAATTGATATGTTCTGTAAGTGAGGATCAAAGAGAATGTTATACAATATCTTGGGAGTTGGTATTCAATTGTTACAACCATTAATACATAAGTCATAAATAAAAAGGGAAAAATTGATTAATCAATATAATATCATTTACAAGGCAATGACTCTACCCTAGTATTCATTTGCAAATATCTTTTTTATAATTCATTTGCAAATATTTTTTAACTACTAATTAACGTGGCCGTCTACATGGCTCAACCACAATTGAGAGATTACTCCTTTTATGTGTGTGTATATATATATATATATATAACTTGGTTTCTCAGATGAAGAATCAAGTTAAAACTTACTTTATTGAAGCAAAATGGTTCCACGTTCAATATGTATCGACACTCGATGAGTACATGCATGTTGCATTAGTAAACTCTGGCTACAAAATGCTGCAAATCACGTCGTTGGTTGGAATGGGAGATATTGTAACCAAAGATGCCTTTGAGTGGTTACTCAGTCACCCTAAGATGGTTACTGCTTCTTTAATAATTTCCAGACTCGTGAATGACATAGTATCTCATAAGGTACTAACCTGTTTCACTACAAGAACTTTTATTCCTTCATTTTTTTTTTGTTTAACCAATGTAATATGGTTAATTTGCATTTAAATTTTATTTTTCTACATGCATATATAGTTTGAGCAAGAAAGAGGGCATGTAGCTTCAAGTATCGAATGTTACATCAAGTATCGAATGTTACATGAAACAGTATAACGCCACAGAACAAGAAGCAGTTGACGAATTTTGCAAACAGATTACAGAAGCATGGAAGGATATAAATGAGGAATGTCTCTACCCAATTTCAGTCCCTATGCCAATTCTCGTGCGAGTTCTGAATTTCACACGTGTAATAGATGTCTTTTACAAAGATATCGATGGTTACACACATGTTGACATTGAGCTCAAAGATTTCATAACTTTTGTGCTCATTGACCCTGTTTCTATACGAGGTCGATCAGATTTAGTTGTTTGCTTGGACCATTAAAATAAATTTAGACTACAAGTTTACCAACTATGAAATTTGTGGTTTCTAAATAAAGTGTGTTGAACACAATTTAAAGTTCATTTTTGTTGTTTGTTCACCTTGCAAATTAATGTGGTTCTGAAGGGGGTGTTTCTTGTAATTATGTCTTTATTTAAGGTTCATGGTATTGTGACCTTTGTTCCGAGTTAAAATCAATAAACTTTTATCACCTCTCATATTGAGTTAATTTAAATTAAGAAAAAACTACTGTAATCCCACTTAGGTCTGGGGTAATGTACATTTATCACACTATGGTTTGCAAACCTACGTAAATCTCATTTGATCAATTTTGATTGTTAATTTCTATCGAAAAACATAAGATAATTAAATTGTCCACATATAATAATCAATTCTCTCTCTCCTTTATTGTGTGAGTAATTCTATTCACATTTAATTTCTCTGTCTTCTCATCTCTCTCCTCAGTATAGAAAACCCAAACTAATATCCCTATATTCAATCAAATAATCAAACTTCTTCAGCATGACTGCACAGACAGTTTTGGCAACTGCAGCAATCCATCATAGGCTCTCTCTTATTTTTTTCTCTTTTTTCTCTCCCTCACGTCTTGATTTTCAGTTTTTTTTTTTGAACCATTTTCATTTCTTCTTTTTTCTCAATGATAATAGTTTTACTTCAAAAAGTCTAGTGTTAGTCTTAAACTTGCCTCTTTGCCATTTACGCATGTCTTGATCTACTCATTTAATTTAACAAAAATTTAGATTAAATTATATGCGAGGACTTCAACAAAAGGATCCCGTCGCAATTAGGTGTTATCAGCGGGAGAATGGCTCTAATTTTCAGTCGCAGAAAATCTAAATGTAACCCAGCCCAATCACTCGTGTACACCCTTAACTAAAGCTAACAAAAAATGTTTCTGGTTAGGTCGTTATTCAAAGTGTAATATAATACTTTTAGCCCGTTTATTTAGTATCCTATTGGGTTGGATGTACAACAAATCTTCTAGGTGGGATTGGCCTATGTGATGGGGTATTTCTAAAAAGTTTTTTAGAGTATATACGATGGGCTCCCTAATAATTAACTATCAAAAAGTTCACGATAAAAATTTATATTGCTTCTACGTAATTATTATCATCATTTGAGAAATACTTAATAACTGCCATTATATATTGCAACTCAAATTTATTTTTTTACGAAATGCTTCATTAAGCCTAGACCTACAACTTTGTTTTTTTGGCTAATATGTGGAAAAGCATTTAAGAATGAGGTTCAAACCTACTTTTGGGCTGTATCTTGAATGAGCCCCAACATATCTACCGTAGCAAAGAAGGTTACTGACCAAAGTAATAGTCATGGTATCCATCTTAAATGATATCTAATCAATTAAGACTTTATAGAATCCAATCCATCCATATATTAAATTTATTTAATTGATTTTTTTTTTACCTATCCCTTTTCATAAACCTACACAAACAAGAAATATTGTTTCCACCGATGCTTTATTTGGCACATTCCAGTGCTTCCAAGCGCCGCAATGACTTTTCAACACGTTGACCAAGCGTCAATGCAAATGTCGAAATGTGTAGTGTCAAAATGCAAAAACTGATGCTTAGTCTAGGCGTCGAAATGTGTTTATCGACGCTTTAAGGTGCCAAAATACATATAGCGACACTCTAAAGCGCTGCAATAGTCCAAATAGCTTGGAATACCGAATTCAGCAGTCTCATATTGGCGCTTTAAAGCGCCACAAGGTATATATATCAGCTCTTCTAAACGCCAATATATATGCACTAAAGTTCACTTTGTGGCATTTTGAAGCGCAACTATGTGCAGTCAATTTTTTTTAATATTTTGTTTGAAACCTTAAAAGATATTCTAATTCTTTACAACATACATATTTCCCTATTTTTCATATGTATCTATATACATCCAAGTATTAATCAAACCCATTTCAATTCTTAAAAATTTATTTCATAAAACAAAAAATATTCATAACTATAAAAATTCAAATGAAACCAAGTAATAAATCAAAATTCAAGTCGCAACCAATCTTTTAATTGTCACTAGAAGGATGGACTCTCATATGAGATACTCTATGAACAAACCCCTGCATTAAAGACTTGAGTTCATCCACTTGAGACAACACATTGCTCATCTGATCATCATGCTGACACATAAGTTCTTGAATCTGAATAGTATGTGAGTAGAATGTTTTGCATTGATCTCTTCAATTTGAGTAGAATTTTTGGCCTGGATTTCTTTTGTTTGTATTGATCTCTGTATTGCCATCTGTTAGGATTTTGGCTCAATTCCTCATAAGAAAGAATTATAATTGGTTTGGGAAAAGTGGTTTCATATTTTGTGGTTGCTTATTCTAATATGAGTGGTAATAATAGTATCCTATATTATTGTTCTTTTCCTATTAGCATTGGGAAAATCTCCTCTATATAAGGGGGCTCCTAGAGAAAATTTGAGGCATACTCATAATTTTCATATACATTGTAAACTAAAGGGGTTTACTACTAGAGTTAGGATAAGAGCTTTGGGTATATTGAGGTTTTGGGTTGTCAAGTAGATATGACACTTAAAGCTAGAGCTAGGTTAAAAGTTTTTGTTGTATTGGGACTTTGGTGCAAGAGTTTGACAACTTTGTTCTTAAATAAAATAGTGGAGTTGTTGGTGGATGTAAGCAAAGAGGTTGTCGAACCATATTAATTCTTGGTGTTATTACTCTTTATTTTATTTGCCTATTTAACTGTTGTGGTTATGTTTATTTAACTGTTGTGATTATGTTTTTGCCTAAAATTTGAGTAGGTGGGATTTATTGGGGGAAAATTCCAACAAGTGGTAGCCTAAATCACATCAGTATTACTATTTAACAGTTGCAAGTTCTTGTGTAACTGACAATGCATAAGCAATCACATCAGTATTACTAGAAAAAAAATATTATTGTACCTCAATGGTAGCCTAGTATGTCTTCTCGGTCTATGTTTGGCAATATTGTAAGGTTCATCCTGAATCTATTGAGCTTGTTCTTCATCCAAATTCTCACTCTGTTTAGAAATAAGCTGTGTGGAAACTGCATGGGATCTGAATCAAAACTTTTCAACTCCACATGTTGTGTGCTACTCTTACCCTAATCAAAATCATAAGCAACAAACTCCTCTTTCTTCGGGTTAAGCAGAGTTGATTCATCAAAAGTAACATCATGACTAACGAAAAATTTAGGTGACTTAAAATCAGACACTATAATCTATATCCATTCACACCATCAACATAACTAAGAAAAATGCATTTTTTAGCTCTAGGCTCTAATTTTTCATCATTACCATATGCATATGCAGAACATCCAAATATTTTTACCATAGAATAATCAAGAGGGTTACCAAAAGATACCTCATATAGGGTTTTAAACTCTATAGCTTTAGCAAATAAACGCTGTGGACACCAAATAAACGCAATGGACGCCGCCTTTTCCCAAAACTCCTTAGTCAAATCAGCATTTGAGAGCATACAGTGAGCTCTCTTCAAAAGAGTTTTGTTCATTCACTCAACAACCACATCTGTTGTGGTGTACCTCCGATTGTTTTGTGTCTAACAATACACTCATATTTCATATTATTGTTCATGTACATATGCATTAAATAAGATAACCGAAAGAACCGAGAAATGGCCAGTCTAATGAAACAACCGTGACAGCCGATATATGCTGGAAATAAAAAGGACACCGTGATAGCTAGTATATGCTAGAAAAATTTCATGGCAGCTAGGACAAGCTGCAAAGAAAAGAACTGGGAGGGGGCTGGTCTAAGATAATAACAACCTATCGACAGGTGGAAAGACGTTCCCATCATAATCATTCATGCATTGCATCTGTTTTAATGATTGCTTGCATTATTGAAATGCTGAGGTGTAGTGTATTATTGTGAATTTAATTATAAACGGTTGAGTCTCACAGAAAGAGACAGTTATGGTGATAAGATTTTTGAAATGCTGAGGTGTAGTGTGTTATTGTTATAGAGATAAGAACCATCTAAATGGTAGATTTTATGATGTGAACCTCATTATGGTCTTGAGGTGAACCAATAAATAAGAGGAAGAGATTGATAGAGAATGGATATTATGGCATATGGAGTGAAAGTAAAGTGCTAGCATCAAGTATATGAGATACAAATTGTTTTAAATATTAAAATACTATTTATCCAAATTAGTACTTTTAGTAAATTTAATTCACGGAGCTTATGAAACTCACTCCTCATTGTACAATGATTTTCAGGTAGCAGACTTAACAAATAGTTTGGTGAGTTAAGGTTCAGAAGAAGTCATTTTCTGTAAGCCACGTGCGTGTCATCATCCTCAGACTAATGAGAAAAGAAAATAAAGTAAAAATTTGTTTGTAAATATTCATGCATTTTACGTTGTAGTTAATGTTTAAAGATCATATTGAGGTAACTCCCCTGTTGAGGGTTGATGATTTATGTAAAAATTTTCTATTGGTGTTATTTATTTTTATTGTTGCATATATGTGTCGTGCTGAGATTTTCAAAATGTGATGACACCGTCTCGGGGGTGGCCAACTCGGGATGGGTCATTACAAATAGCGAAACGACATGTGGACATCCCATGTCTAATAGCGAGACGACATGCGAACAGAGTGGTTGGCAACTCATCACTATACCCGGACTCCCCTGCTCAGACCTGTAAGTGTAATCACAGGAACAATGACCATTCCCAAGTAAACAATAAGGTCTTCCGGCGCGGAAGTGGGATTCCCGAGATTGCCCCCATCCCTCCCACGTGGGCAACCTCACCTATAAATCACTATAAAAGGCCCAAATTATGCCAGCACAATTCAGAATCTAATTTTAACTCATTCACTAAACACACTAGACATCATTCACCCTCTCCATTTTTTTTAAGACATTACACTGACAAGAGCGTCGGAGTGTCCACGGAGGCATCACCCCCTCTATTCCGGCGACCCTCTAGTTCATCATTTTCTTTCTGTGCAGGGCATTGAAGTGTTCACCTCCAACTCAGCGACACGTTTTCGGCATCAACAAAATTGTTTGGAATAAATGAAGATTTAAAAAAAAAGGGAGGAGGAAGAGAGAAGAATGAGAGATAGAAAGAGGGAGAAATAAAAAATATTTTGGTCAAAATAACATTTTACTCTTCATTTTATGGAATTTATTTGTAAATTCTATTAATTTTGATAGAATTTGCAATAAGTTAACTCAATTCCATATTAAATTCATTTCAAAATTAATTCAATAGTTTTTTTTTTTTAAACATAATAAATATAGAATTATAAATGACTTTCATAAAACTTATAAAATTGATTTGTACCAAGCACAGTCTTAGTTTCTCTCCTGCTCTTTTCATTTGAGCGAAAAATGATGAAAATTCAAGTGAAGCATCGCAAAGAACTGATGAAAGCAAAGAGTTTCTCTACAATTATTTAAGCACTTCACGAATTGACGAAATTTCTCAGAAGATTTTTCAAATTTACAATCTCCAATCCAAAATCAATCGCTTTGTTCACCTTTTTTATTTCGCCTCCATAGCTATCCAAAAGGTTCACTTACATAATTACATCAAATAATTTCTTCACCACCTGCATTTTCAATCCAAAAATAATTTGTTGATTTTAGATTTGCATTTTCATTCTTTCACCTGGTTTACCTCCTTTTGAGAGATCATATGCAAAGCATAGAGAAATCAGTCATGGAAAATTACTACTTATTTAATGATAGTTGAAGGATTTTAAAGGGAAATAGAGGGAAGGAGTTAGTGAAAGAGTGTTTGACCTACTTATTCGAGTTAGTTGATATCTTTTATAAAAGATTTTTTTAGTGTTTCAATACTTTCAGTTCAAACTTAACTAATGGTCAAATTTGATTAAAGAATGTATGTACAAGTTTTGATAACAGTGTCTTTTTCTGTAGATTTATTACGCTATGTAAAGGAAAAAGTAATTTTCCAATGATTTTATATAAAAAAAAATAAATAACTTTTTGTTTGCAAATATCGCGAAGATCATGAAAGACTAGGTCAAGCTTGGTCCTCAAGTTATGTTGTCAACGAGATTTCAAGCCGACTTTCTCCACAGTGGCCGACAAGATTGAGTCAGACTGACTGCTAACTTCAGTTCACACCAATGGAACCCAACCCATCAATCTTTCAGGCCTAACTTCATGTTGGGCTTTAAATAGAGGCCCATAAAACCTTCAACTAGGTCATTTATCAACCTTTTTTCTATTTTACGGCCCCAACTCAGAAGCATCAATACTAAACCTGTTGGGTCGAACAAACCTAGCCAATCAATCTTAACCCATATCTGGCCCGGTCTCATCTGACCACTACATCTTTTGGTTTCGCGTAAAAATGGAGGGCTTGACCTATTATTTTGTGACATATCATAGTGTTGATAGAAATGTCATTTCCTTTTTCAATTGTTTTTTAAGGAATTAAATCAATTCAAGCTCATGAAATCTTTGCCACAAACAAACTTTTTTTTCTTTGAATTTTTGCTTTCGAGTGTGATTTATCGATTATAAAAATTGTGAATTAAAATTCACATTACATATAGATTTCGATTATAAATAATCCAATTAAATTTTAAATTTTAAGCTATCCAAATTCATGTGTAAAAACGTTGTATTACATGCTTTATTTCATAATTTTTAGAACATAAAAATCGAACTCTCGAATTTGAATCATTTTCATTTAAAAATTAAAATGAATGTCTAAGTATATATAAAAAAATTATCAAATTTATAATAAAATTAAATATTGTATAATCAAATTACTATATGTTATTCAGCCACAATATGAACTTACTTTTATTTTAATTTTGAAAATGGAAAAAGTCTAAATCCCGTGTTCGCTGCTTTCTTGGCATTTTGCGTTTTTTATGCGGATACATGTTATTATTAATTCATGTCCTGTGAAACTCTCTTGTAGTGCCTTATTTCGACCTTTCTTTTAGGTCATACACCCATAGTAACAGAGAAAACATAAAAAATTAAATCAACTTTGATCGCTAATGCTGACCTAACTCAGACAATGTGTATCGGTCTGTTATTACATCAAACATTGTCTAAGTGGAAGGTAGTTATCAAGTGCACTCACAATAATGCATGCCAAGTACTTATCTAGGATTAGAAGAGCATGCATGTGGGTTGTCCATGTTTATGTCTTTACTTTTAATTGGAAAACATTAAGGGAAGGGCAGTGGCCAAAAGCGACACATACAAATCAAATTAATTAAATAAATAAATAGAAAAAATCACCATTTTTTAATTTTATTTATTTTTGTGTTGATTTTATCAATTAGAATTTATAACTTATAATTATTGAATAAATATAATAAAATTAATAATTGCACTTGCCTATTTGAAAGTATTAAAATATTTTTTTAATCAAACGACTATCGATTATAAATGACAATAAGCTCTAATTAATAAAATCAATATTTTTTTTTATTAAAGCGATAGATAAGCACAATTATACGATGATTCAATCACAAATTTAAACACATATTATCACGAGAAATAACTAACTCATGAATTAAAAAAATGATAAATTACAAATACCTAGAGGTTTGAGGGCAATCACTATTACTTACTTATAGTTTCAGAAATGATAAAAACTTATTTGAGAATTGTGGGGTTATTACAATAATAACCTACTTTCGTTAGTCAATGTTAAATTATTTTTTCAAACGTGTAAAAAATATGTAAGTATCCCATTAGATGAGATGACAAAACTAAAATTCTATTCAAATATGAGAATTTTGATGGGTATAATTGAATTGAAAACAATTTTTCCCAGAGACCGAAAAGTAGAGAGAGGGTATAATTAATGGGTCTGATTGATACAATGGCCAAATTGATGATGATGGCGATGGTTGTGGTGGTGGGAATCACAATAATAAGCACAATAGAGGCATAAACGACGACTTGTACATCAAAGCTCGTGCCATGCTTCGACTACTTGAATGATACAACTACACCACCAGATATCTGCAGCAACCTAATCAAAGAAACAGTGGAAAATGAGCGTGTCGACCTCTACAACCTCTGTTGTTGAGTTGGAACTTTTACTTTCTTACTTAACTGAGAAACCTTAACTTTGTAAAACATGTGTTTCTAATTTCCTTTTTTTTTTTTTTCTCCATCCCATTTCTTGATAATTGAATGGAAATTTAATGTGAATCACTGTATATGAAATCAACATGAACTGATTTTGATATCTTGGTTCAATCAAAGCGTGAGATTTGATAAAAAAATTTGAGAATTTAAGGTTTATTAAGAAATGATTGAGAGAGAGACCATGTATGGAAGAGAGATGAAGGAGAGGAAAAGAGTGTTTACGTTTTAGCATTTATGTCAGGTAATTTTGATTTTTTATCAGTTTCATCAAAAGTTAATAAGATCTATTAAGTCAAAACCTTAAAATTTCAGGACCTCAAAGGCGTTGATAGAATATTGTAATTGCCATAAGCTTTCCCTAGAGACCCCACATGAATTATTTTAATACATGTGGGTCTGCCTATTTTTGGTTCGGTACGTGGACAAGGAGGGAAAGGAAGGACCAGTTATCTTTCAAGTTACATCAATGATATAACCCTACACTTTCTGCAGAGAACCACAGCCAATTCAAAATCCATAAATTATATGTCCGCATTCGACAAATTAATCACCACCACTAGCAAATACTGTACCTGGCCGATGTCGACCCTATACTGATTCGATTTTATCGATACACGTAGACTTGGCAAATGCTCTCCAATCATGCAAGTGCTCAAGCTACTTTGGCTTAGCAGTTGTTTTAGTTGAGAGCATTATTAGAGCAACTTTTAAACTTGTCACCGATTATACCGGTTTATAACATTCGATTAAATGATTAGTAATTAAACCGATAATTTTATATTTGTCGTTTGGTTTATAGTTTACATATTTAAAATAATTTTTGAGAAAACAATCATAAAGATAAGAGATTGCAAATACAGGATTTATGGTTCGACAATTCAAATCCTCCCAAGCTTGCATTCACTTTTTTCAAAGACTTTACAAAGTTGACCAACAACAACCTTAACCAGTGTTTTGCGAGATCACACTTAACTCGATGTTTTACAACATCAAACTATCAACTAGTGTTTTATGTCTTACACTTAAAAATCATCTATTAACTTTATACAGGTACAGTGGTTTACAATTCCTCGTAAAGGATTGATTTATAAATGTAAGTGCTATCATGTTAAGGAGATAAAATAACTTAACAAGGCTCAAATACTCTTTACATTGATTAATGCAAGAGTGACGCGTTAAAAGTTATAAATGATGTAGCATTAACTTATTTATAGCCCGGGATACTATTAGTTATGGGAAACAAACTAGTATGAGTATTAAACACTCATTATACGCATATGAAATATTTAAAAAATTAGACGTTGGAGCATATGCCTTGACATACCCGGTTATTTGCGTCAATGTAAATAAGGGTTTGGGTAAGAACTTAAATAATTAAGTTAACATAAGCTCAAAGTTAGGTCGACGTGAGTAAACCAAAAATATTATTGAACTCTCTGTTTTATTAGGTCAACGTAATTTTTATTTAAATCAACGCAACTCGAAAGTTTCTCAACAGAAATTACTGTAAATCAGATTGATGTAAGTATTCATTTACATTGACACGATTTATGAGTTTTGCCTAAAATCTTTTTAAGTTCAATTTTATGCATTTAAATGATCAAGTAATCGAGTCAAACATAAATTAAATACTTCTTTAACGTGCATAAGTCCTACGGCCTAAAACATATTAGATGAATTCCAATTGCATTGATTCAACCTAAATTTTTTTTGATAGTCTGGAATATATGCATTTAGCTTAAAAACCTATTGAATAGAAAAAAATATTGATATTTTTTGTGACTATTAATCTAGACAAAAAACGAAAAATGATATTTTTAATCTCTTCTGCTAATCATGTTTAAATAAATAGATTTAATTAAATAATTGCATATTTCTTAATTAATCATTTTCTTCCCAGATTAATCGTCATGTGATATCATATACTACATTCACATGCGTTACAAGTGTGTTTAAATTTGACTTAAAATGTATTTTTAAGTCGAAAGGATTTATTGAAGATTTTTAAAAGTATGAAATTGAAATTGATGCAATTAAAAATGGTGACGTAAATTGAGATTAAACTGAAAATGTAATGATACTGCAAGAAATAATCCCTAAAATTTGATATCCATTGAAAAAAAATAATGAATCAAGCTTTAAGAACAGAAGATTCCAAAAACTAAATGATTATGCTTAAAATTATTTGTGAAGAGCCTTCCAAAAGGGCTACTTTTACTCCCATGTAACTGCGACATATATTTATGCTTATATGTTATCATTATAGCAAAAAGTTGAAGAAAATGAAAAGTAAAGATTAGAATCTTAGTCCTCATTAGCAATCTATAATTAGATAAGCCCAATTGTTGTTGGTTAGTCAAATCCAGATCACCTGATTACAGACAAAAAAATTAAAATTGATTCGACCCCCCTATAAGGCTGTCCTCTTCGAACTTCAGTGTCGAAATAATCGAACAAATATATTTTGGAAAACTAAGGATGGTAATTATCTATATAGCACCCTTGAGAAATTTTAATTTTTATTTACATAGTTAGTAATTAAATTTTATTTAAAATTTTTATAGTAAAAAAATCTATTTTTTTACTCTACCATCATACCAAACAAATTAAAAAAAATAAAGAATTAGAGAGAATTACTTTACATTGTTTAACCTAAATATACAATGAATATTTTTTTTATTATTTTAAAAAGGCTATAGTGATGTTACTTTTTTTTTTTGAATTCTTGTGTATCGATTTTTTATAATGTAAAAGAAAAATATGAAAAAACTTAGGAACATTTGTTTTGTCATTCACTACCGTTTGATTTACACTAAAATCAATTAGTGGAAAATGAAGTACATATTATGTTTGATATATTGAGTGTAAAATGTTTCACATTAAAAATTATTTTACATCAAAATTAATTTTTTTTAAATGACTTACGAAGTTTCTTTCAATAAATCATTTTAATTTTGTTTGGACTATCAGTAGAAATAATTTATGATTTTTAAAGTGTTTTATGGTAAAACAATAATGAAAACAAGTTTTCTAAGATAAATTTAATTTCTTAAAAATAAAAACTATTTCATAAACCCTAATAAAGGTGTTTGCTCAAACTTCTGTTTATAGAAAATATAAATTATTTTATAAATCCGTTTATTTATGGATAAATGAAAAATAACTATTCTTGATTCTGATCTCTTGACCTAGATTGGATCCCCACTTTGCCAATGGAACAAAAGAAATAGCCATTTCTTTATAAAACGATACAATTTTTTCACTTTCCTAAAAATTTATCTCTAAGCAGTTAAACCATTAAATTTTCTCCTCATTAATTTTCATATTTTCCTTCTTTTATTTTAAGACTTCAAGCAAACAAAAGCAATTTAATTAAAAGTTAATTTCACTTGAAAATCATTTTACATAAAAGGGTTTTACATTTTAATATGTTTTACTGAAAACAATGGAAACCTACTTTGACAATCCAACTACTTGTTGGTTTGATATCGCAAAAAATCTTTAAAAATTAAATAATTGAATTTATTGAATTACCTAATTACTCTATGTTTGTTAAAGATAAATTTGACTTCTTCGTGACATTTTGATCATAAATAATTTGGCACAATGCTAACTTGTGTTTAAAGTGTTGCAAGTTAGTACCTCTAAAAACTCATTATTAAACTAGGGATTTTTTTTGAACATTTTAAGAAAACTCAAAACAAAAAAGTCAAAGCAATACACTAATCAGAAGCCCATTCACAGAGGTGGTGGTGCGTGCGATGCACATGGGCTCCTCTGATGGTGATTTTTGCCACTAAATTTTTCGGATAAACTAGATGAATCTTTTTCAACTCCGTGTAAATGGTAATTCATCAAATAGTGAATGTAAAAGTGCAAGTCGAGTCCCTCAACTCATATGGTTGGTGTGTTAGTTAGAGTGATCGATCGAATGTATAGCGATAAATCCAATGTTGGAATATAGATCTCGTAATGAATAGTTATATGTGATATTTTTATGAGAACATCCTGGGATCTTGATTGATAATTACTTTATAAACAATTATCACTCCAGTTTTTTTTGGTGTTTTTAAAATGTTTGGATGGGTATACCTCAACCATTATTATATTTTTAGAACTTCATTTAACAAACTAACTGCATTGAGCTTGCCAGGCGAACACACAATCACCACTCCTTCCATTCCTATCGACAAGAGCATGCTAATTGGGGCCCAACAATTTGCTGACTGCAGTGATAATTCTCCTGTTTGGAAAAGGAATAATTATGAGGTGGTGGACAGCACTCTCTCTCATCCTGGTAAGTTCGATCTTGGAGCTCAGAACAACAGGTGGAAATCATTAGTTGGTTGCATGGGGGATTCTTTGATTCAATTATAATACGAAGAAGAAAAGTGATCTCTTTTTGTCTCTAAACTTTTAGTTTCTCGGTCTTTCCCTATCAGTTACACGGCCAATCCTTGGTCGATCGGTCCCACTCCCGTATTCCAAATTCTCTGCACATGATGTAAAATGGAGTAATGAGACACGGCCAATCAACCGTTCGATATCAGTCGCCGTCTCTCGGCTGTCCACAGTTATACTCATTGATTCGATGGATGTAAAATGGAGTAATGAGACACGGCCAATCAACCGTTGATATCAGTTGCCGTCTTTTGGCTGTCCACAGTTATAACAAGAGCCATTGATTGGATGAAGAGTTATATGGGGCTCTAATTCGAACTCTAGTTGACCAAATTCTACAGATGTGGCTTTAAATTAAATTTCTCGAGAAAACAATATAATGATTTCTTTGACAATTTTAATAGTCTCACAATATATATTAATAAGTTACTATCAAAGTTTTACTTAGGTGATTGAGGTTTGTTTTTCTCGTCAAGAATATTTGAGTTCGAGTTCTCTCGTTACATTGAAGTAAGACAAACTTTATCTGATTATTTGGTATGAATTAATATTTGTATTTAATCAATTTATAAAGGCACCCACACAACATTAATAAGAACTCTATTATCTTCTTTCAATATTTTTTTCAAAATGAAAAAAATATATTATAAGTTACATATTTTGATGTACATTAGTGTTTTCACGTATCTTTAAATTGTATAATGAAGATGAATAAAGGAAATAATAACACAATGATTGATTGAAAGAAAGCTAAAAGGAGATGAAAGAAAAATAAGAAAAATATTTGGATTAAACCCCAAATCTGATCAAGCGACATTGAAGACCCAATTAAAATAGAGAGGTTTTGATCGGGTTAAGGTGAACTCGTTCTAACCACAGCTTGATCGGTATTGGTATTTTCTTGGTTCATAATTTAGGTATGAGTCCCAAAGTTACTTACTGTGAAGAATAAGCTTCTTGGTGAGCAAATAATTTGAAGAGCAAGCAACTTGGTGGGTAAGTTATTAAATGCTATAAATATGAGCATCAAGAAAGGTAGTCTCTCACCTTATTCCTAAAGCAATAATAACTGGCCAGATATAGAGTGTAGCAAACACCAATATAACTTTTAAAACGGGTTTTACAGGGATCTAAGGGTTGAGTGAACATTGGGTGTATCGCGGTTTGAGTTGTGAGATTGGGGAGAGTTTTCACACAATTTTGTCTAAAAAAATGATGAACTGTTTGGGAATAGTTTTCACATAGTTTTATCTAGAAAAATCTTGTACTATTTGACAAGAGTTTTCATACAGTTTTGTTTAGAAAATTGTATACTATTTGGCAAGAGTTTTCAGAGGGTTTCGTTTAGAAAAAATGTGTATTGTGGGTGTAATGAGTTTTAACAGATTTTCTCCATTTAAAAGTTACAAAAGAAGTAAAATTGTGATTAACTCGTGAACATAAAAAAATAGTTGTGCAGAACCACGTTTAAATTCATATATTTATTTTTCTTTTATTTTTGTTATTGTGATTGTGTGGTTGTTGATTGAGTGTAAAAAAAAAAAAAAAAAAAGATACACTTGGGTAAAGAATGGAAGCCTAAACCATTAAGGTAAACATACTATGTTTTTTTAACAAAGTTAGACCAATAAAATGATAATTTTACCTTTAAAAAATACTACAACGAACCAAATTGTGTGATACAACAGAATTAAATAATTATTTGTCCTTTTTATGGTTCATTCAAATGGTTTGAATGACAGAGCTCTAGCCTAAAATGAAAGGCTTGAAAAATGATAATATGAACGGTTGAGTAGGTCCTAATGACGGCTTGTGATTAGCTGGATGGAAAACTAATTAAGCTGTGTGATGATGCTTTCTATCTGAATGCCGTAGCAGTCCACATCAAAGTCCTGCATGTCTCTTTAATCACCCAAAGATATGTGCCTATATAAATAGAAGATCACATAACATCTCAAAATCACACTCAAAATAATCCTCTTTGTAACACACATACAACTATGGGCAAGTATTATTATCCCTCATTGAGAAACACTTGTGTTTTGCTTTGCTTTTGCGCACTTGCATTATCCCTCTCAGTCTGGGGCCGACCGGCAACTTTTCTTGAAGATTTTAGAATCACATGGGCTGATTCCCATATCAGGCAAATCGATGGAGGGAGGGCCATCCAACTTGTTCTTGACCAAAATTCAGGTTAATTTTTCGCTTTTCCTACTAAAATGTTTGTAGCAAATTAATTTTATATTATATGGATCATATCATATGATTATCAAATGATATAAAATGTTTTGTTTCGCTTTATATATATATTTTTCAGGATGTGGGTTTGCTTCCAAAAGGCAATACTTGTTTGGGCGTGTCAGCATGAAGATCAAGCTCGTCCCCGGGGACTCTGCCGGAACTGTCACTGCCTTTTATGTATGTATATATATATATCTCTTTTTCTCTTTCAAATGTTGTGATTAATTTTTGGGTTTATCAATTAATTGGGTTTTCTTTAAAATAGTATATGATGTTAGTTAATTATTAATTATTATATAGATGAATTCGGACACGGATACTGTAAGGGACGAACTGGATTTTGAATTCTTGGGGAACCGTAGTGGGCAGCCGTACACTGTGCAAACCAACATCTATGCTCATGGGAAGGGTGATAGGGAGCAAAGAGTGAACCTCTGGTTTGATCCTGCTGCTGATTTCCACACTTATTCAATACTTTGGAACCATCACCATATCGTGTAAGTTAATTATTCTGTTGGGTAAAGATTTAGAGCTCTTATTTAGGTATCGAAAGTAAATTAAAATCATCATTCTCATTCGCTGCAATGTCAAGTAGTTATATTTTAAAAGTAAAACAGTAATTTATCAGTCTAACTTTCACTTATATCGTCAAATTACTAATCAATTGGTAACATGTTAGAAATATTTGACCACTGGAGTATTCCGCTAGCATTGCTTGATCTATTCTTAACACGGTTTATTTATGTTAAAGAATAGTTGAGTGACCACCTGGTTTATTGCAGGTTCTACGTAGATGAAGTGCCTATCAGGGTTTACAAGAACAATGAAGCAAAAAATATACCATTCCCAAAATTCCAATCAATGGGAGTTTACTCCACATTATGGGAAGCCGATGACTGGGCAACGAGAGGGGGGCTGGAGAAAATCGATTGGAGTAAAGCACCCTTCTATGCTTATTACAAAGACTTCGACATTGAAGGTTGTCCCGTTCCAGGACCAGCTAACTGTGCCTCAAATCCTAGCAATTGGTGGGAAGGAACTAATTATCAGTACCTAAATGCTATTGAAGCTAGAAGATACAGGTGGGTGCGTATCAACCGCATGATCTATGATTACTGTTCCGACAAATCTCGGTACCCGGTAACTCCACCGGAGTGCATGGCCGGCATCTAAATAACTAAAGACCTTCAAACCAAAAAGAAATTCGGTATATAAGTATATATACATTCATATACTGTATCAATACTTACGTACGTACATGCCCTTGTACACTGCTTCAACTTGTGTGATAAAAAACACATGCAAAACTAAGGGGTACGAAGGAGAAATAAGTTGTGAAAATGTACTTGGATGAAATGTATCGTAAGTTTTATTTGGGGGATTGCAAAAGTCAATTCCTCCAGCTTTGTAGTCATATGTTTGTCTGTATCTGGTGCATACTATTTTGTGGGAATAAAAGCTTTTTTACTTTCGATGATATTGTCTTGTGAAAAGGTATTTGATGGAGTAGTAAATGTTATAACTTGAGGTATCAAGTTTTGAAGCGTCAAGGATGATGAATCTTGATGTAGGAGATTTCTCCCTCAACCAATAACATGACAACATATGGCAACTTTTAATAATAAGAATGTAATTTCATAAACAAGACATAATAATAATCCGATGATTACATGTGATAAAGGGAAAAAAGAACAATAATTTCACATCGAAACCCTAATCTTATTAAAACACTACAGCCTATAAAAACTCTAGTCCTGTTAGAACACTTCAGCTTATGAAAACCCAAATCTTACTATTTAATTACTTTTCTAATTGAACTCCGCTCTAAGACTCTATATAAATGTAACTCTCATTTTCACAGGTACACACAATTTTCACAATTCACAACCCTCTAGCTTTCTTTCTTGCTCTCTATATTTTTCAACCCTCATATCACTAACTTAGGCATCGAAGAGTCTCCCAGTGGCACAACCTTTTGTGGTCCTCCGACAACTTCTTAGGGTTTCTTTTGTCTTGGTGCGTGCAAATACTCCATTATGTCCGTTCGTTCGCCTAGTAGAATTTTGACATCAACAAATCTAATTGCTACTACTTTCAATTGTTGAAAACAAAGTAAAAAATTGTATGATGATTTGAAATACTTGACATGAAACTATTCAATACATACTTGTTTGTTATCATCAAATTTATTGGGTTGATTTGATCGAAGGTCTGACAACTTTTAATTCTATAGTTTTTTTACTCTTAATACTTTTGAGTTGTTATAACAAAATTGGAAGTTATGCCAAATAGGTTCACTACAAGATAAAAGGCATATGCTAGCGCTTTATTTTCGGCGCTTTCAGGCACGTGCCACCATGTGTACTCCACCAACACTTTATTTTCGGTGCTTTGTAAAACACCGCAAAATATATGTAAAATCGTCAAACATATATCGACACTTTAAAGCGCCACTAGATTTCATATATCGGCACTTCTAAGCACCACTATGTGTCAGTGTCATATATCGGCACATTTAAGCACCACTATGTGTCAGTGTCATATATTGGCACTTCTAAACGCCACTATGTATCAGTGTCATATATCGGCAAACGCCACTATGCGTCAGCGTCATAGATATATCGGCGCTTTTAAGCGTCAGTGTGATATATCAGCGCTTTTAAATGCCATTATGCGTCAGTGTCATATATTGGCGCTTCTAAGCGCCGCTATGTGTCAGTGTCATATATAAGCGCTTCTAAGCACCACTATATGTCAGTGTTATATATCGACGCTTTTAAGTGTCACTATGAGCCGACTTTATCAGCCCTTTTAAACACCGCAATAGGACAATACAAATTTAACACCCTCTTGGTGTTTTTTTAAGCACCACTTATTTATCATTTTTTTGTGCTTGTAAACGGCGCAATAGGAATCAAAAACCCGGTAAAAAAATTTCGCCAAAAAAAATTACGCACTTAAGTAAAATTTTAGGGGAAATGAAAAGAAAAACTAGTACTGGTTTAGGGGCTCAAGAATCTTCTTTGCTTCTTCCTCTCTCCCAATCTGTAACTCTATGGACAATATTCTTTCCTTCTTCCTCTCTCTTCTGATTTGTAACTCTATGGAAAATCATCTCTAATTCTCTCTGTCTCTTCCTTGCTCTGACACTTAATTTTTCGATTCTAGGTTAGGTATTTCAATAGAGTATTTGTGTCTTTGAGGAATTTGGGGAATTTTAAGGGAGCAAATGGCAACCTTCCAAAATTTTGGGTTCTCTAGCCCTCTCTCTCTCGCTTTCTCTCCAATTTTTCGATTATGGGTTTGGCGAGGATTTGGGTTTTTTGAGAAATTTGGGAAATTTTAATGGATTGGTCATTCTGATTCTGATTTTTTTAAGGATTTGGGTGAATTAATTTTTCATTCTCTCTCACCAGTTGAACACCGAATCAAAGGCTATTTCTGGTTTAACGAGTTGAAGGTCATTTCTGGTTTACTGAATCAAAGCTCAAGTAATTTTAAGGTGAGGTTGCCTGGTCATCATAGGGGTAAATCTCATGACTCAGTGCATGAATTGCATGACCAGCCTCTGGTGATCCAGAATAACCGTTGGGCTAGCCTCCCACCCGAGCTATTGCATGATGTGATCAAGATATTAGAGAGTACATGGCCTTCTCGCAAGCATGTTGTTGCATATGCTATCGTGTGCAGGTCTTGGAGGGAAATGTGCAAAGAAATTTTCATAAGTCCTAAGTTCTCTAGGAAAATTACCTTCCTAGTTTCGCTAAAACAGGTGAGATCTTTTATGATCTTGTCTTTGCTTTTAAAATTTCATTATATGAAACAATTACTTAATACCTGAATCATAATCCATTTATTTTGCTTTGTATTTGCAATATTATTTTATAAGAACTTGAAACATGTGGATGCGCTTATGCATTTCACCTAAAGAAGTGGTGTCTGAGAAGGTTTTGATTTATTTGTTGTTTACAGCCAGGATCCATGGATGGAGCTATCCAGTGCTTCATAAAAAGGGACAAATCTAATATAAGTTACCACATTTCCCTTTGTCTTAGCCCTTATAAGCTTCCATTTATTCAGAAAAGGAAGTTTTCGGATTTTTATGCTGATGGTGCGAAGCTACTTCATGTTCTCCCTCACTTTGACATACATGATAAGTTCCCTCACCTCATGGTCTCTCATGAGAAGTTTATATACAGTATGTTGATTGAGACCACCAGTACTTTGAAAAATTATTGAATAGTGCCTCTTATGCTGGGGCTTGGGCAAGTCTAACTTTGTTTGCCTCAGTTAACAGGAAGATAGTATTTTGTAACCTTTGATATACTTGATCGATATTTTGCTAATTCTTTGCTTGAATAACTGTAAGAGTGTTGATTTTTCTCCTTTAAAAAATGATCAGCACGCATCTTCTGTTCACTTCTGTGACATGGAAACTATTTGAATTCCACTTTGAGAAATTTCCAAACAGCCTCCTTTCTATTTCCCTCTAAATTTTAATCTTACCTTTATTTGCCTGTGTCGATTTCAAGATTATGTTATATAACTAAATTCAGTTGGCTTGGGCTGATTATCTACTCAATTAGAAAGATGTTGAATTTCTTATTTATTGTAATGCAAGGATGGTGCTCATTTTTTATTCCCCTTCTATGCAAAACAAGTGCTATCTAAATTTAAATAAAACTTGATGCTTTTAAATTTTTTATTTTTTTTTCTCTTATAAAGATTTAAGAGAATATATGGTTGATGTGGGTTCTTGTTTTAATATATATATATATATATATATAACACCTTACACTTCTTTATTATACTTTTGGCTGTAGGGAGTCCATCCTTGTGATAAAAGAAGAAGCATCAGTGACTCTCAGTTTCTTTTTCTTGCGACTTTTCATTGGCAAGTAATTAATATCTAAGATGTACCTAGAAATGAGTGTTCATTATAACTTCTATGCTTGTCATCTTTTGGTAGCTCAACCCTAGAGCAAATCATTCTAGAATTTTTATCTTCGTAGGTGTCATGTTGAATGACTTCTTGAGTTTTATATTCAGGTAGAAAGTGATGAGGACATACCGTGGAAGGCCAATCTTAGAGTGACAAAGGAAGAAGTTGTAGCTAGGGAATTAAAGTTCATGAATATTTTGGGATAGGTGCGAACGAGAGCATACTGGACATGACTACTTGATTCAAAAAAATAGTGAACGAGTTAAAGTCACTCGGAAAGGAATTCACTCAAACTGATATGATGATCAAGATGATCAGATTCTTACTAAGTGAATGGCTACCCAAAGTGTAAGATATCGAAGATCTGATAAGATCACCATGATGACTCTAGAAGACCTTGTTAGTTCACTCATGACCCACAAGATCAACCTAAAAGCCTTAAAGGCTAATGATAAGTGCTTAAATAGTCATATTTAAGCCCCTTAATTTACACTTGTTAGGTTTTTTGTTTATCTATTTTACTAGATTCTACTTTATTTTTGCGTTTTTCATAGGTCTGTGAAGAAAATATGACATTTTTGAGCTCTAAGAATGAAAAAGTGAAGATCTGCAAACCAGCTAGGTGCGCTCGAGTGCACCTCCCTTATGATCGAGCGCACAAGCACTCGTGTGCACACTTAGAGGGTTCGAGCTTCTGCGCTCGAGCGCACACGCACAGAGAGGCGGCAAAACTAGTTTTGGAAAGAAGTCTCCGGATCTTAAATTGGAAATTAGGGTTTTGAGGCACCCTGAGAACCTTATATATAGACTTGTAAAACACAGAAAACACACTTTTTGATTTTGGCTTGGAAGTTAAAAGCTTTGGAGAGGAATTGACGACTCGTCTCCACAGTGTTCTTTGAGTTTTATTTTTCTATTTAGTTTATGTTATAATGATGTTTATCAAAAACAGCATGTGTAACTAACTCTTTAATAGGGCTCGATTGAAGCCCTAAGTATGCTTTTCCATATATATAATCGTTGATTGCCTTTGCAAATAGCCATGTTATGATATTTTAATTGATTATTGTCTGTTTTATTGAACTCCTCATATGTGTGTGTCTGATCAACGTATGCATGTGGTATGGATCAGTTAGTTAGATCAATTTGGATGACCGAGTCATGGGTATGACAATAGTAACAAAAGAAATCCACGCCGGATTCTTGAGTTAATCAACATGGGAAACCAGGAGTATACAACATACCCTAGGTCTCATGTGGTTGTCAATTTCCACAAACCTCGTGCTTTCTTAAGGAACAACTCAGTATACACCATGTTAAATCCTTTAAGAGATAAAAGAGTTAGAGTATACACCATGCCTAACCCGTTGCTTAGGGAGATCAATAGCTTAAGGAGTGGACCAAGCCCTTAGGTTGACAACCATTAGGTATTGATGGTAGGGCTAGAGCATTGGCACATTACTTATTGGGAAAGTATTATTAATGGTGGATGTCAAAGCCCTATGTTCTCATCATTATCAATCTAGACTCAATATTTATTTCTATCATTTTACCCTGTGAAAAGATTCTAAAACGAAATTCACCAATCCCTATGGAGATGATCTCGCACTTGCACACTATGCTACTATTGACCTTGTGCACTTGTAAGTAAAACGAGTTCGATTATTTGCTTATTAATTTAGGAAGATAAATGCACAACAGCTAACGAAGACAACCAGAAGAAGACCATTGCCTTAAAAGTAATGGATGATGATGCAAAAGGACTATCAAATGAACGTGAAGATATTGCCAAGTTAACCGGACAGTTCAAGATAAATTTTGAAAAATTCAAAAAGGGTAAGAAGGTCAATAAGTCTGATTTATCTACTAATAAATCTGCTTGTAAATTTTCTTATCAGAAAAATGACTCATTAAGAATGAGAGAACTTTTTTGATTTGAGTGCAACAAGCCCCATCACATGAAGGTAGACTGTCCAAAACTTAAAAGATCACACTTTAAGAAGAAAAATAGCTTAGTAGTTGTTGACCCTTATCTAAATTTTAATAATGACAAAACACTACTCTAATTGTACTAACACTTTTATCTAAGTGTTTAAATGATAAAAGCATCCAGCAAAGAATCAAGATGCAAGAACTCAACCCTTATCAGACACAAAGTCAAGACATAAGATATAGTATAGGCATTAAGGTATTGAAACAAACTGTAAATCTCTTGTATTCAAATAAGTAGCTTGTCTTACAGTTCTTTTTATAAAAGTATTTTGACAAAACTATTTATTCAAACTCTTATAAGTCAAAAATATTTTTTAACATGAAAAACTGGGTTGGAGGGCAACCCAGTCGACTGGCTCCTTATACCAGTTGACTGGCATATAGGACAGAATGTCTCCAATCGACTGGGTGATCTATACCAATCGACTGGCAACTGGGACAATAAGTTCCTAGTTGACTGGTGCTTAGGACCTAGTCGACTAGTACTCTCCCACAGCCTAAAAGTGAACTTTTTCACTTGACCCAGTCAACTATAACTAAGACCCAATCGACTGGTAATTCAAAAAATATGACCATTGAGATGTCAGACTTAAGCATTTAACGCACCAAACCTAGCAAGTCAGTGTCTAATGGCCATATTAATTCAAGGCTATATTCAATGAGCATTTAACAAAAAGGAGAACACACATTCAATCAATACTTTGCTCATTAATACACAAAAGCTTTGAAAAATTTATTGTTGAGCCATTCTTCAAGCTTTGCTTTGAAAGAGAGATATTTTTCATTTGTAAAAGCATTCATTGTTATCTCTCTACCATTTACTTTACAACAACTCATATTTATTGTAAAGGGATTAACTTCCGCAAGGAAGAGATTAGCTTCCGAGAGGAAGGGATTAGCTTTTGAGAGGAAGGAATTGTTTGTAAAGTTTGTACAACACCTGTGAAGTTGTATGACTAAAAGTTTTAGTAGATCACTTCAAGAAGGTTCCTTAAAGAGAGTGGACGTAGGGTCAGAATGAATCTGATATTGCCGAACCACTATAAACTGAGTTTGCATTTTCTCTTCCTTAAACTCTTTTACTTAACGCACATTACTTGTTTATACGCTTGTGCATTTAATTGTTTTTATAAACTTGCAAGTAATTAGCGAAAGTTTTTAAAAAACCAATTCATCCCCCTCTTAGGTTGAAACCTCAGTCTACAATTGGTATCAGAGCTTCGTTCTCAATTTCAGGCTTAAAATCCTTGAGTTGATCTGATGGCATCAAATAGCTATTCTGAGGGACATTTCTACACCAGGCCTCCTTTATTCAATGGCTCCAACTACAATTATTGGAAAAACATGATGAAAATCTTTGTCGAATGACAAGATTATAATATATAGAGAGTCATTGAGGAAAGACCTAGAATTTCTACAAAGGAAATGCCTATTGGAGAAATCAATCATACAATGCCTAAACTCAAAACTGAGTTCAATGATGAGGATTATAGAATGATGTCTCTAAATAGTAGAGCCACAAGTATTTTACATTGTGTTTTAGATATCTCTGAATATAATAAAGTCTCTGCATGTGTTTCAGCTAAAGAGATATGGGATAAATTGCAAGTTACATATGAAGGTAAGTTAAAAAATCAAAAATCTATATGCTAGTGTGCGAGTATGAATCTTTCAAAATGTCTCATAACGAAACAATTTCTCAAATGCTCTCATGTTTCACAAC
The DNA here is from genome assembly GCA_023935145.1 of Bretschneidera sinensis. NCBI lineage: Eukaryota > Viridiplantae > Streptophyta > Magnoliopsida > Brassicales > Akaniaceae > Bretschneidera > Bretschneidera sinensis. The sequence continues at coordinate 25,365,584 of CM043703.1, forward strand.
TATTGTTAATGGTTTGAAGCTTCTTGGTAAGAACATTGAGCAGTTTGAACTAATAAGAAAAATCTTAAGATCTTTGCTACCCACTTGGAAAGCAAAGAAGACAGCCATCACAGAGGCTAAAGATCTTGACAACCTTGATGTTGAAACACTTCTCAGATCACTATTGACATACAAAATGGAAGAAATGAATCCTATTATCAATAATGATGAGAAGAAGAAAAAGGTGATTGCTCTCAAAGCCTCTACGAGCAACAAAGAAGAAAAAACAGAAGAAGAGGTGGAGAGCAGCGAAGAAGATGGTGAGATGGCTTTAATCACCAAACGGTTTCATAGATTCTTAAAAAAAAAGCAAGAAACCATACACAAAGGATCTCACTTCAAAAAGGGAACCACTTATATGTTATGGATGCAAAAAGCTCGACCACATTAAGGTCGATTGTACAGCAACAAGCAAACCATATAAGAGTTTTTAAAAGAAAGCTATGATTGCAACCACTTGGAGTGATGAAGAAGAAGAAGACTTCTTGGATAAAGAGATCGGATATGAGGAGATTGCTAACCTATGTGTTGACCCTCACATGTATTTTAATGATGACAAAACACAACTGTTATTATACTAACAGTACAATTTAAGTGTAGTAAGCAACAAAAGCATTCAACCAAGGATCAAGGTGCAAGAACTCAAACCGAATCAATCTTTCAAGTGAAGACTGAAGAACTAGTATAGGTCTAAGGTTTTAAAACCAATGTAAGTCTCACTTATACATTGTAATGGCTTGTTCAATGGCTCGCACATAAAATGTTTTTAAACATAACCTTTTTATCAAACTTTTTTAAGTTAAAACTTTGGAAGATAACCTAGTCGACTGGGTACATATACCAGTCGACTGGTATATGGGACAGTAAGTCCCCAGTCGACTGGGTATGGCATATCAGTCAACTGATAAAATGGATAGTGAGTCCCCAGTCGACTAGATGGAACATACCAGTCGACTGGTAAATTGGACAGACAGTCCCCAGTCGACTGGTAAGAATAACCCAGTCGACTGGTATCTCGACCCAATCGACTGGTAGTTCAAAAAATATGACTGTTAGACACGAAATCTGAACTTTTAAAAGCACAATCTTTTCAAATTAAAGTCTCAAATGCCATATTATTTGATGGCTATATAAACCCACTCTATTGAGCATTCAATAGAGTGCTGGAGATATTCAAAAAGAGTTGAACTCACACAATCAAGTTATTGTACTATTTGAAACACAAAAAGCTTTAAAATATTCTTGCTGAGCCATTCTTCAAGCTTTACTTTGAAAGAGAGACATTATTCAGTTGTATAAGCTTTCATTTACTGTCTCTCTACTATTTACTTTACAGTATCTTTTGTAAAGGGATTACTTCCGAAATGAAGGGGATTACTTCCGAGAGGAAGGGGATAGATTCTGAGAGGAAAGGATTGTAAGATTTGTACAACACCGGTGAAGTTATACGACTAAGTTTCTTAGTGGATTACTTCAGGGAGGTTCCTTGAAGAGAATAGACGTAGGGTCGGAACGAATTCGATATTGCCGAACCACTATAATCTGAGTTTGCATCCTCTACTCCTTAAACTCTTTATTTACAGCACATAACTTATTTTATTGCTTGTTGCTTATACATTTTAATAAACTTGAGTTTATTCCGCGAAAGTTTTATAAACCCAATTAACCTCTCCCCTCGGGTTGAAACCTCAGTCTACAATTGGTATCAGAGCCTCGTTCTCAATTTTAGGCTTAATATCCTTGAGTCGATCCAATGGCAACAAATAGCTATTCTGAGGGACACTCTTATACTAGACCTCCTTTGTTTAATGGCTCCAACTATAACTACCGGAAAAACATAATGAAAATATTTGTCGAATGACAAGATTATAATCTGTGGAGAGTCATTGAAGAATGACCTAGAATTTCTTCAAACGAAATAACTATTAGAGATACCAATCATACAATGCCTAAACTCAAAACTGAGTACACTGACGAGGATTATAGAATGATGTCTCTCAATAGCAGAGCAACAAGTTTTTTACATTGTTCTTTAGATATTTCTGAATATAATAAAATCTCTGCATGTGTTTCGACTAAAGAGATATGGGATAAACTGCAAATTACATATGAAGGAACTAGTGAGGTCAAAAATTCAAAAATATATATGCTAGTTTCTGAATATGAGTCCTTTAAAATGTCTCTTAACGAAACAATTTCTGAAATGCACTCACAGTTCACAACTATTGTAAATGGTTTAAAGCTGCTTGGTAGGAATATTGAGGAGTTCGAACTTACGAGAAAAATCTTGAGATCTTTGCCACCTTCATGGAAACCAAAGAAGACATCCATTCAGGAGGCCAAAGATCTTGACAAACTTGATGTTGAGACACTACTTGGATCACTGTTGACATATGAGATGGAAGAAATGACTCCCATCGTCAATGAGGATGAGAAGAAGAAAAAGGTAATTGCTCTCAAAGCTTCTACGAGCAACAAAGAAATGGAATCGGAAAAAGAAGTGGAGAACAACGAGGAAGATGGTGGAATGACATTAATCGCCAAACGATTCCATAGGTTCTTGAAGAAAAGCAAGAAACCTTATACAAAGGATCCCGCTTCGAAATGGGAACCACTTACGTGTTAGGGCTGCAAGAAGCCCGGTCACATCAGGGCTAATTGTACGGTTTCAAACAAACCATACAAAAGCTTCAAGAAGAAAGCCATTATAGCAACTACTTGGAGTGATGATGAAGAAGAAGAAGAGTCATTAGACAAAGAAGTCGGATACGAGGAAATTGCCAACCTTTGTCTGATGGCAATCGACGATGAAAGTGAGGTAACATCTTCTCCTTCTTCTAAGAATAATATTGTGAGTACTAGTGAAGAGTTACTAGAAGTAGTAAATGAAATGCATGATGAATTGAAGAAATTCGATTCTAGAAACTCAATTCTTAAGAAAGAGGTATCATCTCTTTCTAAAGAGATGATAAGTCTTAGAGAGGAAAAAGATAAATTATCTTCATTGTTGTATGATTCTTCTCAAGATTTCCTCAAAGATGAAAATAAGAATTTAAAAAGTAAAATATTAGAATTAAATGACACTATATCTAGGCTTATGCTTGAAAAAGAAAAGCTTGATGAAGTGCTTTCTTGCCAAAGATTAAGTGGAGGAAAATCAGGATTAGGTTATTCTCCATTAAGCAAGCAAAAATCAAAAGAGAGCTTATTCATGAAAGCCTCATGTGTGAATGAAGCCTCTACTTCAAAAACCCCTAGCAAAGTTAAAAGCACTCCCTCAATAAATGCTAGGAATTCTAGAAATTCAAATGTTCATACAAAAATGAAGTATCCTAGAAATGCACATGCTTATATGTATGCACACTCTAGAAATGCTTATACACATCCTAGAAATAACCATCATATACATTTTAGGAACAATATATATAATCAAAATATGCACTCTGCACATGCACATCCTAGGAATTACCATCATGGTTATCCTAGAAATAATTTGCATACTCATAATAATGCTAGCATGTATCCTAGAATGCATCATCATACATTTTCTGGAAATGACATGTATATTCATATTCCTTACCATAGAAACATGTATTCTAGGAACTACTATCCTAAGGATAATAGACATACAAATCTAAGATATCCTAGAAATTTCAATAACTATTATCCCAGGATTATGCATCATCAACATTTCAATAATTATAGAGCACCTCATAATGTTAAGAAAGTATGGGTCCCCAAAAGAACTGTATTTTCTTGGACTAAACCCAAAGGACTCAAGAAATTTTAGGTACCTAAGAGTGCAATTGTGTATCCTTATGTAATGTAGATATGTCTCCACACCAAGGAAAAATGCAACTATTGGTACCTTGATAGTGGATGCTCAAAGCACATGACTAGTGATCAAAGTATGTTCAAAGAGCTAACTCTAAGAGATGACAGACATGTCACCATTGGAGATAACACAAAGATAAAGATCATCGGGCATGGAAAAGTTGGTAATAATTTCTCAACCACCAATCATGTATTGTATGTGCAAAGCCTTAAGTTAAATTTGCTAGCATTAGTTAACTATGTGACAAAGGCAACAAAGTCATATTTGAAACCTCTCATTGTCTAGTTATAGACATCAAAAGTAACAATATCAAGTTTGTTGGCCATAGACATAAAAATGTCTATATAGTTGATTTAAAATCTTTGCATTCGGAAAATGAAAAACGTTTTCCTGCCTTTGGTGAAAACTCATGGCTAGGGCATAGAAGACTTAGCCATGTGAATATTGATTTGCTTAAGATCATTTCAAGAAAATATTTAGTCATTAGACTTCCAAAAATCAAATTTGAAAAAGATAAGGTGTGTGATACTTGTAAAATGGGAAAACAAACTAGAATTTCTTTTAAATCAAAAAATATAGTCTCAAATACTAGACCATTAGAACTTTTGCACCTGGACTTATTTAGTCTAATAAGTACCATTAGTCTAGGTGGTCATTAATATGCTCTTGTTATTGTTGATGATTATTCAAGATATACCTTTGTTATTTTTATTGCCTACAAGGATGAAGCTTATAAAGGATTTGTGAACTTTTGTAAAATGGTTCAAAATGAAAGAAAGAATTTTTATATCAAACAAGTGATCATGGAAAGGAATTTGAAAACCAAAGCTTTTCAAAATTTTGTGATGAAAATGGAATTAATCACAATTTTTTAGCACCTAGAACTCCTCAACAAAATAGAGTTGTTGAGAGGAAAAATAAAGTTCTAGAATAATTTACAAGTACAATGCTCTGTGAAAATAGTTTGCCAAAATATTTTTAGGAGGAAGCCATAAACACTTCTTGCTATGTTTTAAATAGAGTATTAATTAGGCATATGTTAAATAAAACTCTATATGAATTATGAAAAAGGTAGAAAGCCTAATGTATCTTATTTTTGTACTTTCAGTTGTAAATGCTTTATCCTAAATAACAATAAAACTAACTTGGGTAAATTTGACTCAAAGACCGATGAGAAGATATTTTTAGGATATTCAACCTTTAATAAAGTTGATAGAGTCTTTAACAAGAGAACTATAGTGGTTGAAGAATCCATACATGTAGCCTTTGATGAGTCTAACCCAATTAGTAGTAGAGTAGGTTATTTTAATGATGATGTAAATTTCATTCCAAGGATAGAAACACCTAGTCCCATGTTTGACCTGAAGGAGAGTAAACCTCAATTAAATCAAGAGGTAGACACTCACAATCTTGATCTACCATCTACAAGTCAATAAGAGGATTGTCTTCCCAAAGATTGGAGGTATGTAAATTATCATCCAATCAATCAAGTGACTGGTGATCCTTCGCAAGGGGTAAAAACTCGTTCCTTTATTAGAAATATTTGCAATTGTGTAGCTTATTTATCTCAAGTAGAACCTAAGACTTTTGTAGAAGCTGAGAAGGATGCTGATTGGATAAATGCTATGCAAGAAGAATTATATCAATTTGAAAGAAAAAAAGTATGTAATCTAGTTCGTAGACCAAAAAATACACTATAATAGGAACTAAATGGGTATTTAGAAATAAAATGTATGAAAATGAAATAGTAACTAAGAACAAAGCTAGACTAGTTGCTAAGGAATATAATCAAGAAGAAGGAATAGACTTTGATGAGACCTATGCTCCCGTAGCTAGATTATAAGCTATTCATATGTTATTGGCCTTTGCGTACTTTAATAAATTTAAGCTATTTCAAATGGATGTAAAAGCGTATTTTTAAATGGATTTATAGAAGAAGAGGTGTATGTTAAGCAACCTATTAGATTTGTAAATCCTAATATTCCAAACCATGTTTATAAGCTTTCTAAAGCTCTCTATATGTTGAAGCAAGCTCCAAGAGCATGGTATGAAAGACTAAGTAAGATTTTACTTGAAAATAATTTTACAAGAGGAAAAATAGACACAACCCTCTTCACAAAAAACTCACAAAAATGACACACTATTAGTCCAAATATGTGTTGATGATATTATATTTGGTGCCTCTAATGAATCTATGTGTCAAGAGTTTGCCAAGTGCATGCAAGATGAATTTGAAATGAGCATGATGGGAGAGCTTACTTACTTTCTTGGACTACAAATCAAACAATTAAAAGAATGTATCTTCATCAATCAATCAAAGTACACCAAGGACCTATTAAAAAGGTTCGGGATAGAAAGCTCAAAATCAATTGGCACTCTTATGAGCACTTCTACAAAACTTGACCTAGATAAGGAAGGTAAATGTGTAGATGCTAAAACTTATAGAAGCATGATAGGAGCTTTACTTTATCTAACTGCTAGTAGACCTGATATATGTTCAATGTATGCATGTGTGCTAGATTTTAAGCTAATCCTAAGGAATCATATGTAATTGTAGTAAAAAGAATCCTTAGATATCTACAAGGGACTCAAAACCTAGGATTATGGTATTTTAGAAAATCAACTTTTGAGCTTGTAGGATATTCAGATGCTGGCTTTGCAAGCTGTAGACTTGATAGAAAAAGCACTAATGGAACATGTCAATTCTTAGGTGCAATGTTGACCTCCTGGTTTTCCAAGAAACAAAATTTGGTTGCACTATCAACCGCAGAAGCAGAATATGTAGCAGCCAATAGTTGTTGTGCACAAGTGTTGTGGATGAAACAACAATTAAAAGACTATAGCATGGCCTTAAAGATATACCAATTCATTGTGATAACACTAGTGCTATCAACTTGACCAAAAATCCTATTCAGTATTCTAGAACCAAACACATTGAAATTAGACATCACTTCATACGAAACCATGCTCAAAAGGGTGATATTAGACTAGAATTCATTCATTCAGAAGATCAAATAGCTGATATTCTTACAAAACTCTTAAGTGAAGATAGCTTTTGAAAGATTAGACTATTGATGGGCCTACAAGACTATGATAAAATATATATTTGATTGCATCAACATTCATCATATGCATATTTGACATCTAGTGAATGAGTATTAAATTTTATTTAATATACCTCTCACTCAAGATGGCATAGATAAACAATTTTGTGCTAAAATTTCAAGTTAGAGCTCAAAATTTTAAGTTTTCTGAAAGGCCCAGTCGACTAGTATCCCACTGCCCATTTTACCAGTCGACTAGTACAAAGCATCCAGTCAACTGGTACTACAAGACATTGTTTGGAGCAAAAATTTAAAATTTTGATGGCCTACCCAATCAATTGGTATGGTTCACCTAGTCGGCTGGTGTCCCGACCCAGTCGACTGGTATATCGAAAAATCCCCAAATTATGAAGGACCCAGTCGACTGAAACCCTAACCCAGTCGACTAGTGTCACAATTCTATAAATAGTCTCTTCTGATTTTTCAGTTTTTACGCCATTTTTGAAAAACCTTAAGCTTGATTTCAGTCCAAAATCTCTTAAAAAATTCCATAGAACCTTCAATCATACCCCAAATCACCTCTTTTTTTAACTTTTTCATGATTAAAATCTCCACATTTCCCCAAATCTCTAAAATGACTTTCCCCAAGATGTTTGAAAGAATACGCATCAAAACCACCATTGGAGGACCTCATATGCCTACAAGGCCTCGGTCTTCAAAGTCCTCAGCATCAGATGCTAAGGGAAAGGGAGTTGCTAGTTCATCGAGCAAAAAGGCATGGACTGAGCTCGATGACTCCCTCTTTTGAAGCCCCGCCGCAAAGAGCAAGTATAATTCCCCTATCCGTAACAAGAAATCATGACTGGTAGATTCGTTGAATTTGATTCTATCCGTCATGAAAATTTTGATATATTACCTACTTTCGAGGCGATACACTTAACACAACTTGTCACGATCCACCAGAAATATTACTCTCGCCTGATTCACCAATTTTACACCAACCTAAGTAAACCGAGTCCACTGGCTTTTAAGTTTAAAACCAGCGTCATAGGCGTAGAATTTGAGGTGAATACTGACCTTCTGGTCAATATTCTGAGGATCTCCATGGGAGGGGTCCAATGGAGTCTTGATGGATGGCCATAAAACTTTGACTACGAGGAAGCGTGCCAGATTGTTAGGGGTGACCCTAACTACATTTTTAAGCCCACTACATTTGACTAATGTAGTAATATGCCCCTCAACTCAAATTTGTTCAATCTTATTGTGAGTTGGACCATCCATTTGAGACTCGGGAGTCGGTAATATCTCTCCAAGATAGATGTGGTATTGATTTAGTGTTCAAAAGACGACACCGTTTCAATATCTACCCCCTACTACTTACCAACATGATTAATGGTGAAGTGAATGACTCTGGGTTCCACCCATACGAGATGCTCATCACCCTGATCCTCCAGCATTTTCATGTCCACCTACCCACTTCAGAGGCACAAGATATCGGCTTCAAGGACATCATCAATGTCTCTTCTCTGAAGAAGATGTGATGCACGATCCGAGATGGGATGATCTACTCCAAGGCTGGGAAAAACATTCAGATTAGAAATGATGACAGCAGCGATGAGGATGATGAGGTTCTTGGTGATATAGCTCCTCTTACTGCTATGAACACTAACGCACGAGCACCTAGTCCATAGCATGGTGGCTCTTGTGCTGGTCAGGTTAGCTACGATGACATTCTACAGGCTATTTCGAGCCTCTAACTGCCCATGCAGTCCGAGTTCCAGAGCTTGAGCTCTTCAGTCGATCAGTTGCATCGTGACCTTCACAAACTCAGAGACGATTTCGACTTACACTTGGAGCATATAGAGGGCTTTTTGACTGAGCTTCGGGATCTTTTTCGAAACAGCTCTGATTCACCCGCTTATTAAGTTGTTGTCTTATCTTTTTGTTATGTACATACAACTTCTTAGATATTTAGCACGAACATTCATTTTCTTTGTATTACATTCATGTCTTTTACTCAGACAGCTTTCTATAAGCTTATTGATAACTCTGAATAAATTATATTATTATATTTCTTTTAGGCACGTTTTTGGTGTTGATCTTAAGCATTAGAATTGTGTTTCATGTGTTTTTAGCAATTTTTAATTTAGTTTATTTCATTCTACTAATAGTTGTTTTAGTTAAATGTTCAATGCTAAGTCTTAGAAATCTACTATGCAGACACTTGCTGGAGCGTTGGAAGGGCAAAAATGTGTGAAGGGGACAGAAACTCAAAACTGCAGCGCTGGAAAGTTGGTGCTGCAACACTGGAATCTGGCATGAATAGAAGAATGTGGACAGAAACTCAAAGCTGCAACGCTGGGAAGTTGGCGCTGCAACTCTTGCTAGGGTTCGATTTATGTCTCAGCGCTGCAGCGCTGGCTGACAGATTTAGAATATTATAAATAGAAACCCTAGCTAAACAAGAAGGGAGAGCGCGGCTATTAAAGAAAAAAACAGAGTTGGAGGAGACGAGACGCAAAAGGGGAGTTGGAGACACTCCTGGAGGCTACTCAAAAGCTTTTAATCATTCTTCTCCGGTTTTGTATTATTCTTATCTAGTTATGTGGATGCTTTATGATATGAACATGGTTTGTTTGAATATTATTATGGAGTAGATATCTTTTTGTTAAGGATAGATGAATCCTAAACCTATGTCTTGAGTTACTCTTTGGACAAGTTGGAATTTAATGTGTTTTTCAAAGTGTGTGTTTTATTGTTCTTAATGCTGTTTATTATTTTGATTCTTTCTTTAGGCATGGTGATGCGTCGAATAGAGAAGCTATGCTTTTATGAATGGTTGAATTAATAAATATAATGTTGGATTGTTATCTATGCAAAAGCCAAGGTAAAACATGTCATGAATGGAATAGGAGTAACCGAATAGGGATTCTAGGAAGTTCATGTGGTTAGCTTAAATCGTAACCGAATAGGGAGATTTAACTGAAAAGAATTCAAGAAACTTAACGCTTCTAAATTTGAATTAATTTAGAATAGACCTGGAATATGGATATTTGAAGTTAATGATTCTTGAGATTGTGGTTAGACCTAGAATATGGATAACCAATTTATTTGGGATTCTACCATCTTGAAAAACGTATTAAATGAAACTTCTCCATTTGAAACTTTCGTTAATAATGGTTTAGGTGAAGTCGAGTCCTTAGCACGTTAGTTCATAAGAGTCTTCATTCCAAAGTTTGCAAACTTCTGTTATTTACTATTGTCATCTGTTTTTCCCTTTAGTTAATTATTAGTAAATTTTTCTCCTACAATTATTCGTTCGCTCAAATAACGATAAGAGTTTAGTCATAATTTCTGTAGTAATTGTTCGGTCCTCGTTGGAAACGATATTTACTCACCATTTTATTACTTGAACGATTAGTGCACTTGCTAGTGTCAATTTCATCGCATCAAGTTTTTGGAGCCGTTGCCAGGGACTGAAATAAAATATTACATTTATTGTGATTCTACTAGTTAATTTGAGAGTTTGTTAATTTGGTTTTTAAGTCTATTTTTCAGGGTTTTCGTTTCTAGTACATGACACGTACTAGTGGGAGAATACTTACAGAACTTAATCCAGAAATTGAGCGCACTTTTCACGCTTTGAGAAAAGCAGCACCAGTAATAGTTAATACAATGGCAAAAGGGAACAATGCAGAGGTGCAACGTGCACTGTGGGATTATACTATGCCAAAGATGGATGGTGTTGAATCTAGCATCCGACGACCACCTATACAAGCGAACAATTTTGAAATTAAGCCCGCCATCATTCAGATGATTCAACATTTAGTACAATTTGGGGGCTTATCGCAAGAAGATCCAAATGTTCACTTGACGAATTTCCTTGAAATTTGTGACACATCCAAGCATAACGGAGTATCGGAGGATGCAATTCGCTTAAGTCTTTTTCTGTTTTCATTGAGGGATAAAGCAAAATGCTGGTTGACTTCTTTGCTAGCAGGATCCATAACGACATGGGTAGAATTGGCACAAAATGTTTTAGGGAAATACTTCGCTCCTGCAAAAACCGTAAAGTTATGTAATGAAATTACTGTGTTCTTGCAGGTCGATCGGGAATCACTCTATGAGGCATGAGAACGTTTTAAAGACCTTTTAAGAAGATGTCCTCATCACGAGTTACCCACTTGGATGCAGGTACAAACTTTTTATAACAGTTTAACCAGTACAACCCGAAACATGATTGATGTAGCTGCAGGTGGCACTATCATGAGAAAAACTCCAGAAGAAGCCATTGAATTGCTAGAAGAGATGGCCACAAATTCTTATCAATGGCCAATTGAAAGGTTACCTATTAACAGAGCCTCAGGATTGCATAATGTAGATGCTGTTACAACTCTAGCAGCACAATTGGAGACTCTCGCTAAGAAGATTGATGGACTTAATCCCAATTCACATACAATATGTGAATTGTGTGGTGGTAGTGGCCACCACAGTAGTAACTGTCAAGCAGGTAATCAGTTTGCATATAATTCATCTGCTGAACAAGCTAACTTTGTTTCAAATTTTCACAGGCAAAATAATCCATACAGCAATACATATAATCTGGGATGGAGGAATCACCCAAACTACTCGCGGAATCAAAGCAATGCGAAACAACCTCATTCTGAATACCCTCCTCAATAAAAAAAGTCCAACTTGGAAGACATAATAGCTAAATTCTTAAGTATAGCAGAAACTAGATTCCAAAATCCAGAAGCATCCATAAAAAATCGGGAAGTTCAGGTCGATCAACTAGCAACCATAATTTCTGGACGTGCACAAGGTTCTCTTTCGAGCAACACAGAAAAAAATCCTAAGGAGGATGTCAAGGCCATAACATTAAGGATTGGCACACAATTGGAAGAGCCAAAACCTAAAGAAATCACTAATCAAGAAGGCGAGAAAGAAAAGACCGATCAAAGGGAGAAACGAGTTTCAGCAAAGAAGTCTACTGGTAAAGGTTTGAGTGATCCTAACTCTGAAACTAAATATGTGCCACCTCTTCCTTATCCTCAGAAATTTCAAAAAGAAAAATTAGATAAGAAATTTTCAAAATTTTTAGAGATTTTCAAGAAATTGCATATTAACATTCCATTTGCAGTGGCTTTATCACATATACCTAGTTACACTAAATTTTTGAAGGAAATTTTGTTTAATAAATGGAAGCTTGAGGAACATGGAACGGTGATGTTAACTTAAGAGTGCAGCGCCATACTGCAAAACAAACTACCTCCAAAATTGAAATATCCAGGGAGTTTTACCATACCCTGCACTTTGGGAAGTTCATTCTTTGATAAAGCTTTATGTGACCTTGGTGCAAGTATCAATCTTATGCCTCTTTCAATTTTCAAGAAACTTGGATTAGAAGAAGTCAAAACTATGACAGTGTCATTGCAATTAGCTGATCGATCTATTAAGAGACCACGGGGAATTATAGAAAATATACTGGTAAAGGTTGATAAATTTATATTCCCTGTAGACTTCATTGTTCTCGACATGGAAAAGGATTGTGAGGTACCTCTTATACTTGGATGTCCATTCCTTGCTACAATGAGAGCCCTAATTGATATACAACAAGGGAAATTGACTTTAAGAGTCAATGATGAGCAAGTAGTTTTTGATATGTATAAAATTATGAAATACCCTTCTGGCTTATCTACTTCTTCTTGTTTTCAAATGGATATTGTTGATAACCTCATTGAAGAGCTTCAGGAGAAAACATTGAATGAAGATACTTTGGAGAGATGCATCATGGAATTAGGAACTACTACCACTGAAGAACTCGTCATCCAAGAAGAAGCAAGGCACTTGGAGTCTGAAATGGGAAAGAAGTGCCAGAAGAATAAATAATAACAAATGAATTGAAAACTTTACTTGCTCATTTGAAATATGCTTATTTAGAGAAAAATATTTTCCTTGTTATAATATCTTCTTCGTTGATAGAGAAAATGGAAGAACGTTTGTTGAAAGTCTTAAGAAGGCACATATTTTCGAGAAAACTGAAATCTCGATGGATTGGACCGTACACCATGATAAGTGTCTCACCGTTTGGTGCCGTTGAATTACGACACGAGAGAAACAAGGAGACATTCAAGGTCAATGGACATAGATTGAAGCACTTGATCCTCAATCGTCCACAACCATTCTCCAAGAGCCATAAATCAGAAAGTCAAGCTAAAGATTATAAATTAAAACTAACATTTTGTTTTTATTTTTCTTGCATTTGAATTTGTTTTGTGTGTTTAATTTTTTGTTTTGTTTGGTTTGTAAGTTTTTATTATTTTAAATGGGTTATTTTTGTTTTATTTTCAGGATTGGAAGGAGTTAGGACCGAGAACCAACGCTGCAGCTATACATTTTGGGCGCTGCAGCGCTGAAAAGACCATTATGAAGAGGTTGGACTAGAGACTCAGCACTGCACCCCCAGGAAGTCAGCACTGCAGCGCCGAGTCGCGCACTGGGTTTTAAAAACACGCTCTCTCACTGTTAGGTTGTGTAAAGTTTCTAATTTCCAACGTCTCTCTCTCTCCAAATCACTAAAATTCAACCTTCTTCCCTCATCGCACCACCATATCCCGGTCATAGCAATGATCCGGAGGATGAGGACATTGACGAGGACAATTGATTTGAGTTCCGACTAATCAGGGGAGTTCCTTTCTCTTACTTTATGATTCAAATTTTATACATTGTGGACAATGTGTCATTTAAGCTTGGGGGTGAGAACTTTATCTGAGTGTTGTGTGCTACCCATATTTCTAGTTATTTTTCTGTTTGTTTTATCTGAGTGCTTTCTGTTGTTTGATTTTGATTTTGCCGATGATGAGAAATAGATTGACTTGATTATAGCCATTGAAAATTTAAAAAATGTTGCGTTTGTCTGTGTGTTTGAATTTGTTGTTGGATTTATTTTACATCGAACTCTTTAAACACAATGTGCACTTACACCTAAGTAATTTGTTATCTTACTGTTTCAGAGAGCGTTTATGTGAGCAATGTAGTTTCTTGAGATCTCTTGGACTCTAGAACTTGTTTGAAGACCACTCGAGGAAAAATCCTAGGTAGTACAGTACCAAAGAAAAGATCCAGGCCATGTTTGGAACGTTTGAGCTTTTCTAGCCAACCCTTGATATGTGATTATCCTTAGTTTTCCCCTTTTGAGCTTGGATATCTATTGTTTTGCTACCCGATCATCTAACCTATTTCCTTTTCTTAAAAATAAAAAAAAATGCTACAACTCTAACTTTCACCTGTAAGCACATCGATTAATGAATGGACTATTCTCTTAAGTGATGGCAGAGGATTGAGCAAAAGAAAGCGGTCTTCGACTTGGCTGTGTTAAGTATCAAATATTTCCCATCGAGAGTGAGCAAGGGACCCTAGTCATAAAAGGGCAAGGGAAAGATCGAAGTTGAAAAGGTTTACCACACGAACTATTTGATCAAGTTGTATTCTGTCTATCACAAGCAGCTGACAAAGCCGTGTTTGATCATCGTGTACATGCTATGTTATAGTTTCATTCATGCATACAAAAATAAAGACTGGTGCTACTATAGTACAAGCATACAAGAAAAAAAAAGAGAAAAAGAAAAGAAGAAGATGTGACAATAACAAAAATACTGGAGTATTATATGATAACTGAGGGAAAGTTTGAAATAAAATTTGTATTGGTTGATGTGCTTAAGGTGATGTGAGCCTCAAATAAATCTTTTACCATACCTTAGCCTTAGCCAAAGTTATAAGCTGAATAAAGTCCTGGAGATCTCGGGTATTGTCATGGCCTACATTAATGGAGAGTGGTGTGAAAAGCAAGCTTATGGACTTTGAAAGATTGGAATTATCCTACTTGCTTGCATAAGCTGATCAGAGTGGTGAGACAATTAAGTTTATAAAGGTGTTACACACACACACGTTTGAAAAATTTGATGTAAGATAAGGCTGGCAATAAATTTGAAATTCTAGACATTAGCAGTATTTGGAAATTTTTCTTGCGTTATAATTTATATGAAATCTTTGAGGCATGTTATATCAAATCTAATCAAACCATCTCTCACTCTTAGGATGTGTGTGTTAGGATTTTGTTCTAGTTTGCTCGAGGACTAGCAAAAACGTAAGTTAAGGGGTGCGATAACTCTGAATAAATCATGTTATTATACTTCTTTTAGACACGTTTTTGGTGTTGATCTTAAGCATTAGAATTGTGTTTCATGTGTTTTTAGCAATTTTTAGTTTAGCTTATTTCATTCTACTAATAGTTGTTTTAGTTAAATGTTCAATGCTAAGTCTTGGAAATCTACTGTGCAGACACTTACTGGAGCGCTGGAATGGCAAAAATGTGTGAAGGGGACAAAAACTCAAAACTGCAGCGCTGGAAAGTTGGCACTGCAGCACTGGAATCTGGCATGAATAGAAGAATGTGGATAGAAACTCAAAGCTGCAGTGCTGGGAAGTTGGCGCTGCAGCTCTAGTTAGGGTTCGATTTATGTTTCAGCGCTGTAGTGCTTGGAAGTTGGCACTGTAACGCTGGCCGACGGATTTAGAATATTATAAATAGAAACCCTAGCTGAACAAGAAGGGAGAGCGTGGCTGTTGAAGAAAAAAACAGAGTTGGAGGAGACGAGACGCAAAAGGGGAGTTAGAGACACTCATTGAGGCTACTTAGAAGCTTTTAATCATTCTCCTCCAGTTTTGCATTATTCTTATCTAGTTATGTGGATGTTTTATGATATGAACATGGTTTGTTTGAATATTATTATAGAGTAGATATTTTTGTGCTAAGGATAGATGAATATTAAACCTATGTCTTGAGTTACTCTTTGGACAAGTTGGAATTTAATGTGTTTTTCAAAGAGTGTGTTTTATTGTTCTTAATGCTGTTTATTATTTTAATTCCTTCTTTAGGCATGGGGATGCGTCGAATAGAGAAGCTATGCTTTTATGAATGGTTGAATTAATAAATATGATGTTGGATTGTTATCTATGCAAAGGCCATGGTAAAACATGCCATGAATGAAATAGGAGTAACCGAATAGGGATTCTAGGAAGTTCATGTGGTCTGCTTAAATCGTAACCGAATAGGGAGATTTAACTGAAAGGAATTCAAGAAACTTAATGCTTCTTAATTTGAATTAATTTAGAATAGACTTGGAATATGGATATTTGAAGTTAATGATTCTTGATATTGTGGTTAGACCTGGAATATGGATAACCAATTTATTGGGAATTCTACCATCTTGAAAAACGTATTAAATGAAACTTGTCCATTCGAAACTCTTGTCAATAATGGTTTAGGTGAAGTCGAGTCCTTAGCACGTTAGTTCATAAGAGTCTTCATTCCAAAGTTTGCAAATCTTCCGTTATTTACTATTGTCATATGTTTTTCCCTTTAGTTAATTGTTAGTAAATTTTTCTCCTAAAATTATTTATTTGCTCAAATAACAATAAGAGTTGAGTCATAATTTCTATAGTAATTGTTTAGTCTTTGTTGGGAACGATATTTACTCATCATTTTATTACTTGAACGATTAGTGCACTTGCTAGTGTCAATTTCATCGCATCACTTATGATGATTGGATATATCTACATATTTGTGTTGCTTTACATTTTTAGACTTTAGCTCTTATATATATGTTACTTTTATGCTATATGGTTGCTTGGGTTAAACTGTTCGTACTCGGCTATATGCTTTAACTGCTTATACTAGTGTGGAAACTTCTGATTCCTCTCGGGAAGTCTTTCCAATTCTGAATCATGCCTAGTTTTTGCACGCATGTTTTTTTGCCTTATCTTCATGGCTGTGGTGTTTATTTTGCTTATTTTTTGAGTTTACACCCTTTCTTTCTAGTTGTTGTCAAAACGAGAGAGAAAAATCAAAGAAATAGAGAAAATTGAATGTAAACTTAGAATAAAGCATAAATTTAGCGGGAGTTTTGCTCTGAACACATTGAAAAATGTAATATTTTCTTTCATTGCTTGGTCGGGTTGATATAACTGCATTTAAACTACGCTTGAATGCTTAATAAGTTGGTTTTTATTAGAAAAAATTGACGAGACTCTACTCAAATTTTTTAAAAACCAGCACTTAGTTTTTAAAACTATTTTTTCTCTCCTTAGTTTTGTCATCATCAAAAAATGGGAGATTGTTGACCCATATTTGATTTTAATAATAACAAAAAACTATTCTAATTGCACTAACAGTTTTATCTAAGTGTTTAAGCAGTAAAAGCATTTAGTACGAAAACAAGATACAAGAACTCAACGCGATTCAAACACCAAAACAATATAGAAGATCTAGAATAAGTATTAAGGTAATTGAAACAATTGTAAATCTCTTATGTTCAATTACATAGCTTGATTTGTGACGCAATTTACAAAAGACTTTGACAAAACTAAAAATTAAAAAAGTTTTTAAGTCAAAAACTGTTTTTGAAAAGGAAAACTGGGTTGAAAGACAACCCAGTCGACTGGGATATGGGACAGAAAGTTTCCAGTTGACTGGTGTTGAAGACCCTGTCGACTGGTAACTTCACCCAATCGATTAGTCCTCTGACCAAGTCGACTAGTACTCTCATTTAGCCTGAAAAGTGAAAAATCTTTACTTGACCCAGTCGACTGGTACAAGGACCCAGTCGACTGGTAATTTGAAAATATAACCGTTAGATAGGCGAGACTTGAGCATTTAATGTATTAAACCTATCAAGTTAGTGTCAAACGACCATATTGCTTTAAGGCTATATAAATCCACTTCAATGAGCATTTAAAATAAGAAGAGAACATATTCAATTCACAAGATAGCTCATTAATTCTCAAAAGTTTTGATAAATTTATTGTTGAGCCATTTATCAAGCTTGTTCTTGAAAGAGAGATATTGTTCATATGTAAAATCACTTATTATTGTCTCTCTATCATTTACTTTATGGCAAATTTCATTTATTGTAAAGGGAAAGAGTTGGTATAACTCTTAAAGTGTTTAGGATTAAACACTTCATTATAGCTTCTATGAGGAAGAGATTAGTTGTAAAGTTTATACAACACCCGCGAAATTGTATAACTAAAGTTTTAGTAGATTACTTCAAGGAGGTTCCTTGAAGAGAGTGGACGTAGGGTCGGAAAGAATCTGATATTGTCGAGCCACTATAAACAGAGTTTGCATTTTCTCTTTCTTAAAAGCTTTTAATTTCAAGCATATTATTTTTTTGTGTGCTTTATGCATTTAACTATTTAAAAACTTGCAAAGTAATTAGCAAAATATTTTAAAACCCAATTTACCCCCTGTTGGGTTTGAACCTCGATTCATAGATTAGTATGGCTGATAGAGAATTTGAAGTTGATTTGTTGTCTTTAGATATGATGTATTTTGATTTAATTCTAGGGATGAATTCGTTATCTGCATATTATACTTGGGTATATTGTTTTAGGAAAACTATGGTGTTCAAGATACCAGGACAAGATAAGTTTAATTTTCAGGGAGAACGTAAGATAATTGCCAACTGGCTTATTTATGCCATGACTGCTAGTAAATGGTAGAAAAAGAGTTATGAGGGGCATTTGGCATATATGGTGGGTTCTAGAAAAGAGATTAGAAAGTTAGAGAAATCTTAGTAGTGAAAGATTTTTCTGATGTATTCCTTGAGGAGTTGTCTGGTTTACCTCCCAACAGAGAGATTGAGTTTTCTATTGAGGTGATTCCAGGATCAACACCCATATTTGTAGCACCTTATAGAATGGCTCCAGTTGAGTTGAAAGAATTGAAAATTTAGCTTCCAGAGTTGCTAGATAAACAATTTATTCAACCTATAGATAGTTGAATAAGATCATCATTTAGAATAAATATCCTTTACCCATGATAGATGATTTATTTGAGCAGTTACAGGGGACTAGAGTTATCATCAGTTGAGGATAAAGGAGGGGGATGTGCCTAAGACTGCTTTTAGGACACGTTATGGCCATCAAGAGTTCTTTGTGATACCATTTGGGTTTACTAATGCTCCTATAGTATTTATGGATCTAATGAATCGGGTGTTTAAACTATTCTTGGATTGATTTGTGATTGTATTTATTGATAATATTCTAGTATTTTCCAACAATGAAGAGGAGCATATGCAACATTTAGAGATAGTGTTGGAAATTTTAAGGAGAAATAAATTGTATGCAAAGTTATCTAAGTGTGAGTTTTAGTTGAGTGAAATATCTTTCTTGGGGCATGTTGTGTCAGGAGATGGTATAGCAGTTGACCCACAGAAAGTAGTGGCAGTGTTGAATTGGGAAAGACCCACTAGTGTGACTGAAATTAGAAGCTTTTTGGGGTTGCCTGGTCATTATAGGAGGTTTATCCAGAATTTTTATATGATTGCTGGACCATTGACCAGGAAGAAAGTGAAGTTTATATGGTCAGAAGAATGTGAGAGGAGTTTCCAGTTGTTGAAAGAGAAATTGACTATTGCTCCGGTGTTAGTGCTTCTTTCTAGTGATGAAGGATTTGTGGTATATAGTGATGTGTCACATCAAAGATCGGGATGTGTATTGATGCAACATGGGAGAGTTATAGCTTATGCTTCTAGGTAATTGAAGAACCATGAGATAAATTACCTGATCTATGATTTAGAATTGGTTGCATCATCTGTATAGAACCACTTATGAAATTTTTACTGATTATAAAATTTTGACACATTTACCTACCCAGAAAGAGTTGAATTTGAGGCAAAGGACATTGATGGAGTTGATTAGTGATTATGACTGTACAATTCATTATCATCCAAGGAAGGCTAATGTAGTAGCTGATGCATTGAGCAGAAAGTCTAGAAGGAGATTAGCTACTATTGGGATTCATGATACTAGCTTGATGATAGAATTAAGAAAAATGAGGATTCTGTTGAGATTTAGTGATAGAGGAGTAGTGATGGCAAATATGGTGGTGCAATCTTTTATTATTGATCATTTATTACATATGCATGGTAGAGAAGATCCAAGAAATATTGAGTGGGAAGCCAACTGAGTTCAGAATTAGAGAAAATTGTATGGTAGTATTGGGACATATTGTTTGTGTTCCCAATGATGTTGAGATAAGAAAGGAAATACTAATAGAGGCTCATGATTTTATGTATTCTATGCACCTAGGAAATAATAAGATGTACAAGGGATTGAAACAGAATTATTGGTGGTTAGGGATGAAGAAGGATGTAGCTGAGTATATTTCTAGATGTTTGATTTTTCAACAAGTGAAATCTGAGAATAAACATCCAGCAGGTTTACTACAGCCTCTTCTAGTACCTAAATAGCCATGAGAGAATGTAAGTATAGATTTTGTTTCTGGTTTTCCCCGTACCCAGAGAGGTCATGATGCTGTATGGATTATAGTGGATAGACTTTCTAAGTCTTCGCATTTCCTTCCTATTAAAACTACCTAGAATCCTGAAAAGTTGACTAAATTGTATATAGTTGAAATTGTGAGATTACATGGAGTATCTTTAAGCATTGTATTAGATAGAGATTCTAGATTTACTTCTAGATTTTAGAGGGATTTTTAAGAAGCAATGGGTATGCAATTGCAGTTTAGTACAACTTTTCATCCTCAAACGGATGGGCAGACAGAGAGAATCATCAGAATACTAGAAGAAATGTTGAGGGCGAGTGTATTGAGTTTCTCAGTGAGCTGGGATGCTTATTTACCTTTGATCGAGTTTGCATACAACAATCAATATCAAACTAGTATTAGGATGGCACCATTTGAGGCTTTATATGGTAAAATGTGCATAACTCCAGTATGTTGGGAAGAAGTTGGAGAAAGAAAGATATTTGGTCTAGAAATGATATATTTGACTACTGAGATGATCAAACTGGTTAGAAAGAACCTTAGAGCAGCACAGAACATACATAAAGGATATACTGATAATAAGAGATGACCTCTTGAGTTTCAGGTTGTCGATTGGGTGTTTTTGAAGATATCTACGTGGATAGGTGTATTGAGATTTAAAAAGAAAGGAAAGTTGAGTCTGAGATTTGTATGGCCATATGAGGTGATTGAAAAAGTTGGACTAGTAGCATACAGATTGGATTTGCCTCCAGAGTTAAAACAATTACACATTATGTTTCTTGTTTCACTTTTGAGAAAGTGTTTTATCCCATAGTATTTCGAATCAAGCTGTAGAACTTTAGAAAGATTTGACATTTATGCAAGTACTAGTCAGAATTCTAGACAGAAAGGAACAAATCTTGCGTAATAAAGTCATTCCTTTGATTCAAGTATTATGGCAAAATAAATATATTGAAGAAATTACTTGGAAGCATGAGGCAAGAATGAGGAAAGAATACCCCCCAACTTTTTCATGAGTTAGGTAAGCAAATTTCGGGGACGAAATTTTTATAAGGTGGGTAGAATTTGTAATACCTATGTTTTTAAAGTAATGTTAAAGAAGTAAAATGATAGATATTACATGGAATTAAAATAATATAGACATGAAAAGTTTATTATTGAATAAAATAAATTTTTGAAGAAAAAAAATAGACACCTAGACATTGTCCAGGTGTAATAAGTTGCAATTTCTAAGAAAAAAAAAAGGGGGGGGGTGCACAACATCTGGAGTCTAGGGAAAAAAGAGGGGGGGGGGGGGGGGGTGGACAACATCTGGAGTCCAGGTGTTGTCTCCACTATACATGAATGGTGCATGTAAGCCACCAAAGATAAGGATTTGTGAAGAAACAGCGGCAGGCGGTGAATTTTATTATAAAAATTGAGTTTTTATTTTGTTTTAATTTTTCTTACCAAATCCTATTTGGTTTTCTTCTTTCTTCAATTCAAATTACTATTTTTCTTTAATTACCTGGGGACTCAAAGAAATGTTGAAAGATTGAAATTTTGAAGAGATTTATGGAGAATTTTAAAGAGATTTGAGAGAAGCTTTAAGAAAAACAAAAGGTAATAATATGAATTTTATTTTTGAAATTATGCATACATGAAATACCCAGAATTTGATGTAGAAATTTAAAGGGTATGAATTATGGAAGAATTAAATAATAAATTAGAAATTATAATATAAATATTATGTCAGGTGTTGATGATCAACAATTGGGTGAAATATCTTAAAGAAGCAAGAAAGGCGGTGCTACGTGGTGAGTTAGATTTACTTTTAGTAATCGAGATAAATATAAAATATAAAATGATGATATTTGAATTAATTATTGAACTACAATGATTGGATGATATATGAAAGTTGGTTGATTGATATTATATGAATAAGTGATATGTTCAAAATTTATTATATCAGAAGTAATATTAATGAAATAATGAGTTGATGAAATATATAATGAAAGGATAAATGAAATATATAATGAAAGGATAAATGAAATTCTTGACAAGCTATGATTGATAATTTGATATGATACATGAGGAGATAACTTAATGAATATGATAAAAATAATAATTTTGAGAAAGAGCTGGATAGCTAAATTGAATGCTTGAATGTATGACTGTTTTCATATTATTGCTCATATGCATAAAATAAAATACCAGGAAGGCAAGTGATCTGTTTGTTTTCATATTATTGTTCATATGCATGAAATAAAAAAGATCAGGAAAATAGCCGGTCTAAATGAAAATAAAAGAACTGGAAAGACAACTGATATAAATGAAATGAAAAGAAATGGGAAGGCAGACAGTTTAAATGAAATGAAAAGAACCGGAAAGGAAGTCGATCTAAATGAAAATAAAAGAACCGGGAAGACAGTCGGTCTAGCTGAAAATAAAAGAACCGGGAAGGCAGTCGATCTAGCTGAAAAATAAAAGAACCAGAAAGATGATCGATCTAACTGAAAATAAAGAAGCAGGAAGGCAGCTAATCTAAGTTGAAGCGTGTCGACATGTGGGAAGACGTTTCTAAATGATAATATAAAATGATCAGATAATTTAACTTCATGCATTGCATTTGTTTTAAATATCGATTATTATTGTTTGAGATGCTAAAATATCATTCTTTATTGTGAATTTATTGATAGACAAATGAGTCTCACATAGAGACAGATATGATGAGAAAGCAATATAACAATATGATATGACAAAAACTTATTTGATTGATTGATTATATGTTGTGAACCTTATAACGAGGTAAAAAATTATGTTAAATTGATAATCTCAAGATGATTAAATATATGAGAAGAAAAATTGATATATTTGATGATTAATTTAAGATAAGATTGATAACTTGTTGAAATTATAATAGGATGTTATTTTTTATTTATATGAGATAATAAATGAATGATTATGGAAAGATTATTTGAAAGATTGAATGATTATCTGTGAAGAAATAGATTATTTATATTGGTAAATTAGAAAAGATTGAATTATAATATGTGACTAAAAGTATATAATAAAGTACTTCTAATAAATTTAATTCACTAAGCTTGTGAAGCTCACTACTCATTGTTGAAAATTTTCAAGCAGCGAGTAGGGCAGATAGAGTTTAGAGTTGATAGCACAGAAACTACCTTAAGTAAGTCCCATGGTCAAGTCTTTAGACATTGTAAGAAAGAAGAAAGAAAAGTTTGTAATAAAAATATTTTCATGCATTTTGTTACATGTATATATTGTTTCTGAAAGGATGAAGATGAGGTATTTTCTTTGAGAAGAGTTAAGGATTGGATGAAATTTTTAATTTCAGTCGAGGTGTATATATATATATCATGATGGGATTTCAAAATGTGACGACACTGTCTCAGGGGTAGCCAACCCGGGATGGGTCATTACACAGCCACCCCAACAATATCCCAATACTTATCGTTAGGCCCAGGAGAAGCGTTGCTTCCACAGCATCTCATCTGAGCCTAAGAGAGCATTAATCCGACTATATATATATATATATATATATATATCATGATGAGATTTCAAAATGTGACGACACTGTTTCAGAGGTAGCCAATCCGGGATGAGTCATTACACAGCCACCCCAACAATATCCCAATACTTATCGTTAGGCCCAGGAGAAGCGTTGCTTCCACAGCATCTCATCTGAGCCTAAGAGAGCATTAATCCGACCTATAATATCCCATTCTGCCTTTAAGGATCCCTTAGAAATAGGCATATGTCTGACAACATTCAATCGATCCTAAAGCTCTCCAAGTTCATTTTTAGACTGCCCAAAAGTTCTATCGTGCCAAGCTAATAGTTTCACCCATGTCCTCTCTATTCGTGCACAAATATCATCATTACCAAAATTTTCTATCCAGGATTCTGTAATGATCTTCTTTGTGTGATTGTGCTTTGTCCAAACTTTCTCAAACCGAAATAACCGAGACTTCCTCCCTCTCTGCCTTTTACTGGACCGGTTAACATCTAACACCATAGGAACATGATCAGAATAACTAGTTGAGGTATGAGATACAAAAAAATTGGTTTTATTGCACACCAATCAGAGGTTGCCTTAAAACGATTAAGACGCTCATGGACATGCACATCAGAGTCCCTATTATTGGTCCGTTAAACCAAGGTCCGATATACCCCAAATCTGTGAACCCACATTGATCCATTACGTCCCGAATATAAGAATCACATCGTACAAACATTCTCTCTTTTTCACTAGAAACCAAAATATCGTTGAAGTCCCCACCACACACCCAAAGTAAGCAGTTTGGGATTGTAGATGACGTAATAACTCCCAAGATTCCAGTCAACGAAAACTAATCAGCTGACCATAAAACCCTGTAAACTGTCATCTCCCATATATATCTGTAATTATGACATCAACATGGTGATCTGAATACAAATCAAGCATTACACTACATTCCTATCTCTAGAAAAGAGTTAAACCATCGCTTCAACCTTTTGCACCCACCACAACACCACTCTCTAAACTACATTTTACGTTTTACATGGTCATCCCACTAACCCAAAGCTTCGTTTCCATGAGAAAGACCACATCGGGAGTTTCTCGCTTGATGACCTCGCCAAGTGCTGTCAATGCATGAAACTTCCCAAGCCCCAGCATATTCCAGCTTAAAATCTTCATCATGCCTCATGGAACGATCTAGCCTGCTCCGCTTCAAAAGTAACAAATTTGATACCCTCCATTTGTAAAGACTCGCCAGCTTTTTGCCTTTTGCCACTAGTTCCTATACCCGGCTCTACCTCTAATGGCAGGTCATTACTTTCTCCAACCCCTATTTTTCGTTTGTGAAGTTAACCACCTGTCCTAGGCAAATCAACCGTAGTGTCCCTGTTTCGTCTCTTCCACTTTCTCTGTACCCCAACATTCTCATTCTTATTAATTTTCTCAGTGGACTGCACTATCATAACTGGGGTATCAACCAAAATTGATTCAAAAAGACCTATAGTCTCTCTCATGGAAACAGTGAAAGACTTCTTACTCACCCTGAACATCTCACCTAAACCAGAAACCACTGGCACCTCAACTTCCTGATCCGAACCATGGATTGGAGCCTTATCTGTCAATATACTATGATCACGGGATGAATGTACCTGCATAGATTCTTCCTTTTCTTTATTACTTATTACTACCACTCCAGTATCGTCTCCACCAGTCTTTTTAGCTGGTGTCTCCGATTTCTACAACCCAGCGTTAGCATCTCGCCGTTGTTCCTTACCGATGTTCATCCCCTGTCGGCAATGCTCTGACACGACCCTCAGCCACTCTCCATATTGTTTGCAATCCTAGTAGATCCTATAGACCCCTCCGTGGTGAGCCCACAATACTTATCAATGTGTCCAAGTCTACCACACTCATAGCAGAAGTCTAACAGCCTTTCGTAGTTTAGAGGAATCCACAGCAATGTCTTCTTTCTCGGTAATAGTACCGGACTCCTCTTTGGAGGGGTTGGATAACATCAATACATACTCGAAGACGGAGATATTTAGCTCATCCCATGCCCAACTCATTTGTCTCTACTATTTCAACTAACCCTAGCTTTTCTCCAATTAAAAAACCTACTACCAAAGACATGTAACCCAAGGTTAAATCATGGAAACGTACCCAAAAGAGAGCATGCGGAAAGCTTAAATCTAAAGAATGGATTACACCATTATAATCCTGTAGAATTAAGAGATTTTTACCAAAATACCATGGCCCAGAATCCACTACCCAATCTCAGTCCCTAGTAGTCTTAAACTGAAATAAAAATAGGTTCTCACTAATAACCCTAGCGTCTACACCCTTCACAATGCGCCACACTAGGCGCATGGTATTCATCACCGCCTCCCCGTTGAAAGGTTGATCTGTAAGCAACTTCCCTACCAGCCCTATGTCTCTCAACCGAAGGCCCTCCTGCACACCGTTACCTATTAACACAATCGTTGTATCCTCCTCTTCAGTTAACCGAAAATACTTCATCTTAGAAAGTAGATTCGCCTCCATCTTAGTCACTGTGCAAGTAGAGAGCCAAGATGTAATGATCTCCCACAGCCAAGGGGAGAGGACTTACAAAACATAAGAGATAACCTCACACAGGCGGCTAGAACCCTAGGAGACCTAGAGAAACCCTAATCCCCTGGAGAGAGAAAATATCATAACGTACCGTGTTGACAAAAGATTAGAACCTTAGATCTCGTTAGCAATCAATATTAGATAAGCCTAACTGTTGTTAGTTAGTCAAATCCAGATCACTCGATTACTGACAAAAAATTAAAATTGATTAGACCCTATAAGGATGTCCTCTTGGAAGCTCGGTATCGAAATAATCGAACAAATATATTTTGGAAAACAAAGGGAGGACTTGTATTTTGATTCGTCGCATTATTGCAATAGCTCGAACCAAAAGCTTGTCCTATATTTGTGTGGTGCGTTTACATTTTTCTCTTGATTTGTTAGTAGATTCCAACTGTGGCGATGTATCAAACCTTTTACCCTAAAGATGTGGGTGAGCTACGAATATTGCAATATTTTAAACAGTGACAAAAGTGTTGTGAAATAATCATAATATAATGTTTGATAAATTACATATTTAAAATTAGCTGTGGAAATGTTGTAGTTATACGAAATATTTAAAAGATATATAATAATGGTAATGTTTCTATAGTTGAAAAGATTAATAAAGAACAAGAAAATTTCATTAATTAAAATGATATTTTTGGATGTATTAAATAGTTATTAATTTTTTTTTGCGTTTTAAAGCACACTTTATCTATGTCCCTAAAGAGTCAAATTAGTGGTTATGTGTGCTCAAGGTTAAAGTAATATTCTCTCGAGCTTATTAGCCTCGAGTTGACTTATTTGTCTCGATGTTGTTCCTCAAACTTCTGTTTTTTAAAGTTCTTGTTTTGCGGGCTTCTTAACAGTTAGTCGTCTTATATCATTTAATACTTATATCACGCCTCTTCTTTTTTCAGTCGTGTTCTCTCATACTTCTTAGGGCTTTTCCATATGGCCCAATCAGGACATACCACTACGTTAAATTATTTTTCGTATAAACAACAAGCTTTATTTTACAATTTTTGTAGCACAAGAGTCGAATTCTCAAATTTGAATACTTTGCATTTGAGAATCGAATTTGATGTCAAGTTTTTGGTGAGATTAAATGTCACAATTAAATGAAAATGTGACATTCAATCTCAGCATAAATTTAACTTTTATTTCAATTCTAAAATTGAAAAAGATCCAAATCCTAGACTCTATGCTTTCATGGCATTTTTTATGCATATATATGTTAATTCATGTCTTGTGAAACTCTATTACAGTGCCTTATTTCGACCCTTCTTTTAGGGCGTATCAGAGTATCAGAGAAAGCATCAAAAATTAAATCAACTTTGATCGCTAATGCTGACCTAACGCAAACATTGTCGATCGGTCTGTTATTACATCAAACTTTGTCTAAATCGGAGGTAGTTATCAAGTGCACTCACAATAATGTATACCAAGTGCTTACTTGTACAGGATTAGGAGAGCATACATGTGGATTGTCCATGTTTATGTCTTTACTTTTAATTGGAAAACATTTAGGGAAGGGCTATCGCCAAAAGCGACACATACAAATCAAACATCAAAAATCGCTTTTTTTAAAATTTTATTTCATTTTTGTATTGATTTTGTGAGTTAGAATTTCTGTTAACTTTAACTGATAGCTGCTGGATCAAGAGAATGAAATTAATAATTTAACTTGCTTATTGGAGAGTATTAAAATATTTTTTGATCCAATGGTTATTAGCTAGAGCTAACATAAACTCTAACCGATAAAGTCAATACAATTTTTTTTTAAAGCGATAGATAACCATAATTATATGATGATTCAATCACAAATTTAAATGCATAATACCATCATGAGAAATAACTAACTCATAAATTAAAAAAGAATAAATTACAAATCCCTACTTGAGGTTTTGGGATAATTAATATTACCTCCTTGGAGTTTCAGTAATGATAAAAGCTTACTTTTAAGGTATGCAGGTTATAACAACCTACTTCTGTTGATAATTTCATTAATCAATGTTAAAATTGGTTTTTCAAACGTAATCAACGTTAGCAAAAAATTATGAAACCCATGAATACCCCCTTAAATGAGATGGCCTAACAAAAATTTCTTTCAAATATGATAATCTTGATGGGTTTAATTGAATTGAAAATAATTTTTCCCCAAAAACAAAAGAGAAAGAAATCGATAGGTAGAGGTGGAAGCATAAGTTTTGAGACACGTTAAAAAAATGACCCATATCCGGTTCGACCTGCGAAATTCTTGATCGGGCCGGACCTGTCGACGGGTTAACAGATCTTCCCGTTTAATTCATTCATTCATGGAGTAAACATTTCCTGGGGGCCTAAGATACAACACCTTGTTTATGAGGGAAGTGATGTTTTGCTGCAGCTGTGGTTTTGCGGAGGGGATTTCCTATACTAATTTGCGGCAATTTGTTTATGAGGTATTTACTTCCATCTCTAGTACATCCAGGCCTAACGACTACTCCTAGGACAAGGTCACAATTTTTGGAGATGGCAATACTAAAGGTTTGCTGATATAGATCTTATTCAGTTCCATATGATTTTATTTGGGCACAATGTAAGTTGTGGTTTTGCTGCAGCTGGCATGTCTTCGTGAAGGACAGTGATGTTGCTGCCTCTATCATCAGTGCTGTGGATGATCTTCAAACGTTGAACAAGGAGTTGAATCTTAGGCCCCCAGGAAATGTAGTGATACCAAATGGAGTATCATATCTTAGAGACCTGCGAATCCACCCGATTTTTGATGAGTCAGGTATGGGGAAGCATATATTTTTTACTTGTACTCGTTAGTCCGTCACCCTTAACACTTGACTTGATCCGTACTCGATCTGATCCATCTATTTTTCACCTCTATTAATAGTATATAATCGATGGGTTATTGATGACGATGGTGATGGTTGTAGAGGTGGGAATCACCAAAAGCACAACAGAGGCACAAACGACGACTTGTGCGTCAAAGCCTTCCATGCTTCGACTACTTGAATGACACAATCACACCACCAAATGAATTATTTTAATACACGTGGGTCTGCCTATTTTTGGTTCGGTACGTGGATAAGGAGGGAAAGGAAGGACCAGTTGTCTTTCAAGTTACATCAACGATATAACCCTACACTTTCTGCAGAGAAACACAGCCAATTCAAAACCCATAAATTATGTCAGGAATCGACAAATTAATCACCACCACTAGCAAATAATGTGCCTGGCCGATGTTGACCCTATACCGATTCGAATTTATCGATACACGTAGATTTGGCAAATACTCTCCAATTATGCAAGTGCTCAGGCTACCTTACCAGTAGTTTTGGTTTAGAGCACTGTAAGAGCAACCTTTAACTTGTGATCGGTTTATAAATTCGGTCAATCCGTTAGTAATTAAACGATAAATATAAAAATTAAATTAATAAATTATCACTTTAATTTTAAAAAAGTTATTATTTAATATTATAACAAGTGGGAAGGGATCAGCTTTTGAGTGGTTGGTCTACCAAGTCGCAAGAATTAACAGGATTTCTTTATATTTGTCATTTGGTTTATGGTTTACAAAATGTTGTTTGAATTAATTTTTGAGAAAACAACATACAAAATTAAAAATTGTTTATAATGTATCGTAAAACAATAGTAATAATAGGTTTTTTAATATAAATTTAGTTTTGTATAAATTAATTTTCAGATTTTGACTCTTTTCATAAATTGATTTTCAAAGTGTTAAGTACACTTCACTTTTTTTTTATAAGAAATAAAAATCATTTTACAGTAACGGTACCTAACCTATATGAAGCTTATTAACCCTTGTTTAGGCTTAATTTTTAGGGCAACTTCTGTTATAAAAAAAAAAAAAAAATTAGGGCGAACATTCTTTTAAAAACTAATTTTAAGATGAATGAAAAACTATAGAGCAACTTGAAGTAGTATGAATTTGGTTAAAAAATGAGAACTTATGTTTTGTAGCTTAAATCTGATCCAAAATCAGTTTTAACAAAATGTTTGATTACTTAATTGAATTTAAAGAGTTAAAAGATAAGAGATTGTAAATACTAAATTTATTGTGGTTCGACAAATCAGATCCGCGGATCCTCCCATGCCAAACGTGATTAGAACTAGTTGGTTTTTTACCGGCTCACCAATAACAACCTTACAAAGCTGGTTTTAGTTTCCCGAGCTCACCACCTTAACTATTGTTTTGCGAGATGACACTTAACTCGATGTTTTACAGGCTCACATTAAACTCTCAACTAGTGTTCTATGTCTCACGCTTAAAACTCTCAATTAACTTTTTACAGGTATAGTGATTTACAATTCCTCTGAAAGGATTGATTTATAAATGTAAGTGCTATCATGTTAGATAGATTAAAAAAAAAAAAAAAAAAAAAACTTAGCAAGGCTTAAATACTATATACATTAATTAATGCAAGAGTTATGATGTTAAAAGTTGTTAAAAATGATCTAGCATTAAGTTATTTATGGCCCAGGGTAAACTAGTAGTTATGGGAAACAAACTAGTATATATGAGTATTAAATACTCATTATACACATATGAAACATTTAAAAAATTCGACATGAGAGCATATACGTTGACATACCCGACTATTTGTGTCAACGTAAATAAAGGTTTGGGCAAGAACTTAAATAATTAAGTTGACATAAATTTAAAGTTAGGTCGACGTGAATAAACCAGATGTATTCTTGAACTCTCTGTTTTATTAGGTCGACGCAATCTTCATTTAGGTAAACGCAACTTGAGGATTTCTCAACATAAGTTATTGAAAATCATATCGATGTAAATATGCATTTATGTCGACACGTTTTATGAATTTTGTCTAAAATATTTCTAAGTTCAATTTTATGCATCTAAATGATTAAGTAATTGAGTCAAACATAAATTAAATACTAATGTTATTATAATCTTACATTTCATTTTAGTTTTAATTTGAATAGGTTCTTACTTAGCACAGGTTCATAAAAGATACATGGCATAAGAGTTTATCTCACCATTAAATAGCATGAAAAGAGAAGAAAAAAATTATCTTTTTTTAAATCCAATAGTGAGATAAACTATTGTGCATTTATCTTTCATGGACTCGGACTAGATAAGAATTTTTTCTTAATTTGTATTATACATCGTATTCAGTTGCATTGACTCAACCTAGCACTTTTTGGTAATCTCCAATATATGCCTTTAGCTTGAAAATGTAATGAAGAGTAAAAAATATTGAGCAATGGTGTGACCATTAATCTAGACAAAAAATGAAAACAATACTTTTAATCTTGTTTTGATAATCATGTTTAAATAACTAGATTTAATTAAATAATAACATATTTCTCAATTAATTATTTTTTTCTCTGATTAATCATCAAGTGATATCACATGTGATATTCGCACGAGTTATAAGTATGTTTAATTTTGACTTAAATTGTATTTTTAAGTCAAAAAGATTTCCTGAACATCATCTAAAAGTATGAAATTGAAATTGATCAATTAAAACTGAAGTGATGTAAATTGAGACTAACCTGTAAGACAAAATCCCTAAAATTTGATATCCATTGAAAACAATAATGAATAAAGCAGAAAATTCCAAAAACTAAATGATTATGCTTAAAATTATTTGACCAAGAGTGAAGAGCTTTCCAAGTAACTACTTTTAAACCACGTATTGAGTAATGATTATTTTTTTATGATTTATATTTATATATATTAAAATATATAATTTAATACGTTCTTATAAATGGCTACTTTTACTCACATGTAACTGCGACATATATCTAGGCTTATATGTTATCATTATAGCAAAAAGTTAAAGAAAATGAAAAGAAAAGAAAAGATTAGAACCTTGGTTCTCACTAGCAATCTATATTAGATAAGCCTAAATCTTGTTGGTTAGTCAAATCCAGATCACCTGATTACAGACAAAAAATTAAAATTGATATGACCCTGTAAGGCTGTCCTCTTGGAAACTCGGTGCACAAATAAATAATCCAACACATATATATATATATATATATATATATATATATATATATATATTGGAAAATCTAAGGATAGTAATTATCGATAGCACCTTTGAAAAATTTCAATTTTTTTAAATATAGTTAATAATTAAATTTTATCAAACATAAAAATAAACAGATTTTCTCACCCATTGTAATACTAAATGTATTAAAAAAATTTAAAGAGAATTACTTTTCATTTTTTAATCTAAATATACAATGAGTCTTTAAAAAAAAAAAAAACTATAGTAATGTTACTTTTTTTTAATTCTTATGTACTAATTTTTTTCTAATGGAAAAGAAAAAAAAAATGAAAAAGCTTAGGAACATTTGTTTTGTCATTTACTACCATATTGTTTGTTTTACACTAAAATAAATTAGTGAAAAATGATGTGCATATCATGTTTGATTGAGTGTCAAATGTTTCATGTTTAAAATTATTTTACACCAAAATTAATTTTTATAGAAAATATGTTTGGTCAAACTTCTGTTTATAGAAAATATAAATTATTTTATAAACCTATCCATTTACAGATAAATGGAAAATAGTTATTCTTGATCCAATTCTCTTGGCCTAAATTGGATCCCCACTCTGCCAATGTGGCAAAAGAAAAAAAATCTCTCTCGCCAATTTTCTTAGATATCAATTTTACTAGGTTTTCCCGTGCTCAAAATAACAGACTGTATTCTAGATATCAATTTTAGTAGGTTTTGTCGCTCAAAATGAATATAAATCCGACTTGTTTTGTTTGATTAAAATGAATTTTTCATTTAAATTTAATTTCATATGGGATGCTAAGATATCAATTTTACTAGGTTTTGTCATGCTTGAAATGACAGATTATATTCCAGATATCAATTTTATTGCGTTTTGTCGTGCTCGAAATGAATAGAAATCTGAATTGTTTTGTCTTATTAAAATGGAAAATTCATTTCAATTTAATTTCATATGGGATATTGAGATATCAATTTTACTAGGTTTTGTTGTGTTTGAAATGACAAATTGTATTCTAGATATCAATTTTATTAGGTTTTATCATGCTCGAAATGACAGACAATATTTCAGATATCAAATTGATTTGGTTTTGTAGTGCTCAAAATGAATATAAATCTGACTTGTTGTTTTG
The DNA here is from genome assembly GCA_023935145.1 of Bretschneidera sinensis. Taxonomy (NCBI): domain Eukaryota; kingdom Viridiplantae; phylum Streptophyta; class Magnoliopsida; order Brassicales; family Akaniaceae; genus Bretschneidera; species Bretschneidera sinensis. The sequence continues at coordinate 25,399,086 of CM043703.1, forward strand.
TTAAAACAGAAAATTCATTTCAATTTAATTTCATATGGGATGTTGACATATTAATTTTGCTAGATTTTGTTGTGCTCAAATGAATAGAAATCTAACTTTTTTTGTCGGATTAAAATGAGAAATTAATTTGAATTTAATTTCGTATGGGATTTTGAGATACCAATTTTACTACACCTTGTCGTTTACTGAATGCGTGTTGAGTGTCATTAAATAGGTAAGGCATGTACTGAAAATTTCATTGTGGTTGTAATAGACAGGTAATAAATATTAGTTGTACTTCCATTGAGGATTAGTGAAGCCAGGTAAAGAAAATCAACAAACCGTATGTAATTTTCATCTAAATAGTCTTCAGTGCTTGACATTAGGTTTTATCGTGTTTGAAATTTTGAAGTTATTTCACTCAATCCAGCACATACATTAGCATCAAAGCTTTGTCATGTTTTCTCTTATTGATATGGGAAACTTATTTCATTTTAATTCCATATGGGATATCGAGATATCAATTTTATTACTTCTTTGTGAATAAATGTTGAAAGCCATTAAATAGAGCAAGATGTCTATAGAAATTTTATTATCGTTGTAAGTTAACTTACAAGTAATAAGTATTAGTTGTACTTTCAGTGTGAATTAGTGAAACCAAGTAAATAAGTTGTATCATATAGAATAAATCTTCCATTCTATCCGGTAAACGATTTTTTCCACAAAAGAGAAAAAGCAAACTATGTGTGATTCTCATCCAAATTGTCTTATTTACTAAACATTAGGTTTTGTCGTGTTCCAAATAATTACTTCATTTTTCTTCACAGATTTAAAGTTATTTCATACCATCTAACACATAGATTAGCATCAGAACTCTATTATGTTTTGTAATTTTATATGCAATGTTGAGATATCAATTTTATTATATATTGTGGTTATCTGATCGAGTATTGAAAATTATTAAATAGAGCAATGCATCTATATAAATTTTATTGTCATTGCAACTGACAGGTAATAAGTATTAGTTGTACTTCCAATGAAATTTAGTGAAGTCAAGTGAATAATTTTTGTCATATAGAATAAATCTTTTATTCTATCTTATTAAAACGATAGTGCCCACAGAAAGCAGTAAACTATGTGTAATTCTCATCCAAATTGTCTTTTATGCTCATTATTAGGTTTTATACTGTAGATTCTTTAAATAAATTTATGGGATATTTTAACTTTGATCATCCAACTATCTTTTGATTTGATATTGTAAAAAATGAAAAATTAATTTAAAATTTTATTGAATTACTAATTATTTATATTTGTTAAAAATAAATTTAAATTTTTAAAGATATTTTAATCCTAAATAATTCGACACAATGCTAATTTGTACTTAAAGTGTAACAAGTTATATAATACCTCTAAAAACTCATTATTAAACTAACCTTTTTTAACGTTTAAAAAAAAATCAAAACAAAAAAGTCAAAGCAATACACAGGTCGGAATGAAGCCGAGTCGCAGGGGTGGTGGTGCGTGCGACTTGTTGGGCTCCTCTGAAGGTGACTTTCATCGACAAATTTTTCAAATCAGCTAGACATGGTTTTTTGGATTCCGTGGTTGTGGTGGTTTCGTCAAATTATAATTGAAAAAGTGCAAATCTAAAGTCAAGCCTCTCGACTCGCATGGACAATGTCTTAAAGTGACCGATTGAACTCAAGACAATAAATCTAGTGATGAAGTGTAAATCTTGTAATAACTGATTCCAACGATATTGGTGTGCAATTTTACTGACAACAATAATATTTATAACTCCAAGTTGTATGATTTTTTATATAAAAAAATATTTAAAAAATACACATGAAGAGAAAAAATAGATAAAAATAGTTATATAAGATATTTTTATGAGTGGTATTATACAGACAGCCGCTTAAGATATCCAATTCAAACACTTAAGAAATTTGAGAGATAAATATGTTTTCAAGCAATTATCACTCAAATTTTTGGATGTTTTTTAAAGTGTATGGGTGGGAATATTTTTAGAACTTCATTTAACAAACTAATCTGCATTGAGCTTGCCTGGCGAACACACAATCACCACTCCTTCCATTCCGATCGACAAGAGCATGCTAACTGGGGCCCAAGAATTTGCTGACTAAAGTGATAATTCTCCTGTTTGGAAAAGGAATAATTATGAGGTGGTAGAGAGTACTCTCTCTCATCCTGGTAAGTTCGATCTTGGAGCTCAGAACAACACGCGGAAATCATCCGTTGGTCGCACGGGGGATTCTTTGATTCAATTATAATGCGAAGAAGAAAAGTTATCCCTTATGTCTGTAAACTTTTAGTTTCTCGATCTTTCCCTATCAGTTACACGGCCGAGCCTTGGTCGATCGGTCCCACTCCCGTATTCCAAATTCTCTCCACATGACGTAAAATGGAGTAATGAGACACGGCCAATCAACCGTTCGATATCAGTCGCCGTCTCTCGGCTGTCCACAGTTGTACTAAAAATCATTGATTGGAAATGTTATACTGAGGATAAACTTTATATGAATATTTGATATGAATCGATATTTATATTTGATTTATTTATAAAAATACTTATATAATGTTAATAAAAAAATTTCTCTACTTTTAATTTTTTTTCAAAAAAAAATATTATAAATTACATACTTTGATGTATTTTAGTGTTTTCATGCATATTTAAATTGCATAGTGAATTGAGATAATTGAAAAAAATCATAAATAGAAAAGACAGATGGAATTTGACAGTATTAATAATTGTAACATGTGAAGTGTTGTGAACACATACTCCGTTAATAAAGAAAGATGAAATGAACAAAAAGTTAATAAAGGTAATAACAACACAATGATTGATTGGAAGAGAACATATAACAAGAGATGAAGGAAAAATGAAAAAAAATATTGGGAATTTAATTAAGTGATATTAAATATCCGATTAAAATAGAAAGGTTTTGATCAAATGAAGATGAACTCGACGCAACAATAGTTTGATTGATATTAAAATTTTCTTAACTCATAATTTATTTGTATGAGTCCTAAAGTTACTTAATTTGAATAATAATTTATTTAGTGAACAAAAAAATTTGGAGAGCAAGCAATTTTATGGACAAGTTATTGAACGCTATAAATATGAACATTAAGAAAGGTAATCTTTCATCTTATTTCTAAAGCAATAATAATTAATCAAATATAAAGTTTAATAAGCCAAATATCAATATTACTTTTAAAAAAGGTTTTAGAAGGATTCAATTGTGTGAATAACAATGCTGTAGACTAAAAACGAAGAGGCTTGCAAAATTAAAGTTAGAACAGTTGAGTAGGCCCTAATGACGGCTTGTGATTAGCTGGATGGAATACTAATTAAGCTGTGTGATGGTGCTTTGTATCTGAATGCTGTAGTAGTCCACATCAAAGTCTTGCATCACCCAAAGTTATGCGCCTATATAAATAGAAGATCACATAACATCTCAAAATCACACTCAAAATAATCCTCTTTATAACACACATACAACTATGGGCAAGTATTATTATCCCTCATTGAGAAACACTTGTGTTTTGCTTTGCTTTTGCGCACTTGCATTATCCCTTTCAGTCTGGGGCCGACCGGCAACTTTTCTTGAAGATTTTAGAATCACATGGGCTGATTCCCATATCAGGCAAATCGATGGAGGGAGGGCCATCCAACTTGTTCTTGACCAAAATTCAGGTTAATTTTTCACTTTTCCTCCTTAAATGTTTGTAGCAAATTAATTTTATATTATATGGATCATATCATATGATTATCAAATGATATAAAAGGTTTGTTTTGCTTTATATATATATTTTTTCAGGATGTGGGTTTGCTTCCAAAAGGCAATACTTGTTTGGGCGTGTCAGCATGAAGATCAAGCTCGTCCCCGGGGACTCTGCCGGAACTGTCACTGCCTTTTATGTATGTATATATATCTCTGTTTCTCTTTCAAATGTTGTAATTCATTTTTGGGTTTATCAATTAATTGGGTTTTCTTTAAAATAGTATATGATGTTAGTTAATTATTAATTATTATATAGATGAATTCGGACACGGATACTGTAAGGGACGAACTGGATTTTGAATTCTTGGGGAACCGTAGTGGGCAGCCGTACACTGTGCAAACCAACATCTATGCTCATGGGAAGGGTGATAGGGAGCAAAGAGTGAACCTCTGGTTTGATCCTGCTGCTGATTTCCACACTTATTCAATACTTTGGAACCATCACCATATTGTGTAAGTTAATTATTCTGTTGGGTAAAGATTTAAAACTCTTGATTAGGTCATCTGAATCAATAGTCCATTAAAATCATCATTCTCACGTTGCAGTGTCAAGTAATTATATTTTAAACATAAAACAGTAATTTATCAGTCTAACTTTTATTTATATCATCAAATTACTAACCGATTGGCAACATGCTACAAATATTTGGCCACTGCACTATTCCGCTAGCATTGCTTGATCTATTCTTAACACGGTTTATTTATGTTAAAGAATAGTTGAGTGACCACCTGGTTTATTGCAGGTTCTACGTAGATGAAGTGCCTATCAGGGTTTACAAGAACAATGAAGCGAAAAATATCCCATTCCCAAAATTCCAATCAATGGGAGTTTACTCCACATTATGGGAAGCCGATGACTGGGCAACGAGAGGGGGGCTAGAGAAAATCAATTGGAGTAAAGCACCCTTCTATGCTTATTACAAAGACTTTGACATTGAAGGTTGTCCCGTTCCAGGACCAGCTAACTGTGCCTCAAATCCTAGCAATTGGTGGGAAGGAACTAATTATCAGTACCTAAATGCTATTGAAGCTAGAAGATACAGGTGGGTTCGTATCAACCACATGATCTATGATTACTGTACCGACAAATCCCGGTACCCGGTAACTCCACCGGAGTGCATGGCCGGCATCTAATTAATTAAAGACCTTCATACCAAAAAAATCGGTATTTAAATATATATACATTCATATACTGTATCATATACTTGAGTACGTACATGCCCTTGTACACTACTTCAATTTGTATGATAAAAAAACCCATGCAAAACTAAGGGGTATAATGGAGAAATAAGTTGTGAAAATATACGTGGATGAAATGTACTGTAAGTTTTATTTGGGGGTTGCAAAAGTCAATTCCTCCGGCTTTGTAATCATATGTTTGTCTGTATCTGGTGCATACTATTTTGTGGGAATAAAAGCTTTTTTGCTTTCAATATATATTGATGGAGTTGTAAATGTTATAACTTGACATATCAGGTTTTCAAGCGTCAAGGATGATGTATCTTGATACAGGAGAATTTTCCCAAACCAATAATGACAATACGTAGCACCCTCCAATGAAATAACCAGTCACATGATTACACTTGGTAAAGAAAAATAAAAGTAATTTCATATCGAAACTTTAGTTCTATTAATACATTTCAATATATGAAAATCTTAATCTTTTTATAATAGTCCAATTTATGAAAATTAGTCCAAATCTTACTGTTACACTTAACATTAATTCATTTTTTAATTGAACTCTACTTAAAGATTCTATATAAAAATGACTCTCATTCTCATAGGTACACACAATCCTTTAACTTTCTTGCTCTCTATATTCTCTAGCCCTCGTATCATTAATTTAGACATCGAAGAATCCCCTAGAAGTACAATACTTCTAGTCCTCTGATAATTCCTTAGGATTTTTTCTATCTTTGTGTGTGCGGGTACTCTATTATGTACGTTCATTCGCTTGGCAGAATTTTGGCATCAACAAATTTAATTTCTACCACTTTCAATTGTTGAAAACAAAGCAAAAAGGTTATATGATGATTTCAAATACTTGACATGAAACTATTCAATACATAAGTGTTTGCTATCATCAAACTTATAGGGTTAATTGATCCTATAACGACTCATCCCGAGTGAACCTTATTCAGAACGGCTCCAATACCTTTCAACTTTGAGTACTTCGACTAAAGATGTAAGGATGTCGTGGATGAGGACCATACTAAGGTCTCACTTTGACTTCAAATACATGCTTTCCAAAGCTTCCCTAAAAGATTAGTAAAATAAAATGGTAAGCTAAAAAGCTCAGTGAATAAACATCTTACTAAAAGTAGTTGTTTTAAAAGTTTTATTCTTTAATTTCCAACTTTATCATATAATTCATTTTCTCTTTCTATGTATAAGAATAACAAGGTTTTTATGTACCCTTCATTTTATTTTTTTCTCTCAAATTTTTATCATTTGAGGAACAATTCTCACAACAACATTCATATACTTAATTTTTCAAATTCTTCTTAGTTCAAATCTCATCCACATACACAAATCATAGAATCAATCAATCATGAACCATATCCATCTCGATATTTTTCAATTCTCATCCACATACACAAATCTTATACCTTTGTATCATTGCATATACATATAATTCTCATATTATTAATTTAAATGTCTTCCGTAGTCATTTATATTTATATACATTTAACTTTTATTTTTATTTTATTGTAATATTTACAATACTTACTAAAAGTAAGGTAAAACTAACTTTGTTGCATGCTCCACAACTAATGTCAATTACTCTCTTTGTCCTTTAACGATATTCACCACTTGTACCTAAAAGTGAAACAACACCTAAATCTCATCATCATCAATTGTTATTGAATCCTAAGAAACCCCAAGGTATTTGAACACTTTAATCATCATGTGCGCACTTCCCACAAAACAAAAAACCAAAGAAATCAAGGCGTTACGCCCATTTTCATTCCTTTTTTTTCAAATAATTTACTTTGGGTTTTGAAAATATTTCATCTCATAAATACTAACACTTTTAAAAGTTGTTTTAATCATACTTCCAATGTATATAAACATTAAAATAAATTTGTAAAAGTTTCACCATTAAAAACTAAAGAGAAAAGAAAACTTTTTGGAAAATCAGCATGATCCAATCGATTGGGTACTTGATCCAATCGATTGGGTACTTGATCCAATTGACTGGAAAAGCTACAGAAGCTTCTGTAACTTTACCCAGTCGACTGGTACCTTGATACAGCTCACAATCGACTGGAGGAGGCCCTTAGTCGACTGGAGGAAGCCCTTAGTCGATTGGTAATCCAATTTCCAGCAAAACTCCTCTACGAAAATCATCTCTTTCCCTTCAAAACTATTTTAATCATTTATGAAACCTCAAACCCCTTTAGGACACAAGTTTCTCAAGACTTTAAATCAAATTTTTACAATACCCACAGCAAGATTTTTAGGTTGAAACCTTCAAACTTACAACTCAACACAAAAACCCTTTTCTTCAAACCAAAACTTGTTCTTTACCAAAGTTTCTTCAAAATTTTACTTCAAGAACTTAAATCTTGAATTTAATGAACATACTTAACAATTAAAGTAAAGAAAAACAAGTTCTTACCTTAATCCTGGCCAAAATCTCCCATCCTTTTTTTTTTTCCTTTTCTTCCTCTCATTCTTCCTTTCCTTCTTCCTTTTTTCTCTTTTCTCTCTTTCTCTCCGCTCCTTCTCGGCAATTCTAGAGAGTTCCAACACAAAATGTTGGTCTCTCAACTTTTCACCCCTATTTATATTAAAATTCCTCATTATTTGCACATTTATCCTTCAACTCTTCCTTTCTTCTATTAACTACCCCAAAACTCTTTAAAAACTTGACATTTCCCCCCAAGGCATCTTTTATCTTGCTAATCCTTAATTTATTTACTTGCTTCCAAGTTTTTACAAGCCTCAAAATGAATTAAATCAAACTCAAACTTAAACATGTCCTCCAAAAGATGCATCGACGTGAAATCTTGAGATCTAAAATATTCTTAAAAAAGGTACGGGGCTCCACATATCTAAGGTCAACAACTTTTAATTCTATAGTACGATTATTGTTGTTATACTCTCACATTTTCATTTTAGTCTTACTTTGTACCATACGTCGTATTCACTTGCATTGATTCAACCTCACAATTTTAGGTAATCTTCGATATATGTTTTTAGCTAGAAAACATTTTGAATAGTCAAAAAGATCAAGCATTCGTATGGCACTTGAAAATGCTATGTGTGGCATTATGTGACCATTAATGTAGACAAAAAATAAAAAATGATATTTTTAGTATTTTTGCTAATCATGTTTAAATAATTAGATTTAATTAAATAATTACATATTTCTCAGTTAATCATTTTTTCTCTCATACTAATAGTCACGTAATATCACATAAGATATTTGCACTTGTTGCAAGTGTTTTTAAATTAATTTGACTTAAAATATATTTTTAAGTCAAAAGGTTTTATTGAAAACCTTCTAAAAATATGAAATTAAAATTGATGTAATTGTAAATGAATGATATAAATAGGATGTTGTAAGATAAAATACCTAAAATTTGATATCCATTGAAGACCATAATGAATCAAGCAGAAAATTCCAAAAAAAAATACATGATTATGCTTCAAATTATTTGACCAAAAGTGAAGAGCTTTCTAAATGGCAACTTTTACACCATGTAACTGCGACATATATATTTATGTTATCATCACAGCAAAAAGTTGAAGAAAATGAAAGAAAAGATTAGAACCTTAGTTCTCTTTAGAAATCTATATTAGTTAAGCTTAATTCTTGTTGGTTAGTCAAATCCAGATCACCCGATTACCGACAAAAAAATAAAATTGATTAGACCCTATAAGGCTGTCCTCTTGGAAGCTCGGTGTCGAAATAATTGAACAAATATACTTTAGAAAACTAAGGACATGTATTTCGAACAAACAAGGGTTTCTTAGTTTCAATTCAATCGAAATATTTAAATATAATTTTTATATTTTTAAAAAATTTTAAAAAAATAATTTATAATTTTCACTCTTTATCTTTAATTAGAAGATGTGTGTGATACATTATTTTTATTATTTGATATTTGAATGATAATTTTTTATTATTATATATTTTTATAATTATATATATATATATATATATATATATATATAGTAAGACAAAGCCTCCGTTTGGATTTATACAAAAAAATATATATAATTGATTTTAAAGTTAAAATTTGTGTTGCATTAATTTGTATATTTGAATGATAGTTGTTTTCATATGATTTATATTTATATATATTGAAATATATGTAATTTGATATGTACGTATTTAAAAAAAACATCAAATCCGAAACAACGCATCGAAACAGACCGAAACAAAACGTTCCATTTAAATAGTTCAACCGAAAATGTTGTCTTGTACGAAATTTACAACCTTGATTTCGATTCGTCACATTATTGCTACAGCTCTAACGAAAAGTTTGTCCTACATTTGTCTTTTGATTTGTGAGTAAAGATTCAAACCGTGGTGATGTATCAAATGCCACTCACACTAAAATATGGGTGAGTTTGAGATTGTTGTAATATTTTCAAAATTACAGTAACAAAAGTTTTGTGAGATAATCACAATATAATGTTTTACAAATTATTTATATAAAATTAACTGTGAAAGTATCATAGTTATATAAAATTTTTAAAACATACATAATAATTGGAAACTGTAATAAAGAATAAGGATATTTAATTAAGTAAAATGATATTTTTGTATAAATTTAATAGTCATTAAATTTTTTTATAACAAAAACCTATAGTGATGTTACTTTATATTTTAAATCACACTTTATCTAGAACACCTTAAGGGTAATTGTGAGAAATCTTTGTTTTGTACCATAATTTTTAATAACAAGATTAATATTTAAATTTTATCAAACATAATATTAAAATTTTAACAGTAAAAAAAAAGCAGATTTTCTCACCCACTGTAATAGCAAACGTATTCGAAAATAATAAAGAATTAAAGAGAGTTACTTCTCTTTGAACTCTTATGTGTCGTTTTTTTCTAATGTAAAAAAAATGAAAAAGCTTAGGAACATTTGTTTTGTCTTTCACTACTGTACTGTTTGTTTTATACTAAAATCAATTACTAGAAAATGATACGTGTTTGATTGAGTGTACAATGTTTCACATTAAAAATTATTTCTACACCAAAACTATTTTTTTTTAAAGAACAAAGTTTTTTGTAATAAATCATTTTTGTCCCGTTTGGATTAACGTTAGAAGCGATTTATGGTTTTAAAGTGATTTATAGTAAAATAATAATTAAAATTGTTTTTTTAGCCAAATTCAATTTCTTAGAAATATATAAAAATCATTTTATAAACCCTAATAAAAGGATTTGGTCAAACTTCTATTTATAAGAAATATGAAAAATTTTATAAAGTTGTCTATTTACATATGAATGGAAAAATAGTTATTTTTTTTATCCAGATGTCTTGGCCTAGGTTGGATTCTCACTCCTCCGATATAGTAAAAGAAATAAACCTTTCTTTATAAAATGATCTATTTTTTCACTTTTTTAAAAATTATCTCTCACCAAATAAACCATTAAATTTTCTCCAAATTAATTTTCCTTCAATTATTTTAAGACTTCAAGCAAACAAAAGCAATTTAATTAAAATTCTCTTGAAAATCATTTTACATGAAATGATAAATGAAAGTTAAGTTCATGGTGAGATTAAATGTCACATTAATAAATTTGAATTTGAATATTCTCCATTTGATAATATAGTATTCAATCTCACCATAAACTTGACTCCATTTCAATTTTTAAATTGAGAGGATCATGATCCTTACATTGTAATATATTTTACGGAAAACAATGGAACCTACGTGACTTAACTTTGACAATCGAACCACCCATTGATTTGATATCGCAAAAAAATCTTTAAAAATTAAATAAAAAAATTATTGAATTACTTAACTACATTTATATTTGTTAAAGATAAATTTGAATTCAAAGAAATATTTTGATCTTAAATAATTTAATACAATGCTAACTTGCGCTTAAAGTGTAGCAAGTTAGTACCTCTAAAACCTCATTATTAAACTAGGATTTTTTTTAACATTTTAAGAAAAATCAAAACACAAAAGCCAAAGTAATACACTGATCGGAATGAAGCCCAATTGTGGGGGTGGTGGTGAGTGCGACGATGTGTTGGGCTTCTTCGTGGATGATTTTTGCCGCCAAATATTTTAGATCAGCTAAATGTAATTTTTTCGACTTCGTAATAATAGTGATTTCATCAAATAATGATTGAAAAGTGCAAATCTAAAATTCGAACACCTCAATTCGCATGAGCAATATGTTCGAATGATCACATATTAACCAACATAACGTAAGACGATAAATTTAATATTAAAATGTATATCTTATAAGGTTGATCCTAATAATACTGGTGTGCACTTTCTGACAACAAGTATATATTACCACGAGCCATATGAGTTTTTTATAAATAAATAAAAGTATTAGAGAAAAGTAAACATAAAGAAGAAAAATAGATTAAAATAATTATATAAGATATTTTTTATTAACGGTACTATACAAACACCCGTTTAAAATATCCAATTCAAACACCCTAGAAATTAGTGATGTCACTCTTGTTTTTGGGTGATTTTGAAAGTATTTGGGAAGGATATACAACTATCATTATTCTACTTTTAGAACTTCATTTAACCAACCAAACAAATTCGCATCGAGCTTGCCTGGCGAGCACATAATCACCACTCCTTCCATTCCGATCGATACAAGAGCATGCCAATTGGGGCCCAACTATTTGCTGACTACAGTGATCATTCTCCTGTTCAGCAAAGGCATAATTATGAGGTCGTGGACAGTACTCTCATCCTGGTAAGTTCGATCTTGGAGCTCAGAACAACAGGTGGCAATCATCCGTTTGTGGCATGGGGATTCTTTATTTAATTATAATGCGAAGAAGAAAAGTGATCTCTTTTTGTCTTTAAGCTTTTTAGTTTCTCAGCCTTTCCCTGTCAGCTACACGTTCATCAAAAACTGATATCAATATACATCTTAGATATTCGGTCAACGAAATTCGTCAGATAAATGTAAAGTGAGAATTTGATTTTGAGTCTCTTCGTGTAATGGAGTTCTTAGAACTTGAATAATATGCCTAACATATCCAACCTTAGATACTTAAACTCAGACTGCAAATTAAATGAAATTCTTATTCGGATCTGGAGTAAAACCCTGTTTTTACATCGAATCTGAAACTTTACTAATAACTATTAAGTAATTTTATTAGTAACGTAAATAATGATTACACGGACATTACTAATAAAATTCTGTCGAAACTCTGCCGGAACTGTCACTTCCTTTTATGCATGTATATATATCTCCTTTTCTCTTTCAAATGTTGTGATTAATTTTTGGGTTTATTAATTAATTGGGGTTTCTTTAAAATAGTATTTGATGTTAGTTAATTATTAATTATTATATAGATGAATTGGGACACGGATGTTGTAAAAGAGGAACTAGATTTTGAATTCTTGGGGAACCGTAATGGGCAGCCTTACACTGTGCAAACCAACATCTAGGCTTATTGGAAGGTGATAGGGAGTATAAATGTATATATTCCTAAAGTAAATAATATTAGAAATTTTTAGTCTACTGTAAATAGGAAACTTTAGTCCTATTAGAACACTCTGATATACTCTAATTCTATTAGGACACTCTTTTGTAAATCTGTTGCTGAGGCGACGCCTCCGCAGATGGTTTTGATGATCTTTGTTGTGGTGGCCTCTAGGCCTCTCTGGCTGGGCCTTCCCGGTTTGGCCCCGGCCTCCGAGGGGTTTGGTTTGTCTGGTTTCGACTAGGCGGACGCTTGGGACTTCTTCGAGGCCGTTCGGGAATTCCTCCTACTGATAAGGCCTCAATTTGATGTTTTAAGGCAAAACACTCTTCGGTATCGTGCCCATCGTTTTTATGGAACCAGCACCACTTACTCTAATCCCCGCTGAGGTGCAGCGGCCTCAGAGGCCATTGGAGGATCATCCTGTCTTGGAGTTGCATCAGGATGTTGGTTCTGGATGCGTTGAGGGGAGTAAAGCTCTCGAAGTGGCGGGGGGCTTTGTGCCTGTTTTCACGGAAAGGTCGCTTAGTTGGTTCATGGTGAGGACTAGCAGGGTCTTTTCTCTTCTTCTCTGTGTCCCCTTCTTTTTCTCTCCGGAAGGCTTGATTATCTTCCGCCAACATATACTTCTCGACTCGGGCCAAAATATCGTTCATGTTGTTGGGCGGTCGCCTAGTGAACTTAGAGCTAAAGATTCTGAACCTTCGTCCGTTTTTTAATGCTAGCATCTAAACGTTGGGATCGAGGTCAGAGATCGACCAAGTGGCGGCGTTGAACCTCGAAATGTAGGCCTGGAGTCTCTCTCCTCGGAGTTAGATGATGTTGAACAGAGACTCCAAGGTCTTCTTAGGTCCCTTACTACTGAGGAAGTGGGACACGAAGACATAGCTCAGCTCCTTGAAAGCGCCAATGCTCCCTGGCTTCAAACGAGAGTACCAAGTTCCAGTTGTCTTCTCGAGCGTCAAGGGGAATGCTCAGCACATTACGGGATCGGAATGTCGATGCAGCGTCATGGTATTCATATAGTGTTAGAGATGATCCAAGGGGTCTGCTGAACCATCATAGGGTTTAATTTGGGGCATTCGGAAGTTTGACGGGAGTGAAGCTTCAATGACCTCTTAGGTGAAGGGCGGGTCCTAAACGTTGAAATCGTCTAGGACACTGTGGTTTCGACACTTGAGTGCTTTGTTGATTCGTTCCTCCATTTCCTCGATCCGTCTATCGAGGTCAAGGTTGCTCCTGGAGGAGGGGCTTCTTTTGGATTTGACGATGTGAAGTGATGATGACTCCACCGTGGAATAGTTATTGATGGGGAGCCCACGGCTAGCATGGCTCGTGCGTCGAGGATTTTGTCGAAAAGGCGCGGGTACGACGTGGTCAGTTACCAAATGCAAGAGTTCGACGAACTGTGCTTGGAGCATAGGAATAGTGGGATGCATTTTGGCGGCCCCTTAGAGATTTTCCAATGGGTCAATCTCCGTGTGGCGGGGGCGTTGGGTCCCAGGAAGGAGCTGTGGGTCACCGCCAGAGGACTTTTTTTTTAGCATAGTGGGGAGTCTTGACCCGGAACGTTGGTTATGTGCACTATTTTGTATGGGTGTGGCGTTGGCCCCGGTGACTCTTTTTCTGGCATTCTTCGTGGTATTTCTGGGTGGCATGGCAACAGATGAGTTCTTTAGACTTCTTCGCTTTTACTGTTAGTAAGAGATGGTGGTTTCCCACGGATGACGCCAAATCTGTTGATGCCAAAAATTTGCTGCTGAGTTGGAGGTCGGTATTTCGACGGTCTGCATAAGGAAGTATGGGTGAACTAGAGAGTCACCGGAGGGAAAAATGAGGGTGATGCTTTCAGGGACACTCCGACACTCTTGTCAATACAAATTCTTGAGGAAATAGGGGGAATTATGATCAGTGCTTTTGTAATGAATTTGCAAAAACTGAAGATGATGTGGGTTTGCATACTTGGGAATTTTTATAGCGTTCCGGAGGTGAGGTCCCCCACGTGGTAGGGATGGTGCGATCTCGGAGATCTCGTCCTCCGTTAGAAGGTCTAGTCGCGTGTTTAGGGACGACTGTAATCCTTGTAATTAAGCTTACATGTCTGCGCGGGAAGTCCGGGAATGGTGGCAACTACCTACGGCTTTGCCCACGTGTCACTATGTCGTTGGATGAGAATTATCCACATGTCATCGTGTTATTGGGTAAGAACCACCTACGTTTCAGTAGGCTATTGGCTGAGGATCGTTCATGTGTCGCTGCATTATTGGACAGAGGGTTTGTCCCCGTGTCATCATTCCATTGGTGTGTGCATCTATTGGCTGCATCATATATATATATATATATATATATATATATATATATATATATATATATATAGGATGTGGTTTGCTTCCAAAAGGCAATACTTGTTTGGACGTGCCAGCATAAAGATCAAACTCATCCCCGGGGTATATATATATATATATATATATATATATATATATATATATATATATATATATATATATATATATATATATATATATCTTTTTTTCTCTTTCAAATGTCATGATTAATTTTTGGGCTTATTAATTAATTGGGTTTTCTTTAAAATAGTATATGATGTTAGTTAATTATTAATTATTATATAGAAGAATTCGGACACAGATGCTGTAAGAGATTAACTGGATTTTGAATTCTTGGGGAACCATAGTGGGCAGCTGTACACTGTGCAAACCAACATCTATGCTCATAGGAAGGGTGATAGGGAGTGTAAATGTACAAATTCCTAAATTAAATAATATTATGAATTTTTAGTCAATTGTAAATAGGAAACCTTAGTCGTATTAGAACACTCTGATATACCCTAATCCTATTAGGATACTTTTATATAAACACCCTATAAATATGAGTTTCTAATACTATAATATCAAATAGACAGAATATACAAACTCTAAATTTAATCCAACTGTTGATTTCCACACTTATTCAATACTCTGGAACCATTGTTGGAAAAATCAGCTCTTAAACCATTTTAAGGTCTTAATTTGAGCTAATTAATGATCATTAAAAAAACTTTTAATTAGGTGCATTAAATTAAACTCAAGTTGGAGATTCAATGTGTATTTATTTTGATTTAAACGGAATCTTAATGTATAAGCTTAAAATGAGAATAAAATGGTTTTTTGAAAACCTAAATTGGCTTTGTCCCACATTGATAATAAAAGGAGATATAAAATGCTTTATAAATATTTATTTAGGATTCTTATCTACTTCGGTTAAAAGAAGGGATAAAGGTGAAGGTTCACGCACCGTGCCCATGTGCATCGTCGCTAAGGAGCTCTCACCCCGAGCCCAGCCCGTGTCCGTTGTTCGGGTTCGGGTATCTAGATTTTAGATAAAAGTCCATAAACCTAGGATTTAATCAGAAAGGTGTTTGATTAAATCAAAAGGCATCTGATTAAATCTAAAGGTTATGATTTATTTAGAGATGTATGATTTAAATCCAAATGTCATGACTTAATCAAAAGGGTACCAGATTAGTCAATTGTCTTTTTAACAGATATGATCTAAACCGTTTAAAATTAAGAGACATGATCTAGAGCTGCGAATTAAATCTGAAAAAATCATATCTTTCCAAATTGGAAATACATGTCAAATTGGAAAGATATGTTTGTCCAGAATTGATTGAAGATGTGTCTCTATACCTATAAATACTATATATCCCTCCATATTCATATCACAATTTCATTTCATTATTCTTCTCTCTTTTTCTCTCAAAACACTCTGCCATAATATTTTAATTATTTCAAAACAAAATAAAATTCAAAGTTCTTCAGATTTTGCTATATGCAGACTTCAACCTAGATTCTTAGTTGTATCCTAGATGACTATTCATTTGTACCAATTGCAAACTTGTTTATTCGAGTGGGAATAAATCCTTAAAAACAGTGATTAATTCACACCTCTAAGTCTTGATTCTCATATTCTGTTCCATTTAAAAAAAAATATTACAACAATTTAGCTAAGTAATAATAATAATAATAATAATACCACAATTTCTACTTATATTGTTGAGTCTTCTTCTTTATGGTATAGTCATTTAACTCATATAAATTCTAGTTATTTAAAGACCATGCATAAGTTAGAATTAATAAATATTGGAAATGATGACTCATGAAAATATGAAATATTTTTTCAATCTAAAATGATAAAGAAACATTTTCCTAAGGTACAAAGAGATTCACAAATTTTAAGTTTAATACATTCTGACTTATGTGAATTAACTGATATGTTAACAAGAGGTGGAAAAAGATATTTTATTATTTTTGTGGATGATGCAAGTAGATTTTTATATGTTTACTTATTAAGATCCAAAGATGAAGCTTTTGACATTTTTAAGAAATATATATCAGACGTAGAAAATCAACTTGATAGAAATATTAAAATTCTACGTTATAATAGAGGTGGTAAATATTTCTTAAATGATTTTGATCAATTCTGTGAAGAATGTGGCATAATACATCAACACATTGCACCTTACACACCACAACATAATGGTTTGGCTAAAAGGAAAAATCATTTTTTAGTTGAAATGGTAAATTGCATGGTAGTTAATGCTAAATTACCTTTAAACTTAGGGGGCGAAGCACTTTTTACTGCTTGCCGTATTCATAATAGGATTCCAGGAAAGAAAACTAAATTAAGTCATTATGAAATCTAGAAAGGTAGAAAGCATAACTTAAATTATTGTAAAGTGTGGGGGTGTTTAGCATATTGTAGAATTTCATATCCTAAAAGATCAAAATTAGGACCTATAGCTACTAAATGTGTATTTGTTGGACATGCTAAAAATAGCAAAGCCTTTAGAATACTTGATTTAGAGTCTAATGTTATTATTGAGTCACAAGATGTAGAATTCTTTGAAAATAATTTTTCTACTGATTTTAAGATTACAGAAGAAGAGTCTCAAAAAAGATGAGTCCAATGAAGGACTAAAACCAAAAATTAATAATAGAAAAACTAATGTTCCTGAAAGGACTGTTGAACCTAGATGAAGTATTAGGGCAAGAAAAGAGAAGACTTTAGATCTTGATTTCATTTCTTCTCAATTGTTGCTTTTTTTGGTTGAAGGTGACCAAAATAATAATGTGTTGAATAAAATACCTATTGTGTTTAACCTAGAAGAGGATCCTACAACCTTTAAGGAAGCTATGGCTTCAAGAGATGCTTCTTTTTGGAAATAAGCTATTAATAATGAGATGGATTCTATAATGGGTAACAATACTTGGGTATTGATAAATTTACCCAAAGGATCAAGACCTATTGGGTGTAAGTGGGTGTTTAGGAAAAAAATATAGTACTGATGGCACTATTCAAACTTTCAAAGCGAGACTAGTAGCCAAAGGTTTTAGACAAAAAGAAGGGATTGATTATTTTGACACTTATGCACCAGTTGCATGTATTACTTCTATTAGAGTCCTTATAGCTTTAGCATCCATTCATAATTTGTATATTCATTAAATGGATGTAAAAACTGTTTTCCTAAATGGGGATTAAATGAGGAAGTATATGTGGAACAACCCGTAGGGTTTGTTCTTCCACGCAATGAAAATAAAGTGTGTAAATTAGTCAAATCTCTTTACGGTCTAAAACAAGCTCTAAAACAATGGCATGAGAAATTTGACTATGTTATTTTATCCTTTGGTTTTAAACATAACAGTGCTGATAGATGCATTTACTCTAAATTTACTAAAAACTATGGTGTGATTGTTTGTTTTTATGTTGATGATATATTGATTATTAGTACTAACATGGAAGGAGTAAATTAAATTAAGAAGTATTTGTCTTCTGTCTTTAAGATGAAAGACTTGGGTGAAACAGATACAATCTTAGGAATTAAAATTAAGAAACATAATGGGGGTTATGCTTTAAGTCAATCTCACTATATTGAGAAAGTGATAATTAAGTTTAAAAATCTTAGTTTCAAAGAGTATAATACTCCTTTTGATCTAAGTATTAAATTACATAATTATTCAAGTAGAGCAGTGGCACAACTTGAATACGCTAGTGCTATTGTAAGTAATACATCTAAAGAGATGGAGCTCAAACCATTTAAAATTCAACAATGATGGTAACCCGACCTAATGCTAGTAGACCACTAGTCCTAGGTTTTAATGGGTAATAACAAGTTACTGTGATTGACTGTTAATATTGTCATAAAATTGGCCCATAATTGAGAAAGATAATATTGTTCGTTATGTTTTAGAGGATGAGTTAAAACTCTTAATGAAGTTATAAAATACATTCTAGTAATGGAAACGTAAGAGGAACTTCACTTATATGAACGAAGGAGTGGTACCACTTCTTATAGAGAGTTTTGGTTTGCTCTCTTAAGGTTCATGAAACCAGGATATAGCACATGGAAATAATAGTACTAAGTGAAAATAAATTCTCATCGAAAAAAAAGAATTGTATGTGTGTGGTGGCTCCGGTCGTATCACATAAGAATATTGGTTTAATTTAAAGGACACTATTTATTTTGATACGACTTTGAGTTGTTTACATTAATAGAAGTTTTAAATCGAAAGATACCTTCTTTATGCATATAAGACTCAGATATATTGTGGTAGTATTTAAAAAAAAAAAATTAGTTTTTTCAAACAAGTAGGTGATTGTTGGAAAAATCAGCTCTTAGAGCTGATTTTAGACTATTTTAAGGTCTTAATATGAGCTAATTAATGGTCATTAAAAAAACCTTTTATTAGGTGCATTAAATTAAACTCAAGTTTGAGATTTAATGGGTATTTATTTTGATTCAAACCGAATCTTAATGTATGAGCTTAAAATGAGAATAGAAGGGTTGTTTGAAAACCAAAATTGACTTTGTCCCACATTGATAAGAAAATGAGAAATAAAATGCTTTATAAGCATTTATTTGGGATTCTTATCTATTTCGGTTAAAAGAAGGGATAAAGGTAAAGGTTCATGGTGCGATACACCGCAATGCACCATGCACACGGCACACTTTAAACTTCGTACATGCGCATCGTCGCTGAAGAGCTCTTGCCCCGATACAGCCCGTGTCCATTGTTCAGGTTCGAGTATCTAGATTCTAGATAGAAACCTATAAGCCCAGGATTTAATCAGAAAGGTGTCTGATTAAATCAAAAGGCATTTGATTAAATCTAAAGGTTTTGATTTAATCAAAGAGGTATGATTTAAATCCAAATGTTATGATTTAATCAAAATGGCGTCAGATTAGTCAATTGCCTCTTTAACAGACACGATCTGGACCTTTTTAAATTAAGAGATATGATCTAGAGGCTCATATTAAATCTGAAAAAAATCATGTCTTTCTAAATTGGAAAGACATGTTTGTCCAATATTGATTGAAGAGGTGTCTCTACACCTATAAATACCCTACCTCCTTCCACATTCATATCACAATTTCATTTCATTCTTCTTCTCTCTTTTTCTATAATAACCCTCTGCCATAATATTTCAATTATTTCGAAGCAGAATAAAATCTGAAGTTCTTCAAATTTTGTTGTGTGCAAACTTCAACCTAGAGACTTAGTTGTATCCTGGAGGACTATTCGTTTATACCCATAGCAAACTTGTTTATTTAAGTGGGGACGAATAGAGCCTTAAAGACAGTGATTAGTTCACGCCTCTAATTCTTGATTCTCATATTCTCTTCCATTTAGAAAAAAATATTACAATAACCATCACCATAATGTGTAAGATAATTATTCTGTTGGTAAAGATTTAGAGCTCTTGTTTAGGCCACCTGAATTAATAGCCAATGAAAATCATCATTCTCGTTCACTATAGTGTCATGTATTGATTTTTTAATGGTAAACGATAATTCATTAGTCTAACTTCCACTTATATCGTCAACATATTACAAATATTTGGCTACTAGAGTGTTCTGCTAGCACTGCTTGATCTATTCTGAACACAGTTTATTTATGTTTAAGAATAGTTAAGTGACCACCTAGCTTATTGCAGGTTCTACGTAAATGAAGTGCCTATCAGGGTTTACAAGAACAATGAGGTGAATAATATCCTATTCCCAAAATTACAGTCAATGGGAGTTTTCTCTACATTATGGTAAGCCGATGACTGGGCTACAAGAGGGGGGCTAGAGAAAATTGATTGGAGTAAAGCACCCTTTTATGCTTATTACAAGGACTTTGACATTGAAGGTTGTCCAGTTCCAGGACCAGCTAATTGTGCCCTAAATCCTAGCAATTGGTGGGAGGGAACTAATTATCAGGCCCTAAATGCTGTTAGAGCTAGAAGATACAGGTGGGTTTGTATCAACCACATGATCTATGATTACTGTAACGACAAATCCCGGTACCCGGTAACTCCACCGGAGTGTATGGCCGGCATCTAATTAACTAAAGACCTTCAAACCAAAAAACTTTTGATATATAAGTATATATACATTGATATATTGTATCATATACTTAAGTACGTACATGCCCTTGCACATTACTTCAACTGGTACGCGCATATATATATATATATATATATATATATATATATATTATGTCAATTATTTTGAACAAAATTATTTTAAATATTTATTAAAATATCAGTAAAATAAGGATTTTTTAGGTATTTTAAAAAAATTATCTCCTTCAGTCCAACAAACACTTTTCACTATAGCAACACCCATGCATGACTGACAACATGTGCAATGGATTTCGACAAAATCACGCCACCATAGTTTGATAATTCGATAAATCTTGTGATTTCCAACTTGATAGCGGCATCAGTTTCTAGTAATACTCGTCCTAAAGAGAAGATCTAAGTCAAGCCTCCTCCATTTACACGGACGACGCACGAGGGTTGCCCGGCGGGTGGATGGCGGTAAAACCAGTGTAGAAATGTAAATTATTGGACTTTAAGTTGCATTTAAGTCCTTACCAAATAAGGCGGATATCCCAAGGTAAATAACAATAACATGGGGTAGATTAATTAACTTTGATTTAATACAGGGCGGGGATCAAGTAACTTAATCTTAGTTATATCTATACTTACTATAAATAAAACAATAACTCTCATTTGGTGTCCACTTCTCAAAATGCCTCATAAATCCCTACTTAAATACATAAGGCAAATATTTAAATAAGGTTATATATGTAACTCAATTGACTCTAACTCCTTACATCTTTCTCCAATGTTTTTCTCTCACACTTAACTGCTACACTTTCCTTATCTCTCTTATCTTCAACCCATGTTGATTTTCTCTATTTCTCTTTATCTTATCCACGTTTTCAATTATTATTTTTTTTTTTTAGTGATTCTAACCGGATTGTTCTTCTCTTGGGATTTCTTTGCAGATTTGGTTTTCTAATGAAGAACATGTGACCATTATGCTTAACGTGCTTAATAAGTATCTGATGCAGCCAATAAAGTTACCTTCCAGTTATCTGATGACACGTGGAGTGATACTCCTCTTATGACCGAATGACACGTGGCCACGAACATAAGCCACCTCCCAGTAGTCTGTTGACACACGAGACAATTCCCCTCCAGTAACCAGACGACACGTGGACGAGCAGTTAACGTAACAATCGTCACTCACGGACTCCCCATGCAGAAGTGTAAGCATAATTATGGGGATTAAGCTGTCTCTGAACATGCGACAAAGGCCCTCCGCCAGAGAACCGAGATCTTAGGGATCACACTATTCCGGACATGTGACAGGCTTACCTCATGAACACTATAAAAAGCCTAAGGTATGTGAATTCAGGATCATCTTCAATCTCAAGCTCGTTACTAAAATACTTATATCCCAACTCTTTCTTCTCAATATCTTTTCCTAACAAAGGCATCAGAGAGTCTTCGGAGGCACCACCCCCTTCCTCTGGTGACTCTTTAGTTTACCCATCGTTATTCATGTAGGACGTCGGATATGGAACTTCTAGCTCAACAGCAGATTTTAGGCATCAACAGATTAGCGTCGTCCATGGGAACAACCAATCCCTCGTTAAACAGTAAAAGTGAAGAAGCCTAAATAACTCATCTGTTGCCCTGCCACCTAGAAATGACATAAAAAATACTAGCAAGGGAGTCGTCAGGGCCAGCTTTGCACCCATACAAAGCAATACCCACAGCCAACAGTCCAGTTCAAGGTTCCCTGCGATATTCAAACACATGACCGCTGGTTTAGACCGACGGGCTCCCCCAAGAGAACAACACCCTCGTCACTCAAGGACTAATTCCCCTGATCTCGTAGGGCCGGCCTGGAGCATCCCATTGTTTCGATAACTCAAGCCCAATTCTAAGAGCTCTCCCGATTGGTAACCGACCTAGTCGCCGAGGTTTGGAATGGAAGCCAACAACCTTCACCTTCGCCTTTTCACCACACTCCTAAGCATACTAACCTTTTTGGGGATGAACTCCTTATCGACAGTCATTCTACCGCTAAGCCTTCACCACCCCGCACCAGTCGGTCTAGAGAAAACTCCTATTCTAAAAGCAACCTCAACTTAGACAAGCGGATCAAAGAGATAGAGGAAAAAATCAATGAAGCCTTTAAGTCCTGAAGTTAAAGCATCCTGGATGAACTCAACGTTCAGGACTCTTCGTTCACACAGAAGATCCTCAAGGCACCACTTCCGTCGAGTTTTAGAATGCCATAAATCAAATCTTATGACAGTTCGATGGATCCCCTAGACCACCTACAGCATTATAAGATAACCATGATGTTGCATCGACATTCCGATTTAGTCATGTGCTGAGCCTTTCCCTTGACACTCGAGAAAGCCACCGGTACGTCATATTCATACTTAAAGCCAAGAAGCATTGGCACTTTCGGAGAACTCAGCTACACCTTTGCTTCCCATTTTCTCAGTAGCAAGGGACCTAAAAGGACTTCGGAAAGCCTATTCAACATCATCCAGCACCGAGGGAAAAAGCTTCGAGCCTACATATCAAGGTTTAACTCCGTCGTTTAGGAGATCCTTGATCTTGATCCCAACATTCAGATGCTGGCATTAAAAAACCGACTAAGATCCGAGATCTTCAACTCCAAGCTCTCTACAGAACAAGTTCTTGGCTCGAGCCGAGAAGTACATGCTAGCAGAAAATGACCAAGCCTTTCGGAGAGAGAGGGAAAGGGAGACAGAAAAAAAGAGGAAAGACGTTGACCCTAACAGTGGGGCGGTAAAAAAACCCCATCGTGAGGGTAAGTATAAGGCCTCCGCCTTCTTTGAGAGCTTCACCCCTCTCAATGCATTTAGGACCAACATCTTGATGCAACTCCAGGACAGGTCAATCCTCCAGTGGCTCCTAAAACCATAGCATCTCAACGAAGACTATAGCAAGTAGTGCCGGTTCCATAAGAACCATAGGCACAACACCGAGGAGTGCCACACTTTAAAGCAACAGATTGAGGCTCTTATCAATTGAGGACACCTAAAAGAGTTTATTAGATCACGACAAGGGAAAATGTCCGATCAACCCAGGAGAAGTCCCAAACATCTGTCCTATCCGGATCGAGAAAATCAAGCCCTCGGAAAAAATTCCAATCACTATAGGAACGGTTCTGCAAACAACTATTGTGCAAACCACCTTCCTAGTAGTCAAGCAGCCATCATCGTACAATATGATCTTCGATAGACCCACCCTTAACAACTAAAAGTCGTTATCTCCACCTACCATTTGAAGATGAAGTTCCCCACCGATGACAGGGTAGGTGAAGTCAAGGGAAACAAACAGATCTCTCGGTCCTGCTATTTGAGTGCTGTGAGGGATGGGAAAATGACAGAAACCTTACCCTTCGAAGTGGAAGACTTTAGAGACGAAATAAAAACCCCTAAAGGCTGACCCGTAGAAGAGCTAACTGTTGTCCCCCTCAGTAAAAATCTTTTCTGGATAGTCCAAATAGGCTTCGACCTCCCTGATAACCTCAAAGATTCCCTCATTTCCTTCATTCGGAAGAATTAGGACTTGTTCGCTTGGTCAGCATTAGATATGCCTGGGATTAACTCCAAGGTCATCGTACACCAGCTAAACATAGACCTGAGTCACAAACCGATCATTTAGAAGAAGAGATCATTCGCCTTAGCCTCTATCAAATCCGAGGTAGACAAGTTGTTTGAGGCCAACTTTATCCGGGAGGTGGATTACTCCGATTAGGTATCCAATGTAGTGATGGTTCAGAAGCCTAATGGCAAGTGACAGATCTGCATCAACTTCATTGACCTAAACAAAGCTTACCCGAAGGATAGCTTTCCTTTGCCACGAATCGATCAGCTAGTTGATGCCTCTTTAGGGCACAAGCTCTTAACTTTCATAGACACATATTCTGGTTACAATTAGATCCTCTTGAACGAGCCCGACCTGGAAAAGATGGCTTTCATTACGAGCCAAAGACTATATTGTTACAAGGTTATGCCATTTGGACTTAAAAACATAAGGGTAACTTACTAGAGGTTAGTGAACAAGATCTTCCATAGACAGATCGAGAGGAGCATAGAAGTCTATGTAGATAACATGTTGGTTAAGAGTGTCAAGGCCAAAGGCCACAACTCTAACTTGGAGGAGGTGTTTGAGGTGCTACGTCAAACTGTACATTTTGAGTCACTGGAGGGAAATTCCTTGGCTTTATGGTCACCCAAAGAGGGATAGAAACCAACTTAGAGAAAATCGAAGCTATCTTCAGCATGATCCCCCAGAACGATAAAGGAAATGTAACAAATGACCGGGCACGTGGAGGTACTTAGCTACTTTATGTCAAAATCTGCAAAAAAATGCCTCCCATTATTTAGAGCCATCAAGGAGGCGCAAGGCTTCGTCTGGACAGAAGACTGTCAACAAGTATTTGAAGAGCTAAAGAAATATATGGGCTCTCCCCCAATTCTGACTAAGCCTATCATGGGCGGGGAACTTCTCTTGTACCTGTCGGTCGAGCAAGAAGTAGTAGCCTCTGTTCTAGTTTGGGAGAAAGTGGGTGTTCAGAAACTTGTCTACTATGTCAGTAAAATCCTCAATGACATAAAAGCAAGGTACTACCGAATAGAAAAGATAGTATATGTCATTTTAATCACAGCATGGAAGCTCCGACCGTATTTCCAATCGCACACTATCATTTTCTTAATAGATTAACCACTAAGACAAGTGTTGCACAAGCCGGATGTCTCTAGGAGGATGGTCAAATGGTCCATAGAACTTGGGGACTTCGACATTTGATAGCACCCCCGAAATTCCATCAAAGCTCAGGTCCTCGTAGACTTTATTGTAGAGACAACACTTTCGGGGAGTCTGGACAAACTTTGGAACCTGAAGTAGCCGAGAAAATTCCATGGTGGACCCTCCATGTTGACGATTCCTCCAACAGTATCGAAAGCAAAGCTGGGCTCATCTTATACAGCCTGGATGGCTTTGCCATGGAGTACGCTCTAAAGTTCAAGTTTAGAACTTCCAACAATGAAGCAGAGTACGAGGCATTGCTCGCCGGAATGAAGCTAGCAAAAGCTATGGGCATCGGGACCCTGGATGCATACAGCAACTCATAACTGGTAGTGAATCAAATGATTGAAGAGTTCGAATCCTGATGGGAGAAGATTCCTCGTTACCTTGGAAAAGCTAAAGAGCTCGCTGCCAGATTTAAAATGTTTCAGATAACCCAGGTTCCATGGACAGAGAACTCAAAGGTAGATGTTTAGGCTCTGCTTGCTTCGTCTTGACAATCCGAGCTGACCTAAGTAACGTTTCTTAAGATCCTCACCACCCTGAGCATTGATGAAGTCCTTGTGCTCCTAGTGGACGAATAAGGAACATGGGTAGATTCAATCCTCTGGTATTTGCGAGACGGTCAGCTCCCCGAGCAAAAAAACTAAGCTAGGAAGCTCATCTCCCGGGCATCCCGATAGACAGTCATTGATAAACAGCTGTATAAAAGAGGCCTTACAGAAGCTAATTACGCTCTTCGGGAGGTCCACGAAGAGGTATGCGAGAATCACCCCCAAAGCTGGGCTTTGACCTTCAAAGTACTCTGCTAGGGGCATTACTGGCCCAAAAAGCAGGAAGATGCCATGGAATTAGTCAAGAAATGCAAAAATTGCCAACAGCACTCCCTCGTGCCCCACTGATTAGAAAACCCTCTTACCTCAATCATGAGCCCCCTTCCCTTTGCTATATGGGGAATGAATCTACTTGGTCCCTTCACCGGGGCATCCAGTCAAACAAAACATCTAATCGTAGTGATAAACTACTTCACTTAGTGGGTAGAGTAGGAGCCATTGGCCAGCATAACGGATCACTAGGCCCAAAGTTTTGTCTCGAAGTCCATCGTATACCAGTTTGGTATACCGTGAATATTAGTCACTGATAACGGTAAATAGTTTGACAGTTCCCGATTCAAAACATTTTGCGAAGAGCTCTGCATCGAGCATCAATTCTTGTTCGTTGGATATCCACAAGCCAACAAGCAAGTCGAAGTAACCAATTGGACACTTCTGCAAGGCATCAAGAGAAGGCTTGACAAAGCTGACAAGCAGTGGATCGACCACCTTCCGAATGTACTTTGGGTTTATCGAACCACCGCTCGAACACCAATGAAAGAAACCTCTTTCTTCATGGCGTACAGTTCTGAAGCAGTAATCCCTTTAGAAGTAAGTGTGTCGTCGTTACGAGTACAAAACTTTGAGCAAGCTAACAATGAAGAAGCCCTATAGATGAATTCTAATCTTATCGATGAAGCTCGGGATAAAGCCCAAATTCAATTAGCCTCTTACCAGCAAAGAGCCACTAGGTACTAAAACTCTCGAGTCTGAAGTAGAAGCTTTAAGTTACATGACCTTATTCTGTGAAAAAAATGAAGTATCTCTTCCTTAAGAAACATAGAATCTTGTTCTGAATTGGGAAGGCCCGTATTGCATCAGCAGAGTATGGCGAGGCGGGACTTTCGAGCTCAAAGAGTTAGGCAGCAAACCCATCCCCCGCACTTGGAATGCGGTGAATCTCCCCAAATTCTACCAGTAATATGCCCCTGAGTGTAACTCATAGAGCATCTCGGTTGTTAATAAAGATTGTAATACCAAAACCCAAATGAAATTGAAACTAAAAGAACAGCAAAGTTAAAAAAAAAAAAAAAAAACCAGGGATTTCATTAAGATTATGTGATTACATAGGGTGCTATCGGCCCTAGTTTATAAGAAGAGAAAAGAAAACTATAAGAAAAGGAAAAAAACTACAAATAAAGATAAAGTCCTCATAGGGCGGCCTCCCCTTCGGACGCAGCCTCGACCCCACCACCTGGCTCTCCCGCTTCCTTCTCCCCACCGTCAACACCGATGACAACTCTCTCCTCATTCCTGGAGACGCCTAGGTCAAGACCCTAGAAATTAACCTCGGGATAAAGGGACTCAGCCTTCTTCTTGGCCTCTGAGAAGCCTTCAAAGAATTGTTGGCCAACTTCCTCCTTGACGGCCTCTCGATAAAAGACAGAGTCTTTAACAGCAGCCAGAGCCTCCTCTACAGCCCTCTTGATGGCCTCTATTGCCTCCTTATTTAGCCGCTTCTCAGAGGCGACAATGGCATTTCTCTCCATGCATAAGGTGTCTCCAACCAGGCGCAGGGTGTCTCCAACCAGGCACAGGGTGTCTCTCTCATGCACGGCCTCGACCTTGTCCTGGTTGGTTCCTTCTAGGGACGTTTGTAGCTACTGGACAAGCTTGCATCTCTCATCCTGCCTTTGTTGGCACCGGCCTAACTTCTTGGCCATATCTAGGCACTAGCGCGACAGCACTCCAAACAGCACGCCAGACTGAAAGGAAACAGAAGGGTCATTAGCTAAACAGAAAATAAAAGAAACTCAAATAAACGAGAAAGTAATAGTGCTTACCTAAGAGGACAGGGCTTCGACTGTCGAGCAGAACCTCTCAGTCAGTTTTTATGAGAGCTCGAGTAGGTTTCGGGGTAGGATCCCCAAGACAAGGTACTCTCGACCACCTAAGGATAAGCAAAGATCGAGTCATCAACCTTCAAGCCCCAATTGGCCATGAAAACCCCAACAGTAGAAAGGGCACCCCATGCTAAAGACGGAGCTTGAGTTGGCTCATGTTGGGGCATGGCAAGGACAACTCTCTGCTCAGGGGAGAGCTTGAAATGACTCTTCATATCAATAGGAATGGGAAAATGGGCTCGCGGCCTCTCCTTCGAGCTTCGGGTCGACTTAGACTGCTTCCCCTGGGCAACCCTCTTCTTCTCCTAGGCTATCTTTCTAGCTCGCTCTTTGGCCTTAGTAGTGGCCTCCATCTCTGTTCAGAACAAAAAAAAAAACATAAGTTTAAGTGCTAGGTAAAAGCATGAAAAAGTGAATTGAAATATAATAAAAAGATAAAGCAAAAGAAAAAAGGGGAAGAGAGGGAAGACTCAAACACCGAGATTACCGCACTTTATGGTTTCCTCTGGGCAACCAGGGCAGAGGCTGTTCCCCGCAAACTCTTTGTTATCTTATAGGACCTCCACATCCAAAGGCGCGACCACCATAGCCCTCAGTGTCTCCTGCTCGCTGTGCAGGAGGTGTAGCCTCTTACATTTGCTCGCGTGATCCAAACTCCAGTAGAGGGGAACTTGGAAGCTCTTCTCTCTTTGGACAAAAAAAAAGACTTATTCAATTTCTCGATTGAGGAAGACTTCCTTTTCAGCAGCCCTATCTTCGCCCTCGAGCTGATCATGACCCATCTGTGCTGGTTGTGCTTGCTTATTTAGAAATAGGCCTTAAAGACGTTGATGTTCATCAAACCCCCCATCTCCATGCAGACACAAATGAAGGTCATGATCAGGTGCACCAAATTGGGCATTAACTGGCATAGTACTATGTCAAAGAACCTTAGCACTGTGAGAAGAAAGGGTGGAGAGAAAACCTAAGCTCGACCCTCATGTGTTGCTCATAAACACACAGCTTAAAGGGCACACGAATTAAGAAAACGTCTCAGGCTTTCTCTCCAACCCCAGCTAGCCTGAGGGTGTACTCCTCAGGAATACGGTACACCCTTTGAATGACTTTAAGATCCCATTTTGCCACCTGGCTGGGCATAGAGTTAGCGATGAACGATCATTGAACTCTCTCCTCAATAATAATGTCACCCTTCACCTTGGCCTAGGTTTTATCCACCCCATCCTCACCTTCAGAGGAGGAATCCTCCTCCTCCTAAGGCATGAAGGGAACCATTGCTAATGACCTCTCTTGAGTGGTAACCTCCTCTGAAGACTCATCCCCACTGGAGGTTAGGCCCATGGCCTCCTTAACTCCCTAGATAAATCCCAGCTATTCTCGCTACCACTTCTTGGCCTATCACAAAATCTACTGAAGATATGGTAAAAAAGGTAGAAAGACTCAGCAAAATTGGATATCTGTACCTACTCCGAAGTAGTGATCCATTTCTTAGCCCACACCTTGATATCTCTTTAGTGAAAACACTCCCAAATGTTTTCACCCTACTCCGAGCACTCCCAATCTCCTAGTGAACTCCGAGAATTCTCAAGCTTACACTCTCAAGCACTTAACCGACTCTGTGGGCTCTCAAAATTTTCTCTGATTATAAACGAAGTGAGGATAAAAGAAATAAGAATGAGCCACCCTTATATAGGAATACAGACATGACAAATGAGGAGAATTAACTCTGCTACAGTTGGGAAGACGTGACGTTTGGTGTGACCGAGGCACCGTTACGTTTTTTAAAGGCTCTGACAATCATAACAACGCGACATTTTACGTACTTAAGGTACCATTACACTCCCTAAAGTTCCCTCAACCACGAAAAATGGAGTTTGGAGAGCCCAAGATGCCGTTACATTCCTCAAGGCACTATTCCGCTCCCCAAGGCAACAAAAGGCGAACGATCAATAATGAACGTCGTCATTTCACTTAAAGCAACTGCACACATTAAATGGCCTAGTGTTTTCACGTTTAAAAATAGCCCAATGCTTCTATATTAAGTGTTCTCACAGAAGATTCTAGAAATAACCCAAAGGTTTATTCTATTTGGGCCCAAAAAGTCAAGGAAGTTGTTCAAGGCTCAAAAATAAAAATATAGCCCAAAAGACTCTTTCATGAACCCAAAACTAGGGGAAGAAGCCCAAAAGTCCACTAAAGGCTTCAGAGAGAGAAGCTCAAAATTCCACTAAAGACTCCAGAAGAAAAGACCTAAGAATCCACTAAGGGCTCCAAGGGTAGACAACCCAGACCAAAGCAAGATTCTCCATAGCCGAGCATATTGACTTCTGCTCAAATGCTCGCGCCAACTTCTTAAAGACTAAAATTGACTACTACTCAGAAGCTCGACTCAGCGCCCCAAGGCTTAACATATTGAATGTTGCTCAAATGCTCGACACAACGTCTCCAAAGCCGAGTATATTGACTGCTGCTCAAATTCTTGGTCATATGTCTCCAAGGTTGAGCTTATTGACTACTGCTCAAATACTCGACCCAACATCTCTAAGGCCGAGTATATTGACTGCTGCTCAAATGCTTGATCCCACATCTCCAAGGTCAAGTATGTTGACTGCTTCTCAAATGCTCAATCCCACATCTCTAAGGTCGAGCATATTGACTACTGCTCAAATGCTCGACCCAACATCTCTAAGACCGAGAATATTGACTGTTGCTCAAATGCTCGGTCCCACGTCTCCAATGATGAGCATGTTGACTGTTGCTCAAATGATCGATCTTACATCTCCAAGGATGAGCATGTTGACTGTTGATTAAATGCTCGGTCACACATCTCTAAGGTCGAGCATGTTAACTACTGCTCAAATACTCAGTCCCACGTCTCCAAGGCCGAGCATATTGACTGTTGCTCAAATTCTCGGTCCCACGTCTCCAAGGCCAAGAATATTGACTACTGCTCAAATGCTCGGCTCAATGCCTCCAAGGTCGAGCATGTTGATTACTGCTCCAATGCTCGTCCCAACTTTTCCAAGGCCGAACATATTGGTTGTTGCTCAAATGCTCGGTTCAATGCCTCCAAGGCCGAACATAATGACTGCTGCTCAAATGCTCGGCCTAATGTCTTCAAAGGCCGAGCATATCGACTCCTCTCCAAAATGCTCGGCCTAATGTCTCTCAGGTCAAAGCTCTATTATACTTCCTCGAAACACATAAATGTTCTTAAGGAAGTAGAGGGCCTTTGATGCAGCCAATAAAATCATTTTCCAGTAATCTGACGACACGTGGAGCGATACTCCTCCTATGACCGAACGACACGTGGCCATGCCCATAAGTCACGTCCCAGTAGCCTGTTGACACACTAGACAATTCCTCTCTAGTAACCGGATGACATATGGACGAGCAGTTGACGTAACCATCGTCATTCGCAGACACCTCATGCAGAAGTGTAAACGTGATTACAAGGATTAAGCCACCTCTGAACACGCGACAAATGCCCTCTGCTAGAGAAACAAGATCTTAGAGATCACGCCATTTTGGGCATGTGTCTGCTTACCTCAAGAACACTATAAAAATCCTAAAGAATATGAATTCAAGATCATCGCCAATCTCAAGCTCATTACTGAAACACTTGAATCCCAACTCCATCTTCACAATATCTTATCCTAACAAAGGCATCGGAGAGTCTTTGGAGCCACCACTTCATCTCCTCCGGTAAATCTTTAGTTTACCCCTCGTTATTCGTGCAAGATGTTGGATGTGGAACCTTTAGCTCAGCAACACATTTTCGGCATCAACAGGTAACAAGATAATTGTTAGAATATTGTTTTATCACATAAAAGAGCATATCAACACACGTGCGTGTTGAGATACTAATTTACGAATTAAATTATAAACCAGTAACATTAATCACTTCCCCAACCTCATTTTTCCTCTCCCTCACCAGCAACTTAAACTACCATAAAAGAGAGTGGGGATCATTCTACCAAACCATGCCAACTAGTAGTATCCTTCCAGAAACAGGGGAGACTATGGGAACCCTACCCCCAAGCCATAAACTTTTTTTATATTCAAATTTAGAAATCACATGAATGACACGTAACCTCATTTATAGTAAAATTGTTGGTATTTGTCTAAGGTTTAAACAAGGTTGGAGAAGCTTCGGCATCAGGTCTCCAGATCGTGGCTCAAGGTGTGCGCACCCCACTCTGCAGCAAGTCCAGGATGTCTGCCCTTCATGCCGCGCTGCTGCTCAGCTTCCCTAAGGTGCGGTGCCCAGAAAGGATGAAAAGGGTGCCCTGGTCTGTGCCGCGGCCCAGCCCATCCAAGCCTCAACACGAAGCACCAAGCCTCAGCACGCCCTGTTCCAAGCCTCAGCACGAGGCACACTTGATGCTTATGTTTCAGCCTTTCAAATGGTGCATGAGGCATGATCAAAATGCACAAGATCACTTAAGATTGATGAGGGGCTATGATTAATTAGTCCTCAAGATCTAAGGGTGAAGATTGACCTTCAAGATAGGTTCAATAAGTGGTACACTATATAAAGGGCCACCTAGCTTCAATCTCAATAAGTGTGACATAACTTGTGATGAGAATGACATATGAATGTGTGTGAAATAGAACACATAGATTGTGTGAGAGTGCAAAGACACTAAACACAGGAGAGATCTCATTGGAGAGGCTACTTGTTTAGAGAGAGAGAGTAGTATAGATTGGGGATTCAAGGGACTTGTAAGTGGAATTTTCTTGGGGAAAATTCCAGGGTAACTCAAGACCTTATCACTTTTTTTCTCTCTTCTTTCGTTCTTCAAGAATGGTGATAAGATCAAGATTAGATCGTGTTCTTGAAGAGGAGTTACTGTAATTGTAAAGAACTTATTGATTAGTGCAGAGGGCTCGGAGGAGTTCACGGGGACGTAGGCACATTGCCGAACCTTGTCAACAAATTACTTGTGTTCTTTCTTGCTTTGATTTCTATTTTTGTTTCCAATTCATCATTACAAGTCATTTTAGACTTGGGTGTTTGGAAGATCACCTCCTGAGCATCTCTAAAGTGGTTTCCCAACAGTGGTATCAACGCCAAGAGAGCTAAGATTGGCGGGTATCAGAGCAAGAACAGGAGGTTATCGGAGCAAGACTCCAAGAATTAAAGATCAACTTCTTAGGTGATTCAAGAACGGAGTAGAGATCTATATCTGATCGTGTTCTTGAGGTGATTCAAGAATGGAGTAGAGATTAATATCTGATCGTGCTCTTAAGATAATTCAAGAATGGAGTAGAGATCAAGATTTGATCGTGTTCTTGAGGGTGATTCAAGAACAGTATTGAGATCAATCTTCGATTGTGTTCTTGAGATTTAGAAGAAGTTGGAAAGTAATTGTGGGTTCTGCATAAATCTGGGATCTTCTCTGCAAAGTGGGTTCAAACTTCATTGTTGAGAAGTTTGATGGAAAGGGAGATTTTGCCCTTTGGAAACGGAAGATCAAGGTTGTTCTTATGCAACAGAAGGTGGACTTGGCTATTGGAGAAGATGACACTTTTCCAACAAGTATCACGGAGGTCCAATGGAATGAGATGAAGAAAATGACATACAACACCATCTTCTTGCACGTGTTGGATAGTGTCACAAGGGAGTGCGGAGACTCGAATGATCCAGCTGCAGTTTGGAAGAAACTAGATGAGTTGTTTCTTACCACGACTCTCCCTAATAAGAGGTATCTTCGTAAATGAATTTTCGCTTTTAAAATGGATCCTAATAAAGAGTTGCAAGATAATCTTGATGCCCAGATGAGGAGTGCATCAAGTGGAGAAGGGTTGTTCGTTAAAGGAAGGCCAACAACTCGGTATGGCAGTAATATACATGGCTACAATCAGGACAGAGGTAGAAGAGAAAGCCATAGAAGAGCGCACAGTAACATACATGGCTACTACCAGGATAGAGGTAGAGGAGAAAGCCATGGGAGAGTGCACAGTAACATACATGGCTACTACCGGGACAGAGGTAGAGGAGAAAGCAATGGGAGCGCGCACAATAACATACATTGCTACTACCGAGACAAAGGTAGAGGAGAAAGCCATAGGAAAGCGCATTCCAAACCGAGATTTGGAGGGAAAAGATTCTTCTATTGCCATAAGGAGGGTCATTTCAAGAAAGATTACAAGGAGAAAATGAAGGATAAGGGAAGAAGCTATACCAAGAATGGAGAGGCTTCGGTTGCCAAGGCAGAACAAGATAATGATATTCTTGTTGTGTGCTCAAGTGTGAGCAGGGGGCAAGGAGACAGCAGGAAATGGATCTTGGATTCCAGGTGCACTCATCACATGTGCCCTCACAGGGATTGGTTCAAGAATTTCAAAGAAACCGATAATGGAAAGGTTTTCCTGGGGAATGATACTTCTTACCAAGTGAGGGGCATAGGAGACATCCAATTGAGGATGTTTAATAGAATGACAAGGCTGCTCAGGAACATGAGATATCTTCCGGATTTAAGAAGAAATTTGATCTCATTGGGGCAGCTAGATTCCATGGGGTACACATACAAAGCAGAGGGAGGAAAGATCAAGGTAACCAAGAGATCTTTGATAGTGATCAAAGCATCAATGAAGGATGGTTTCTATGAGATGATCGAAGACACAGAGATCAAAGATCAAGCAGCAAGCTTGATGGCTAAGATGGATAGAGTAGCCCTTTGGCACAATCACTTGGGACACATGAGCGAAAATGGCCTACAAGTTCTCAGCAAGGATGGTATACTTGGTTGTGACAAAGTAGAGAAACTTGATTTCTGCGAGTGTTGCATTCTTGGGAAACAACACCGGGTCTGCTTTAACACCGGAGTGCACAAGTCTAAAGGCATTCTTGACTACATCCATGCGGATATTTGGGGGCTAGCAAGAACACCAACACTTGGAGGTAATCTTTACTTTCTGTCTTTAATTGATGATTATTCAAGAAATGTTTGGGTTTATTTGCTTAAGAATAAATCAGATGCTTTGAATAAGTTAGTGGTGTGGAAAAAGCTGGAAGAAACTCAAACGGGCAGGGTAGTTAAGGTGTTAAGAACCGATAATGGGTTAGAAGTTTTTAACAAGGAACTTGATCAATTCTACATGTTAAATGGGATTCTAAGACATAGAACGGTTATGGAAATGCCTCAGCAAAATGGAGTTGCTGAGAGGATGAATAAGACCCTTAGGGAAAAGGTTAGGTGCATGTTAAATGGATCCGAATTACCCAAATATTTTTGGGGGGAAGCGGTGTCTACTGTTGCGTATTTGGTTAATAGATCACCCTCTAGAGCTTTAAAGCTCAAGACTCCCGAGGAGATGTGGAGTGGAAAACCCCCTGAGTTGGACAAACTTAGAACTTTTGGGTGTGTTGCATATGCACATCAAAAGGATGATAGATTTAGCCCATAATCTAGAAAATGTGTGTTTCTAGGATATGGGGAAGGGGCTAAGGGATATAGGTTGTGGTCCTTAGAGAAAAAAGGATTGAAACTCATAATAAGTAGGGATGTTATTTTTAATGAATTGTTATTTCCCTATTTGGAGAAAACTAACCCTGCAGGGGCTAGTGAGCAAACCAGTTCGATATTTGTGGAGCATAGCATCAAGGAAGATTCAGTTCAGGTAAAGCAAGGAAGACAAAAGGGTTCGGACCAGGTAGACCCCATTGATGAATGCCAAGCTCAGGACACTCGAGAGGAGGTTGAACTAGAAGGGGATGATGCAGCAAGTCAAAATGACCATCAACTCACAAGGGACCGAGAAAGAAGGCTGGTCAGACCACCTTTGAGATATGGTTTTATGGCTGCGGATGCAGCAGCTCCTTGGACAGAATGAGGGATAAGTGAACAAGAGACTTACATTGATGCCATGAGATGTAAGGATTCGTCAAGGTGGAAGCTAGCTATAGAGGAAGAAATGGATTCTTTGAGGAATAACAACTCTTGGGAATTGGTGCACATTACAGGAAAATAAAGAGTTTTGGATTGTAAGTGGACTTACAAGATCAAAGAAGGGAACCCTCTAAGGGATGAAGTCCGGAACAAGGCTAGGCTGGTGGCGAAGGGGTTCACACAAAGAGACGACATAGATTTCACAGAAACCTTCTCACCTGGACACAAAGTAGATGAAGTGGTGATTATCCTCGTCTATGTCAATGATGTGTTGTTGGTTCGAAACAACAGGGAGAGGATAGAAAGGTTGACATCTCAACTCAGTGAAGAGTTCGAGAGAAAGGATCTTGGCCTTACACAAAAGATCCTTGGGATGAGTAGAATTTGGGAAAGAGAGAGAAACAAGTTGAAGGTTTCTCAGTCTTCCGGCATAGAAAAAGGTGTTGTACAAGTTTTCTATGGAAGATGGTAAACCAGTGAAGATTCCCCTTGCTGGTCATTTCAAGTTCTCCAGCGAACAACATCCTGGAACGGATGAGGAGAAGAAGGAAATGGATAAGGTCCTTTACTCTAGTACGGTTAGATCAGTCATGTCCATGATGATAAGCACTAGACTCGACATTTCTCAGGCAATTAGAGTTCTCAGCAGATTTGTGAGTAATCCCGGAAAGGAGCTTTGGCTTGGGATGAAGTGGTTGCTAAGGTACGTGAAGGCTCAGTTGCAGTCGGTGATAGCACTCTCAACAACCAAGGCAGAGTACATAGCTGCTTCGAAAGCCATAAAGGAGGCTATGTGGTGCAAAGGGTTGTTGGACGAGTGAAAGGTCCTAATAGAGCTGGTGGTGGTGTCTTCGGATAGCCAAAATGTGTGGCACTTGTGTAGGAACCCTGTGTTCCATGAGAGGACAAAGCATATGAATGTTTGGTATCATTTCATTCGAGAAAATGTTACGAAATGATGCATTCATGTGGACAAAGTCGCATCGGAAGAAAGTCCTGCAGATTTAGGTACCAAAGGTCTACCTCTAAGTAAGTTCAATCATTGCCTTGGACTTCTTAGGATTGGAGTCGGTTGATATGGTGACTCAAGTTGAGTTTGGATACTGATTTCTCTGCACAATGGGTTCGGGTTTAATTGCTTAGACAAAGATAGAGATTATTGGTATTTGTCTAAGGTTTAAACAAGGTTGGAGAAGCTTCAGCATCAGATCTCCAGGCCATGGCTCAAGGTGTGTGCGCCTCACCCTGCAGCAAGTCCAGGATGTGTGCCCTCCAGGCCGCATCGCGGCTCAGTTTCCCTAAAGTGCAGCGCACAGAAAGGATGAAGAGGGTGCCCTTCCCCACACCGCCGCCCAGCCCATCCAAGCTTCAGCACCAAGCACCAAGCCTTAGCACGCCCTGTTCCAAGCCTCAGCACGAGGCACACCTGATGCTTACGTTTCAGCCTTTCAAATGGTGCATGAGGCATGATCAAAATGCACAAGATCGCTTAGGATTGATGAGGGGCTATGATTGATTGGACTTCAAGATCTAAGGGTGGAGATTTACCTTCAAGATAGGTTTAAGAAGTGGTGCACTATATAAAGGGTCACTTAGTTTCAATCTCAACAAATGTGAACATGTGATGAGAATGACATGTGAATGTGTGTGAAATAGAACACATGGATTGTGTGAGAATGCAAAGACACTAAACACAGGAGTGATCTCGTTGGAGAGGCTGGTTGTTTAGAGAGAGAGAGTAGTATAAATTGGGGATTCAAGGGACTTGTAAGTGGAATTTTCTTAGGGAAAATTCCAGGGTAACTCAAGACTTTATCACTTTCTTTTTTCTCTTTTTTCGTTCTTCAAGAACGGTGTTAAGATCAAGATTAGATCGTGTTCTTGAAGAGGAGTTGTTGTAATTGTAAAGAACTTATTGATTAGTGCAGAGGGCTCTGAGGAGCTCACGGGGACATAGGCACATTGTCGAACCTCATTAACAAATTGTTTGTGTTCTTTCTTGCTTCGTTTGTTGTTTCTTTTCTTTACAAGTCATTTCTAGACTTGGGTGGTTTCCCAACAAAAATATAAAAAAAATTAAATTAAGGAGAAAAACAAAATACTTAAATTAATGGAAAAATTAAAAAAAAATGTAAAACTATTTTTCAAAAGAAAACTTACAATCGGATCTGATCAAAAGTTTTGGGGTAAAGTATGGGTTTATAAAAAGGAGTTAATTATTTTTTAATCTCTGAGGTTTAATCTTAATTATAGGTTGGTCCTTGCATTTTTATTATTATGAAATTTAGTTTTGTTAGAATTTGAGAAGAATCTTTACATCAAAAGTATTAAAAAAAAGAGTAAAGTAAATCACTTTTATGTCAGGTGTTGCACATAAAAGTCAGATTTGTTTTTTAATCCTCAAATACCATTATGACCATTGCATGACATGGGATTCATAAAAAAAAAATTTCTCTCATTGTTGTAGATTTAAAGCAACAATGGTCATAAAAGTTGGGTTGATATAGGAAAAAGAAAAAAAGATGAAAATTAAATTTTATAAACCCATATGGTGCAATGGTCATAATGGTATTTAGGAGATTAAAAAAATTCTGGCTTGTCCTTGCAGTATTGATATAAAGGTAATTTCTATCAGCTTTTTAGACTTATGATGCAAAGATTTTCGTTAAGTTCAGATGGCAGGGACTAAAATCAATACTAATGAAAATGCAAGACCAACCCGTAATTAAGGGTAAACTTCAAAGATTAAAAAATAATTTATCCTTATGAAAGTTTTGATAAATCAGTATAATATCAGTAAATATGAAAAATAGTACAACGTATTTTTTAATTTTATATAAAAATTAATTACATTTTCATATTTAAATTTAAAATATAATTATAAAAACATACTAATAATATTAAAAATAATTATTTTATATTTAAAAGAAATTAAACGGCACAAAATCCATTAAATCTTAACTAAACATGAACATTAAACTTATCCTAATTAATTTTCTCTCAGAGCTCAATCTCCCTCTTAGATAAACCTAATTTAAATCTTCAATTTTTATACTATAAATTCCCAAATTTCTTGTCGTTTCAGATTGTATTTTCTTGCCTGAAATCACATATTTAAGGGTGATTTTAGGTAAGAAATCCCTAGAAACAACGTTATCAAGCGGCGGTGCGCCGGCGTACAACTTCATCAGCGCAGGCTCTTAAAGGGGAAGCCTCAACACCTTTCGCCATCGTGGTCCTTTCCTAGCTCCAAGCCCATCCGCGTGTAAAGTCGTCCTAGTTACCAACGTGAATGGGTCCCTCAAGACGCATCATAGAAACACATCACCACCGTCCAAGGTACTAACTGATTGTATAGATTCAAATTCTATGCACTTGTATATATTGTTATATATTTATATTGAGATGTGATATTCCTCTGCCTCAGAGGAGGAAGGTACACAGGAAGATGCAAAAGCTATTGTTGTACAAATTCTAAGTGTGGTTGCATTTTGTCATCTTCAAGTCGTTGTGCACCGTAACTTGAAGTCAGAGGTTTCTGCTCTTACACTTTAATATATTAGCTTTACCTAAACAGTGACATTTGGTCCAATGGGTGTTATGCTTTGATGCCGATTACTATGTTTATGTACCACCAAGGAATACTATCAAGTCTGTTCTCGATTCGCTGCAAAATTATTCCCACTTCACCATTGAACACAGAGGTCTATGAGCAATAAGCTATGTTTCTCGTCTTAATGTGTATTTTTAAAAAAATGTTATTAATTTTAGTGAGAAATGATTTTGATAGGATATTTACATCTTTTTTGGTATTGATTGAAATAACATGTTTAATTAAGGTCATCTGAGGGTATTTAAGGATTTTCAAAAAAAATTTATGATATGGACTGATATTTGACTAAAATTTTATTGATTGACTAACAAGGTCACTAACATAAGTATATTTCTGTAATATAACATACGAACTTCGGGTATGAAATAGTCATTTCTAATACCACATGTATGTTTATGTAATTACCTCATAAACTCGAGTATAAAAATGTAATTAACCATTTATATAATGCTAAGGGTAAATAATTACATCCCTCAAACTTGGTCATAAATACAATTACATCCTAAGTTTTTAAAACATGTCATTCCCCCCAAAGTTTCATAAAAGTTATAGATGCATCACATGATTCATACAAATATTAAGAAATCTAACAAAATCAAGTTAAATAATAAAGTGACATCACGTGTTGTTTTTTGCTTTAATTCAAAAAGTAACTCATATGTGGGTTTCCAACGTGTTAAAGGAATTTATTAAGATTTCATCTAACTTATTTAAAATGTGGGATGCAATTATCGTTTTTTTTAAATTTGGGATATAGTTGTATTTATGATCATACTTATGTGATGTAGTTGTAATTTACCCTAATGCTAACTTACAATATTTAAATTGTAAGTTAGCTTTGTACGACAATTATCTTGGACCAAAATACCCTAATATTTTTAGTTTAATGTAAAGAAACTATAAGGATAATTTAACAATTCAATAAAACTTTATTTTTTTTTATTTTTTCAATACCACCGGAGATTGTAGTAATTTTCGGCAAATGTGAAAAGTTACATCACCGGCATTGTTAGATTCAATAGAATGTAAAAGAGTGTTACACAGCGGATTAACAGATATTTACCGATTCAACCAGAAATCTTCTCGTATTTGGACTTCTCTCCGATTTTTTATGCTTCAACCTCGCCTAAGGTCGAATATACAATCACGATAACGGAAAGTATATAAGTTTCCACAACCCAAGAGTCATTTTGTCTCTCTAAAAGAAGAAGATGAAGTTTCTCTCTCTAATGTCTCTTTTTCTCTCTAGAATACAATTTTCTAGCAGCCATTTTATTACATGATATTCCATATATATACTACTAGGGAGACAGTGGTTATGAGTAGTGTGAAATCAACCAAAAGATGCATGGTTTCAACCAAGCTAGAGTTGCATGGTTTAATTCATGTCTCTTGGTTCAAAATTAAATGGGTGGGTCGGATCGCTTATCATAGATGCCCAATTCGATCCAGATTTTCTACATAGCCGTTGATCTACCTTCCAACAAAATTTCACTGTCAAAAGCCCCCTGCTTCGACACAATTTCCCTTTTTTAGCCACCTTTAGTTTGCTCTACACCGACGACTTTTTCCTTAAACTATCGCGATAGAAAAGTCAAAAATCCTTCGTATAGACGATCTACCAAACCATGACAACTTAACTCCTCAAAGTGAGGCACACACGCCATACATGCCTCCTCGTGTGTGTGGATGTTTGTTTTCCATGTTTGTGTTTTTTTTTTTTTTTAGTAAATAGATAAAGGTATCCATATTGTCATGGAACTTGAATCTTCACTAACAATTTTGGTCTAAGATAATTAGTATACAACGCTAACTTATAACTAAAATGTTGTAAAAATTTCATTATTGGTTGCCCAAAATTTCCATAAGAAAGTTAATCATATATCCAAATATATGCTACTAAGACCAAAATATGAACTTACTAAGTATAAATATTTACTTGTACTAATTTCAAAAGTAATAAATTATAATAACTCAAAAATGTAAACGTAAATTTTGTTTGTCAACTAGTTTAGTTGGTAAAATTATTTATCGTCATTTAAAGAGGATCAGAGTTTAAACCTCACATAAATGATGGGAGTACTACATTCTCTAGTATAACCCATAAACCATAAGAGTCTCTTTTAAACCAAAAGAAAAAAAAACAAATATGTGTACGTAGACAAAAAAATAATAAATTAATTAATACAATAGTAATTAAGAAATCATTATATTAATTGATAAAATGATACAATTTTGAGTAAAAAAAATCATTTGATAATCTCTGAGGACAATAAATTAAATATTATCTAATGATACTTAATTATTATCCGAAATTATTCTCGAACGATACCAAAAAGTCATATGTCGTTGTTTATATCAAATATCAATGGCACCATAGTTGCATCCATCCAACAAGCCACAACCGTAGTCTATAGTGCATTTCATTATATCCAACGATGAAAAAAAGAATAGCACTCTTAGCCTCCATTGCAAGAAATGAGATGAGAATGGTATAAAATTAATGCTATAAAAATGAAATTTCAGAGAGATTAAGAGAATAAAGTGTTGATAGTTTTTTTATAATAAAGTATATTCTGTTAAGTTCAAAGAAAAAGAATAAAATTACCATAAAATATTAGTGATTTTATTCCTTTCGATTGGATATAAAGCAGGTTAAACTCTGAAGCTAAACCGGCTTAGCACGACCCTTTAAATTCCTTTCAACTTGCAATAAAGACCCTTTCAATTTATAAAGATCATTTGTGTAATTTTTTTTTTTTTTTTATTGATGATGCTATAAAAAAAAATACTTTATTTTGAAAATAAGATCAAGCACGGCACATGATGGTGCAAAATCTTCTTACTGTGCTGCCATGCCGTGTGAACCTTATCACGATAAGTATAACAAATGTGATCAATTCGGTTCGATTACCTGTGGGCATCAACAGAAAGCTGTAAGAAGGAAGACATACAACCAATCATACAGAAGGTTATATTTAAGTTAAAATGACACAATCCCCTTCGTATGGTCCCAAAAAATAGTGAAAACTGTAATCAAGTCAATACTCATCATACAAAGGTTATATTTAAGCATTACTATATATCAGATGCTATCTCAATTTAACATTAATGCCCTTGTCATCAGCAAAGGTTTTCGTTCTTTCAGAAATTGAGATTTCAATAGCAACATTACTGAAAGAAAACTTCAATCCTTGCAAATTAAAACTCCAAAACCTGAACAGCAATGCTTTGTAGAATCGTAGTTAAGGAATTAGTAGCCTCTTGCCTTTAGGACCGTTTGGAATGGGATCAACTGGAGACCGTTGATGAGATTTAAATGAAGACCTAACATTTAATTCTTTGCACTGCTAATTTTGACAGCAACTGGTTCCCAACAGTACGGACAATTACCAAACAGAACATTAAATGACCTGCAACATATACACAGAAAGCAGAAATTAAGAATCAAGCAGCTAAAAGATAGAAGAGAAATCCAATGGTTACTTGAACAAGTCAACTCTACTGCATACCGATTTCCACTGATTCATCAGAACTTTCACCGCAGACCAAATATAATTTTGCATGTGAAAGTGTACTGATGAAGTGGGATAATCGGTACAGGTGGCCGTAACTCTGTGTTTGGAAGCAAGTTATAAGAAAAAAACATCTAATAGCCTAAAACTAATGTGATTATTAGAAAGGAAAAGAGAATGCACAATTATTAAGGGCGGGTTGGGAAATGCCATAGAACTAGGTTAGCTATGTGGTTTACTGCAAGGTGTTGTTCTTTCCCCCTTTCCATTTATTCCCAGTAGTCTTATTTCATCAAACTTTGTGCAATTTTCTGCTGATAACTCCAATCATTTCTTGCAACGCTCTCATCTATACTTCCCTTGCAATGAAGGGTCAAATCTAAAAGGATATCTGCATAGGTCTCATCTACACATCCCTTTCAACCTGCAATAAAGACCCTTTAAATTCTCAACAGAGGAGGTGGTAGTGCAGCACCTACTCAAAAACGCTTCAATAGTGAAACTGCATGAAATCTACAACTTGGAGGGTCGGTCCTACTCGTACATATGTCTAATAAGTGTGGTAGATAAGACACAAACAAGAACAAGGAAAAACTCAAGGATCAAAGGAACCAACTTTATGACAAAGGTTGATCATTTTTGTTGAAAAATGTGGTCTATGGCAAAATGCAAGAAATGCCAGAAGCAATGTCAATTACACTCTTCACAATATTAGCAGATTAAAACTAAAAGCCAAACAGATACCAGAAACAAAACATACTGCCTTGTTACTGTAATGGAACGCAACCAGTCTGCAAGACAAACACTATGGAAAGCTCTATTGCAACTGGTATTATCACATGTATAGTCAGTTCCACTGCCACTCTTAGCTCCAAGCTCGTCATCTATATCAACATTGCAAAGTTAATGTAGGTCAATAAAACATAATTTTCAAGAAATCGAACCACAGAGAAATGATTACCAACAGGAAGAAACTGAGCATAACAAATTCCACATTCAACGTGCTGATCGTTCTCCACGACAGCTGGGGGCCTTGGAAGCTGAACCTCCAAAAGACATGCAAGATTTTCTAGAAATGATCCATCTTTCCTCCTATGCAATTCGTAGGAATGCATTAAAGATAAAAATATATCACTTATTAATAATGCATTTAAAGATTATACCAAACTTCTTCAGAAGATAACAGGAAAACCTAAATAATTGAAAGAACACTGGCAAGAAGTGATAGCAATTATGCAACACATCCAGTAATTTTGCTTTTAAATCTTAAATTTCAAATAGAGGAAATTGTCATAATATTGAAATAAATCTAAGAACATTCTACCTTTGTCATCTTGAATTCAGAACCACTTAATATGAGGATAGGTGAAACCCCAAGATGCTCAATGAACAATAATTTGACACTAGAAAAAACAGAAAGTACTTAACAAATTGCAAGCACATCCATGGAAACTGTTAGTTTTTTTCCTTTTTCTGTTTTCCATTTTCCTCCAGTAACAACATAATAAAACTCAATTTTCAAACAACTTCACATGACAAGTATCACAAGTCAAAATGCTTAAAAGAATCTAAAGAAGAGATTTG
The DNA here is from genome assembly GCA_023935145.1 of Bretschneidera sinensis. Classification (NCBI taxonomy): domain Eukaryota; kingdom Viridiplantae; phylum Streptophyta; class Magnoliopsida; order Brassicales; family Akaniaceae; genus Bretschneidera; species Bretschneidera sinensis. The sequence goes on from CM043703.1 coordinate 25,444,042, forward strand.
AGAGTTACCATTTTTTGCTATTTCTTTTCCATATCTTTTTCAAGGAGTTCACAAATGCACCTGAACCCATAAAACGGCACCTAGCACGACTTAAGAATTCATTACTGAATGATAAGCAAAAGCTAGCACTAGTAGCCTAGTATGTAATGTCAGATAAAATCTTACTCTGGTAAAGATTTAGGATCATCAACATTTATAGAAAGCATGATGAAGCAATCATTTCCTGAGAAAACAAATAAATAACACAGAACAGCTTGAATAAATACGGAGGGGAAAAAGGGATATAAAGTCGTCAGAATATATGTGATGAACTGATGGCTCACCTACATGAATTTGTCGACAATGCATAGCACGAGATGGCTGTTTTGAATCAAAAACCCATAGAGACTTATCAATATCATCCAAGATAGACCAAAATTCTTGAAGCTTCTCCAGATGCTGCTACAAAGTAATAGCTCATCAATACATCATTAAATAAGATAAGCCATATCCCAAAACATTGATTAGAAGCATGTATGGTAAAAAAAAGGTTTTGCGACTATGTAAAAAGGCTTGCAAGGAATACCTCCCGGAATTGGTGCACCAAGTCCTTCAGTCTCGAGTTTATTGACCATTTTAAATTGAACATACATGGTACGTCCTGAGGAAGAAGTCAAAAAGGCATTTAAGCATGCAATGGAAGAGTTCAAAGACAAAAAAGATTATAGGTGACCAACCGCTGAAATAGAAGGTGGACATTTGGGATAGTTCTTTTCCAGATGAATCTCCATGACATGCACTCTGCCCTTCTTATCTCTAGCACTCATATATACAAAGGATAAGTTCACAACATAAATAAAACAGATTATAAACATTAAGGTTGAAATAAAATCATGATGGGTAGAAACAAAGAGATATTTAAAAACAATTGGTGTATGTAGTATTATGTATATATATCACCTTCAGAGATGCTCTTACAAAATTCACCAGGACGAGAATAAGTTGAAATAACTAATTTCATAATTAAATCTCTCTCCAGATTCTCATTCGCAAGTTCCTCAGAAAAGATTAGTGAATTTTTTACTCTACTTGATGATCACTTTAATATACTAAAAATACTATATGGCAAGGTTGATTTTGTAAGGAGTAAAGAAGGATAAGCTTATCACCTCAAGCAATATCATTATATATGCACTCAGATTCTGATACACATTTAATTGCTCTTGTTTGTAACACAATGATGGAGGAATGAAACTTCATAGACGTTCAAGCAGTCAATACTTGCTAGCTAAAAGAAATAGCCCTGTCGCTTGTATCCAAAACATGTCGACTAAAAAGGCATGCTTAATCTGATGGAATACACATGGAAGAAAATATTTTGGTATTTTAATTTAGGTATTAAGGGTATGTTGATTATGAGGGTAATTATGTACTTGTGAAAATATTATGGGTATTTACAGGTTTAGGAATTAACATATTTAAGTTTAGTAATTAGTTTCTTTATTCAAGTATTCCTTATTTGAGTTGGACTAAAGTTTCAAACATGTCTATACATTAGGCATCCCTAATGTTATTTTAATCAGACATTGATGATTAAACAAACTATTATTGATAATTAATTGCATCCTTGTGATTGGATTTTTCTCTTTTGCGCCATGTGATTGGATTTTTCTCTTTTGCACCATGTGATTGGGATTGGTTTCTATTATTTTCTTGTTATTTGTCATTCTCTCTTACTGTTCTACATCAAGCGGTAGAAATTCAGACTTTTCTGTTTTCTATATTATCTAATTTTCTGAACTGGGAAAAAAAGAGCTTTAGGAATTAACATATTTAAGTTTAATAATTAGTTTCTTTATTCAAATATTCCTTATTGGAGTAGGACTAAACTTTCAAACATTTCTATACATAGGCATTCCTATGTTATTTTAATCAATGAGTAAACAAACTATTATTGATAATTAATTGCATCCTTGTGATTAAATTTTGCTCCTTTGCACCTTGTGATAGGGATTGGTTTCTTATATTTTCTTGTTACTTGTTATTCTCTCGTACTGTTTACATCAAGTGACCAAAATTCAGGCTTTTCTGTTTTCTGTATTATCTAATTTTCTGAACTGGGAAAACAAGAGAAAAAAAAGAAGGCATAATGTTGTCTATTTTCGAGCTTGACCAACAACTCATTGAATTTCGGTATAAACTTACAAATCCTCATTCTTCAATTGATAAGCTCCTTTAGCTTCTTGATCAAACTAAACTGTGTCTTTCAATGAATCACCCCTATGGTGATACAAACTGTACACTTTCTTTGTTGATGGAAGCATTAGTTGCTGACCAGCTTTTCAAGCATTCAAATATTGATGTGAAAGTTGCAGTTGCCTCTCCATTAGTGAGATTACAAGAATATATGCACCAGGCACTCCTTGTGATGATGAACAAATGAAAGAGGTGTTTGAATTAATTGTGTCCTCGTTTGAACATCTAGCTGATAAGACTAGTAGGCCTTATGCTATGAGGCTATCGATTCTTGAGAATTTCGCCAAGGTCAAGTTATGTCTAGTGAAGTTCCAATATTTTCTTACAACCATAAGGGATTATCACCTAGAGTATGTTTTATCTTTTAAGGAGACTATCATGTCTGATGTTCTCGATAACAGTGATGATTGGGTATGGATGTTTCTCTAAAAGCTCTCTCTCTCTCATTTTAACTATTGTTGGAAAGGATAGTGAGGAATTTTTGTCGATTGCTTGAAATTTCCGAAAGAGTTCTTGAAAATTGTTGTCCGAAGCTTCAATATTTGGGTATTTCCTCATATGACTATAGTCGAGTGGATGATGTTACATGTCAAGAAACATCAAATCCTATGAAACAAGACGATATCCCTACTGAAGATTGTGGATTGTGAAAGTAAATCACAAAAGACATTTGTAGATGAAGAAGTTGAAGTGAATACAAGGTTGTACTAACAACACTTCCTCATGAACTTGTCGAACAAATCCAAAGCAAGGATGAGAGTATAATGGATGTGTTTGTTCTTCCTTCTTGTGCTTTCATCATACCAAATATATTTGAAGATACAAACGAGAAGGCTGTTCTTGTTGGATGGGTACAAAGTACAAGTAAGCACGTTGAGTAAGTTGAAGAAAAGATTGAGGTTATGGTTGATACACATGTTATTATTGTTGATTTTATCCTACCTCCTTGGTTTAAAGCGCCTTCATGTGAAATATTCCCAACAAAAAAAATTTCACTTAATGAAGACTTTGAGATCCAAGATTTTCGAGATTGTGCCTTATTTCTCCAAGCATCAATGATCTTGATAATTCATCATTTTTCAACTCAAAGTCGAGTTTTTTTCTAAATGGCGGAGAATGATGGAGTCAACATGGAAGAATAGATTTAGAGATTTTAATTGAGGTTTTATAGGGTATGTTGGTTACGGAGGTACTTATGTAATTATGAAAAATATTAGGAATTTAGAGTTTTGGGAATTAATATATTTAAGCTTAGTAGTTAGTTTCCTTATTTAAGTACTCCTTATTGGAATAGAACAAGGGTTTCAAAGATGTCAATAAATTAGGCATCCTTATGTTATTTTAATCAGATATTGATGAATAAACAAACTATTATTGATAATTAATTGCATCCATGTGATTGAGTTTCGCTCGTTTTCACCGTGTGACTGAGTTCCTGCTTCTATGTGATTGGGAAAATCCTTGCGCCTGGGATTGGTTTCTTTTAGTGTGATTAGAACACATCTGAGGTCAGGCCCATAACAAAATGTAATCTAGACTTTCCTTGCACAATTTTAACAAGTAAAATGCACTAAGACTTTTTTCTCGTTTGGCAGCATTAATAAGCTATCACCTAAGACAATCCGTCATATATTTGGCCTTCCTAAAACCAAATATTACACATTAATCAGAATTCGAAAAACCACGCATTTTAAATTTCCATGTACATGCAAAACAATATGTTAACCAAATGACAAATGTCAAGAGCATCTTACTGAATGCGAAAGCTGAGAAACATTAGATCTTCCCCTAACCTCACCAAATGCTCCCATCCAACCTCTTCTATCTGTGCACATGAAACAATTGATATTAAGAATAATCTAAATATAGATTTCAGAAAGAATATACTTGCAGTAATAAACTCAAAACAGTAGTAGTATTTAACATATCCAGACACTTAGCAGCAGAGCTGAGAGGACCAAAGGGGCCCTGGCCCCCCAAAGCTTTAAGAAAAATTCAATATATTATGAGAGAGAGGTCCATTTTTTCATTATTGCCCCCCAACCCAAAATTTTCCATGACAAAAAATAATAAAATCCAAAAATCTACATAAATCAACATCAAACTTACTAAACCCAAATTAGTATTATTACTAAGCTTTAAAATGGAATCTATTAACCTAAATTTCCATATTAGAATATCATTTCATGTGTTAAGTAAAGTACACAAGGAAACTAGCAGCAAAGCGACTCACTAGGGAAGGGGTAAGTAAGCACCATCAAGCTAACTCAGTCACTTAGTTTCCAATTCTTAGACTATCATGATACACACAGCAATCAGCTAAGAAAACCATAGATTCTCAAGTTTCATTCATGTTCAACAGAGAAACCTTATGACAAATTGCGTCATACAAATTCCATCCACATTAAGTGATCCATTTACAGAAAAAAGCAGGCTCTTATGTCATAACTATGGCTTTGTTTGTTTTGATGGGCAATGGAATAACGGAAAGGACTACATAACAAGATATGGATGTTTAAACAGTCAAGACATGAGACAAATTGAAAGGGAGTGATTTCTCCAAAACAAAATGTTAGGTCCTTCATTTTGGAGGAATATAGATTATGGATTGAAAAACACAGCAGTATATTCACAATACAAAAAGTAAGTAGTGTGAATTCTTCAGGACAGTCTTAAAATATAATGTAATAACATATAGTTTCTCATCGAAGATGGGACTGAATGTATCTTTCAGTTTTTTGTTGTTATAAGTTATCTGCCACACTCAAGCTAATGGAAAACATAATGGATCAAATGCCTATCACAGTTCAAGTCACCTCTGAGTATACTAAGCGGTGAAACGACGACATCTCATCCGATTCTCTGCATCTACCCTGTTCAAAACATTCCTGCAAGTAAACAATATAAGTGAGTTAATATACATCTAAATGCATTTTATATGCAGGCCAACATCAAAAGAGTAATTTGAAACAATTATAATTTTTTTTAATCAATAAACCAATAACAAGAAACTTGTGCTAAAAAATTTAAATTATTCAAATATGCTTGATTAATTTGAACAATTTCAGCGTCATAATTCATTCAATAAGTAAATAATAGAATATAGGTACAGGGAAAAATATTCATGCACTACAATTGTGCTCATTTTGGTTTCATATCAAACAATTGCTTAGCATGTTGCAGTTCTTAGTTGTCTCTATCTGATAATCACAAAAAGAATATCAGGCATGATTTCTTAATCAAGATTGGATAAAAAGCACTAAGGTGCCTAGTATATATACACAGAATAAGAAAAATGCATAACTATACAAAGTAGCATCAAGAAGTCATAACTATACACAGTAGCATCAAGGAGAGAAAAAAAAAAAGTAACAATTTTGATTTTGAAAAAAACCCAAAAAGAATCACAGGTTGGGATATTGCTGCAGCGACGACAGTGCGGTCATCATGGTAACTACTGCCAACGATTGGTACTTGGCCTAATCTATTGGTATAACTTAATTACTTAAACGGCGGTGATGCCATACCAGTCTTAGCTACTGCCTACAGTAAGATAACAGGAAACGGCAAGCCTCTTCTGTCCGTTCTTGCGCCTAATATAAACCCACGTGCTATTACCTTTCCTTTTTTCTTTTGTCAAAACAAATGTACCTTTAGCTTCATTGGCAGCAAAAATGTTGTTAAAACAGTTTGTGTCATAAGTTGTTTACGATGTGATAAAAGTTAGGCTTAATTACAATGAAAACCTTGAGGCTTACCCCATTTTTATTTTACTTCTTAAGGGATAACTTCCGAAAAGAACGCATAAGTGTGTTTCACACGTGTGGATTGTCTTCCTCCATAACCCTGAGTTGGACGCAAAAACCAAAATTTTCCGTAGTTTTATACACATGTTACACTCCGTTTGCAACCTAATGAAAATGAAATTCATTTCATTTCAAAATGAATTGGAAAAATAATTCATTTACAAATGAAATGAATTGAAATGAAAATGTCATCTTTGGCTTTCTTATATAGTTATGTTAAATTTTAGAATTCAATTCTCATGTTTAGAATGTCCGATATAAATTGCCATTTTTTTTCAACTATATGTGAAATTCATTTGCAAATTTATCAATTTTGCTAGGATTTGTAACAAGTTATCTTAATTCTATGAGTTTTTTTTATCTTTCCAAACATAACAAGAATAGAATTTACAAAAGAATTCCATAAAAATTATTGAATTCATTTGCTCCAAACATACTCTTAGTTTTCTGTCACTAAATTCGCAACAATACCCAAAGTCTCAACAAAGAAGAAGAAGATCGAGGGATATGCCTACATTCATGCCGTACATTACTTGCTACAAGTTAAGACTTGCAACGAAATTTTGATTGGGTATGAAAAATTAGTAATTTTATTTTTACTAAATATCGCAAATATCAATTTGGCTCTTATTTCATGATAGAAAAAGAAAATAATATATAATCAATTAGCCATAGATCTAAACATGGGAAAAAAACGAAAGAACAAAAAACAAACATATTTGAAAAAGAAATCATAAAGATTAGTTATAGAGAGTGCACCATTTTCACAGGTAAAGAGTGGTCCAATTTTCACAGCAGACTGCAAATAACACCATATTATGGGCTACACGCGACAAGCTCGAAATCAAGCTGGAACATAAGCTCCTTGAATCGACAAAACTGATCCCTTGAATTGATTTGCAGCAAACTCAAAATTAGGAACCAAGGACGACAGTTACATATGAAACTGTGACCTCATTTTGCGAAGGGGGGGTGGTGTGGCGTCAGCTTGAATCGATGGTACTCACTCGATTATCATTTGAGGGCCTGACTTTTCCAGTTAGATTTTGAATTTTAGCAAAACGCATCAGGTTTTTGAGAGGAATAGCCCAAGACATGTAGATTTGATTTGAGAGAATGGGCTTTTTTTGTTAACGTTTAAATATGAAGGGATATATCTGTCATTTCATTAAATTGTCCACCGCCGTTACCCCATGTGTAACGGAGTGAACCTCAGGATCATTTGTTGCTAAAAAATTCTAGAGTTAAATGAAAACGGGCCAAACTTCAAGGTTTTTTTTATTTTAATTTAGCTTAAAAATTATGTTAAAAACTTAAAAGTGTTCTAAACTAATGTTAAAAAAGGAAAAAGTGTTGCAAATTGATGTAAAAATACTAAAAATTGATATACATTGTTGGTTTTAAAAGTTTTTTCACGTTAAAAGTATAATAAACGATTTGTCAGTTGGTTATTTAGATGTTTAGATGATTTTTTTGGTTGTTTGGCTTGACCTATCGCACCCATTGTTATCACATTACATGGTTATCTTAGATATCAGTATGTTTAAGATGAGATTTTCTACAATGACACATCTCATATAGTGTCTTAGGCAGTGACAGAGGGACTATCCGAATGGGTTCAAACTAAAATTTGAGCTCAATTTTTTTATAAAAAAATTAATTAATAAATTATTTAGTCTTAGTCCTAATTTTAATGTGAGCCTAGTCTCCCAACTCCCAAGCCCCAACCCGATAACTCAAAATACCCAACTTATTAACGCAGTACAGTGGCAATACCCAACCCTTTTATTTGAACAGTATCTTTTTTCTTTATCTCTTTTTTCTATCTCGCCTTACACTGGGCTCCCTCTTTATGTCGTTTCTCTCCCTCTCCAACATTCTGTGACGGTAAATTGTTGGGTGCAACTGTGTAGTTTGCATCAATTGTGCATTTGAAGAATTCAAAGTTTTTTTCTCTCTCTATGTTTTATGAAATATAAAGTATACATAAATATGAAAAAAAAAATTATCAAATATTTATAGTAACCACTTAAAACTAAACCAAACTCAAATTTCTCTGAGCCTATAATGGCTAGCGAGAGGAACTAAGAAGGAATACAATTATACAAATGATTTATTCCTATTTGTTTTTGTTTTGATGATTGAGATGTTGTAACAGTATCAGATTGCTAGTTCAGTAGTTTAGGTTTCGTTTGTTTAAGCACAACCTTTTGGTTGTTTGTTGTACTAGAGAGTTATATTTCAAAATCATATCTGAAAAAGGAAGAAAGACCACAAAACGATAAAAACACCCAAAAAATAAGGCTAAACATAAATAGGCGGTTGTGTTTTGTCCTCTATTCATTCAATTAAATATAAAAAAAAAAATATGAAAGAATAATTTTTGTCAATTGAAAAACATTTCTCTAGCCTTGGCAATTTGGGAGGTTTTGTCAAGAGATTCTTAGTTTTTGTCATTGAAATTATGAAGAATTGGTTTTCTTATTTTTTTGGATAGTAAGATAATGCATAATATTTTGTTCTGGCTTTGTAATATGGGGATTTATTGGAATATTATGAATACTTTGAAGTTTGATGTTATCTTGATCATTTAATAGCCTGCATTAATCATTTAATTGAGTTTGATTTTTTATTACTTCAATGTTCAATCCATTCATATCTATCAAGTATGTGCTAATTAACTTGCTTTATTTATTTGTAATATATAGGCTATCAAAAACTATTGACACGTTTTTCAAAAAAATTTGTAGAGAATTTAGAAAGCAATATAAAGACTTTTATTCATTGTGCCACCCTCTACATTGTCTATTCCAATACCATCCCCATCATCTATTCTAGCTTCAACTTGTGTGAGGCACGTTCTTACAAGTTCCTAAAATTGAGCCAGAAGTAGCAAAAATTGAAATACCCATTTTGGAAAGAGATCTTGGATTCTGTAAGCAAACTAATGATTACAATTTCAATAAACGTGATAAAATTCAAAGAACATATCTTAAACTTGGGCCATATCAATCTTTTTTTTTTTCTCAAGTACCTAACAAGTGAAGTTGGTAGGGGTGAGAGTCGACATTTTCAGGCGCATTGGTATGATGCCCATTACTGGTTAAAGTATTCACCCTCCAAGGATGTTGCTTTTTCTGTTTACCATGTTTTATTTTTATAAGGCCAAGTGGCCATTATGGTCATGAAGTATATTATCTGTACAACTTTTAATACTTCTCTAAAGCATATTATCTTAGTTATAACTTATTTTAGTGTGTGCGAAGCGTGTCCTATTGAAAGTATATATAAAACTAACATTATGTGGTAAAACTTTTATGTTTGTGGACTTAGACTAATTACTAAGCAATTAAGAAAAAAAAAATTTATGATCAAGTGATCGTAGGACTGGTAATATATTTCCACCCTACCTCAAGAAAATTTTTGGTTTTGCCCCTGGTCTTAGGTACAAATTTAGAAAGGACTTTGTTAAATAGGTATACAATATTTTTTTAGGGCATAACCCCAAAAGAAAATTGGAAGAGTAGTGTAACTCATCATCGATGGTATCATATCTACTAATGTGTGATTTCTCCATTCGAACATGTCATTGAGTTGAAGTGTTCTAGAAAGAATCCACTGTAAAAAAATTGCGTTCTTCTTTTATTATCTTGTTGTTCAATATGAAATATATTACCATATGATCAGGGGCAGAGCTACCTTCCGGATGGATCTGAGCTTAAGCTCGGGCTCAGTTTTTTTTTTTTTTAAATGCCAATAAGTATAAAGTGTCCAAGCCCAACCTTAAACTTGTCCTCTAAAGTTTAAAGTCCAACCTAACTCTGATATCTTTTTTTCGACACAGTGCATCAATCTTTTCCTCTTTGTTTTCGCTCTCACCAAAATTATGGCATCGACGGCGATGATAAAAGCATATCAACCACCGTGGCACAAACAACTGTAAGTTTTCTTTCTTTTCTCTCTTTCTTCTTTAGTTTCTCGTTTTGCCCATGATTCAAATTTTCTAGGTATTTTGTTTGTGGTATTTTGCTGATTGAAGAAGATGCTGACGAAATTTGAGACCAAGAGCAACAGGGTGAAGGAATGAGTTTCCATAGCAAGAGACCATGGATTCTAGTGAGTCTTCACAATGATGTGATTTAGCTATGGGACTATCGTATGGGGACTTTCTGATACAAAGTTAAGAAGGAAAAAAAACACAAAAAAAGACATTGGAATGGTGAAGCTCTATATCTTTATTGATTGATAAAAAGGGCCTATAAATAGGCTTTACATCAGAACACTTCCTCCACTAACATTAGCACTAATCACAACTCCTATAAAATAGGATCACAAATAAGACACTTTTTCAGCCACGAAATCAAGTAACTAAATTCCTAAAGACTTGGACAAAACTACTAATGACTAGAGCTTCCAATAAATACTAATAAATATGTTATAAAACATTTAAATCTTAACACCATTCCTTAAACTGAAATCTACATAAATCAGTTTAAATAAAAATTAACCCTGTGCAAAGTCTTCCTTTAAAACAGCACCTGAACGAACTCCAAGTAGACCACACAACATTACAAATGTAGCCAACTTAAGAGGCTTGGTATGTATATCTGCAACTTGGTTTTCACTTCGACAATAAACCAGTTCGATTGCTCCATCATTGCTGAGATCTCTTAAAAAATAATACTTCACATCAACGTGTTTGCTCCATCCATGTAGCATAGGGTTTTTGGAGAGTTTGATAGCTAAGCTGTTGGCACAAAAAATTGTAATAGCTCCCGTTTTGCTTGAAATACAACACTTCAAGAATTTTCCTCAGCCGAATGGCTTGACAAGCACAAGCTGTTGCAGCAACAAATTCAACTTCGGTGGTTGACAAAGTGACGATTGGTTTCTTTTTAGATGACCATGAAATAGCTCCAGAACTCATCATAAACACAAAACCATAAGTACTTTTTCTATCATCAGTATCTCCAGTATAGTCACTATCTGAAAAACCAATCAAACTTGACTCTCCATCATTTTTATAAAAAAATTCAAAAATCTGTGGTACCTTTCGAATAGCGTAAAATTCTCTTTGCTGCTAAGAGATGAAGTTCAGTTGGATTCTCCATATATCTGCTAATTAAACTAACAGCCTACATAATTTATGGTCTTATCGACGTCAAATACATAAGACTCCCAACAGTTTGCTTGTAAAGAGTTGCATCCACCTTTTTTTCTTGATCCATTCTTCATAAGCTTCAAACCAAGTTCAGTTGGGGTGGAAACTGAGTTGTAATCCTGCGTTCTAAGCCTATCTAAAATTTCTAGAACATATTTCTTTTGTGAAATAAAGATACCAATAGGAGATTGCGCTACTTCAATGCCAAGAAAATAGTGCATCAACCCCAAATATATCATGTCAAATTCAGTCATCATAAATTTCTTAAAATCAGCAAGCATGGCTCCATCATTACTAACATAAATAAGGTCATCAACATATAAGCACACAATAAACATCTTCCCATCTACTCCAAATTTAGTATAAAGTGTATGCTTATAAGGACATTTAAGAAAACGTTATTTAACAAAGTACGCATCTATAAGACTATACCAAGCTTTAGGTGCTTGTTTCAGTCCGTATAATGCCCTTTTTAGCTTGTATACCTAGTTTTTGTGACCTTGCTTCACATATATCCAATTCCCCATGCAAAAATGCTGACTTTACATCCAGCTGATAGACAAGCCATGAGTTTTGGGCAGCAATGGATAACACCAACTGAATAGTATTAAGCCTTGCTACTGGAGCGAACAATTCTTTGTACTCAACACCGAATTCTTGTTTGTACCCCTTTGCAACAAGTCGAGCCTTATACTTGTCAACTTCTCCATTCTCCTTCAATTTTTTCTTGTAAACCCACTTGACTCCAATAGTCTTATGCCATTTTGGAATATCAGTCAGCTCCCAAATGTTATTCCTTTCAATGGTAGCATTCTCATCATGCGTTGCCTTCCGCCATTTTAATTCTTTGACAGCATCTTCAAAAATTATAGGATCACAATCTAAAAATAGAGCAAAGTAAGTGAGTATATCCTCATATTGATCAATCCTGGTTACCTCATAATCTTGCATCTAATCATGTCTCTTTCTAACACGTTGAGGATATGAATTTGTTGCTGTTGGTGAAGTTTCAGCGGCTGTTGGAGCTTTATTTGGTGGATTTTCACATATAGAAGCTATTAGAATTTGTTGCTATAAGGGCTACTGCCTTTCTTAATTATTTTCTCCATAAAAAATGACTGGAATAGATTTTTGTCTATTCTAATCCCAAGTGCTCTCCTCATCAAAAATGGCATCTCTACTGATCACAATCTTCTTTGTGAGTGGGTTGAACAATTTATATCCTTTGGATGCTTCACTTACACTAAGAAATACACACTTTTCACCATTATCATCAAGTTTTTTCCTTTTCTCATCTAGGATATGTGGATAAGCGATGCAATCAAAAATTCTGAAGTGATCTACAACTGGTTTATGCCCATTCCAAGCCTTCTCAGGTGTCATGCTTTGAAAAGAAAAAGTAGGACTTCTGTTTAACACATGAATGCTTCAGTTTACTGCCTCGGGCCAGTAACTTTTTGGAATTTTTCCTCTTGCCAGCAAGCTTCTCACCATGTTGAGGATGGTTATATTTTTCCTCTCCTATACACCATTTTGTTGTGGTGTGTAAGCAGCTATGAGTTTCCTTCGAATACCCTGCTCATCACAAAAAACATCAAATTCCTTTGAGCAATATTCTCCTCCAAGATTAGTTCGAAGAGTTTTAATGACTCTTTCTGATTCATTCTCCACACGCACTTTGAAGCTTTTAAATGCACTAAAAGCTTGTAATTTCTCCCACGAAAAAATAAACCCATGTTTTTTTTAGTATAATCATCAATGAAAGTAATTAAATATCTTTTACCACCATTTGAAGATGGATTTATTGGCCCACAAATATCAGAATGAACCAACTTCAAGATATTTTTTGCTCTCCATGATTTTCCTTGAGGGAACTAAGAACGATGTTGTTTGCTAACAGTACATTCTTCACAGACTTGAAAAAGAATTGTAATTTAAGGAAAGCCTGCCACCATATCTTTCTGTTAGAGAGTTTTTAACCCGTCAAAATTCAAGTGGCCATAGCGAAAATGCCAAAGCCATGAAAGATCTTTTACTTCAGCCATCAAACAAGGTTGAGATGTTCTTATCTTCAAAGGAAACAACTTGTTTGAACTCATCTGAACAACAACAATTGCTCTTCTTGAAGGATCATAAATCTCACGAGCACCATTTTGAATAGTTATCACATAACCTTTTTTCTGCAATTGACTAGCACTTAACAAATTACTTTCCAAGTTAGAGACATAAAAAACATTGGAAATTGTTTCTACAAAATTATTCTTGGTTCTAATATTAATATCACATTTTTCCCGTTACTTTCACAGTAGAACAATCACCAAAACTTACAGTTGAATGAAAGCCTTCATTTAAATAAGAAAAAGAAGACTTACTTTCACACGTGGTTGCTGCAACCTATATCCACGTACTACACATTTGATTGGAGTTCCTCATTGACATGATAAGCCATCAACAAAGTCTCTGATTCATTCTTTTCTGTTGCAAAATTCGATTTCTCCAACTTCTCTTTGTCATTTGGTAATTTGGTATAACATTCAGATCGGTAATGACCAAATTTATGGCACCTGTAGCACTCTATCTTGGATTTTTCAAGTTGCTGATTGCGTCCTCTGTAATTTGAGTGACCTTCATCAGCTTTGAAATTCTGATACTGCTTGCTTCCATCTCTGCCTCTACTTCCCCTTCCTTTACCTCCTCCTCTATAATTTGAGAACTGGCTAAAGGTATAAGCTTTTAGAGCTTGCTCATCCGTAGTTGAACTTCAGATCATCTTTTGTTCGTGGACTAATAAGGAACTCTGAAGTTCATTAAGTGAGAGTTCATCAATATATTTTGATTCTTCAATTGAACAAACCACATAATCATATTTTAGGGCCAACGAATATAGAATCTTCTCAACAATAGCCACATCTTCCATCTTTTCAATGTGAAATCGCATCTTATTTGCTATCTTTATAGTCCTTGCACAATAACTGGTAATAGAATCGCCATCTTTCATATGTAATCTCAAAATCCCTTCTCAAGGGTTGAACCTATGCACACTTCACTTTTGACGAGCCTTGATACTTTTTCTTCATAGAATCCCAGAGTTTCTTGGAAGTTTCTTTGCTGAGAATGGTTTCCAAGATAGAACGATCAATTGCCTGGAAAAGATAGTTATTTGCCTTTAGATCTTTTAACCTCTTGCCTTCCAATTATGTCCTCTAAGTATCTATCAAAACTGCTCCAGCTGGTTCTTCTATTCCAGTACTAACCATTTGCCAATACTCTTTGGACCTTAAGAAATTCTCCATTAGCATGCTCCAATGGTCATAGTGACCATCGAAACGAGGGATTGTTGCCTGCACAAAATTAGTCTTTGAAGCCATCGTTTCCTGCAAAAGAAATCAGAGGAGAAAATAGATGCTGCTATTTTGGACTGTTTTGGGGGGAACTCTCTCTCTCTTGCTTTCTTTCACACGTAACCTGACTATGATACCACTGATACAAAGTTAAGAAAAAAAAACACAAAAAAGACATATTGGAATGATGAAGCTCTATATCTTTATTGATTGATTAAAAAATACCTGTAAATAGGCTCTACATCAAAACACTTCCTCCACTAACATTACCACTAATCACAATTCCTATAAAATAGGATCACAAATAGGACACTTTCTCAACCACAAAATCAAGTAACTAAATTTTTAAAGACTTGAACAAAACTACTAATGACTAGAGCTTTCAATAAATACTAATAAATATGAAATAAAACATTTAAATCTTAACACTTTCATCAATAGATTTGACGAGCACAATGACCCCGTTTGCGGCGTCCATTTTCTCAGATTGTTGTCGTTGGATTGTTATTGTTGAATTTCGTTAGATTTAGGATATTTTATTCTTTTGTTTGTTTTTGTTTGCTAGCAGTGACTGAATTATTTTGAGTATAGCAAATGATGGTACTAGGAATAGTTAAGTTGAGCTATAATTTTTATGTGTTCTGGCTAATGAGAAATGTAGGACTGAAAATTTCGATTTTGTTATGTAGATTTGGTAGGGTGCATATATTTTTATTGACTTACTAATTTTAAAGCAAGTGTGACCCTCTATCGGATAACTCATTATTAAAAAAAAGAAGCATGAATTGTTTATAAAGTTTTAAGGATAGAAAAATTAATGAACATATATAATATACTACTACTTATTTTTTAAAAGGAAAAAAAGTGTAGTTTTCTCTCTTACTTATCTACTGGGCGGGATTAATTAACTTAACATAATAAGACATACAAAGAGAACATCTGCACAGGCA
Source organism: Bretschneidera sinensis (assembly GCA_023935145.1). NCBI lineage: Eukaryota > Viridiplantae > Streptophyta > Magnoliopsida > Brassicales > Akaniaceae > Bretschneidera > Bretschneidera sinensis. The sequence goes on from CM043703.1 coordinate 25,459,535, forward strand.
CAACACTAGAATGGAGATAAGCATAGAAGCATCCATAACCACACACCATCAGCAACATCTCTCTTCTTTTCATGCAAATATATGTGTTCGAATCACGCGTGGTATTAAATATTAATCAAACTTAAACTAGTGATCTCTCTCTATCGATGTCAAGATTTGTAGTTGGGAAAACTCAAGCGCTTAAAAATTTATAAATCTTTTAATTAAAATATGAAAAAGAAAAAGAACAAGCCCATTTCTATAAAAAGATTGAATAATAATTTTTTTTCTAATGACCAAAGTATTTTGACCTTTATCCTGATTAATCTTTTGGTTATAAGCAAACCCGTTAATAACGGATCTTGAGAAATATTTTGTGGGGATGTAATTGTGTATGTATTTTATTTTTTTCACTATTTTTATAAAAAAAAAAAATGATTCATGAATCCAACTAAATAAATTCATATTATGGTCAGGAATTGACTGTTAAACTTGATTGGTATTGATCACAATTTTCTCAAAGAGATCAATTTTCTAACATTTATTCCTTCATTTTTTTTATTTTACATTTTTCAATGTTTAGTAGTATACTATCCTTAATTTTGGAAGAAAAAAAGATACCAACTCAAAATTAAGGATAGTGCAGTTATTTAGTTCAAAAGGATGAGATCATTTTTTTTCCAACCTTAACCGCCAACTATTCCATGTTTATTTGATATATTTTTGTCAGGACCGGGTCCTCAAATTTAAACCATCCAGAATGAAAATAATTATATACAATAAGTTTCTCTTTGATGCACGGACATAATTATAGTGGGATTAGGATTAAGATTATAGTGGGATAAGATTAGGAAGATTAAAGTGTGACTATTTTAATTTTATGTTTGATTCATGAGATTATTGGATTGAGATTAAAGTGGGATAACAAATCAAAATATTAAAATAACCTTTTATATTTTATTATTGTTAATGTGTTATATGGGCTTAGTCCCACATTGGTTGTGTATAGTTTTGCTTCTCCTATTAGCTTGTATAAATAGGATAATCCCACATTGATTGTGTATAGTTTTGCTTCTCCTATTAGCTTATATAAATAGGATAGCTCCCTTTGTAAGTAAATCACACCATTCAATACAATTCTTTTTTTTTGTATTGTCTCACTTCCTCTCTTAAATTCAACATGGTATCAGAGCCATAATGGTTCTCGGTATTTTAAGAGTTGAGTATGTTCTGTGATTGCCACTATTAATGGATCATTTACATCAGAAATTATCGGTATATTAAGAGTTGAGTATGCACTGTGATTGCCACTATTAGTGGATCCTTCACATCAGAAAAACTTCTAGTATAACCTTTTCATACCTGTCAGGTCATTACTATAGTCGGAGTCTCATTCTCCATTGATATCATCTCCGCTGCCGCTCTTGTTTCTTAAACGCTGTTGCCACGTTAGCCCTAGAGGCCACATCAGCGCCACCTCACTGCCACGTCACCTGTTGACATCATATCCACTGCCGCTCCTGTTTCAGAAACGCTGCTATCACGTTAGCCCTAAAAGGCACATCAACACCACATCAGTGCCACGTCACCCGTTGACCACCACATCATCAGTTGACCGCCACATCACCGGTTTCTTGGAGGTTCACCTTCCTCTTTGTGCCTATGGCTGAATCGTACTTACCCCAGGTTATTACTACTGTTCTGGATGAATCTAATTATGTTGTGTGGGCTCAAGAAATGTCTGATTTCCTCCGTGGACAAAAATTGTGGCGTTACATGATTGGGGATATCACTGAACCTAAGAAAAAGGACGACGAAGATGCTGACAAATATATTGACCGTCTATAGGACTGGGATAGTAAAAATCACCAGATTCGCACATGGTTTCGTGCCACTATTATCGCAGAAATCAAACTTCAATTTGGTACACTCCATACAGCTAAAGAAGCTTGGGATCTTCTCCAACACCGCTACACCAGGGCAGACATCTCAAATTGGTATCGTCTTCTTTCCACCCTTTATAGCATGCACCAAGAACTTGAACAAACTATCAACAGTTTTCTATCTCAGATGACTGCCATGTGGAACCAGTTAGCTCTCACTGAGCCAACTTGGGAATGCATAAAAGATGCCCAATGTTCATGGAAAGTACCGAACTGAGACACGCATTATGCAATTCCTGATGGGCTTGAGAGAGGAATTTGAAGCTGTACGAGCTTCAATCCTACACTGGGGCGCTATACCTCCCTTAAACGATGTCCTTTCTGATCTATTCAGTGAGGAAACACGTCTCGCCACATTACAAGAATCTCATACAGATGTTGCCCTTGCAGCACCCGTTGCTCTTGCCACACCAGCTGCCAAGACAAACCCATACCAGAAGCCCTTATATTGCAAGTATTGTCATTCACAAGGGCATGAATTGCTCAAATGTCCTTCTCGCCTATGTAAATTCTGTAGAGAACCGGGTCACTATCTTGTAGATTGCCCTAAACTTCCTTCTGGAAATCAGTTAAATGGGAACCAATATCGCTCACGAGGCTCATACAATCGGTTCTATTCCAAGCTAAAGAATACTACTGCTGTAGCCACTGATGCTACACCAACTTCATCCAGCTCTTTACCTGATTAGAGTGGTTTATGCACCATTCTTACCGAGGCTCTAACTAAAACTGGTAACAATATAGCCATGTCAGCTACACCAGGTACATCCCGATGGTATTTTGATTTTGCTTGTTGCAATCATATGACTTCTGATGCCTTCATATTTTTCTCTAAAACCCGTGATGAGTATATACTTACTATTCACACTGCCAATGGATCAAATATGTTGGTCAACCACACTGGACATATTGACAGTTCTCATTTGTCTCACCCTGACACATATTTGGTTCCTAATCTTACGTTTAACCTTATATCTGTTGGACAACTATGTGATCTTGGACTTGATTTTCATTTTTCTTCTACTGGTTGTCGTGTGCAGGACCCTCAGACAAGAAAACTCCTTGGAACCAGCCATAAATTTGGACGCCTCTTTGAGCTTACTCACCTCCAAGTCCCATCCTCACCATCACCAAACCAATCAGCCGCATCCATCCCAGCACTCTCTCCCGTGGAATTATGGCACTCTCGGTTAGGTTACACTTCATCCATCCCTCTACGTTCTCTTATTTCTAGTGGTCAGTTAGGATCACTTCAGCATGAGTCTTTTCATTGTATTCATTGTCAACTTGCAAAACAATCAGCTTTACCTTTTAATGAGAGTCAGTCTGTTTCCTTTGCACATTTTGATTTAGTACATTCTGACGTTTGGGGGCCTTCTCCTCATGCATCAATGGGTGGTGCTCATTATTTTGTTATATATGTGGACAACTATTCTCATTATACTTGGTTGTTTCTTATGAAAAACAGATCTAAACTCTTTCAAATATATTCTGATTTTTCTTCTATGGTTCAAACTCAATTCTCTCAGAATATCAAAATTTTTCGTTCAGATAATGCAATGAAATATAAAGACCGTACTTTTCTAAACTTACTTCACAAAAATGGCATGTTTCCCCACCACTAGTGCCCTGGAACCTCCCAAAAAAATGAACGAGCCGAATGCAAACATGGGCATATTCTTGACACCGTTCGTGCTCTACTTATTTCGTCATCGTGTCTTGAACGTTTCTGGGGTGATGCTGCCTTAACCGCAGTGTACACAATCAATCATGTCCCTTTCGCTACAATCCAAAATCAATCTCCATTTGAGCGCATTTTCGGTAAACCTCATGATTATTCTAACCCCAGAGTCTTTGGTTGCACTTGTTTTGTTCTTCTCAAACCGCATGAACACAACAAATTACAACCAAAGGGTCATCTGTGTTGTTTCATTGGATATGGTATTGAACATAAGGGGTATCAGTGCTAGGAACTTATTTCTAAAACTCTTTGTATCTCTCGTTATGTCATTTTTTGGGAACATCAAATGTTCTCTTCCTTATGGTCATTTGACATGTTAACCATCACTAACTCCAGATTCTTTACTGATCCATCTATTGAGTTATTTTCTAAGAATCCAGTTTCAGGTACTGTTGAGTCCACCTCCGAATCACCAGCTGATTTTACCCCTTCCGTTTCGGACCCAGCTTCAGTTCTAGAACCCTCAACTGACCTCACCTCTCCGACTCAATCAGTTGTGCCCTAGGATATTCCTATGTCGATGAGTCTGCACCAACTCTCTCTGAGAGCCATCCTCCATGTCACCCCCGCAGATCTACCAGGGTAACTCATCCTTTTTCTCATCTTGCTGATTACCATTGTGATTATCATTGTTTTTCCACTATACTTCATCTGCATAAGCCTCAATCCTATAAGGAAGCTAATACTAATCCACTTTGACAGAAAGCAATGGATGAAGAACTTCAGGCCCTAGCTAAAACTCATACCTGGGATATTGTTGATCTACCCCTTGGAAAAACTCCTATTGGGTGCAAATGGGTGTTTAAGATCAAGACACTTTCTGATGGCTCTATTGAATGATATAAAGCTCGACTTGTTGCCAAGGGATTTGCTCAGGAATATGGCATTGACTATGAAGAGATATTTGCTCCAGTGGCGAGGCTCACATCTGTCCGTACAATCCTTGTTGTCACCGCCATTTGAAGATGGACTCTATTTCAAATGGATGTCAAAAATGCATTTCTCAATGGGGATCTTCTTGAGGAAGTCTATATGCATACACCTCCCGGCTTGGATACCCATTGAAACAAACGTGCCTGGTTTTTCAAATTCAGCACTACTATTCATCAGTTTGGGTTCACACCGAGTGCTCATGATTCAGCTCTGTTTATCCGCCATACTGCCAACGGTATTATCATTCTTTTACTATACGTGGATGATATGGTTATTACTGGAGATGATCTACATGGTATTTCTGAACTCAAAAAAATTTTTCAGTGGCCAATTCGAGATGAAAGATCTTGGCGTGCTCACCTATTTTCTTGGCCTCGAAGTCTCATCTAATTCTGATGGATTTTTTCTCTCTTAGGCCAAATATGCCTCGGATCTCCTTTCCAAGGCTGGGATCACTGACTCAACCACTGCCACTACTCCTCTCGAGCTGAATGTCAGACTTACTCCACTCGATGGTTCACCTCTTCATGATGCCACTCTATATCGTCAACTAGTTGGAAGTCTTGTATATCTTACTGTCACTTGCCCTAACATTGCCTATGTCGTTTATCAGGTCAGTCAGTTCTTGTCCGTTCCTCGGACCACCCATTACTCGGCTGTTTTTTCGCATTCTTAGGTATGTCAAGGGTACTTTATTTCATGGGCTTCATTTCTCAGCACAGTCTGCCCCCGTTTTACAAGCCTATTCTGATGCCGATTGGGCCGGAGACCCGACCGACAGACGTTCAACCACTGGTTACTGTTTCTTTTTGGGCAATTCTCTCATTTCCTAGCGTAGTAAGAAACAAACTGTGGTTACTCACTCCAGTACTGAAGCTGAATATCGTGCCATGGCTGATGCAACTCAAGAACTTCTCTGGCTTCGATGGCTACTCGCTGACATGGGTATCTCTTCTCCTGCTGCCACTATCCTACACTGTGACAACAGGAGTGCTATTTAGATTGCTCACAATGATGTCTTCCACGAGCGTACAAAACACATCGAGAATGATATCCACTTCATCCGTGATCATATTCTCCAGAATACGGTTCGTCTACAATCCGTCAGTTCAGCCGATCAAACAGCTGACATTTTCACTAAGGCTCATCCACCCGGACGCTTCTGGTTTCCAAACTCAAGTTCACCTCCCACTTACTGCCTTGAGTTTGAGGGGGGATGTTAATGTATTATATGGGCTTAGTCCCACATTGGTTGTGTATAGCTTTGCTTCTCCTATTAGCTTGTATAAATAGGATAATCCCACATTGGTTTTGTATAGCTTTGCTTCTCCTATTAGCTTATATAAATAGGATAGCTCCCTTTGTAAGTAAATCACACCATTCAATACAATTCTTCTTTTTGTATTGTCTCACTTCCTCTCTTAAATTTAACAATTATAAATCTTTTTATTATATATATATAAACCTACAGAGAGAGTAAAGCTCTTTTTTTCTTTCTTTTTTAGCTTTGTGTCGTGAAACAGAGAGAAAATGGAAGGAGAGGAAGTGCGGGGAGGAGGAGGGGGAGGCGCGATCTGACTAGGAGGATGAGGGGAATGTGTGTGGTGCAATTTGACCAGGAGGAGAAGGAGGAAGGAGAAGGAAGCGCGGGGGAGGAGGCGCGAGGGAGGGAAGAGAGAGGAAGAGGGTGGAGGACGGTGGAAGAGAAGAGAGGAGAGAGGAGAGAAGAAGAAAAAAATCTTGGGAGATGGGTGAAGAAGAAGAATAGGTTGATGGCAAAATTGGACGGGGCAAAATTTTTTGTCCCAAGACTTTGTCCCGGGGGATTGGGATAGATTTTGTGGAATAAGAACTAATTTTGTCCCTCATTAATCCCAAATGCACAGTAAATAATTGAAACCAAACATGAACAACTGATTGGGTTGGGATTATATTAGCCCTATCCCATTATTGTCCTTGATACAAAACTACCCCTAAATGATTTAGTTTCATTCGATGATAAGAACCCGATCCAAGCAAGACGAAAGGGTGGCAAAAACAAGAGTTCTTCTAGTGGTGTTCTATAATAAGTCTTAGGCATGCAAAAACTTCACCAGAAAATTTAAATTCTGCATTCTTTTCTTATTCTTTTTTTTTTTCACCAGAAACAACCTTCATTTACTTAGTTTAAACAACTGTACATAACGAGAGGTCATTAGCAATAAGACGCTTTTTGGGTGGCTTATATTTAGGATATTTATCAACATACAAGGCCTCCTGAATGAAATGTGGTGATATATAATTTCCTGCAATCCTCAAGAAGTGATTCCCCAAATTTAAAAGGTAATTAATTTTAATGGGTTAAAAGCGTTATTTAGATATTTGCTTGAATGCAATTTAAATTCAAAACTTAAATTTTTAAATTTTTTTTCAAACGAGTCCAAAGTCCATTTCCAAAGAATGAATCATGGATTTGCCTCAAAGTAATTATCTGGAAGACGATGACGCTTATCATAATTATTAAGCAGCAAAGATATAAGAACCCTCAATTTTGCCATCCTATTTTGATACCCACTTCGAACAATCAATTAAAAATTGGAACTCTATTCGTTACAGTCTTAAAACGATGGGTTTAAAATGATGATTTATGATTCAAACTCTTGAACATATCGCTGGATAAGTAATTGTTACAAAAGATGGTAAAAACAAGAGTTCCGATAACTAGCGGTGCTCTATCATAAGTCATTGGCATGCAAAATCTTCACTAACCAGCAAGAGGTTAGCATATAATAACCATCCAAGAGATAACTCATGCATCAACATGCATGCCAAAGATCGAACACACCACTATAAATAATTAGAAAAAAGATCGATCACTCTTGTTTGTTGAATAGTTTGATATTCCAATTATGAACAGTAGCATCCAAAAAGAACAAAAAGAAAAGAGTAATCCACGTACATTAATTTGTTAAACCTCAAGGGGAAGTGAAATTGTTATATTTAATTTCCATGCATCTCGATCTCTTTCGTTCTACCTGTTATGCAGAGGATTAGCTCCTGTTGGCACGCTTCTCTTGTCTTCCAAAGTAGCTTTGCAAGAAGAATCAAACCGAGTGAAATTGAAAATCCCTTGATGATGACGATGATGATGATCAGCACCTAAAAGAGCTCCAAAACAAGCAACGGTCAGCAGAATCACTAGTACTACAGAAACTGCAGCAGAACTGATCATACCCATTTTTTCACCATTCAACAGTAACAAGATTTGCTGATAAGAGAGAAAACAATGACTTGAATCTTTGTGCTAGTTGTACATACGATAGATTCGAGCTGACATCCGTATAGCTTAACCAGTAAAATGATAAATTTACTTTTATAAAGCCACTATATCGAATGAATTTATTGGTTTTGATTAGTAGTGTGTTGGGTGGTTGAGATGAGTGACTGCTTGAGGATCTCCTTATTAGCAGCTATTTAGAAACTGAGGAAACTGGGGAGAAGCGCTAGGAACCAAAATTCTGAGTGGAGGAGTAATATGGACTATGTAAACTCTTTATATCAAGTGATTGAATTAATCGCAAGAAATTGATAATGAAGCTTAAATTAGTTGATCTGTGGATGATAGATACTACATTAATCAGCTTCTCGGCGTCTGGTTTGTTTTATCCACAAGTTTTTTGGACAGAATATATACTCTTGTTTTGGCTGCATGCTAATCACCATGAATAGCAACCCAGTGGATGGCATACTAAAATATATATACTCCTACTTGAATCGAACTCCCAACGGTATCACCAATCTCTAGGTTTCCTTGTCTCTTAATGAAAAATACCTGAAAACAAACAAACAAATATTATTTAATTATCCCTGGATTTAATCATCTGTTAACCATTAATTAATTCGAGCTTATTGTATCGATTGTTTATTTATTTTTTCCTTTAGTTGTTCTTTTCTAATTTTATTATTTTATCTGAGCCATTAATATTATTCTAAAGTGATATTTAGTAAAAAAAAAAGATAAAAAAGAAAACCGAGAAAAAAGAAGAAGAATTTTCATAGGAGATAGGTTGAAAGGAAAATAAATGGAAAAGAAAAAAAATGGGCCTAAAACTAGCTGGGCTGCCCTTTCTGATCCATTTTCACAACCCCAAAGTTGTCTTAATGAAAAGGGAAGTACTACTACCATCATTGGGCCACAAGGTATAATCAATCATTGTATATATTTCTAATGTAAATAATACTAAGAATTTTTAGTGTATTGTAAATAGTAAATCTTAGTCCTATAAAATACTCTGATATACCCTAGTTTTAATAAGATATTCTTTTGTAAACACCCTATAAATATGAGTTTCCAATACTGCAATATTAGACAGTCAGAATATACAAACCTTAAATTTTTATTTCAATTTCTTAATGGTATCAAAGCAGTAATATTCAAAAACTCTAAACACTTGTTTCTATCCCACCAAATCCAAAATCATGAAAAATACTACTCCAATTACCTCTCCCTTCACTGCTCTTTCACTTGGTTCCTCACTCTCCCTCGTTAATCTCCCAACTCATCCATCTTTCCATAATCTCTCTATATTCTCCGCTTCTAGTATCACCCACCGGGTTAATATTAAACTCGATAATTCTAATTATATTATTTGACACTCTCAATTTCTCCTAGTACTTATAAGTTACGATTTGATCGGGTACGTTGATGGTACTTTTCCTATTTTCACCAAGTATTATTATTCTAGTGATGGCACCATGCTTTCTCACCTTGGCTTTGTACGGACCAATGTCTTTGCTCTTGGATTAATGCAACTCTTACTTCAGACATACTCCAAGACGTCCATGATCTTCGTACTTCTTGGGTGATCTTGGAACAACGTTACCTTCATTAATCTAATGCAAATGAGATTTACGTTAGAAGTATATACATTTATAGTACCCATCCCATATATACATGATTATGATATTGGATTTATGAAAAGAAGGATGGAGAGGATGAGGAGAATAATGGATTTTGGATTATCTCACCCTGAGATCAAGGATGGATCTAGCTTCCACTGGGGCTATAACTAAATTCTTAAACACCTTAGAATTTTTTAGACAATTTTAAAAATGGTTTCCACTAATATTTTAATTTGTCGCCACTTAAGATCCAATCTATATAATAAAGAGAGAAGATACTTTGAGATTTTTTTTTAATATTAATGAAATGTCTCCACTAACAAATTAAATATGTTCATTAATAATTTAGAAAAATAAAAAGTTGTCTCCATCGCTCAAGATTTTCACAATAAATTTTATATTTAAAAAAACAAAATAAAAAATAAAAAACTGAGTAAAAAAATATAAATTTTATTGATTTTCAAGTTTCAAAATCACCACAAATAAGTCATAAAATTTTTCCTTTTTACGAGTTTGTGAGACCAAAAAATACGTTCAAAGGTACATGGTGGCGTCCTTCCTATTGCCTTGAGATCGTCCTACATGAGAAGCAGACATAAGTATCTGTTCATGCTTAGGTCACCAAGCAAGATCTTGCCTCACCCACTAAGCATGGCGAGAGGATTTAAACCTAAATATTTTATAATGAAAAGAGTGAACATCAATCACTTAAATAAAGTTTTACTTGTTAAATTTTTTTTTCTCTCTCTTTTACTCAAAAAATTTTGTATCATTTGGGACATTCATTTTTTGAAAAAATAATGAAAATTATACTTATATAAAAATAGTTTTTTGGTTATATATGGTGGTATTGTATCTAAATTTTTTCTATATAAAAATAAATATATTAATGATATTATAATAAATACTTTTCAATATATGTTTTGTAAAATTATATTTATATTTTTTTTAGATTAAAAATTTTTTTTTAATAATTTTATCTCACAGGTCAAAATTCTCGGATACTCGGTTCTGTCCCACCTAAAATATATTTTTATTGAATTAGATTTGATCAAATACTAAAATCCAAAGGAAAAAAGTTGATAAGATCTTTGAGGTCCATTTAAGATAAATGGATAATGTGATGGGTCCAGGCGTGAATTAATTATTTGATTGATTTAACTGTCTTTAAAGATTATGCTTAACCATAAAAGGTCACATTCTAAGGTTGACAATTGTTATATATATGTTCTTTTCAGTGATTAATTTGCAGTTAATAGATTACTGGTAGGGTGGTCCTATTATTAGGACTTTTGTGTCTTTTTATTAGGACTTGACAAAAGTATTAGATATTTTAGTGGTGTCGATTACGGTCTAGGCAAGGTAACTCTTGGGCCATCCAAACGTTAATCATTTAGGCTATTTTCGTTTCACCAAAATGCCCCGTCCCCGCAGATGTGGGCTGTATGTCATGTGATAAGGTCGTCGAATATTTTATGCCCACGCCTCATGTTGATGATTTGGTGTGTGATGTTCACATGAAGTGTTTCTTGCTCACTTTCGAAGATATTACCATCTGCTAATGCAGTTTTTTGGTCAACACAATTGGACATGAATTGTGTGAGAAAAATTAAGTGTAGGGTTCAGATTAAGATGAATTCAATTAAGGCAACGGTGAAAGATTCACTTATAGTTGCTTGATGTCTATTTTTAAAGAAAAAAAAGTTTCACCTACAATTGTTCATTGATTTTTTCACGGAAGTGAAAGTCACGCTTACGATTGCTCAATATTTCTTTTAAGTTTTATAAGTCACACTTACGGTTACTCAACGTTTCTTTCAAAACTGAAAAATTCACCTACAATCAATGATTTTTTCAAAAAGAAAGCTCCATCTACGGGTGCTTGGTGACTCTTTTCCGATTCAAAGTCCTAATACTTAGTACTAACAACTAAGTCCCTGATTAACTACCTAGATTTACTTCTACTCTTAGGTATATTATCGCTACTCCTATGATAGAAAAGACAAACCTAGTTTGACTTTGGTGGTTTGGGCCATGTGGCTGATAGTTGGCCGATAGTTCTACCATCTGAGCTTTCACCCTCTTCCCAACTACTCATATCTTAGGATCTATGCTCCCATAACATGAGTTGTGAGATTTGCACTCTCGCATTCTCTCGTCGGATTCAAGAATTTACCTTCTTATGACATCGGTCTCGCATAACCCTTTGTATAAGTTATTGATTGCTTTTTATAGATTGACCTTTGACTTGGATGAACACCGACAATTTGTATTCTCTAGGTGCAAAATTAGGATGCCAACACCATCATTGTTTTATGTTTAAGGGACAATAAGAGTGTTTTATAAGAAAAAACGATGGGAAGAAACGCAATTTTTTCATGTAATTTCTTCAATTTGTTTAAACCATAATTCTCTCAAATGGAGATAATCGAATAATGACAAATAGAAGTGAAAAATGAGATTTGTAATTTTATCAAAGTAGATAATACGAAAGGTATGATGGTAAAAAAAAGTATTCATTTTCTTCAATTTTTCCACTTTATTAAAAAAAAAAATCTATATTTTCCCTTCCAATTTTTTAGCCGGTATATGATAATCAATCTATTTTTTCTATCTATTTAGTCTTTATTTCCTCTCTTTTTCTCATATATTAAATAAATTTTAGTCTTTGGTCGGTGAGGGAGAAAGAATAGAGTAGAGAACAATGAGGAATAAAGACTTTTGTATCATTTGGAAAAGGAAATGGGAGGATTAAAGTTTTCTTTGTTTATTTATTTATTTATATATATATATATATTAAATTTCAAATATTTTTAAATAAATTTATAATATATTAATTGCTATTTAAGTTTGAATCCTTAAAATAAAATCCTATAGTTTCGGCCCTTCCAATCATAACCATGGCAGAAAAAGCAACCAACTCCAATTCGTATTGGAAAATGATTATAAAAAAAATTATTGGAAAATGGAAATACCTTGAGCTAGCTTTAGCTTTAGCTTTAGATTAGATTAGAACCTTGCAATAATTCTTTTCTAGCAGACAATGGTCTTAACTTATTCTATGGGATAAACCAGTAATTATATATATATCCTTGACGGCTTGACTTTTATTTACAAAAAAAATATTTAAAAAAAAGACAACAGTGGTGCTACACTCGGTTCGTGGGGTTATTTGAAGAAAAGATATTTTTTATTATTAGATAAATAAAGAAAAAAATTATCTTGCTTCTCTCTCTATTTGAGAATAAAATATACAATTCTAGTTTAAGAAAATTTATATAATTTCATAACCAAAGTCTAAGAAATTTTCGTGGCTAAATATCTAATATAGTTAGATGGAGTCTTTCAAGAATAGTCCCCATGTGCTGAAGAAAAGGCTACAAATCACGTGTCCTTCCAAATTTCTCATCTATATATATTATTTACTACTCCTTATTTATTAAGTAAGACATCTCTGTTGAAGCAACATGGACCGACCATGCGTAATTGCTTTTGACTTTATTTGCAAAATTATTATGTCCATAAATGGGAATAGACTAAGTTTGGCATTGAGTCATTTTAGCCTCAATTATTATGCTTAATTTGATCCCACTCTATCCATAGGCTTCACTATTTGGAAGTCCCCATTTCAGGTTTAAAACCATGAACTACACTATACCTAAACTCTTTTCCGAATTTAAGCCCAAGCTCTACCAACTGACAATCTAACATGCCGGTTCTTATAGTCAACATGTGTTTTACTTTTTTCGTATTTGCAATGTTGTGTTTTTCCTTTTTATTTTTTCAGTTTACAGATTTTTTTTCTCAAAATTTTGGCAATTTTTTTAATTATATATATATTAGCTGACATGGCATAAAAACGGAGGCTTTAGATAGAATTTGTCATTTTTTAAAGAAGATTTAATCGGAATCTACTAGGTTGACTGCACAATTTCGATCGATTTGTTCTTTGAACATTTCGTTAACCAACTATTGGTAAGTTTCTCCTGTATTTTTTTTAGGCCAAAAGATATGATGTTGTAGCAATACAATCCTTTCTTTATGGTGAAGGTAGTCTTTGGTTGATCGTGCTTGTACATTTTAATATGATTGTAGTTCAAATATGCGTTTATGAAGTTTAACAATTCGTGGTCTGAAGTGGCGTCGACTAACTTGTCGACCCTTTGTAATGGGAAGTAATAGTCCTTAAGGCATGACTTGTTCAGATCAGTGAATTTGATACAGATCCTACACTTTTTGTTAGATTTTTTCACCATTTTACTATGTTCGTGACCTAGCTCGGCTAGTGAATTTTTAGAATAAAATTAGCTCGGATGAGCTTATTGAGCTCCCCATCGACGATTGTTGTCTTTTTAGGGAAAAATGATCTTTTCGTTTGGATGGCCAGCTTGTGCTTTGGATCGACTTTTAGTCGGTGGATCATGACATTAAAAGTCAATTCCAAGCATATCTACAGTTGACCATGAGAATACGGGATCAACTTCTCTACAGTAAAAATTGTGAAGTAAAACCTGCAGTACACTGTTTTTGCGCAGAGATTTGGATTTCTTAAATTTTGAGATGAGGTGGGAACCACTTTATAATCAAAATTTATGTGTAATGTATGCTTTACTTTATAATTTTTTTTACAGCAGATGAATTGATATTTGAGAATACATCTTGATTATTTTTTTAAGACTATATTAGTTGAGCTCGAAGTTCTTCCACCAAGCATGAATCGGTCTAACTTATTTTATGATCTTTTTTAGACAAAGGTATGAAAGTTAGTTCTTCGGCATGTTCTCTTTGAGAGTTTAACTCGTTTCTCAGGTCATCGATTTGTACGAATTTATCCTCTTTTTTCCTTTTAATGAAGCTAGGTAGCACATTTGGGATTCAATTTGATTTCGTTAGACTTCTTTGACCCACTCTCAATCGAGAATTTCATATTTAGATGGTAAGTGGAAAAAACTTTTAGAGTGTTTATGTTGGGCCTTCCTAAAATTGAATTATACATGAAGGGGTTCTTTACAGCTAGGAAAGTAGTCGTGATCGTGCCTTGGCTAGGTGCTAGAGAATCCAAAGCTCGATGTTTTAGAGAATCCATAAAGTGAGGCACTAATAGCTTTGAGATAGTTATCGATCAATTAGTTTCATTCTTTTGAGGGTATTGTAATAGAGGATGTTGGTAGGGCTCTTGTTGTCCACTAAGATTGTTTTTACTTCATAATTGTCTATGTACCACAACCACAACATCTTCGTGTGGTATTTGAATTTCTAAGAGGTTGGTGTTGGTGAAACATATTGTCCACTTGATCCAAACCCTCTTAACAGGATCATTCTAGACATGTGTTGATGAAAGCCAACATTTTCATCGTTTTCAATTAATTAATCCTCCGAAGATGAATTGTATCAGCTTGACTTGTGCAATTGCGAATCTTCTGTCTTTTTGTCGACGAAGTTTGCATGAGATGACCGAGAACACTAAGATTCCTTAGTGATGGAGAACCATAGTTGGGATGTTATTTATATTAGTTAGAAAACTATTTGTGTTATTTTGGAAGCTCTTATGTTATTTTGGCATTTTATTTACTTTCTATTATGTGGGTATTTGTTTCCTAATGTGTGTAGAGTTGGTGCCTATATATGCACCTGCTTAAGTTTATTTTAAAGAGATTGGATTATAAATTGAAAATTGATTATCTCTTTACCTATCTCTGTTTCTCAGCTTGTTATGTTCTTCCTTGCTTGTTATGTTCTTCCTCTTGTCTATCCTTATTCTACCTAGTCTATTTTCTCTTGGTTAATCTCCTTGATTCTCATTTTTCTCAATCTATTTCTATTTCTACCTATTTGTCTAGCATCAAGTGGTATCAGAGCCGAATCGTTCTCCTCTTTTAGCCCAAATTCTCTCCCTAACTTCATTAGATACCAAAAAAAAAAAAACTTTCGCGAACAGTAACATAAATAAAAAAAAGGTTAGATCCACCCACATCCTTTGCCCCCTTAGTGTACCACCGGAATCGCTGTCCTCCGGCGATCATAACCATGCTATCAACTCTGCCGTCCGCCATCATATGCCGACCAATCACTTTTCGATCTTTGAAAACATCACCGAGACCGGAAAGAGCTGATCTGTCCATCCCCGCCATCTTTTTGGCGAAATCCAGCCGGGATTCATCGCAAAAGGGGTCCGTTAGTCTCCAGAGCCACCGCCATCAACTTACCAGGTTTCGGGCATTTATAGGCCATGTGGCTTACACCATCGTTCCTGGAATCTTCCAATATACCCAACCGTGAAGTTTCGACGAACGGGGACATCGGGTCCGCCATCACGTGCCCATACACCGAAAACCGCACCACTAAGCCGAGCCACCGTCTTGATCAAGCCGAGTCACTATTGTTGACCTGTATTAGATTTTAATAATGACAAAACACTACTTAAATTACACTAATTTAATAATGACAAAACACTACTTAAATTGCACTAATAGTTTTAACTAAGAGTTTAAGTCGTAAAAGCATTCAATGCAGAAACAAAATACAAGAACACAACACGTTCAGACACTAAAGGAAGACAGAAGATCAAGAATAGGCATTAAGGTAATTGAATCACATTGCAAATCTCTAAAATTCAATTACTTAGCTTGATCTATGGCTCAATTTACAAAAGGCTTTGACAAAACTAAAATACAAAAAATGTTTCTAACTTAAAAACTGTTTTGAAACAAAAAAATCTGGTAAGGACAACCTAGTCAACTGGGTCTCTATTCCAGTCAACTGGGAAAAGAGACAGTAAGTTCTCAGTCGACAGGTAATGGGACCCAGTTGACTGGTCCTATGACCCAGTAGATGGGTACTTTCCCTAAGCCTAAAAGTGAACAGTTTTCACTTGACCCAATCGACCGGTATAATGACCCAATTGACTGGTAATTCGAAAATATGATCGTTTGAGACGCGAAACTTTAGCATTTAATGCCTCAAACCTTTCAAGTCAGTTTCTAACGGCCATATAAGACTAAGGCTATAAAAACCCACTTCAGTGAGCATATAAAAGAAGAAGATAGCACATTTAATTCATACAATAGCTCAATAACTCTCGAAAACCTTAAAAAAATTTATTGCGAGCCATTCTTCAAGCTTGTTCTTGAAAGAGAGATATTCTTCATTTGTAAAAGTATTCATTATATCTCTCGACCATTTAATTTATAGTTAAATACCATTTATTGTAAATAGAAAGAGTTGGTGTAACTCTTAGAGTGTTCAGGATTAAACACTTCTTTATAACTTCCGTGAGGAAAAGATTGTTTGTAAAGTTTGTGCAACACCCGTGAAGTTGCTCAACTAAGGATTAGTAGATTACTTCAAAGAGGTTCCTTAAAGAGAGTGAGCATAGGGTTGGAGAGATTTTGATATTGTCGAACCACTATAAACGGAGTTTGCATATTCTCTTCCTCAACTCTTTTATTTTCAAGCATATTATTTGATTGTGCGCATTGCTTATTAAACTGTTTTAAAAGCTTGCAAGTTAATTCGCAAAAAAGTTTTTAAAACCCAATTCACCCCTCCTCTTAGGTTTGAACCTCGGTTTACAATTGGTATCAGAGCTTTGTACTTAATTTTTAGCTTAAAATCATTGAGTTGATCCGATGGCAACTAATAGCTATACCGAAGGACATTACTATACTAGGCCTCTCTTGTTCAATGGCTCCAACTATAACTACTGGAAAAATAGAACGAAAATCTTTGTCGAAGGATAAGATTATAATCTATGGAGAGTCATTGAAGAATGACCTAGAATTCCTACAAAGGAAATAACCATTAGAGAGATCAATCATACAATTACTAAACTCAAAACAAAGTTTAATGAAGAGAATTGTAGAATGATATCTCTGAATAGTAGAGCAACTAGCATGTTACATTGCGCTCTAGATATCGCTGAATACAATAAAATTTCTACATGTATTTCAACTAAAGAAGTTTAGGATAAATTACAAGTTACGTATGAAGGCACTAGTGAAGTAAAAAAATCAAAAATTTATATGCTAGTGTTCGAGTATGAATCTTTTAAAATGTCTCTAAATGAAACTATTTCTCAAATGCACTCACATTTTACTACCATTGTTAACGGTTTAAAGCTTCTTCTTAGGAACATTGAAGAATTTGAACTAACGAGGAAGATCTTAAGATCTTTTTCATCCACTTGGAAAGCAAAGAAGATGACTATAACAAAGGCTAAAGATCTCGACAAACTTGATGTCGAAACACTTCTCAGATCACTATTGATATACGAGATATAAGAAATGAATCCCGTTGTCAATGATTATGAGAAGAAGAAAATTTTGATTGCTCTCAAAGCCTCTATAAGCAACAAATAGGAAGAAAATGAAGAAGAGAATGAGAGCAGTGAAGAAAATGGTGAGATGACATTAATCACCAAAAGGTTTCACAAGTTCTTGAAAATGAGCAAGAAACTTTACACAAAAGATTCCACTCCAAAAAGGGAACCTCTTATGTGTTTCAGTTGCAAGAAGCCTGACCACATCAAGGCCGATTGTCCAACAACTAGCAAACCATATAAGAGCTTCAAAAAGAAAGTCATGATTGCAACCACATAGAATGATGACGAAGAAGAAGAAACTTCGGACAATGGAGTTAGATACGAGAAGATTGTCAACCTATGCTTGATGGCAATCGACGATGAAAATGAGGTATCAAATTCTTCCTCTTCTAATAATAGTAATATTGTTAGTAATAGTGAAGAATTAATTGAAGTAATAAATGAGATGCATGAAGAATTGAAGAAATTCGATTATAGAAATGTGGCCCTCAAGAAGGAAGTCTCATGAAAGGCTTAAATGAGGAAAAAGAAAAACTATCTTTCATGCTTTACAACTCCTCACAAGATTTTCTAAAAAATGAAAATGATATTTTGAAGAAGAAAATAATGAAATTGAATAGAATTATATCCAGACTTATGCTTGGAAAAGAAAAGCTAGATGAAATGCTATCTTGCCAAACGTTAAGTGGAGGAAAATTCAGCTTGGATTATTCTCTATTAGGCAAGCAAAAGTGAAAAGAGACTTTGTTCATGAAAGCAACATGTGTGAATGAAGCCTCCACCTCCAAGGCCACTAGCAAGATTAAAAGTACTCCCACAATTTATGCCAGTAGGTATAAAAATGTAAATTTAAATCCTAATGCATATGCTTGAGATAAACGTCCTAGAAATGCACATGAATATATGTATGCTCACTCAAGACATGCAAATGCTAATAATAATCATTCAAGAAATGCACATACTTGAAATACACATCCTAGGAATTACCATCATTTATATCCTAGAGATAATATTCTTGTTCATAACTTACATACTACAAGTGCACATCCTAGAAATTACCATTATACATTTCCTAGAGATAACATGCGTGTTCATAACTTTCATAATAGAAACATATATTCTAGGAATATTTATCCAAGGAACTATAAACATGCATATTTAAGAAATCCTAGAAACTTCCATAACTATTATCCTAGGATCATGCATCATCAACATGTCTACAATTATAAAGAACCTTATAATATTAAGAAAGTATGGGCCCCCAAATGAACTCTATTTTCTAAGACTAACCCTAAAGGACCCAAGAAATTTTTGGTACCTTAAAGTACAATTATATATTAATGAGTGCCAAATATTGCATATTTTGGCCACTTAATTTACATTTGTTACTTTAAGAAGTTGTTACTTTGAGTTGTTTTCGTTGTTTTTCAGGTTTACAAGCACTGGGAAAGGAGTTCACTAAAATTGCCAGAATTACCTGTACATATTAGTCATTTTTGTGGATTTTACTGTATTGATTTAGAAATAACCAAGAGATGAGCCATATATACTTGGAAAGATCCGGAAGTCTATTTTCTGAGAAATTTTACGGCTCATAAAAATGATTTTTCTAGAGAAAGTTATGGCCGTTTTAGTAGATAAGGGTCGAGTTAAAGATGTCTAGTGCGATCAATCGCACTAGACTTGCGATCGATCGCAAGTGCGTACTCACACATTCCACATCGGTTAAAAATGCTTTATAGTGTGCCAGTATGCGATCGATCGTACCAGACTACGATCGATCGCACTCAGGCAGTATCCCACATCGAATCTGCAACCCATTGTGCTCCGGGACTCCCCCTATAAAAGCACCATCTCACTTCATCATTCAGTGTGCAATTCCTGGGCCATTTGGTGTAATCTGGTGAACGTCTGCTAGCATTCTGGTGGATCCCAAAGGCTTTGCTACCACAAGGAGAAGCGCCGCCCAACAGCGAGTGAAATTTCTCCCATGTATAGTAATTTATTTCTTTTTATTTAGTTTTAAAGTTTAATGTTTAGCACTTGTATTGTGAACTTTAGTTTCATAATTATGAGAGGCTAAAATCTTCAGCTAAGGTTGAAGATGAAGCTTTTCCTTTGTTTAGCATTATATTTTCAGATTTGGGCATAACGATTCTGATGTTTTTAGTATAAATGTTCTGTTCAATTATTTGAGTAGATCTTATGATTGATTCCTTTTAATTGTTAAATTGGATATTCCTTATGTTTCATCTGATAGATACATCAAATCGTTTTCGATTAAATTGGATTTTCTTTGTGATTTGTTAAAAGTTGATACATTGGATGCTTTTGGTTTAATTGAGATATTCATTGTTTTTTGTTTAAAGTTGGATTCATGGAATTTTTTGATTACTTTTATATAGAACATGAAAATATATGCTTTACTTTGGTGGGGTGAATTCAGAAACCTTAGCTATTTTATCATTTGCTTTAAAACAATTTACTTTAAGTCTATATTTCTTTGCACAATATAATACAAAATTTGGAACAAGGTTAAAATAGGGTTAGTTTAGATAAAATTATATTTTCACAACGCAATTCCCTGTGGATTCGACCTTGCACTTGCACACACTATATTCCAAATGATTCGTGCGTTTGCGAGTAATTTAAAACTCACAACATATATCATTGTGTAATGTAGATATATCTCCACACCAAGGAAAAACTAACTATTGGCACCTTGAAATGGATGCCCAAAGCACATGACTGGTGATCAAAACATGTTCAAAAAGCTAACTCTAAGGGATGGCGGACATGTCACCATTGGAGACAACACAAAGATAAAGATCATCGGGCATGGCAAAGTTGGTAATGATTTCTCAACTATTGATTATGTTTTATATGTACAAGGCCTTAAGCTAAATTTACTTAGTATTAGTCAACTATGTGATAAAGGCAATAAAGTCATATTTGAAACCTCTAATTGTTTAGTAATAGACATCAAAAGTAACAAGATCAAGTTTGTTGGCCATAGACACGACAATATATATATATAGTTAATTTAAAATCTTTGCATTCGAAAAATGAAAAACATTTTTCTGCTTTTAGTGAAAACCCATGGCTATGGCATAGAAGACTTGGCCACGTTAACATGGATTTGCTTAAAATTATTTCAAGAAAGGATTTATTTGTTGGACTTCCAAAAATCAAATTTGAAAAAGACAAGGTTTGTGATGCTTGTCAAATGGGAAAACAAACTAGAATGTCTTTTAACTTAAAAATTATAATCTTAACCTCTAAACCATTGGAACTTTTGCATATGGACTTATTTGGTCCAATAAGTACCACTAGTCTAGGTGGTCATCAATATGCTCTTTTTATTGTTGATAATTATTCAAGATATACCTTTGTTATTTTTATTGCTTACAAGGATGAAGCATATAAAGGATTCGTGAACTTTTACAAGAAGATTCAAAATGAAAAAGAGATTTTCATTTCAAGTATTAGAAGTGATCATGGAAAAGAATTTGATAACCAAAGCTTTTGAATTTTTTTTGGTGAAAATAGAATTGATCACAATTTTTTAGCACCTAGAACTCCTTAACAAAATGGAGTTGTTAAGAGGAAAAATAGAGTTGTAAAAGAATTTGCAAGAACCATGCTTTGTGAAAATAGTTTGCCAAAATATTTTTGGATAGAAGCCATAAACACTTCTTGCTATGTTTTAAATAGAGTATTAATTAGGTCTATGCTTGATAAAATTCCATATGAACTATGGAAAGGTAGAACACCTAATATCTCTTACTTTCGTGCTTTTGGTTGTAAATGCTTCATCCTAAATAACAATAAAACTAATTTAGGTAAATTTGACTTAAAGACTGATGAAGGGATATTCTTAGGATACTCAACCTTAAGTAAAGCTTATAGAGTCTTTAAAGAAAGAATTCTGGTGGTTGAAGAATCCGTACATGTTTCCTTTAATGAGTCTAACCCAACTAGTAGTAGAGTAGTATCTTTTAATGATGATGCAGATTATATTCCAAGAACGGATGCAACTACTTCCATTGTTGACCCGACGGAGAGCCAACCTCAAACAAATCAAGAGGTAGATGCTCACAATCATGATCAACTATCTACAAGTCTGTTAGAGGATGATCTTCCCAAGGATTTGAGGTATATGAATTATCATCCAATTGATCAAGTGATTGGTGATCCTTCACAAGGGGTAAGAACTCGATCCCTTATAAGTAATATATGCAATTGTGTAGCTTACTTATCTCAAATAGATCCCAAAACTTGTATAGAAGCCGAAAAAGATGTTGATTGGATAAGTGCTATTGCAAGAAGAATTAAATCAATTTGAAAAGAATAAAGTATGGAATCTAATTCCTAGACCAAAGAATCACACAATTATAGGAACTAAATTGGTATATAGAAATAAAATAGATGAAAATAGAATAGTAACTAGGAACAAGGCTAAACTAGTCGCTAAAGGTTATAATAAAGAAAAGGAATAGACTTTGATGAGACTTATGCTCCCGTAACTAGATTAGAAGTCATTTGTATGTTATTGGCCTTTGCATACTTTAATAAGTTTAAGCCATTTCAAATGGATGTAAAAAGTGCATTTTTAAATGGTTTTATAGAAGAAGAGGAGTACTATAATGACCCGTTGCGGGTTAGCCACCCCCAAGACGGTGCTGTCACATTTTAAAAATCTCAGCACGACATATATATGCAACAATTAAAATAATACCGACTGTAATTATTACATCAATCCTCAACCCTCGGCAGGGGAGATACATCCTCAGATATTGACTTAAACATTATATACAACATAATATGCATGAATATTAATAAAAAAAAATTCTCATTAGTCTGAGGATGTGGATCACGTGGCTTACAGATAATGAATTCGTCTGAATCTCAACTCACCAACTATCTGTCCTGCTCGCTGCCTGAAATCATTTAAACATTGAGGGATGAGCTTCACAAGCTTAGTGAATTAAATTTACTAGAAGTATTCAATTTGTATAAATAGTTTTTTAATATTCAATCACTTATATCTCATATAACTTGATAATAGCATTCTACTATCACTACACATATCATAAGCCCCATTCTCTATCAACCTCTTCTTTTTATATATTTATTTACCTTAAGACTATCAATTATATCTCATAATTACCTGGTTATGAGGTTCACAACATATAGTCTACCATTTAGATAGTTCTTATCATATCATACTTCCATGTTTCTTTCTCACCATAACCGTCTCTCTGTGAGACTTATTCATCTATAAATGAATTTACAATAACAAACAACACTTCAACATTTCAATAATAAATCAATATTTAAAACAGATGCAATGCATGAATTATTATTAGGGAACGTCTTCCCACATGTCGACATGTTTTTATCTTAGACTGGCCCTCTCCCGGTTATTTTATTTCCAGCATATACCGACTGTCACGATTTTTCATTTAGACCAGCCTCCTCCCAGTTCTTTTATTTTATGCGTATGCATATGAAATATGCATATGAATAATAATATAAAAATAAGCATGTATTCAGACATTCAATTTAGCTATCCTGTTTTTTCTCAAAATATTATTTGATTAATTTCATTAAATCTTCTCCTCATATATCATATTAATTTATCAACCACAACTCATAAAAAATTTCATTTATCACCTTCATTATTAAATAGACTCATTATTCCAATAATATTACTTCTCATATAATAACTTTTTACATATCGATTATACCTATCATACCCATCAAACAACTTTCATCTATCATCAAATCATAGGTTAATAATTTATTCAAATATTATCACTATATATTTCATATTTATCTTGATTACTTCAAGTAAATCTAACTTACCACGTAGCACCTAGAGCTACCCGTGGATCACCCCCTTGCTTTTCCTGTTTCTCTCAGCAATTTCCCCCAGTTGTTGATCATCAACACCTGACATAATATTTATGTTAAAATTTCTAATTTATTCTTCAATTCCTTCATAATTCACACCCTTTGAAAATTCCCACATTGAATTCCGGGAAATTTCATGTATTCTAAATTTCAAAAATAAACTTCATGTTATTACCTTATGTTTTTCTTAGAGTTTCCCGTGACTCTCTATAAAATTCTCCTGTAAACCCCTTCAAAATTTTACTCTTTCAGCCTTTCTTTCGGTACCCAAGTGTAATGACCCAACCCGGGTTGGCCACCCTAGAGACGGTATTGTTACATTTTGAAAATCTCAGTACGACACATATATGCAACAAGAAAAATAACACCAATAGAAATTTTTTACATCAATCCTCAACCCTCAATAAGAGAGATACATCATTTTGATTTTGACTTAAACATTATATACAATGAAATATGCTTGAATATTTACAAATTATTTTATTTTATTTTATTTTCTTATTAGTCTAAGGATATGAACACGTACGTGGCTTACAGATAATGACTTCGTCTGAACCTCAACTCACCAAACTATTTGTCCTGTCTGCTACCTAAAATCACTATACAATTAGGGATGACTTTCACAAGCTCAATGAATTAAATTTACTATAAGTATTCAATTTGTATAAATAGTCTTTTAATTTTAATTATTTATATCTCATATAACTTGCTAATAGCATTCTACTATTACTACACATATCATAAGTCATATTCTCTATCAATCTCTTCTAGTTATATATTTGTTCACCTTAAGACTAACAATTATCTCATAATTACCTTGTTATGAGGTTTACAACATATAGTCTACCATTTAGATAGTTCTTATCATGTCATACTTCCATGTTTCTTTCTCACCATAACTGTCTCTCTGTGAGACTTATTCAACTATAAATAAATTTACAATAACAAACAACATTTCAGCATTTCAGTAATGCAATCAATATTTAAAACAAATGCAATGCATGAATTATTATTAGGGAATGTCTTCCCACATGTCGACATGTTTTTATCTTAGACTGGCCCTCTCCCGGTTATTTTATTTTCAGCATATACTGACTGTCATGGTTTTACATTTAGACCGACCCTCTCCCAGTTCTTTTATTTCATGCATATGCATATGAACAATAATAAGAAAACAAATATGAATTCAATATTTAAATTAGCTATCTTGATTATTCTCAAATTATTATTTAAAAAAATTCCACTAAATTCCTCTCCTCATAAATCATATCAAATCATCAACCATAGCTCGTCAAGATCCACTAAATTTCCTCTCCTCATAAGTCATATCAAAATCATCAACCATAACTCGTCAAGAATTTCTCTTATCGCCTTTATTATTAAGTCGACTCATTATCCCAATAATATTATTTCTCATAAAATAATTCTCTACACATCCACTATTCCTATCATACCTATCAACCAACATTCATCTATCACCAAATCATAAGTTAATGATTTATTCAAATACTATCACTATATATTTCATATTTATTTTGATTACTTAAAGTAAATCTAACTCACCACGTAGCACTTAGAGCTACCCGTGGATCACCTCTTTGCCTTTCCTGCTCCTCTCAGCAATTTCTCTCAGCTGCTAATCGTCAACACCTTACATAATATTTATATTAAATTTATAATTTATTCTTCAGCTCTTCATAATTCACACCCTTTGAAAATTCCCACTTTGAATTCTGGGAAATTTCATGTAAGCTAAATTTCAAAAATAAACTTCACGTTATTACCTTTTGTTTTTCTTAGAGCTTTCTGTGACTCTCTATAAAATTCTCCCTTAAACCCCTTCATAATTTTGCTCTTTCAACCTTTCTTCTGGTCCCCAAGTGTTTAAAGAAAGAGAGTAATTTGAATCGTACTTGAAAGAAAACCAAACAGGATTTGGTAAGTAATTAGTAAAATAACCTAAAATTATATATATTTATACAAAAATTCAAAATCAACAGTCAGCACTCTCAGCTTTTTACTTCCTCTAATTTGGCCATGCCCACAATGTGTTATTTCACATGCACAACTCCCCATTTCTCTTGGCAGTAGGTGGCAACACCTGTTGCCACGGTTTTTTTTTTTGAAAAGAAAAGAAATTTTTTTTTCTTTTTCCTTTTCTCCACGTTAGATGCGTCCAGTTTTTTTAAGAATTATTTTATTCAATACTAAATCCTTCACACGTGTGTGTATATATATTATTTTAATTTAATATCATATTTATAAAATTACTTTTTTACCCATACTTAAAGAACACAGGTATTACACCAAGTATTTAGAGAAATAGAGTAGTTTGAATTGTAGAAGGAAGAAAACCAATCAGGATTTGGTAAGTATAATTAAAATAAGATGCAAAGTGTGTGTGTGTGTGTGTCTATATATATATATATATTCTGATTGCACCGTTTCACTTTTGTGCTGCCTTACATGCAGCATTTTAACAATTTGCGGCGGAAACTTTCTTTTTCTTTTTCTGTTTTTTCTTTTGTCTGGATGTTTCAATTTTCTTTTTCTTTTTCCTTTTTTCTTTATTCCACCACGTCTCAATTTTTTTTAAAGAATTTTTTATGAAAGAATAAGTAAATTTTTGCTTGAAAATAGTTTTACAAGAGGAAAAATAGATACAACCATCTTTACAAAAACTCACAATAATGACACATTATTAGTCCAAATATATGTTGATGATATTATATTTGGCACATCTAATGAATCCATGTCTCAAGATTTTTCTAAGTGTATGCAATGTGAATTTGAAATAAGCATGATTGGAGAGCTTACCTACTTTCTTGGACTCCAAATCAAACAATTGAAATGAGGTATTTTCATCAATCAATCAAAGTACACCAAGGACTTATTAAAAAGGTTTGGGATGGAAAGCTCAAAGTTAATTGGCACTCCTATGAGCACCTCTACAAAACTTGACATAGATGAGGAAGGTAAGTATGTAGATACTAAAACTTATAGAAGTATGATAGGAACTTTACTTTATATAACTGCAAATAGATCTGATATAATGTTCAGCGGTACTCAAAACCTAAGATATTTAATTGCCATAAAAAATTCTTAAGATATTTACAAGGTACTCAAATCCTAGGGTTATGGTATTCTAGAAAATCAATTTTTGAGCTTGTTGGTTACTTGGATGCTGATTTTGCGGGTTATAGGCTAGATAGAAAAAGCACTAGTGGAACATGAAAATTTGTAGGTGCAATGCTAACTTCTTGGTTTTCTAAGAAACAAAATTCAGTTGCACTATCAACCATTGAAGTGGAATATATAGCAACCAGAAGTTGTTGTGCACAAGTTTTGTGGATGAAACAATAATTAGAAGACTATGGCATGAATTTTAAACATATAACAATTCATTATGATTTTACTAGTGCTATCAACTTGACTAAAAACCCTATTCAACATTCGAAAACCAAACACTTAGAAATAAGACTCCATTTAACCAGTCGACTAGTTGAGTCAATCCAGTCGAGTGGTAATTCACTACCCAATTCACCAGTCGACTAGTACAAGGACCCGGTCGACTAGTACAAGAACCCAGTCGACTGGTATCATATGAGAAACATGGAGCCCAAAAATTTGAAATTTTTTCTGATAAACCCAGTTAACTAGTAAGATCAATACAGTCGACTGGTGTCTCACTACCCAATTTCCCAGTCGACTGGTACCTTGACCCAGTCGACTGGTACCACAACCATATTTGGAGCCTAAAATTTGAAATTTTCCTGGATAACCTAGTCGACTAGTAGGGTTAATCCAGTCGACTGGTGTCTTACTGTCAATTTACCCAGCTGACTGGTACCCCGACCCAATCAACTGGTATGTTGAAAAATCTCCAAATCACTTCATTTTTTCTTAGATTTTACACCATTTTTAAAAAAACTATAGCTTTTTCTCTCTAAACAATCCTTGTTTTTAAACCAAAATCTCTTGAAATAGCTCCATAGAACCCTTAATCCTCCTTTAAATCACATTATTTTCAACTTTTCATGGATGAATCTTTATCTTTTTTTCAAAAATCTCTCACCCACCGAAAATTCCTAAAATTTCTGAGAGAATACGAGTAAAAACAACCGCTGTCGGACCTCACGCACCCACAAGGCCTAGATCACAGAAGTCCTCAGCACTAGACTCTAGGGAAAATGGGGTAGCTGGTTCCTTGAGCAAGCAAGCGAGGACTGAGCTCGATGATTCACTTTTTTGGAACCCCGCCGTCAAAAGCAGGTACACCACTATCATTAGAAATAAGAAAATCATGACGGGTAGATTCATAGATTTTAACTCTATTCATCATGCTAATTTCAATGTATTCTCGCTTTTAAGGCAATAGACCTAACCCCACTGGTAAATATCAACCAAAAATACAATCATCGCCTCATTCATCAATTCTATGCCAACCTAGTCAAACCCAGTCCCCTAACTCTTAGATTTAATACTAGAGTTATGGGCATAGAATTTGAGGTAAACACTGACCTTTTGGTCAATCTGCAGAGAATCCCCGTAGGAGGGATCCAGTGGAGTCTGGATGGATGGCCAGACAATTTTGATTCTGATGAGACATATCAAATAGTTAGGGGAGACCCTAAAAATGTCTTTCAACCCACTACATTTCATCAATGTAGTGATATGGCCCTCGACTCAAAATTTTTCAACCTCATCGTGAGTTGGACCATCCACTGTAGACTCGGGAGTTGGGGTTATATGTCTAAGATATATAAAGTATTGATTTAGTGTCTCAAAACTGGATACCATTTCAATATTTACCCACTCTTGCTCACCAATATGATCAATGGAGAAGTACATGACTCCGGGTGCCTCCCATACGGCATGCTCATCACCTTAATCCTTTAGCATTTTAACATCCCTCTGCCTGCCTCCAAAGCTCAAGATATCAGCCCTGAAGACATTATCAATGTCTCTTCACTAAAGAAGATATGGTGCATGATCCAGAATGGCATGGTTCATTCTAAAGGTAGGAAGAACATTTGGATCGGTGATGATGATGACAACGAGGAGGACGATGATGTGCCTGATAATGCAACTCTTCCCACTTCCATAGACACTGGCAAGCAGGAACATAGTTAACAGCATGCTATATATGGTGGCTTTAGTGCTGGTCAAGCTGGATACGATGACTTACTACAGGCTATAGTGAGCCTCCAATTGTCCATGCAATCCGGATTTCAGAGCTTGAGCTCTTCCGTAGACCAAAGCTTACAAATAGTGCAGATCGATATTGATTATATGTGTCATGACATCAGCACCCTCTGGGATGATTTCAAGTTACTCCGAGAGCACTCGAAAGACTCTTTAGTAGAGATTCCATATCTTCTCCGAGATAGCTCTGACTCCTCTGTTCGATGAGCCATTAACACTTATTAGTAGCCATTGTCATGTATTTAATTTTTTTTGCTCAAGGTATAGTTGTTGCAAGAACATTTCTTTTCATACATTCATCTGCTTGGTTTGTATCAGATTTGCTTACCTAAGCTCGGTGATGTATGGACTTGTGTATATACATGCTTACTTTTCACTTATATAGCTTATGGCTCATGTATGTGTTTTATCTTTAGCATTATAGTTTCCTAGTTTAAGCCCTTACAGCTTATCTATATGTTTTAACTATTTCAAGCTTCTGTGCAAACTTCTGATTCTTCTTGGGAGGTCTTTCAAACTCCAATTTATGATTAGTTTTTGCACACAAGTTTGTTTATGTCTTATCTTCATGTTTATGATGATCAAATTGCTTATTATTTTAGTTTACCCCCCTTTTTCTATTGTTGTCAAAACGGGGAAGAAAAAGAGAAAAATCTATGTAAAACTAAGATAAAGCATAAATTTAGAGGGAGCATTGCTCCGAACATGTTAACAAGTGTAAAATAGTCTTGCATTGCTTGGTTGGGATTGTTGACCCACATTTGATTTTAATAATGAAAAAACACTACTTAAATTGCACTAACAATTTTAACTAAATGTTTAAGCGATAAAAGCATTCAGTACAAAAACAAGATGCAAGAACACAATACGTTCAGACACCAAAGGAAGACAGGAGATCTAGAATAGGCACTAAGGTAATTGAATCACATTATAAATCTATAAAATTCAAGTATTTATCTTGATCTATGGCTCAATTTACAAAAGGCTTTGCCAAAACTAAAATATAAAAATGTTTTTTAAAGTTAAAAACTGTTTTGAGACAAAAACTGGGTTTAAGGACAACCCAGTCGACTAGGTCTCTATACCAATTGACTGAGAAAAGGGACAATAAGTTCCCAGTCGACTGGTAACTTAATTTAGTTGACTGATCCTATGAGCCAATCGACTGGTACTTTCCCCAAGCCTAAAAGTGAACATTTTTTCGCTTGACCCAGTCGACTGGTAATTCAAAAATATGACCATTTGAGACGCGAGACTTAAGCATTTAATATTTCAAACCTACCAAATCAGTGTCTAATGCCCATATAAGTCCAAGGCTATAAAAACTCTATTGAATGAGCATTTAAAAAGAATGAGATAGCACATTCAATTGATACAGTAGCTCAATAGCACATTCAATTAATATAATAGCTCATTAACTCTCAAAAGCCTAAAAAATTTATTGTGAGCCATTTTTTAATCTTGTTCTTGAAAAAAAGATATTCTTCATTTGTAAAAGCATTCATTGCTATCTCTCAACCATTTACTTTATAGTTAAATACCATTTATTGTAAAGAGAAAGAGTTGGTGTAACTCTTAGAGTTTTTAGGATTAAACACTTATTTGTAACTTCCATGAGGAAAAAATTGTTTGTAAGGTTTATTTAACACCAATGAAGTTGCTCGACTAACGATTAATGGATTATTTCAAGGAGGTTCCTTGAATAGAGTGGACATAGGGTCAGAAAGATTCCAATATTGTCGAATCACTATAAACGGAGTTTGCATATTCTTTTCATCAACTCTTTTATTTTCAAGCATATTATCTAATTATGTGCCTTTCTTAGTAAACTGTTTTAAAATCTTGCAAGTTAATTCGCAAAAAGTTTTTAAAACACAATTCACCCCCTTCTTAGGTTTGAACCTCGGTTTACAACTATCTTGAGCTGAGCCGAGCCACTGTCTTGAGTCGAGCCGAGCCAAGCCACTGTTCTGAGTTGCACCTATTACAGACAAAGTTTGCAAAGTAAGGTGTGTTTTTCTCCATTTTGAAAGATTTACTAATATTTTATTTTGGCAGATTGAGTAAATTGTGTTTGGTATTTTGTCAAAAAAATATTTTGGAAATACCATTTTATTGCTGTTATTTTGGAAATACCATTTTATTGCTGTCAGAGGCCTTTGAATTTGTTTAACCCTGATTTTAGCTACATTTTACTAAAACACAATTGCATTCACACCTATCAAATTGGTAGCCGTCCAAATTAAATTGAGAGTTTTTATTGTGTGTATCTTAGTAATTTCCCATTCCAGTTAATTTGTGCAATTATTTTTATTTAAGCATTTCCTTTAATTTCCTATAAAATGATTATTAATAGCACCCCATAAAATTCACTAGACATTCACGCTATAAAAAATGATTTGAACAATATCAAAAGTGAGCTTGAGTCTTTCAAAGGTGACCCTAGTGCCATATAAAAACTACAGGAGGGTATGACTAGACTACTGAGAGATAATATTAAACAATCTATAGGAGAATTGCCTGAGTCATCCATTAGATAACCATATCGGTCGCCTTATTCTGTAGGGACACTATGCCTCCTTCCCACCCCAAGCCTCCCAAGAGCTTCACTTAGAGCAAGTCATATTCACCTCCCAACCAATTGACCTCCCCTTTTAAGAGACACCAACCCTTATGAGTCATTCCTTGAAGATGATCAACCAAACCTTAGGTACCTGCCTCAACATGGACTTAGGCAAGTTATATATAATTAATATGAACGAAATGATCCTAGGCAAGTAGTTTGCGATCAAAACATAGGTGTTCGCCTCCTCCCCGTGGAAAAGGTTATGGTTATGGAGATTTTATTGATAACACTAAACGGATTAAGGTTGATGCTCCTACGTATGATGGGAAGTTAGATCCCGCCATATTCTTATATTGGATAGTTGGTATGGAGGATTTTTTTGAGTGGTATGGCATGTCTGATATAGAGTGAGTCCACTTTGCCAAGATAAAACTAATAGGACCCACTAAGACATATTGGCAAGCTGTCCAACATAATTTAGAGTGTTTAAATAAGCCACTAATCACTCAATGGGCGGTCATGAAACAGATTTTGAAGAAGAAATATCTTTCTACCTATTATCAGTGCCAATTGGTTGATTAACTTCTCGATCACAAACAAACTTATGATGTCACCGACTACATAACTAGGTTTGATGAACTTATGCTTATGTGTGGGATCGAGGATGAGTCTTTCATTACTATTAATAGATTCTTGAATGGCCTGAGCACCGATATTAAAAGAGAGGTTGTTTTGTATTCTCTTATGACGGTTGAGGATGCCTATCACAAAGCCCTAGAATTAGAAAAGTACCTCAAGTTGTCGACTTTTCGTCATATGCCTTTTCAGGGTAATAAGTCTCAATCAGCCTCCGGGGATAGCACTAAGCGTGGTAGTGAGTCTAGTTCCTCTTTCTCCTACACTCCTCATCCTAGTACATCCTTGGGTGCGTCTCATTCTAGTATGTCCTCCATTCATTGTCATCGTTGTCATGAAAAGGGACACATTGCCACTAGATGTCCTCAACGTGCTTTAGTTTTAGATTTCAAACCTCATGAAGAGGGTAGGACTCATCGTGTCAATGTTGTGGAGTGTTTTTTACCAACTAGTCAACCTGAAGATTTAGAATCTACCGAGATACTCTTAAACTCAACTCTTTATGGTATTGTTCAAGACCTATTAGGCCCTCCACCTATTGACTTCATTTTGCCCCCTGATCTTATTGCTCCTTCTCTATTGTCTCTTTTGCAGTTGCATGCCGAGCCTCCACATGAAATTGCATTATCTAATATGAATGGGAAATTTTCCATTGAGGTACCTCGTACAACTACAACTTATAATAAAAGTGATATTGTCATGATCTTTATTCCTTATGCACATTATTTTGACCCAACTCTAAAATAACCACCTGATCAACTTAGTGGACCTTTTTTCCATTATCTATGAAATTGGACCTTATACTTATTTTCTTGAGTTACCTGAATACTTCAATATTAGTCTTGTTTTCACTGTGGAAAATTTAACACCTTACCAAGGTACCTTGGAGCCTCCTGTTGTGCTTCTCATGTTCACGCAGGCCCCACTCATGTGCTTGGAACCATTTGGAATGTCGAAGCCTTTCCTTTGTCTTGTGGGACAATCCATCGCTACCTTTTCAGTGGAAGGGTCGCCCAAAAGCATAGAGTACTTGACTTTCCGAAGAAGTGTTTCGTGAATTTGATCCTGAGTTCGTAGATTGGTGTCTTCAATCTAACTCGCCTGCGTCGAGGTCTTTTCAATCGGAGAAGAATGATGGAGAACCATAGTTGGGATCTTATTTATGTTGGTTAGGAAACTATTTATTTTATTTTGGAAACTCTTATGTTATTTTGGGAGTTTATTTAATTTCTATCAGGTGGGGATTTGTTTCATAATATGTGTAGGGTTGGTGCCTATATAAGCATCTGGTTAAGTTTATTTTAGAGAGATTGGATTATGAATTGAAAACTGATTACCTTTTTATCTCTGTTTCTCAGTTTGTTATGTTCTTCATCTTGTCTATCTCTCTTTTACCTAGTCTATTTTCTCTTGGTTAATCTCATTGCTTCTTCTTTTTCTCAATCTATTTTTGTTTCTACCTACCTATCCGACATCACTTAGTGTTGGTCATCAAAATTTTCAGAACTCTAGATGATTCGCAGGAGGTTTTGTTTCTTGTTTGAGTGCCTCTGTTGGCAGTGGAGGGGATTATGGCTATCAGAATTCTAGTGTAGGTTTTGTCATCGAGCATCGGTGGTGGCTAAAGTTTTTTTTGGTTTTTCACGGTGATATCATTGTACATATAGTATTTTGTCGTTCTTATAATTAAACAACATCAATTTGTTGATACTGGAATCTGATCGGTTGGCTACACGAATCCTTATGCACACAAGATAATAAAAAAAAAAAACTAGAAGTACAACAAGAGTTTTATGACTTGAGCCTCCGAAAATGTCAGTTTATTTAGGAAATCGAAGTTCATTAAATCTCTGGCTTCATATTCTGATTAATTTAGAACTCTCGTTTAACTTAGGTTTAAAAGCTATTTTTCATTCTCATCTTTGGGTTAAAAGTATTATTTTACCCTTAAATTTGGTAGTTATTATTTATTTTCCTCACAAACAGCACGTGTCATTGTACAATTGGTTGATGTATTTTAGATATAAAATTATCTTTTTTTAAGTTAGGGACTTTTGGCATACATGAACAACAAATTTGGAAATTAAGGAGTTAAATTGTTGGATCGAACATGAAGAACACACAAGTGCAATCACACTAAAATTGAGAGTATCAGATGCAATTAAGACTTCTTAAATTTTAGAAATTAAACCAATTAAGTAAGCACCTTTTCATTTGGGATCCAAAAGTAAGATACTATAACACTTCTTTGTACACCGCATTAGCCCTCGTTTCTCTTGAGAATGTGGCATGCCATGATTGATCTTATTGCAAGGATGGCAATTAACCTATCCATAATTGGCGCCAAGATTATTCCATTTTTTGACAATGTGGCACACCACAATTGATTTTTTTTTTTTTTTTTGCGTGAACCACAAACAAGGCAATGCATAATTGCCCCAATAAATACATATAATACGTAGCTTTTTTTGCTTAACTCTTTGTCGTAATTCAATCTTTGGGCATTAAAAAAAATTAATTTAAGTTGACCTTCAATACAAATAAACAGTGCAAAATTTAATCCATAATATCAAATCCATTTATGATGATGTTTCAGAATTGATTAAAGTGTATTTAAATCAACTAAAAGTAAAAATTATTTAAATCAATTCTTAAACATGATTTATATATTAACATGATTTGAATAATGTTTTAATTGAAAATTAAATCAATTTATCTTAAAGTGAGTTGAAGATTTGAGTGAATTTAAAAAAGATTAAATTAAAACCTAAACGAAAAGGTGGACAGGCTGATAACTAGACATGGGAAATGAACAGGTTGGATCGAGTCTTACAGGTAGCGAGTCAACGGGTACAAGTTAAAAATGTTATTTTCTTAACATGTCTTATTTTTTATACCCATATTCGTGTTTTAGCAGGTGAGTAAAATATAAAAAACAGGTATTGACAAATTTTTTTTTATTTAAACGAGAAAATGATGATCCGAATAAAGTCTTACAAGTAGCGAGTCAACGGATATCGAATAAAAATGTTTATTTTTTAACATATCTTATTTTTCATATTCATGTACTCATTTTTAACGAATAGATTATGAATCATTAATGAGATTAAAAATAAATACGAATTAAAAATACCAACTTTAACAAACAAAAGATACACGTTTTTTATTTTTTTTTAAATATTTAATGAAGTGCGTGCACACGTAAAGCAAATCTATAATCATCAAAATAGTAGACTAATTAAAACATTGAAAACTATGTTAAAAGCAACTTTGTCAGTATTTTCCACACTAAATCTTTTGCTCTTCGCCCACAAATTTTCATTTTGCTTTGCCTAATAAAAGTTTTCCTTTTTGTCACGCAAGACAACAACTCCCCAACTCCCTTTGAATTAGCCAAAGCTAGATGTTGAAAAGAAAGGAAAAGGAGAAAAATAAATAAATACCAAATTTATATATAGCTTTCAGTCTCTATAGCATTTTCCATTGGGTCTATTATTTTATATTTGAAGTTCAAAGGGGGAGTTGAAAGATTCATATAAATGATGATGATGATGGTGTAACAGTTGGTTCTGAAAGTGATGATGATTAAAAGACGAAGAAGAGAGAGCAGTTTCCTGGAAAGTCACCATTTTCCAGGAAAGTCCCCTCATCATTTATTGGTCCACACTCCACACAACAATTTCAGGGACATCAAATTGAACTATGATGTGTGTTGTGGAATATTATACAAGGAGAGAACCTTCTCATTATCATCATCGTCGTCGTTCGTCGTCATCATCATCCTTCATGTTTTGTCCACACCAATCATAATAGCGTACCTATAACCTATACATGTAGGACCCATTACTGGATTAATCTGGACCGTCCATTGAGATGATCAAACTAAGATATCTTCCATTATTGTCAAGTGGAATAGTTTTTTTATATAATATGGGATATTTTGTTGGGACCCTCTAATAGGAAAAGGGTAAGGCGTCTTTGTGTCTGATCTTGATGGAAAAATCCCATAATGTGATTTTGTGAGAAAATAAAGGGAATGGCCAATGGGACATCATGTGGAGTGTGACCCACCAGTGCCCTTAAAGAGAGCATCTCACGAGACCATAGCAATCCCATTTCTTTTTTTCAAGTGAATCATCCATTCCTTTCTTTGTCTACACGCTTCTCACGCCACTCATTATTTCTCTTGACTTCTATCTATCTCTAATGTATAATCAACTGAATTAAGGACATATACACGTGAGCTAACCTCTAATCTCCACGCCCTTTTATCTCTCTTACTTACATCACATAAAATTAACCTCCAACTGATTTATCATTATTCCAACCTTACTTTCTATACAAAAAAATATCCTCCAAAATAATCGTTTAATTTTGACATCCGAAACCGTTAACAGTTAATATTAATTATATCATAAAGTTTCATTAATAGCGTATTAATTTATCTTTAAAGATTATTGTAGTGAGTGAGAAAACACTGAATTAAATAGAGAAAAATGGTTTCCTACTAACTGTGATCTACCAAAATTGATGGCACTGCTGGCTATCTCCTTGGCAGTGTCATTCTTTCTTCATCAGAGACACACTTCAAATTAAGCAGCAATCTAGCTGCAACATGAAACTGGATCATATTCAGTTGTGTTTCTGATGATAGATTAAACAGTTGCCTTATTTAAAATAATTTTTTTTGTTTAATTGTGTTGTTGATGTAGAAGTCAAATCTATTATAAACAACATAATTAAACAAGATTTCAACCTTGAAAAATTCTTGTTTGCAGCTAATGTAAACACTGTTTATTTACACTAACATTGTGTTTGATTGCATAGAATTGAGGTTTGAAATTAAAATTAATGTGAAATTATATATATTTTTTTAATTTTAAAATTATTGAAAAAAATCATAATTTCATTTAAACTTCAATTTTATACAACTAAATGTAGCGTTACAAATGTAAAAAAAATTTCTCTTTTGATAAATGGCTGCGATATTGCTGGTGCAAATATACACTGTTTACATAGGATGCTTGCAAGAATTCCTAGGCTTTCCCAAACTGCAGAGAATCATGATCGCACAAAACAAAACGAGCAGAAAAGAGGGTACCAAAAGGCATTGATTGCATGTGCATAATATGGTATATGACTCATTTGTAATGTGGGATTGGACCTTTAGTTTGATAAGATGGAGATAGATGGAATATTAGAATATTGATACATATACGTATGATCACCACAAATCCCAACTTAGCTATATGCATTTTTAGAAGGAACAAAAGGATAACAAAGAAGTAAAAGTAATCCCTTCATATATATATTTGTCTAAATATTTACAAGAGTACATAAATAAAATAAAATAAAAAAGATAAGGAGATATAATATTGATCAGTAATTTACTACCTTACTAGTATTTTCTACAAATTAATAATTAATTCCCTTAACCAAAAATAGAGGGGTTGTTTTTTTTGGGGGGAGGGGGGTGGCTATGCCTTTTTAATTGTCTTTTTTTCTAATTAATTTCCTATGACAACTTAATTAACAAGCTGCAGAAGGATTGGTGAAGGGAGTAAACAAGTGAGGCTTAGGAGCCATTGAAAAGGGGCTCTTAGCATTGCTGTCGCCGATGCGGACACCGGTGCCGATTCTTTCACAAGAAGGGCACATGGTGAGAGTGGCTGCTGGCATATGCATGTAAAAAGGTTGAGCCAATTTCAGTGCTTTCAATTCTTGTAATTCCTTTTGTAGTCTCCTGTTCTCATCTGTTAGTGTCTCACAACATTTCTTCAAGAACTCACAATCTACTTCAGTTTGCTTCAGCTTTGTCCTGTGAAAAATTAATTAAAATTTTGATTTATATTAATCAAAATTAAATGAAAGGTCAAATAAAAGAATTTCTTTTTCCATTTAGAAAATAAATAAAGCCTAAGGATAAATCTTCAACGGGGAAAATTCATGTCTGCACATGCACGGTCCAAACACAAACATCACAACCGTTCATATAATTTTCTCTCTGAGTCATGAATAATTGTGATGCACCCAATTCAAATGCACAGTATTTAAACCGTTGGTGCAAAATAAAAAATTTCTAGCATAAAAGGCTCGAGTTTATTGAATGAGTATTAAAAAAAAAAAAAAAAAAAAACTTGAAATAGGGTTTATTAATTGATTATTTTCTCTTTTTTATCATTTGTGGGCCATTTGGATATTTTGAGGGTCACGTTATTTACCTGGCTCTCCTGTTCTGGAACCATACTTCAACTTGTCTAGGCCGTAGATGTAACTGCCTTGCTAAAACTTGCTTTTGCTTCTGTTAATACGTACAGAAACAATTAAAAAAAAAAGGATTAATTCAAAGGTTGAAATAAAACAACTAATCAAAGTAGTTAATTAAAAGATAAATTAAGAGAGGTAGCAGTGAGATAATTTAATTACAGGATTAAGAGTGCTATGTTGCTTAAAGCTGTCTTCTAACAGAGCAGACTGTTCCTTTGTGAGCCTAAGTTTCTTTCTTGCATTAACACCATCTTCATCTTCATCACTTATAACTCTTGAAGAAACCCTTTCTAACTCTACGCACTCTTCACTGCTAAGGTCTCTCTCCCTCTTGACAGCGACCCTGCCACTAGAGAAGGAGTTAGACAAAGCACTAGGAGGAGGAGAAGCTTGACGATCACCACCAGATTCCTGATGATCACCACAAATATAATTATAGCCAACAGATCTGTTGTTGATCACATCAATAATATTCTTTTTGCTGCTAGGAGTACCAACTATGTAACCCTGATCACCGGAGAGGCTTAAAGTCAGCGATGGCTCCGTCTGATCATAATCATCAAGCTTGAGGCTGCTGCTGCTGCAAGGTGATTTCTTAGGCGGCGTTTGGTTGGTAACAATATTATTGGACTTTGATGTGAGACTTAACCCTAGAACAAGGCCTGTGTTACAAGAATCATCAAAACCCATTTCAGTGATATATATTATTAGTTTTCAAGGTTAACTAAAAGAGAGAAAGCTAGAGAGGGGAAAAGGGAGACTTGTTGTTGTTGCAGTAGGAAGTTTGAAAGATATGACCATATGGCGAGCAGTGGGTCTTAAGAAGGAAGAGAATGAGTATGACCTCTTGTTTTTTTGTGTGTTGGTGTGGGAGGGTATATAGTTGGGTGAGTGCGTGGGTGGCTATGATTCTCTCGACAAAGGTTGACTAAAATGTTGAAACCATTAATATATTATTTTTATAACTATGTTTGATAAATGATTAAAATTAATTTAAAATAAAATTTAATTTTAATTATTTTACCAAACGCTTAAATATTATATAAAAAAATAATTAAAAATAAATTAGATGAACGCATCAAGAGAATGATTCGTCAGCCATCCGCCACCCGTTAAGTACCAATACTGACTATTCTTTCCCTCTTCTTCTTTGTGTTGTAGTTCTACTTTACAAGTAGTATCAATTATTACTCAACTTTTGCTTTGTTTAACTTATATATGTACCCCACCGGCCTTGATATATTTTCTTTCAATTATTTTTGTTTCTTATGTTGTCCCCATACAATTTTAAGTGGCCATTGTCTTTGCACTCATTGAAAGATTGCTTGGATTAAGAACATTTTTATACAAGCATATATAATATGGTGGTGACTATAGAATTAAAGGATAGTTTTTGTTAAATAATA
Organism: Bretschneidera sinensis; assembly: GCA_023935145.1. Taxonomy (NCBI): domain Eukaryota; kingdom Viridiplantae; phylum Streptophyta; class Magnoliopsida; order Brassicales; family Akaniaceae; genus Bretschneidera; species Bretschneidera sinensis. The sequence continues at coordinate 25,499,328 of CM043703.1, forward strand.
AAGAAACTTTATTCCCATAATCTTTAAGTAATTGATAACTCAATTATTTTTTAACAGAATATCAGAATTTTAGTCGTGGTTTCGAAACTAAGAATGTTTATTTTTTATTTAATATTTTATTTAGTGTTTTTTCTTTTAAACCTGCGGTTTTTTTTTTACATTTGAGTTTCACATGAATAGTCTTTAATCATTCAGTCAGTTTGCACGTAAAGATGTATGTTAAAACATAAAGAAATAATTGAGTTATTTCTTATCTGCTTAAACTTTTGAAATAATTGATGACTCAACTATTTCTTAAGAGTTCAACTCCTCTGCAGTAAAATTTGATAAAGTAAAGCTTACAGTACATTACTTTTGCATATGAATTTAAATTTATACAATTTTGAGATGTATGTGGTGGAAAATTTTTTATAATCAATATTTATATAAACTGCAGATTTTACTTAACAATTTTTCTTACAGAAAAATTGATCTCATTTCTTAATAGTTTTGATCAAAAGGGAAAGGGTCCTAGATGATTGGGTATTAACAATTAAGTTCCCTTTATAACAGACCACATGAACTGTCCCCACGCCATGCCTAGTTCAATTGGCAAGAAATGGGTACCATGTCACCCTTGCTCAGCAATATGGCATTTTATTGAATGGTGGGTAGTTTTTTCTTGCTTATTATGAATGTGGAGATTGAACGATTCGAGATCTATCAATCATATGTATTATAAACAGAAAAAAAAATAAGACGCGATATATCCAGGTTCATCTCAAAATAGGATTACGTTTTTACTAAAAATTTTATTATTATCAACCTCACAAATCTCTCGTTACAATGTACGCTTAATACATAAAAAATATTCATAAGCAACTTAAGATGCCCTAATTAAAGTTTACACCCTGCTACAAAACTACGATTATTTATGAACTTAAGCCTAAATTATCAAGTAAAAAATCAAACCCAAAACATATAAGAAAATTTTATATATTTAAACCCTTATGATCACCAAAAATTTTATAAATTTTGACCCATAAAATATACACAAACTTCCACAAAAATTAGATAGGGACGTGCACTAGCTAGTTTATCTTGATCGTCCTATGTTCAATTCATGAGTGGCTTCTTTTTTTCTTTGTTTCTAGTGTGTGACAAAGCAAAAAGAAAAAAAGAAAGTAAAAGTAGGTAGAAGACACAATTGGAGTTTCAGAAAGTTATAATGGTGCCAGAATATGATTCATCAACAAGAATCCGGATCTTTGCTTAACTAGAAAGTTGATGTAGTGTGTTTGGGACCTACTCCTACTATTATACACTACTTTCTAGATACATTTAAGCACCTTCAATATTAATAATGCTCTGTCGGCTATGCTGAGAAGAAGTTAGGTCACCCATAAAACATGATAAACCTAAAATAATGCAACAAAAAAAAGAAAAAAAAAAGCCAATTAAATAATTATAAGCATTAATCAATTTGTATAAAATACAGTCATCACACCTCATTGTACAGCTTTGATGGTCCCAGGACCAATCATCATCTATTACAAAGGTACGTGTGGCCAAGATTATTTCCATACAAATGGCCACAATATTTGTTAGCTCTTCCACGTTGAATTAGAACTGGTACTACCATTGTTTAGTAATTACTCCATAATCAACAACAATATTAGGAAAACAATTTCGCTTATTAGACGACATAGAGTGCAATTCCTATGCAATTAAATATATGCGCGTTGGGGATTGAGATTAATTTTTTTTACAGTAAAAATTTATGAAATAAATAAAATTTATTATACACATAAATTTTGATTGTAAAATGATCTTTATCAAATCCAAAAAATTAAAAAATTTAAATTCATGTGCAAAAACAATAAATATACTATAGATTTTACTTCACAAATTTTAGTACAGAGAAATTGATCTCTTGTGATTTTACAATACACACTAAAAAGAATATAATTGAAAAGTGGGTATATCTAAAAACATATTTTAATTATAGTTATACCCTTCTTTAATGTATATTACAGGATCTACTGTATGTATTTAATTGCAGGGGAGTTGCACTCGTCTTTCTTACAAGGTCAATTAGGGTTCTCCCTGCACTCATATAAAGATTTAATTAGTGCATGTAAGTGTACCATGACTCATATTTACAATATTAAGTTTATGAAACTTCGTTCAGCTTGAAGATGGTGATGACTTTATAAGTTAAAATGCTTTACTGCAACTCTCTCAATGTAATTATGAATAATGTTAGAGGGGCACCTAAACTGATCACCATTTGTAATCACTTGATCAATCGATTAGTAATTAGACGATATTTATATATAAAAATTTAAATTGATAAATTATCATTTTAATTTTTAAAAATAAAAGCATTATTGACACTATAACTAATGAAATGAATGATTTCATTTACTATTGATCTAGATGATCAAAATATATGACTCAAATAAGAAACTCTAAATCTGTATAATTTTATATACAGAAGTAAATAAAAAAGAAAAGAAAAGAAAAGACAGAAAATGTTTCATTCTTATAATAAAATTATGAATAAAAACCTCATATTTAATATAGAGATCACACAGGAAGTGTGTAATGGATTTTTAAATAGAGAAGGTTTATCCAAATCTTTTGTCAGCCAGTGGCTGAATACCAAAAGCAAGCAAAAAGCCACTATTTTTGGAGGCAATCAAGTCGATAGATATTGACTTTGACACAGTCGAGAAATCACCAATAATATACAATATATGCACTAAAAAAAAATTATTTATGTAGTACAATAGGGGGTGGTATCCCCCTAAATTTCACTTTTATAGGGCTTTGATGATTGGGAATAATTACAATATTCATTAAACTAATCTTTCCTTTTTTAATTAATTAATCAAACACCAAATCTCATCCACACAGCATTTAAAACTAGTGGTGGTGGTTCTAATCTCTCTCTCTCTCTCGTTTTCTACACATGCAAACAGTACTAAAGTCTCTCTCTCTCTCTCGTTTTCTACACATGCAAACAGTACTAAAGTCTCTCTCTCTCTCTCTCTCTCTCTCGTTTTCTACACATGCAAACAGTACTAAAGTATAACAAGATTACATTTCTTTTTTATTTACGTGTAAATGACACGCTGGGGCCACCAATGATTTGGTATGATAGGCATTCGATTCCGTGGGGGTTTGATGATTATGGAGCGTAGAAGTTGGCAAATGATGTTGGTGAGAATTTGAGATAAGGTTTTGTGATGTTTCTCTTACTGCCTTAAAGCCCCGCCGACCATGTTGCTTTTAAACGACCTGTGTGCGCTCTTGCTAATTGCTATATATGTATAAATACCTGTATATATTACGGCATATATTGTTGGAAATTTGGAAAATGATTGAAATATTAAGTGGGATTTTTTTTTGTGTAACCAGTCTCTTGCATTGTGGGCAGAAGTGGTAAAATCTGATCCGATCCAAACCCTATTCAAGCACAAAAAATCAATAAAAATAATATGATTCAAAGCAAGGTTGTAAATTTTGCACCGGACATCGTTTCGGTTTACCTCTTTTTTTTGGAAACGTTTTGGTGCGCTGTTTTGGGTTTGATAGTATTTTCAAATACATACTTGTAAAATTACATACATTTCAAAAAGTACGTAAAATTATAGATATATATCATAATAAAACTATCTATTATTCCAACATCAAATGATAAAAATGTAATATTACCCACATCATCTAAAATCTAAATACCAATACAACATTCAAATCCAAATAGTAAATTATTAATACAAAACAACACCAAGTTTATGTTAGTTTTAAGAACTACTAAATACTAATGCAAAAATAACATTAAATAAAATATCATATAGTGAAAAATGAAGGAAAATCACGGTTACTTGTCAATAGGACGACATAACTAATGGTTCTAGCTGGCACAAAGGCATCAACCCAACTCCATTCACTCTCACTCTCAGGTATAATGATCTCATCTTCATCATTAAAAACAACATCATCAATATTAGGTGCATGTACAATATCATCTTCAACAACTTCATAATCCAAATCGAGATCATCCTTATAAAAAAAGAACATGTTCTTCATCAACCCAATCTTGCATTATGTCAATGTTGTCAAGGCTAATAGGATCCAATGCTTGTTTTTCCTTACAAATATTCCTATTAATGTGTAAGGAAAATGATACTTTGAATTTGCTTGCTATCTATCATTATCAATATTAAAGACAAAATACCTTGTAAATAAAATCTATTTACCTCTCTCGAAGCTTCATGTTGTAACGAATAAAGACTAAATCATTTAGTCTTTTATGCTCTAACCTATTTCTCCTCTTGGAATGAATGAACACAAATGTGCTCCAGTTCATCTCACACTCTATTGCACTTGTAAACTAGCTAAGCACTCGAATGAAAAATCTTTGTAACTCTAGAACATGATTTCCAAATTGCCTCTAACACACAACTACAAAAGATTTTAATTTGAAATATAACATTAATATTGCTAAGTGAAAGTTCAAATAAAGCAAACATAACTAATATTTGACATACCTGGATTTAATTTTTCACGTTGGCGAATAGCTAAACCAATTCCAAAATCACCAGTGAACTTATAGTACTCAGTAATCTGTGTACTAACTCTATCTTGCAAATCAACCTCATGTACCAATCTTATGGTAATTTGAATAAAACCTCGAGAAACATCTTGTTTCTTATTGAAATCTGGACTATAATAGATGGCAGGATTGAGAAGACAACCTATTGCATGTAACAGACTATGGAGTTGTTTATCTCATCTCGTATTAATGATTCTAAAAAATGGCATATATTGAGACAATCTGTTGTCTAACTTGCCTTTAATTACCTCCTTCGACCTTTTCATTACTTCATACAAGTAACCCATACTTGGTCCCTCTTCACTCTCAACAAGGCGAAGAACCTTCACCAATGGTTCACTAAGTTTCACAATACACTGACATTGTTTCCAAAAGTCATCATCTTGCAAAACAATCCTCACTATTTCTTTCCCAATGTTGTTTTTTGCATAGCGTGACTCAACCCATTTGTCATAAGTGAACATTTTTTGAAGTGTTTACTTGTACTTTATCAAACACTAGATGCTGAGGAAGTGTGTAGCAATCCTTGTAACAGCAAGATGACATAAATCCTTTCTCATCATAACTAACACCCAGGCATGATTGTAAATGAATTTTGTTATCTTCCTCACCTTCTGTTTGGTGGCATCAATGACAGGAAAATATTTATTATTTTCAAAATCCTCTAACATCAAATTAATACAGTGAGCTGTATAAGGAGCCTAGTAAAAGGTATTATACTTTTGCTGCAACTTTTTCCAAGCACATTTATAAGAAACATCGTTATCTATCACAAACTGCACAACATCATCGAATAGCTTAAACAAAGTATCAACATCCTTTGTAAGCCTATATGCATCAATAGACTTCAAAAACATGGTTCATTTGGGGCAATACGCAAGAAAATTAATTATTGGTTGCTACCTCTGATTTGTCCACCCATCAAACATAATAGTGCACCAGTAGTTTTCCATGATTTCTTAATCTCTAAAAGATATCTTTGAACTTCAAGTACATAATTTTTTAAAAGTCTCCTTCTCAAGTCATGATAAAATGGTGCCTTGAATCTAGAACCAATAGATAAAGCAACATCAATGGTAAGTTCATAGTATTTTGAATTAGCAGCATTAAAGGGAAGACTTGCATCATACCATAATCTTTCCGAACATATATGAGCACTCAGAATCCTATCTTTTGTTGCTAATGCAATCTTAATGGAAGGCTGAGAACAGGAGTTGTATGTGGAGCAAAATAACTGTTTATCTTATTTTTACCTTTAGAGTTTTTAGCACTAACAGAAAGAGGGGTCACCATATCCGCATTCTCTTCAATTTCTTCACTATCACTAAGACCATAACTAATTTCTCTATTAGCTATTTTTTTCTTTTCTTGTTTCTTCTTCAAGCCATTAAGCAAATGGTTCTTTTTTCATTTCACATCGAGAGGTGCTTTGGGACAAGATCTAGCATGGCCTCTAGCTCCAGTAATATGTTGTTTCAATTGAGTAATTTTTTCACCTTGTAAGAGCTTACCACAGTAAATGCACTTGGTACTATTTCTGTTACCTTCAACCCTATTACAATGAGCCCATGCTGGATCATCTCATCTTGATGAAGCAAAAGCAATTATATTTCAGAAACTAGATCCATGAGATGACATAATGATAGCTAAAGGAAAAAAAGAAGAAGTAGATTACACTATAGGAGAATCAATTATTAGTATTAGTATATGATATCAACATACTTTTTTGGAAGGTAAAGGGCAACACATTAATTGCATAAGATTCTTAAGATCCCAAATACAATCACACAATACAAACAAAGATCCTATATACAATTAACTAACACCTAAACCAAGGGGGTAACAAGCAACTACAATAAGGTAAACAAAGGAAACTAACAGTAATCAAACATCTCAGTAAATATAAGAATTTAGACAACTATTAGTGAATTATATCATTGACCATGTAGTTTAAGTTTAATCTTTTTTTACTATTGGTATTTAAGTTTGGCCCCTTCGAAATAAAATCTTAGTCCATTTTCTCTATATGATAGTTTTTTTTTTTTTTTTTTATTTCTACCCAAAAGGAAAATGTATTATGTGATTGATTTATTTTTCTAGATGTAATTTGTTTGGAAGAAAAGAATATAACCTGACAGAGCTAAATATTTGTTGCATCACTCGATGCCATCTGTCATAAAAGCTAGGTATCCATGATTTCTACATATCATCATAGAAGAAAAAGAAAGAATAGCCAATTCACCAACAAGAAGCAAGATAGCAAGGAGAGACCCATTTAGGATAATAATAATAATAATAATAATAATAATAGTAATAGAAACTGACTTTGGAAAGATATGAAAAGGGGTTTGGCTCGGATCAGTTTGGCAATAGTCCAAATTTTGAAATCAAGCTCCAATGAGAAAAAAAAAAAAAAAAAACTTTAGACTTAAAAGTTTGGATGATCATTGACCATATAGACGACGTTTGGGATAGATTTAAGCAAGCTTAAATTTAGTTTGTTTAAATTTTTTCAAGCTTAAATTCTTTTGAAGAAATTTAAGCAAACTACATTTAAGCTTGCCTAAATTCTTCTCCAAAGGTCCCCATAGTAGTCTATCATTAGGAATAGGACATTTTTTCAATTTCATCTTTTTTTCTTCTAATTTCATGTATGAACTTATCATGTTGTATATACTTTATATGCAATGTTCCTATCAATGGACAGTGTGATTTATGGCCTAGATTTTTGCTCTATTTTTTGTTATCAAGTGTACTAATTTTATGTTATATGTTTTGTGTGCTTATCTAGATGGATCAACTAGATCCATGTTGCTTAGGAACAGATTGAGAAAGCATCTTACAGAATTTGCATTGAACCAAAAATGCTTCAATCACTAGACAATCTAACTACAAGCTATATTCCTAACAATAAGAATGTTTAGTAATATATGTACTTTAAAAATGTCAGGACTTAACAGTTAACAAACTCCATTAAGGGAAAAATCAAACAGCACGGGCCATAGTCTTTAATATACTATTACTTGAGTGGGACATCAACATATATTTCAATCTTTATGCTTCCTAATCTGATTTTCAACTACAAAGTTCATAAAACTAAAAACAATTTCTATAAACAACACATACCACACTCCACAATCACAAACATAGAGTCCCACAAAGAGAGAGAGAGAGAGAGAGAGAGAGAGAGAGAGAGAGAGAGAGAGAGAGAGAGAGAGAAATTTTAGTTCTGATTCTCTGAAGGTTGAAGTTGTCGAAGTTGAACTTGAACCTAGATGAAGAATTCTTCAAATTTTTGTAACCTTGCTTCAATTGTTAAACTGAGAGAGAGAGAGCAGAGAAGAAAGTTCAAAATTTGGAACAAAATGAAAATTCTAAGCCACACTCCACAGTCACAAATGCACAGTCCCACAAAGAGAGAGATGGAAAAGTTACCTTTGATTCTCTGAAGCTTGAAGCTGTTGAAGTTGAACTTGAACCCAAAGTGAGAAATTCTTCAAATTTTTGCAACCTTGCTTCAATTGTTAAAGTGAGAGAGGGAGAGAGAATAAAGAGGAAAATTCAAAATTTAGAACAAAATGAAAAACCCTAGTTATGCAATAAGAGATGATGTAGAAGAATTTTTATAATTCATGAAATACCCCTCACTAAAACCAAATATGATATATATATACACACACACACCTGTTGTTGGAGTGTTTCGGCTGAAATGGTCGACACGATTGAAAAAGTTCAAAATTGGCCAAAATATAACCTGAAACGGAGTACTGACGCGTTTCATTTCGTTTTACCTATGGTGCTGAAATGTTTTAGCCGTTTCAACGGAAACGAAACGGAATTTACAACCTTGATTCAAAGCTGATTCAATCTAAACCTGAGTGACTTAAAACTTGAAATGACCCAAATTCAATAAGAGTCAAACGACTCGAAACCAAAACGACCCTAAACCTGACTTGAACCCGACCCAGACCCAAAATGATAGGTTTCTTAGATGAAATTAAAACAAAAAGTGATGTTTATTAAACTGAAGAGATAGTTGACTAATTTTCAAATAAAATAAATTATATCATTATTCATTAATTAATTAATTATTGATTTTTTATTGGTTACAATACAAGGGGTGATTTGAATTTTCAGGGTTTTGAATTTTGATAGGTTCTATCTTATTGGGGCAGAATAATAATATTGATTTGGTGCTTTGAATTTTGAAAAAAAAAAATGCATGTGTTGATGTGTATGATTAAATAATCTATCAATATAAGTAATCTTTTTAGCTTTAAATATGCCAAAAATTGAGAATGCTAGTTAATTTGCATTGTTCTTCACGTCGTAATAGAGTTTACCTTTAGTTGACATGGAAAAATAAAATGAAATGAAATGATTATATGAAACTCAATCACCAAAAATCGATATAAAAGGTTACCAGTGAGAATAACTCCATGGACCAACTATTTAAGATTCAATCAATACTGAATTTCAGGACTAAAAACCATAATATTTTCATGCTTCATTTCCTTATATTACATTATTGTTTACCCACTTGATTACTCTGGCCATAAAGATTGACAGGGTGGTTTATTGGCCCTGAATAGGGTTGAGTCCAATTGTTTGCTACTGGTTGATAACCATAAGCATTCTGACCATTAGCATTGTCCATCACCAGTGGTACCAGGGCCATATTTGGTCTTATATTTGGCTAATCCTGCTAATATATTGGATAACCATACATGTTCTGGTCGTTCGAGTTTTTTACTTGATAGTTGCCATTGGTAGTGGTACGACTGATCCATCTTTTGAGAATGTCGTGATAGCCTTATTGTCTGAGGAGATGAGACGACAAGGTACAGAGAACTCGTCAAACGAGGCCTTATCTATGAGAGAACGAACCCATGATAGATACTACAAGAGATCTAGTGATAAACCCAAGCCTAAGGGAAGATCGAAAAGTTGGGATAAATCTGGATTAAACTGTTGGAAGTGTAGAAAGCTTGGACATCTGAAGAAGGATTACAAAAGTAAGAGTGTGAACCTTGAAAAACGAACATGTGAGATATCAGCTTCAAGAAACAAGAACCAGGATGATGATGCTGGTGACTTAAATATGACATTCTGTTTGGCTTAATCAGATCGAAGTGTTTGGATAATTGACATAGGAGTATCTTTTCACATAACGCTTCATAGGGACTGGTTTCGTGAGTATAAAACCTTTGATGGGGGAAACATTTTATTGGAAGATAACTCTCTGGTGAAAATTATTGGTCGTGGGAAGGTGAAGTTGAAGATGAATGATGGGACTGTCAGGACATTTCCAGGCGTGATGCATATTCCGGGTTTCAACAGGAACCTCATGTGAGTCAGCAAGAAGACGTACGGGGGAGCGAATTTCAGCTATGACAAAAATTCATGCAAGATGACTTATGAATTGCTAGTAATCACACGAGGTGTTCGGTATGATACGTTGTGCAAGCTTCTGGGAAGTATAGTATAAATTCAGTGCAATGGAGGCGAAGTCTTCTATGTTGTGGCATCAAAGGCTTAGGCATATCGGTGAAAATGGACTATCTATTTTATCATCAAAGCAGATAGTGAAAGGAGTCCTAGATTGCTCTATAGGATTTGGTTTCTGTGAGAATTGTCTACATGACAAACAAAACCGTTTGACTTTTAAGTCCGCTGGCACGAGGGCGAACGATATTCTGGATTTGATACATAGTGATGTGTTGGGGCCAATTCTAGTCGAATCTCTTAGAAAATCAAAGTATTACATCTCTTTAATTGATAATTTTTTAAGGTATGCATGGATTTACTTTATTAAGAGTAAAGCTGAAGCATTTGATAAGTTCTGTGAGTTTAAAGCATTGATACTAAATAATATAGAAAGAAAGATAAAGGTACTGAGAAACAAATAATTGAGGGGAATTTTGCTCAGACAAGTTTGAACAATTCTGTGTGGCAAGCAGCATTGCAAGACAGAAAACAACTCCATATACACCTCAACAAAATGAGGTGGCCGAGAGACTCAATCGGTCACTCATGGAGAAATCGATAAGTATGCTGAGTTGTGTAGGCTTGGAGCTATAGTTTTAGGCAGAGACGATAGCTACGACATGTTATTTAAAGATCAGGTCATATACATTAGCTTTGTAGGATCAGACACTAGTTAAGGCACTATTCGAGAAGAAGCCGAGTTTGGCTCATGTTAGGGTGTTTGGGTGTGATGCTTATATGTGTGTACCAAAAGAAAAGAGGAACAAACTTGAAAACAAATCAATGAAGTGCATTTTCATTGGTTATAAGGATGAGGTCAGGGGGTACAAGTTATGGAATCCAGAAAACATGAGTACCGTTTTCAGTAGAGATGTTGTGTTTAGAGAAATACAAAGGGATGTGGTGGCTGTTCAAGATGTACCGAAATAGCCAAAGTAGGTTCAGATTGATCTTAGTCTGGGAGATAAAGTGTGGGAGACTACCTCACAGACTGCATTGGATAATTCAGATTCTGGGTCATTAGGGTCTCAGCACGATATTCATATTTCTAATATTGAGGATAAGGATGCTAGCTTAGGGGTAAAGACCACGCCTGTCATGAAGAGATCCACACGAGTTGGGAGGCCACCCATCAGGTATTCCCCTAGTGCTTGCAGTGCATTATATGCTTTAAATATTACTGGTGATAATCCTAGCACAATGAAAGAGGCGATGACCTCGGAGGATGAAAATCTGTGGGAGGATGCTATAAAAGATGAGATGTAGACATTGGACAGGAATGAAACATTGAGCCTTGTGAAATTGCTTAGAGATAGGAAGAAAATTAGGTGTAATTGGGTTTTCAAGAAATTTAGGTGTAATTGGATTATCACTAGATATTTGATTTTTATTTAGATTACTTGAAGTAAATCCAACTCACTACGTATCACATAAAACTACCCGTGGATCACCTCATTGCCTTTCCTGTTCTTCTTCGAAATTTCCCCTGGTTGCTGACCGCCAACACTTTACATAATATTTGTATTAAATTTCTAATTATTTATTCAATTCTTCATAAACTACACCCTTTGAAAATTCCCACTTTGAATTCAGGAAAATTTCATGAATGCTAAAAAAATTCAAAAATAAACATTACATTATTACCTTATTTTTTTATAGCTTCTCGTGGCTCTCTATAAAATTCCTCTGTAAACCCCTTCAAAATTTTACTATTTCAATATTTCTTTTGGTCCCCAAGTGTTTAAAGAAAATGAGTAATTAAAGGAAAGCTATACGAAATTTTGGTAAGTGTTATTTACGTTTACGTATTATATATATATATATATATTATGAAAAATATTTGAGAACATTTTTCAGCAGCCTCCAATTGCTCCACGAAATGTGCATGTGTCCTGCATGCGCATTTCTCTTCTCTGGCTGCCATGAAAAGCCAAGTGGGAGACATGCATTACACTCAAAGAAACTTGGCAGCAGGTGTTGCCACATGCTACCACGTTTTGTGGGTTTCTTTTTTCTTTTTTTTTCTTTTTCTTTTCTTTTCTGGACGTCCATGTCCCAGAATTTTTTTTTAAATTGTTTTATAAAATTTTTACTTTTTACTTTTCACATTTCAAAATATCTATATTATTTTAACTCTTTATCATCTTTATTAAAGTACTTCTTTACCCTTACTTTACAAATACGGGTATTACAATTCTACCCACCTTACAAAAATTTCGTCCTCGAAATTTCCTTACCTAAATCAAGAAAAGTGTTAGGGGAAATCCTTCCTCATTCTTGCTTCATTCTCCCACGTGACTTCTTCGACATCTTTATTTCGCCATAATACTTGAAACAAAAGAATGACTTTATTTCGTAAGACTTGTTCCTTTCTGTCTAGGATTCTGAAGGGTACTTGCATAAAAGTCAAATCTTTCTGAAATTTTATCGCTTGATTCGAGATACTATGGGATTCATCGTGTAAGTACTTTCTCAGTAGGGACACATGAAACACATTATGTAATTAGTTTAATTTTTGGGGCAAATCCAACCGGTATGCTACTGGTCCAATTCTCTCGATCACCTCATAAGGCCCCACAAATCTCGGACTCAGCTTTCCCTTCTTTTTAAATCTCAACACTCCCTTCCATGGAGATATCTTAAAAAATACCCAATCACCAACTTAGAACTCGAGAGTTTGTCTTCTATTATCAACATATCCCTTCTGTATGTTCTGGGCTGCTTTGAGGTTCTCCCTAACCAGTTTGATCATCTCAGTAGTCAAGTCTATCATTTCTGGGCCATATATCTTTCTCTCTCCAACTTCTTCCCAGCATACTGGACTTCTACACCTTCTGCTATATAAAGCCTAGAAGGGTGCCATCCCAATACTAGTTTGATACTGATTATTGTATGCAAACTCGATCAAAGGCAAATAAGCATCCCAGCTCACTGAGAAATTCAATACACTTGCCCTCAGCATATCTTCTAGTATTCTGATGATTCTCTCCATCTGCCCATCAGTTTGTGGATGAAAAGCGGTGTTGGACTATAATTGCGTACCCATAGCTTCTTCGAAACCCCTCCAAAATCTAGAGGTAAATCTAGAATCTCTATCTGATTCGATACTCAAGGGTACTCCACGTAATTTTACTATCTCTGCTACGTACAACTCAACCAACTTTTCTGGACTCCAGGTAGTTTTAATCGGAAAGAAATGTGAAGACTTAGAAAGTCTATCCATTATAAGCCACACAGTGCCATGTCCTCTATGGGTACGGGGAAAACAAGAGACAAAATCCACACTCACATTTTCCCATGGCCACTCAGGTACTAGAAGAGGTTGTAATAAACCTACTGGATGTCTATTCTCAGATTTCACCTATTGATAAGTCAAACATCTAGAGATATATTCCGCAACATCCTTCTTCATCCCTGATCACCAATAATTTTGTTTCAATCCCCTGTACATCTTATTATTACCTAGATGCATGGAATATACAGAATCTTGAGCCTCCCTTAGTATCTCCTTTTTCATCGCCACATTATTGGGAACACAAACTCTATGCCCCAATACAACCATACCATCTTCTCTAATTCTAAACTCGGTTGGCTTCCCATTCAACACATTCCACCTGATTTTCTCTATCCCCTCATCTCCACCCTACATCTGTAATAAACGATCAATAATAGGTGATTGTATCACCATATTTGCCATCAATACTCATCTATCATTAACACTTAACTGCATCCTTATTCTTCTTAATTCTATCATCAAGCTAGCATTATGACTCCCAATAGCAGCTAATCTCTCTGTAGCCTTTTTACTCAATGCATCAGCTACTACATTAGCCTTTCCTAGATGATAATGAATTGTACAGTCATAATCACAGATCAACTCCATCCACCTCCTTTGCCTCAAATTCAACTCCTTCTGGGTCGGTAAATGCGTCAAGCTTTTATGATCAATAAAAATTTCACAATTGGCTCCATATAAATGATGTCTCCATATCTTCAAAGCAAAAACTATGGTAGCCAATTCTAAATCATGGGTCAGGTAATTCCTCTCATGGTTCTTCAATTGCCTAGATGCATAAGCTATAACTCTACCATGTTGCATCAACACACATCCCAACCCATGATGTGACGAATCACTATAAACCACAAATCCTTCATCACCAGAAGGATGCACTAATATCGAGGCAGTAGTCATTTTTTATTTCAATAATTGGAAACTTCTCTCACATTCCTCTGACCACCTAAACTTCACGTTCGTCCTGGTCAATTTAGTTAAAGGTCCAGCAATCATAGAAATTTTTTGAATAAATCTCCTATGATAACTAGCCAACCCCAAAAAGCTTCTAATTTCAGCTACACTCGTGGGTCTTTCCAAATTCAACAATGCTTTTACTTTCTGTGGGTCAACTGCTATCCCTTCTACTGACACAACATGCCCCAAGAAAGATATTTCACTCAACCAAAACTATCACTTAGAGAACTTCGCGTATAATTTCTCTCTCCTCAAAATCTCCAACACTATCTCCAAATGTTGCATATGCTCCTCTTCATTATTGGAATATACCAAAATATCATCAATGAACACAATCACAAATCTGTCCAAGAATGGTTTAAACACCCGATTATAAGGTCTATGAATGTTGCAGGAGCATTAGTAAACCCAAATGGCATCACCAAGAACTCATGATGGCCATAACGTGTCCTAAAAGCAGTCTTAGGCACATCCTCCTCCTTTATCCTCAATTGATGATAACCCGATCTTAGTTCTATCTTAGAAAACGCAATAGCTCTATGTAACTGCTCGAATAAGTCATCTATCATGGGCAAAGGATATCTATTCTTGATGGTGATCTTATTCAACTGTCTATAATCAATACATAACCTCATTTTCCCATCATTCTTCTTAACAAACAACATAGGGGCTCCCTAGGGTGACATACTAGGCCGGATAAACTGTTTATCTAGCAACTCCTGAAGCTGAACTTTCAACTCTCTCAATTCAACTTGTGCCATTCTATAGGGTGCTATGGATATGGGTGCTGATCCTGGGATCACCTCGTTAGAAAACTCAATCTCCCTAACGAGAGGCAATCCGATCAACTCTTCAAGGAAAACATCAGAAAAATCTTTTACTACCAAGATTTATTCTACCTTTCTACTCTCTTTGCTATAATCCACCACATATGCCAAATACTCCTCACAAGCCTTCTTCAACCATAAACTAGAAGTTAAGGCATAAATAAGACAATTAGCAAGTATCTTACGTTCTCCCTGAAAATTAAACTTCTCCTATCCGGGTATCTTGAACACCACATTTTTCCTAAAACAATCTACCTAAGCATGATATACAGATAACCAATTCATCCCCAGAATTAAATCAAAATCTGTCATATCTAAAGGCAATAAATCAACTTCAAATTATCTGCCAGTAATATTAATCACACAACCTCGATACATTGTCTTGATAATAACTCTATCTCCAGTAGGAACCTCAACAACAATAGCATGCATCAAAGGACTAGCACTAGCATCAATAGATTTCATATAACTACTAGATGCAAAAGAATGGGTTGCACTAAGATCAATCAATAATCTAGCAGGCCTATGAAGGATATATATCATACCCATAACAACATCAGGAGTGGCTTGTGCATCCTGTTGGGTCAATGCATAGACTCTACTATCTCTTGACTGAAACTGGCTCCCACGTCCTCGCTCCGCTACTGATCATCGACTTTTGCCCTACACACTCCCTGATCCACCACTTCTCTCCACCGATCTTCTCCCAACACTTCCAATGCTTACGTCAGCAGATTTTCCCATGGGACAATCTACAGCAACATGTCCTCCCTCACCACAAACAAAGCATATCTGCGTAGGGCAATTCCGAGATAGATACCCCGTTTGATTACATCTAAAGAAACCCTTGACTCTCGATCATACATCAGATCACCACTTCCATTTAATGGCATACCTACTCCTTTACCATAACTCCCAATTCTCATAACTTGTCTCCTAAATCGAGGGGTCCACTTGGTATTACTCTGAGCTATAGAAGCAACAAATCCTGCTTGCCTCTGACTTTGCCCTATAGTTCTTTGTGACAAGGAACGCCCCCTCTAAGGTGGTCTCCTACCCTGTACACCCATACTGCTATCACCTCTAGATCCCTCAAATCTAGACCTTTTCAGCCAATCCCTCCTACCTCTAAAATCCATCAAATCCTTCTCAATCTGTAATGCTTTATCCACTAGTACAACATAATTCCTTATGCCCATGTAAGAGAGTTTAGATCCAATTTCATAGTGTAACCTATCTAAAAATCTCTTACATTTTATCTCATCTGTATTCACTAATTCAAGTAAAAATCTTGACAGAGCTATAAATCTACTATCATACTCCGCCACAGATAGAGTATTCTGCCTTAAGTGAATAAAATCTCTCTCCTGCTGGGTTCGAAATGTATCTGGAAAGTATTTCGCAAAGAACTCATCCTTAAATTTACTCCAAGTCAAAGGTTATTCCACATGTGTACTCACCCTAGGCAGATTATCTTCCCACCATTGTGAAGCCTCACCTTCCAACATAAATGAAGCAAAAGCAACCTTCTATCTTTGTGGCACTGGTAAGACTTCAAAATATTTCTCCACATGTCTAATCCACTACTTAGCTTCCACAGGGTTTACAGATCCTCTAAAAGACTGAGGTTTAAACTTAAGAAATCTCACAAAACAACCCCCTTGCATCTCACGTGCAAACACCTCTTCCCCTCATAACCTCTCGTCTCACCTATTAGGTTGTACTCTACCCCTTTCCTCTAATCTTCTCTGTAAATTATTAGCCCTCTCTTCAGCTGCATTCATCTTTTCTATAGCACGATTTAGAACTTCTCTCAATTCATCTTTCTTAACCTCATATTCTCTCTCGGCTCTACTAGTACTAGCTGCACAATCAACATGTTCCCTCGCAGGAACCACAGACTTAACTTCCTTCTCTGCTTCAGTTCTCTTAAAAATTGGGGGTCTACCACGTTCCATTTGATTCAGAACTCTACCTTTAGCTCTAGCATGACCACATATCATCCTCATACTTTGCATTTAAAATATAGTTTATTTAGATCTTCCACTTTTTAAGTTCTCATATAGTCTACAGAATCTTAAAACCTAATGTTCTGATACCAAAATTGTAACGACTCATCCCGGGTTGGCCACCCCCGAGACGGTGTCATCACATTTTGAGAATCCCAGCATGACACATATATGCAATAATAAAAAATAATTCTAACAGAAATTTCTTTTATATCATTCTGATATTAATTTAAACATAATATACAAAGCAAAATGCATGAATATTTACAAATAAAAGTTTTATTTCATTTTCTCATTTTTCTGAGGATATTAACACGTGCGTAGCTTACAGAAAAATGATTTCATCTGACTATCAACCCACCAGACTACTTGTCTTGCCTGCTACCTAAAATCATTGTACAATGAGCGATGAGCTTCACAAGCTCAATGAATTAAATTTACTAAAAGTATTCAGGTAGTATAAATTACGCTTTAATATTAACTCATTTATCTCTCATATGACTGGATAATAGCATCTAGTCTAATATTTAAATAATTACTATCAAATCATACTTCTATGTCTTTTTCTCATTGTAACTGTCTCTCTATGAGACTCATTTATCGATAAATAAATACATAACATCAACAACATTCAGTAAAAATATCAACATGTAAAACATATGCAATGGATGAATTATTATTATGGGAATGTCTTCCCACATGTCGACATGTTTTTATTATCTTAGACAGGCTCGCTTCCCGATTCTTTTATTCTCATTTAGACCAGCTGCCTTCCCTATTCTTTTATTCTTATTAGACTGGCTGCTTTCTCGATTCTTTCATTTTCATTAGACCGGCTGCCTTTTTGATTCTTTCATTTTTATTAGACCGACTACCTTCCCGGTTCTTTTCTTTTATTTAATGCATATGCATATGAACAATGATATGAAATATGCATATAAATAATACAATAAAAATCAGCATGTATTCAGACATTTGAACTAACTATCCTGATTATTCTCAAATTATTATTTGAAAATTCCTCTAAATTCTTCTCCTCATATATCACATCAATTTATCAACCATAACTCATCAAGAATTTATTTATCACCATCATTATTAAATTAACTCATTATTTTAATAATATTTCTTTTTCACATAATAATTTACTACATGTCCAATATTCATATCATACCTATCAATTAAATTTTATTGAACACCAAAACATAAGCTAATAATTTATTTTAATATTATCACTAGATATTTGATTTTTATTTAGATTACTTGAAGTAAATCTAACTCACTACGTATCACTTAAAGCTACCCGTAGATTACCTCATTGTCTTTCCCGTTCTTCTCCGAAATTTCCTCCAGTTGTTGACCGCCAACACCTGACATAATATTTGTATTAAATTTCTAATTATTTCTTCAATTCTTCATAAATCACACCCTTTGAAAATTCTCACTTTGAATCTAGGAAAATTTCATGAATGCTAAAAAAAATTCAAAAATAAATATTATGTTATTATCTTATTTTTTTTTTATAGCTTCTCATAGCTCTCTATAAAATTCCCCGGTAAACCCCTTCAAAATTTTGCTATTTCAACATTTCTTTCGGTCCCCAAGTGTTTAAAGAAAACGAGTAACTAAAGGAAAGCTAAACAAAATTTTGGTAAGTGTTATTTACATTTACGTATTATATATATATAAGAAAAATATTTGAGAATTTTTTTCATCAGCCTCCAATTGCTCCACGAAATGTGCATGTGTCCTACATGCACATTTCTCTTCTCTGGCTGCCACGAAAAGCCAAGTGTGAGACATGCATTACACTTAAAGAAACTTGGCAGCAGGTGTTGCCACCTACTGCCACGTTTTGTGGGTTTTCTTTTTTTTTTTTTCTTTTTTTCTTTTTTTTTTCTTTTCTTTTCTAGACGTCCATGTCCCATAATTTTTTTTTAAATTGTTTTATAAAAATTTGACTTTTCACATTTCAAAATATCTATATTATTTTAACTCTTTGTCATATTTATTAAAATACTTCTTTACCCTTACTTTACAAATACGGCTATTACAGCTCCAAAGTAGAAACTTCAAGTCACACGACCTCGTTCTACAAAAAAATGAAGTGTCTTGTCCTCGAGAGATGGGAAGCTCATCTCAAACTAGGAAGGCCGATATCGCTTCAAAAGAGTGTGTCGGGCTGGCACTTTTGAGCTCAAGGAGTTTAACAGTAAGCCCGTCCCCCGCACTTGGAAAGCGGAGAAGCTCCATAAATTTTACCAATAGTGTATGCCTCTCCAGTGTAACTCACGAACGCTTTGGTTGTTGAAAGCTTAAAAAAGAGAATAAGATGAATAAAAAATGAAGCCAAAAATTTTATAAAAATACGTAATTATATAAAGGCATTACCGGCCTCAGTTACAAAAAATCTCTACAACAAAAAACTAAACTACTCAGGGGGCAGCCTCCCCGTCTGATGCAGCCTCTACCACTGCAACGCTCGACTGAGTCTCCCCCTCACCGTTAGAGCTGGCAGCCACGGCCCCCTCCTTATCCCCTGAGGTGCTGAGCTCAAGGGCTGAAAAGTTGACCTGAGGATAGAGGGCCTCGGTCTTCTTCTTAGCTTCTGAGAAGCCCTCAGAGAACTATTGGCCAGCCTCCGCCTCAACGGCCTCTCAGTAGGAAATGGAGTCCTTGAAGGCAGCCAAGGCCTCCTCTACAGCTCTCATCACGACCTCCACCGGCTCTTTCCTCAGCTTCTGCTCAGAGGCCACGGTGGCATCCTTCTCCCGGCACAGAGCATCCTTCTCCTACATGCCCTTGACTTTGGCCTAATTGGCACCCTCCAAAGACCCCAACAGCTGTTGGATAAGCTCACAGCTCTCGTCCAGCTTTTTTTGGCACCGACCTAGCTACTCGGCTATGTCCAAGCAGCCGTGTGATAGCACTCCCTGCACCACGGCCAACTGAAACAGAGTGCAGAGTCATTAGCTACCGAGAAATAGAAGAAACTCTAAAGGAAATAGCAAAAATAACTCAAGAAAAAATGCTTACTTGACAAGTCGGGACCTCAAAAATAGAGCAGAGGCCCTCGATCGGCTTCCTCGAAAGCTCGATCATATCCCGAGGCGGGATCCTTATGACAAGGTGCTCCGAGTCATCTCGCTTTATGCCCCATTTGGGCATAAAGACCTCGGTCTCAAAGGGAGCCTCTTGGGATAAAGACGAAGGCAGAGACTGCTAGAGCTGGGGCGCGGCTGAGACATCTCTCGGTTCAAGAGAGAGCTCGACAGGGCTCTCCACATTGATGGGGATAGGAGAGGCAGCTCGTGGCCTCTTCATCAAACCTTGGGGTTGCACGGGCTACTTCTTAGCCTAGGCAGCCCTTTTCTTTTCTTGGACTATCTTCTTTGCCCGCTCTCTGGCTTTGGCTGTAGCCTTTATTTCTGCTCAAGCAAAAAACACAAGTGTAAGTACGAAGCAAAGCATAAAGAAAAGTTAAGCAAAACATAAAGAAGTAAAGCAAATCATAAACGAGTATGAAAGCGCAGACACCAAGTTACCACTCTCTATTGTTCCCTCTAGACAGCGAGGGCAGAGGTCACGCTTCGCCAACTCCTCGTTTCGTATAGAACGCTCACGTCGAGGGGCGCGACAACTATAGCCTTCAGTTTCTCTTTCTCGCGGTATAAGAGGTGCGACTTCTTGCACTTGCCCACACGGTCCAGGCTTAAAGAGAGTGGAACGCTGAAGCTCATCTCGCTCTGGACAAAGAAGAAAGGCTTCTTCCACTTTTTGATCAAGGAAGACTTCTTCTTCAATAACCCCCTCTTTTCTTTAGAGCTGATCATGACCCACCCATGCTGGTTGTGTTTGCTTATCTGGAAGTGGGTCTTAAAGACGTTAATATTCATCAGCCCCTTCACATCCGAGCATATGTAGATGAAGGCTATAATCAAGCGCACTAAGTTAGGCACTAGTTAGCATAATACTATGTCAAAAAACCTCAGTATTGTGTAGAAGAAAGAATGGAGTGTAAATCTGAGCTCGACCCTCATCTTTTGCTCGTAAACACATATTTTTTAGGGTATGCGGCTCGAGAGGACATTACAAGCCCTCTCTCCCACCCCATCCGGCCTGAGGGTATACTCCTCATGGATACGGTACACACTTCGGATAACCTCAAGCTCCACCTCTTCCAACTGACTGAGTATAGAGCTCCCCGCGAATGACCATTGAACCCTCTCCTCCACCATTATGCCTCTCCTCAGCTCAGCCAAGGAATTATCTACCTTGTCCTCACTCTCGGAAGAGAAACCTCCTCATCTTCCCTAGCCACGTAAGGCACCATTGCAAGTGACCCCTCCCGAGCATTAACATTCTCCGAGGACTTACCCTAACTAAAGGAAAGGCCCAGACCCATGGCCTCACTCAGCTCCCTAGATAGGTCCCCACTATCTTCACTACCACTACTGGGCCTATCACGATATCTATCTACCAAAGACATTGTAAAATTGGCAGAAAGACTTATCGAAAGTTGATCTCCGTGGTAACTTTGAGCAACTCAGAAAAGTAGTTCCTTCTTCCGCTCACGCCTCGATCTCCCCCTAACAAAAGCACTCCCAAATCTCCAATCGACTCCGAGCACTCTCAATCTCAAAACTAACTCTGAGGGCTCTCAAAGATTTTTTTTGATTACAAATGAAGTGAAGTGAAGAAAATGAGAGGAAACTTCTCTCTTATACAGAAGCACGGGTGTGATAAATGAGGAGAATTAACTCCCTTATAGTCGTAAAGACGCGACATTTGGTGTAACCGATGTGATGTTACGTTCTTCAAGGCTCCCTCATTTATAATGACATGACTTTTTATATAACCAAGGTGTCATTACGTTCCCCAAGGCTCCCTCAGCCGTGAAAAAATGGCGCTTGGCATAACCAAGGCGCCTTCCACTCCCCAAGGCTGCAGAAGGCAAACCATCAATGATGCGCGCCGTCATTGCACTAGAAACGACTGCACACGCCCCAACATTTAATGACCCCGTAATTAATATCCTGAAGAAGTCCAACGCTCCCACACTAAGTACCCCCCATAGAGAAGCCATCCAAAGGTCCAAAACAAGAAGCCTTCCAAAAGCCTAAAACAAGAAGCTTTCCAAAAGCCCAAAAAAGAAGCATTCCAAAGGCCCAAAACAAAAAGCATTCCAAAAATCCCAAAGCAAAAGGCTTTCTAAGATCTCCAAGGCCGAGCATATTGAATGTTGTTCAAATGCTCGGTCCAACATCTCCAAGGCCGAGTATGTTAATTGCTGCCCAAATGCTCGGTCCAACGCCTCCAAGGCCGAGCATATTGACTGCTGCTCAAATGATCGGTCCAACGTCTCTAAGGCCGAGCTTATTGACTATTGTTCAAATGCTTGGTCCAATGTCTCCAAGGCCGAGCATATTGATTGCTACTCAATTACTCGACCCAACATCTCCAAGGCCGAGCATGTTGAATACTCCTCAAATTCTCGACCCAACATCTCCAAGGCCAAGCATGTTGGCTGCTCTTCAAATGCTAGGACCAACGTCTCCAAGGCCAAGCATGTTAACTGCCTCTCAAATGCTTAGCCCAATGTCTCCAAGGTCGAAACTCTATTGTACTTCCTCAAAGCACATAAATGTACTTAAGGAAGTGGGGGGCCTCTGATACAGCTAATAATTCACCCTTCAGTAGTCTAATGACATGTGGACAACTCCCTTCCAATGATCAGACAACATATAGCCACACCAATAATTCACATTCCAATAATCTAGTGACAAATGGATAACTCCCCTCCAATGACCAGACGACACGTGGACGAGCATTTGACGAAACTGTAGTCACTCACAGACTCCCCTCTGCATAAAAGTGTAAACGTGATTGCAGGGATTAAGCCATCCCTGAACATGCGACAAAACCCTTCATCAGAGGAGCGGGATCTCAGGGATCGCTCCAGCCGAGGCACGTGGCTAACATGCCTCTGAATCACTATAAAAAACCCAAGATATGTGAATTCAATCCCATCTAAAAATTCAAACACATCACTGAAACACTGATATCATAAGCCCATTTACTCAAAATCTTATATTGAAAAAGGTATCAGAGAGTCCCCGTAGGCACCACCCCCTCTTTTCTCCGGTGACTCTTTAGTTCACATCTCTTTCTTTGTGCAGACCACTGAATATTTGACCTCCAACTTAGAAACCGATTTCCAGCATCAACACTTCTCATTGATTGATTATTTGAACGATTATCATTCATTTGTCTCCACCAAGTGTAAAATTGTGGTATCTAAGGCTTAACAATGACAGTAGTGGTGATTGCATATAATTGATTGATTATTCTTATGTGTCCTTTAGATACCACATATGCTTATAATTTAATTTGCATCATTATTCGGTGGCTAGTTAGTATGGTTTTTCAATCTATGTGCCTAATTAAATCCAAAAAGTTGAAAAGGAAATTTGATCCACTTGATTTTAAAGCATGTAACCAAATGATCCTGATATGCTTGTCTAGAAACTCCTCCATCAAAATGTTTTGGAACATTTAATATATCCAACACACTCCATCAAAATGTTTTGGAACATGTAATATATCCAACACAATCAAAAGGAAAAAAGAAAAAGAAAGGGAAAAAAGGAAAAAAAAAAGGAAAAAAGATAAGCATCTTCTGAGTATAATTTGTTTATACAAGCCAAAAGAGAACTCCCGTACTACTACGCAAGTGTTAACTTTTTTGTACGTAATCTTTGTTGGTCAATAAAAGGGGTACTAATGAAAAGTGGAAAATTCGTGGTCATTACTCACTACACATAGGATCGCAGTATCTCTCTTTTTTTTCTTTTTTCTTTTTTGTTATAGAGACATACCCTGAGAGAGATTATTAGAGGTTAGACAAATTTTTATATTGAAGTGAAAACTTAATAATTTTTTAAAATTTTATTGATAACGTTAAATGAGTATATATGAACATTATTTAAAATTATTAATCAAATTTTTATTTTGATATAAACAAAAATTTCTTCATTATTTGATTCTCAATACTTCTTATAGAAAAGTGTACACAGAATATTACCTTGAAAATAATATAAAGGGTAGAAACAAGTAGCCCTTACTGATAAAATAATTAACCATAAAGATTCATTGCATGAAAGGGAGGGAGGTTTTGAATTTTGTAAAAGTGGGAATCATTTGGCATTGGACAACAATATTCTGTCTAGTCAGAGTAATATATACTATATTTGTTTTTAAGGGGAAGGGGAGCATCACCAAACGCACCGACTATCACTAAAGCAAAAGGCTTTTTAGCTTGCCCCACTTGGAACTCTCTCTTTTCTTTTGAGACTTGTTGGTGAGGTTTTCACATACAAATGCATCGATCATTGCTTGCATTTAAAAAGTAGGGAAATGGCAGACCCATGTCACCCCCACTATGGTGACTTACCTTCCATCATATAGATTAGATGTATCATATCTCATATAAGGACACCACAAGAGACACTTGGGTGTGGGGATGCAATGTAACATAAGCTAAATCTGACTTTGTTGGTTGGGTAGGAGGGCCTAAGGGCAAAAAAACAATTTTGAGGGACTGCCGGCTCTGTTGTGGCACAAAGTTAAGGCAATAGGGCCCCATGCTTCATCTATAATTTCAATTTCAATTTCAATTTCAATTTTAATATAATGTATAGGTGAGCAAAAATTCTTGGTTAAATAGGGTTTGAAACTTTATTGATGATTTTGTAAAACTCTTTTAGTAAAATCAGTATAGATGTAAGATTCAAAAAATAATATTACTATTGAAATTTTTTTAAATTATTAATAAAGTTTTGAGTGGATTGTTTTAGATCCGATCTACTTAAAAATTGCTCATAGTAGAGAGTTTAAAGAGAAAAAAATAGACTGAGAAAGAAAAAAAAACAATAGAAACAAATGAGATTAGACAGAAAAGAAAAGTAGAACCTGAAGAAAAAAAAGAATACAAGCAGCAGGGAGAAGAATCAGTCAAAATAGATTAAAAAATAAATAAAAGAACAAATCAAGGGAGAAACAGAGAGATAATCAAGTTTCAAATTATATTATCAGTGTTTTTATATAAGCATAATCCTAAACATAAAAAAACCTTAATAATATAAATAGTAAGAATTTATAATTTTCTAAACTAAAGTTTTATTATATTATTATTTACTTTTAATCCTATAAATAACTTAAAATCTCATAAATCTTAAAATAATATATTTTTTTAGTAAATTTCATTTTTAATCTTTTTAGTTTGTCTTGTGTCCTTATTAAGTCATTGGAGTTTAAAACGTCCCTATTGGGTCTTTTAAGTTTGATACTAGTTCTAATTAGGTCATTCACCTAAATGATTTTGTTTTATTAACTACTGATTCAAATATGTATGTTATGTGCGTGAAAGTTCTCAAGTCAAGAATAATTTACTTTTATTTGAAACATAGAGTTGTGGTTGATGTAGTGAAAGACCAGTTCGAGGTTGATGAAGATGTGTGGATAACAAATGATATGATTAGACTATTTAAATTTAATGAAACTGTTTTTGATTATGTTGTTGAACTTGACGTGAATGAATCTGTTGTGAATGAATCTGCTGTGAATGAGATTACTAGGTCATTTGGGTGAAGAACTTAATTGAAATAGGTACCAAACTTAAAGGATCCAATAAAAACGTTTTAAACTCTAAGAACCTGATAAAAATACGAGGCAAACTAAAATAACTAAAAATAAAATTTACTTTTTTTCCTCTCATTCTACATCAAAATATATATACACACACATTATTACTAACATCACTGGTTCCTATTTAGTAAATAGAAAGGTTTCATTGGGTCATATTTATATGGGCCATTGTTGGTGGTGAACTGGGCCATTGTTGGTGGTGAACATGCCTCATGACTACGCACGTCTAAGCCACATAGGTTAATGGGTATAATTAGTATGGCATGGGGTTAATGGGTATAATTAGTATGGCATGGGCTGACCGTTCCTTAAAACGTCTATGATGAATGGCTAAATGTCACCGTCGATGGACGTCTTTTAATTAAATTACTTTTTAGAGTTCAATTTAATTAAATAAATCTTTACAATTTTAATTTAGTTAAATAAATTTTAAAATTTTAATTTAGTTTAACTAAGTCTTTTTTGTTAACTTCTCATTAGCTCCGTTATTTTTTATTTTGTGATGTATAGCACATGTGGGTACAACACGTGATCTCTACAATTGATGAAAAGTGATAATTTGTTAATATAATTAACAATAATTTTTTCAATGATATTAACAGTATAGTATTTAAATTGCTTATGTTAGGTGAATGTATTTATTTGCCCATTTTAATGGTCATGTGTTATCATGTGACACATGCAAACATTTTATTGATTTTTGACCAAAATTATTGAACAGAAGTTCTATTAAAAATTACCTTAAAAGGCAAAAAAAAAAAACTAATCAAAAGGGTGAATAAAATTTAAGAGAACAATCAAATAAGGCCCTATATTTATTTATCAAAGTAGGTAGAGTTAGCATAAAAAAATTCTAAATCCAAATAAGAACATAAGTTTAGATCTAGGTAGGATAATTCAAAGAATAATTATTGTTGTGTTTTCACTCTAAATACTCTTTAAATTACCAAAAAACTTAGGTAATAGTTTTTGTGTACTTTATGTCACGGCCTTTCGTGCACTCAAACACTTGGCTTTCAGCAAGTAAAATTAAAGAAGGAATTATGTTGAGAAAATAAGACTAATATTGGGTAGGATGGAGAGATTTTATTGATGATCAAAATTGTGAAACAATGGTGATACTCGTCTCCTATGGAAATAAGGAAAAAAGAGCTGCTATACAGCGTACACACGTTAAGGCATGCTCACACCATGCTGAGGCCACCCACTGGGCCTGTTGGACTGGTGCGCTGCAGGTCTGCTGGACTTGCTGTTCCCGTGTCCGGTTCTAGTGCACGACCTCCATGACTTGTGCGCCTGGGTGGACTGGGTTCTTGGGCCGGTCCTGATGTTGCACGCAGCATGCGCACAAGCTTGGCTTGATCCGCGTGACACTGGTCTCTAATTCAAACCGTTGGAAGCATAACTTCAGTCCACAGCCGAAGCAGACTGGCTCCTTTTGCCAAACAGTCCTAATTATTACATGCTGATATCAGCCCTTTTCACTTCTAATTGTAGCCAATGTCGAAAAAAAATCGAAAAACCAAAATTGGTTTGTTAGACCACGAGCCAATGATGTGGCCACAACCACCCGAATACCTCTCACCTCAGCTTCCACTACACAACCCACTACTGCAGTTCCTTGCCTCACTGAGCTCACAAAGATGGCAAAACCCATACCTTTTTTTTTACGTTTCTCCCTAAGCCTCCTCTTAATCATCACCACTGTCATTATCTCTTCTTCATCAGCGCCACCAGTAGCGTCACAACCGTCCGATTTCCCCTTCACCAGGCGGGCCCCTCGCTTCCTTGGCGAATTCCCACACAGAATCAAAACCCAACCACCGCAACGACTTCACCAACAGTACCGATACGAGACCCGATATTTCGCGCAACGACTCGACCATTTCAGCTTCGCCGATCTACCGAGATTCTCGCAGCGATACCTGATCAGCACCGAGCACTGGGTGGGCCCCGCTCGCCTGGGCCCCATCTTCCTATACTGCGGCAATGAAGGTGACATCGAGTGGTTCGCCGCCAACACCGGCTTTCTATGGGAAATTGCGCCCCAGTTTGGCGCCATGGTTGTTTTCCCCGAGGTCAGTTTCTTCTGTTTGGTTGGTGGCCGAGAAAGTTAAGGAAAGAAGACAAAAACAAAAGAACCCTGAACTTTTAGAATTTTTCTCTGACGTTCGTTTAATGTTTTCAAAACGGAAATATTAACGTCCCTTTTTTTTTCATTTGGTAGAAATTAACTTCCTTAATTAGAAGTTTATTAATGACGCGTAAATGTAAATACTTGATTAAAATGTAACAAAATTGAATTGGTGAATGGTGATTAATTGAATTGGACTTGAAATTTTGAATGGCAGCATCGATATTATGGCGAGTCAAAGCCATATGGAAGTATAGAAGAAGCATATAAGAATGCTACCACATTATCTTATCTTACCACTGAGCAAGCACTCGCCGATTTTGCGTTATTAATCACTGACTGGAAACGAAATTTATCAGCCGAGGCATGTCCAGTTGTGTTATTTGGAGGATCATACGGAGGAAGTAAGGCAACCGTTCTTCTCTCTGTTTTCAATTAGAGTGCGTTATTTACAAATTAGTTGAAACTAATGAACTTTCGATATTGATGGGATGTTGGTGATCATTTTTCTTGAAATGAAAGACATAACTTGAATGTATGGCATTAAGGAGTGATTAGTGCCTTAGTGGCATGTGTTAATGAGCTTGGTTGTGGGTTTTCTTTGTGGTGTTGATGTAACAGTGTTAGCGGCGTGGATGAGGCTCAAGTATCCTCACATTGCCATAGGAGCACTTGCTTCTTCGGCACCGATTCTTCAGTTTGAAGATATTGTGCCACCGGAAACGTTTTATGACATTGTCTCAAATGATTTCAGAGTACATTGCTCTTTTAGTCCTTAATTTCTTCTTTATTGTTGTAGTTATTTGTTAAACATTGTTATGTTTTAATGTCTTTAGCGCGAGAGTACTAGCTGCTTCGACACCATAAAAGAGTCCTGGGATGTACTTAAATTAGAGGGTCAGAAAGAGAATGGCCTTCAGCAGCTGACCAAAACTTTCCGCTTATGTCGGTAAGAAACGAAAATGAAGGGAATGTGTGCTTGTTGCTGAATTAAATCATTGTCTTGACTGAGTCAAATGTTCTTGTTTATAATGTTCTGTTCTGCTTAAATCCTTCGGATTATCGGATTTGGACTGACTGAAGGTGGTTGACAGAGAACTGAATAGCACAGAAGATCTTTCAAACTGGTTGGACTCTGCTTATAGCTATTTAGCGATGGTGGACTACCCGTATCCTTCTGACTTTATGATGCCTCTGCCAGGACACCCAATAAGAGAGGTTTGTTGGGACAAGTGATGCTGATAATTTTCTCATAGCATTCATCCACACTTGTTCTCAAGGAGTACTTTCTCACTGTACTTATATGGTCATACCTAACCATCATAGGTGTTAACGAGTCCCAATTCTAAAGTCCAAATGTCTCTCTCTTCTTTTCATTCTACATGAATAACCTCAACCAATGCAGACTATATTGATTTATTTTGCTTTAACTGTTTTCTTTAGTGGCCTTATTGCTTTAATGTGTTGTTATTTGGACTGTGTTTTTATAGGATATACTTCCAATAACGTCCATCTAGTTAGAAGTAAAATATCTTTTGTAGGTTTGCAGAAAGATCGATGACTCTCCTGATGGGACTAGCATTCTGGAGCGCATATTTGCAGGAGTAAGCGTATATTACAACTATACTGGAAATGTTGACTGCTTTAAATTGGACGATGATCCTCATGGCATGGATGGTTGGAACTGGCAGGTCTAGAAAAGCTATTATACTAGTAGTTCTTTTTTCTTTTTCCAGATTAGATTAATGAGCCAATGAAATACTGTATTAAAAATTTCCTTAAAGCATTATATTGACGAAGATTCTTTCCTTCTTTATTCGTTAGGCATGCACTGAGATGGTTATGCCAATGTCCAGCAGCCGGGAGAAGAGCATGTTTCCAACGTTTGATTTTAATTACTCTTCATATCAAGACGAATGCTGGAAGAATTTCAAGGTGATACCAAGGCCTAGATGGATAACAACAGAGTTTGGTGGACATGTAAGAGAATAATGCATCATTAATTATTCAGTTCCATTTATGTCAGATTTTACAGTGGTCTTCGGCCTTAAGAATGAGAGCCTTGGTGTGTTTGAATGATTGGTTCTGTGCATAATAATCTCATTGTTTTTTCAGTTGATTTCCATGAATTTGTTGAGTGGGACATACACTAATATGTCTTGGTGGGTCATATGAGAAATAACATATTTAACTGGATTTAGATGAAAAAATAAGCAGTTTGGAGACTTGAAAACTCTTTTTCCTTTTTCTTTGCAGAATGATAAAAAAGTAATTTTCTGGCCATATAAGATCCTAGGGCCATGCTACATGAAAGGGATAGAACTCCCCCATCCTATATGCCCCCCTCCAAAAAAAAAAAGAATAGGAAGAAGATAAACCAAGTGATTCTAGATCCTTGGTACAACCACAAAAGGAATGTATTAGTCAAGCTAGCTTGCACCTTCAGCTTTCTAGTATATCTCGATCATAGTAAAAAATTAGTTTGAATTTAACCTAAACCCAACTACTGAGAGTTTTCTAAGTTTTCAAATAAAGGGTTTTTCTTTGTTTCATAAAAGTTCTACGATTTTCCACTTGAGAGGATTCTGCAAGAGTGGTAGTTAACTTGCCATCTGGCATAGTCTTTTTTCTTTATGATTTTTGATGATTATGTATCGATCATCTAATGTTTTCACAGCTTGTTCCCAAAGGGCTGGGTCCCTTGTGTTTGTGCTTAGATGCTAAATTGGACCAACCTGAATCTTGGGGGCAGGCGTTTAGACACTTTTTCGTGTCATTAACAAACTTATCTCTCTTGTGTTATAATGAATGCTCTTATTTTTATGTGTCAGGATATATTGTTTGCTGAAATGCTACCATCTTATTTGCCAACTACCAGATATCATTGGGCCATTAGCATATGATATTATGTGACAATAGTAGAAATGGTAGATTTTTACATGAAGTGATGTGCTTTTTT
This sequence comes from Bretschneidera sinensis, assembly GCA_023935145.1. Lineage (NCBI taxonomy): Eukaryota > Viridiplantae > Streptophyta > Magnoliopsida > Brassicales > Akaniaceae > Bretschneidera > Bretschneidera sinensis. The sequence continues at coordinate 25,530,299 of CM043703.1, forward strand.
AATTGCTTTTTGTGACACATTAGACGGGAAACCTGTGACATCTGGCACTGCATGATTCTTTTCAGGAAGTACCTTCTATACCTCATATACAAAGTATGAAGTTTGCTTAAACTCTGGTACTACAATTTCATTTTGATCTTTTCTGCTTTTAATGTGAAGGACATCAAGACCATGTTGAAAATGTCTGCAAGTAACATCATATTCTCAAATGGTCTTTTGGATCCCTGGAGTGGCGGCAGGTGACATTCGTATGACTGGCTGATATCATAAGCTAGTATTGCCAAGTTTTATCATCTGAGTGTGAATGTTTGGTATTTATTGCAGTGTTATGACGGATATATCTGAGACTATTGTTGCTCTTGTTACTGAAGAAGGTAATGCTTTCTGAAATTCATCTTTCATTAATTGGCATCTTTGAGAATTGTTTAGTGAAATTCGCAGCATAGTGATTTGGGAGACTAGGGTATGAAGCATCCATCTCAGCTACAATCTTGATGAATTACCTTCCTTTCAAAACCCTTGCTGGTCACTTCAATTCATTATGGGTCTAACTGATTACTCCTATCTAATGGGTAGATCAAATTAGGTCAAAACACAAGGACCTTGGATGAACTAGAATTGTCTTTGGAGCTTTGTGTGCTAACTTTAATTTATGAAGGCCCTAGCTGATTATTTTAGTCTAATCGATCTATTAATACATCCAATGAATAAGAATTGTCTGTTTTTAACATCTGTAAGTTGGAAGGCACAGTCAACCCAATTGGTTAGGTACTGAATCAATTTGTTATGAAGGCTTGTTTGGTCCAAATTCTTAAAATGTCCTAGAAGCCTCAAAGGCGGCACTTACCATGAGGGGGTGCTATGTCTTAATGTGAAATTTTCTAGCCTTTTTTTTTTTTTTTTTTTGTCCGAATAAAACATTATATAAAAGCACCGAGGTACAATCCATTTAAAAGAGAACCTATCTACAAAATGGTGTTTCAATGGAGTCTATAAATTCATTTTCATTCACAAATAAATTCCCCGTGAACCAAAATCTAAGTATGTCAAACAACCTTTGCTTGGTGGAGACAACCGTTTTTTATACTCCATCGAAAGTCCTATTCCTTTCATCCCACATCAACTAGAAATAAAGTGGAATTTCAAGGAATAGGCCTTTCTCACTTCTTTTGAATTTCTTAATCTGCTCCTGTATCTCATTTTGAATGGCTGGTCATAACCCAAGAGATTTGCACAACACAAAAAGCCATCTCTAAATGGTGTAAGTGGATTTACAAATGCATATCTTCAGCTTCTTTCTCTATCCTCGTTAATGGTTGTCCTTCCGGTTTTTTCAAAGCTTTGCGGGGTCTTAGGCAAGGGGATACTTCGTCTCCTTTCTTGTTCACCTTGGTGATGGAGGCTTTAAAAAAATGTTGGTGAAAGTGGTAGAAGGGGGGTTTTTAAGTGATTTCAAGGTGGGGAGAGATGCTGGTAGTGTGAGTGTCTCATCTTCTTTTTGCCGATGATACGATTGTTTTTTGTGGGATGGAAGCTTTTCAAATCTTACATCTTCGTTGAGTTCTTCTTTGTTTTGCTGTGGTCTCGGGGCTTAAGGTGAATCTTAGTAGGAGTGACTTGATCCGTTTCGGTGAAAATATTAATGGTCGTTTTCTAGCAAGCTTATTGGGATGCAATATGGGTCTCTTCGTTTTACATACCTTGGTCTCCCTCTTGGAGCTAAATTTAAAGACAAAAATGTTTGGACCCCATTGTGGAAAGGTTTGAAAAACGGTTAGCCGGGTGGAAGAATCACTTTCTCACTAAAGGAGGAAGATTTACTCTCATTAAAAGTACTCTCTCTAGCCTCCCTATCTATTTTATGTCTCTTTCCCATCCCTAGTTCGATGGCAAAGCTGTTGGAGGAGATTCAAAGGAGGTTCCTTAGGGGAAATTTGGGGGGAGGATTACAAGTGTCATTTGGTGAGGAGGGTGTGGTTAAGCAACCGATGGAAAAAGGGTGACTTGGTATTAAATCCTTTTCTTTATTCAATAAAGCTCTCTTTGGGAAATGGGTTATGGAGATTTCTTGTAGAGAGGTATCATCTTTGGAGGAAAATGGTGGAAGCTAAGTTTGGGATGGATCTTAATGGGTGGATGATTAAGGAAGGGAGGGAGGCCTATGATGTAGGGGTTTGGAAATGGATTCGGAAAGGATGGGAAACTATAGGTCCTCGTCTTTCCGTGATGGTTGGAAATGGGGAAAGAGCTCGTCTTTGGCATGACACGTGGTTTGGAAACACCCCTTTAAAAGACAGGTTTCCGAATATCTATGCTATTGTGAGAGATAAATAAGCTCTTGTTTTTTCTTGCATCTCCTTGACTAATGGTATAATCTCTTGGGATGTGCCATTGATCTGAAATGTCCATGATTGGGAGGCTGAGAGGATTCAAAGTTTTTTGGAAGCTTTGTATAGTTATAGGATGGATTTGTCTAGAGAGGATATGATTAGATGGAGGGACAGCCCGGATAAAGGGTTTGAGATAAAATCTTTTTGTAAGATTCTTCTTGATGGGGCTCCTTCGGAAGGTTTTAGAAAATAAAAGCAAGGCTAATAAACAGACATTAAAGCTAGAAAGCAGCAGGAAAGGCTACAAAGCGTGAGAGAGGAAGAAACTAATTCATTGATCTTATCCTCAACTGTTCATACAAGAGCAACTTATATAGGAAGGCTGGAACAATGTAGAAGATCCAGCTCATCCAGAAAATAAAAGAGAAAATAACAAAAATAACAAAATTCCACTAACTTGTAACAAACTAACAAACTCTGCATAATTCTCACTCAACCACTTGGTTGTTAGTTCTCACAATATATTTCTTCATCATTTTAATACTCCCCCTCAAGATGGGATGTATATGTTGCACATTCCCATCTTGTCTATAAGAGAATTGAATTGAGCAGGAAAGAGAGCTTTGGTAAGCACATCAGCTAGCTGATGTTGTGTAGCAACATGCAGAGTTTTAAGCATACCTGTTTGAATCTTTTCTCTCACAATATGACAATCTATTTCTATGTGTTTAGTACGCTCGTGGAAGACTGGGTTTGCTGCAATGTGTAGAGCAGCTTGGTTGTCACAATACAGTAAAGCAGGTTGTGTGTGAAACACCTAAATCTTTGAGCAATGCAATCAGCCATGTTAGTTCACAAGTCACAGAAGCCATTGCTCGATACCCCGCTTCAGCTGAGGATCTTGAAACTGTCCTTTGCTTCTTTGATTTCCATGATATCAAGGAATCTCCAAGAAATACGCAAAAACCAGTAAGTGATTTTCTAGAATCAGGGCATGCTGCCCAATCAGAATCTGAGAATGCTTTTAATTGAAGAGAAGAGGTAGAAGCTTCAAGTTGAAGAGGTGAGGAAGCTGAGAAGAAAAGACCTTTGCGTGGTGATCCTTTAATATACTGAAGAATTCTGTAGACTGCTTGCAAATGGGGTCTCCTTGGCTGACTTAGGAACTAACTTAGTTTATTTACTGAGTAAGTTAAGTCCGGCCTGGTGATGGTAAGGTAAATGAGCTTCCCTATAAGTCTTCTGTACATGCTGGGATCAGTCAATAGCTCTCCATCATCTTAAGAAAGTGGCATATTCGGTTGCATTGGAGTTTTGGCAGGTTTGCATCCTAAATAGCTTGTTTCAGATAGGAGTTCAAGAGCATATTTTCTCTGTTTTATCAAGATACCTTTAGCTGATCTAGCTACTTCAAGTCCTAGAAAATACCTGAGATTTCCTAGGTCCTTTAACTTGAATCTTTTGTTGAGAGAATTCTTCAAATTATCTGCAGCAATCTTGTTGTTACTAGCAACTAGTATCTCATCAACATATACTAACAAGGCAATAAAATCATTTCCTGCTGTCTTGATGAATAATGAGTGAACTGAATGTGATTGCTGGAAACCTTCAGATATTAAAACACTAGAAAATTTTGCAAACCACTGCCTAGATGCTTGTCTCAAGCCATAGATAGATTTGTGTAACTTACAAATTGTGTTGGCAGGTAATGAAGTCTTCCCCTCACGGTGATAACTAGGAGGAAGATGCATGAAAACTTCTTCAGACAGATCATCGTGCAAAAATGCATTATTGACATCAAGGTGAGTCAAATGTCAATTGTAAATAGATGTAAGAGAGAGTAATACCTTGACAGTGACCATCTTGGCAACAGGTGAAAAAGTATCAAAAAAATCAACACCTTCTTGCTGTGTGAACCCTTTGGCAACAAGTCGTGCTTTGTACCTTTCGATAGAACCATCAGCATGATATTTAACACGATAAATCCAATTGCAACCAACTTCTGTTTTGCCAGGTGGTAAAGAACACAAAGACCAAGTATTATTGGACTTTAAAGCTTGTAGTTCAGCTCTCATAGCATTCTGCCATTCAGGTACAACAGCTGCTTCAGCATATGTTGTTGGTTCTGTGATGCTGGAAATGGAAATAGAAAATGCACGAAAAGAAGGGCAAAGTTTATTGTAGAAGATGACATCGGACAAGGGGTAAGGAGTGGAATTGGATACGTTGAAATGAGAAGTAGGAGAAGCCAAATAACAGTGATAATCATAAAGATATTTTGGTGGCTGGGATACTTTAGAAGACCTAGTAGTTGTGTGGGAGGTAGTATGAAATGAAGTATCATGTGAGGAAGAGTCATGGCTGTTAGGATGTGAAGTCGAATTATCAAAAGAAGGGGAAGGGGTAGAAACTGGTACAGCAGGCAACATTTTTTCAGAAAAAAAAATCTGAAACAACAGAGTTATTGTTCTGAGTTAACTTGAAAGGAAACAGAGATTCTTGGAAGATAACGTTTCGGGAGATAGAGATTCGGTTGGTCTCTAAGTCTAGAATTTTGTAACCTTTGTAACCAAAAGGATATCCTAGAAAAATACAAGGTAAAGCTCGAGGAGAGAATTTGTGACGGGTGCTAGGAAGAGTTGAGCTATAACAAAGACATCCGAAAGATTTGAGATGCGAGTAAGATGGTGATTTATGATGAAGTAGCTCAAAAGGAGTTTTGTTGTTTAGTAATGGTGATGGAATTCGACTTATAAGATAAACCGAAGTAAGCACACAATCCCCCTAATATCCTATAGGTATGTTGGATTGGAAATATAAGGCCTGAGCTACATTGAGGATATGCTGGTGTTTACGCTCAACAACAGAATTTTGTTGAGGAGTTTCAACACATGAATAAAAATGAAGCACGCCAAGTTGGGTAAAGAGATCGAACAGGTTTAATTCAGGGGCATTATCACTGCAAACTGATTTAATTGTGAGACCAAACTGGGTTTTAACCATGGAGAAAAATTGTGGGAAGATGGTCTTGACATCAGATTTAGCACGTAAAAGATGAACCCATGTATTCCTTGTACAATCATCAACGATTGTCAAAAAATAACGAAAGCCATCATGTGTGGGGATATGAAATGGTCCCCAAATATCACAGTGTATGAGATCAAAGGGAGAAGGAGATAAGTTGTTATGGCAATCAAATGGCAGACTTTTCTGTTTTGCTAGAGGGCAGATTGAACAAGAAAGATTGGTATTGCTATTACTTTGCAACTGTAAATGAGATTTCAATACATGGAGTTTGACATTGGAGGGGTGGTATAATCTGTAATGCCACAGTTTATTACATAGGAAGAAGTGCTGTTATCAACAGCAATTGCAGAGGAAACAGAACGAAAAACTGAGACGTCTGCCCATCCCAGTCATCTTCCCGTCCTGGATAAAGCAAAAACGAGTAGTAAAATTATAGGAAAAACGATTGGTTTGAGTTAAGGCACTAATGGAGATAAGATTAAATTGGAATGTTGGAATGTAGAGAACATGTTCAAGCACAAGGTGAGGCGACAGCTGTACGGTGCCAATTCCGGTGATTGGTATTTTTGTACCAGTGGGCAAAGTGACAGAGTTGGAAGAAAATGAATGAATGGAGTGAAACATGGAGGAATTAGTGCAAACATGGTGGGTTGCCCCTGAATCTAAAATCCAAATGCTAGGATGAAGTGTGGATGATGAAGAAGAGAAAGAAAGGATACCAGTGAAGTTGGAAATGGATTGCTGAGGCGAGTTGCCGGCACCGAGTGAGGCAGAGGAGCCACTTGAGCTGTGCGAACTTAAGAGAGCCAATAATTGATTGTATTGGTCATGAGTGAGAGACGGTGGAGATGCAGAATTTGCTGGAGAAGATGAAGAACCATCTGTGAGAACCAATTGGTTTGTGTGAGGACTATTAGGTAACATCTGATTTGGGCGAGAACCATTAGGCCTGAAGTTTGACCTATTTTTGAATCCAGGCGGATACCCATGGATTTTGTAGCACCGATCAATTGTGTGGCCCAAGATGTTGCAATGGGTACAGAGTGGTCGATCCTTTCTTGATCGAGAGGAATTAGGAGGAGAAGAAGCTCGGGACGCCGCTTGAAATCTGGAAGAAACAGAAGTTGTGAATGCCGGAGAATCGGAGGTGGTAAGAGATCGTTGCCGTTCTTCTTGAACAACCAGGGAAAAAACTTTGTTCAGCGTAGGAGTTGGTTCCATCAGCAGGATTTGAGCTCGAATCGGAGTGAAAGATTCGTTCAAACCCATCAGAAATTGCATCACAGATTCTCGTTGTTGATCCTCTATATAAACACGTATTCCACCGCAATTGCAAACTGGTATAGCCTTGAATTCTCGAAGTTCATCCCACAAAGTTTTCAGTCGAGTATAGTAGGTACTGACATCAGTCAATCCCTGAGTGTGAGCAAGAATTGTTTGCTTGAGTTCAAAAATTCGAGGACCACTGCCCTGGTGTAATCGTTCGTATAGATCATTCCACATTTTGATGGCTGTTTCATGGTAGAGGATGCTCTCTGCAATTTCTTTGCAGACAGAGTTGGAGAGCGAAGATATGACCATGCTGTTGCAGCGAGACCAAGGACCAGCAAGGAGATCTGTTGCAGCCGGACATGGGATGGTTCCATTGATAAACCCAAGTTTGTTCTTAGCATTTAGAGCTGTAACCATTGATCGACGCCAAGAGTGATAGTTTGAACCAGATCCAGTAAGTGAAAGAGAAACCAGAGAGAGTCTTGGATGATCACCATTGTGAAGAAAATAGGGACTACTATTATCTTCCATGGGAGATTGAAAAGAGGGCTGAGTCTGTTTGCCTTTAGCCATGCTCAGAAGGGAGAAACAGCGGAACAAAAACGCTCTAATACCATTTTAGAAAATAAAAGCAAGGCTAATAAACAGATATTAAAGCTAGAAAGCAGCAGGAAAGGCTACAAAGCCTGAGAGAGGAAGAAACTAATTCATTGATCTTATCCTCAACTGTTCATACAAGAGCAACTTATATAGGAAGGCTAGAACAATGTAGAAGATCCAGCTCATCCAGAAAATAAAAGAGAAAATAACAAAATTCCACTAACTTGTAACAAACTAACAAACTCTGCATAATTCACTCGGCCACTTGGTTGTTAGTTTTCACAATATATTTCTTCATCATTTTAATAGAAGGTTTTCCAGTTTCTCATGGAAAGCAATATAGTGCTCTCATACCCGCTAAAAAAGTGAGTTTTTTTTTTTTGCGGGAAGCCTCTTAGGAGAAGATTCTTACTGTTGACAATTTACAAAGAAGGGGGAACATGATTGTTAATTGGTGTTTTATTTGCAAACGTTGCGGCAAGTCCGTGATTCATCTTTTGATGGAGTGCTCTTTGACTATAATCTTGTGGGCGATGGCTTATAGAGTTGTGAGTTGTGGGTGTTTCTTGGGTTTTTGTTGGCTCCGTGAAAGATGAAGTTTGGGCTTGGAGTGGGTTACAGGCTCCTAAGGAGCTTAAGAAAGTTTACTCGTTGATTCCCCTTTCTATTTTTTGGATCGTGTGGAATGAGAGAAATAGTAGAGCTTTTGATAGAATCAAGAGACCTATTGATATAATTAGAGATAGATGGTTTAGTATCCTTAATTTTGGGCAAAAGGGAATTTTTTTTGTAAAAAGGTAGATTTTGTAAATTTTGTGAGGTTTCTATCCTTTAGATAATCGTTGTACATAGGTTACACCTTTTAGTGCATTTCTTTATATATACTTTTTACTTATAAAAAAAAGTTGTCCAGTGAAAAAGCACCCCAACAGAAGATGATGGACAATCTCGGCCTCCTCTTTACAATTATAGCACCAGTTGACCAAAACTTTCCCCCTCTTTTGTTGCTTAGGAAAGTCATTTTCAAGGGAGCGCTAGTCTAGTCTCCCAAATAGTGCAATTCTTCTTTATTTCACTTGAGTGAGTTTTTTCAATCACTTTTCACTTATCTTGTCCTTACTTCTTGATACCATAAATTTACCTAAAAACATGTATTTCTAAAGTTTTACTTTCTTGTCTAATTATTTGCTCATCGTGACATTTTCGTTTCATGTAAGCTAATCTAATCGGCATATTCTAGAACATTCTTACATTAATTAATACCTGAGCCATATATCTGGTGGCTTGCAATCCGAAACAATTGAGCCAATCATTGCTACCTATTTTTCAGTTTTCACATTCATTCAGCTATTGTTCCTTGATTGTTGATTAATCTGTATCATGCTCATAAATTTGTGATGGATATCTAAGTTTTGAATATATCTAATTCCAAAAAAATTTAATGCCGTTTCTTCTTATTTTTGGGCAACACAATTATAATTTTAACTCCTGAAAGCGTTTTATAACTGCCATTGTTTATCATGGAATTTACACTTTTATCAGTGCAAGCAAACATCCTACAATGGAGGATCCAATTTGTTGAGACTGGGCCCTATCTGATCCTGATTTCTAAAATTTATTTTTTTTTTATTAGAGAAAAACTATAGAAATATTCCAAGAATAGGGCCTCTTGTTTATGCTCACTAGTGAGTTTAATAAAATCTGTTCCAAGGCTAGAACTCATTTTTGTGGCCTGATTTGCCATAAGTCATCTTCTAACTTATAAATTGGTTTCAGTTCTATGCAACATGCAATGCAATTTTGTTAATAGCAAAACTGAAAAAAAAAAAAAAAAAAAGGTTATTTCATCTGGAAAATTTTTGTTGGTGGTCATCAGGTAGAGAGAGTTATAGCTAAAGCTGCTAAACCATAGCCAGTATTATCCGGCTAAAAATATTTCATTCATTTTATCACATTCACATTTCAGGTGCTCATCACATAGATTTGCGAGCTTCAAACCCTGAGGATCCTGATTGGTTGGTAGAGCAGAGGGCAACAGAGATCAAGTTGATTGAAGGCTGGATAGATGGTTACCGTCAGGCAAAGGAAACAACTTACAACATGTAAATGGTGTTTTATTTAGAAATCAGTAAAACACTCTATTTTCCCAGCTGGCACTTACAAAAAAAAAACCAATCAGATAATCTCCCTTTGTTGTTCTGCATGTTCAATGAAAATAAAGGGTTGCACATTACTTAGTTTTTCATGACTACATATTCAACCAGAATTTCTTAGGAGATGCCGAGATGGGATACTGAATACTGTTTCTTGGAAGAATTGATTATGTAGATTTTATTGGATTGACAACAAACTTGGAGACTGCATGAGATACTAGTAGTTACAACTTACAGTAATTCACAAGTTTCACATTCAAACGCCTGAAGTTGTGAAAATTGGTCACGATTGCTGAGAGAATGCCCTCGAGGTATGCGCCGTGGCGTGTGACGGTGTCCTTGGGCATGATTAAAGCATATTTTGATAATGGTGCCTTCTTAAGATTAGACTTGAATGCTACCTTGGGTGTATGTAGCCTAGATTACTATGCTTTGCTTTCTTTCTTTAGATAAATAAGAGTGTTGTTCGGATATGGTTTAAGGTCAAGTTAAATTACTCAATTTAAAATATACAATTTAAAGTTAATTTGGATATTTTAATTTGGTTTAAAATTAAATTCAAACAATCACATAATATGTTTGATCCATACGGGAGTATCTAAATTTGTCGCCTGAGGTAAAAAGAGTCGGTCTTATGCTGCTGTGTTCTTGGACTCCTTGATTTTTTCAAAACATTATGTAAATTGAAGCTTACGTGGTTTGCAAAAGTATATGGGCCAAGATGGATCGTGTTAAGTATTGCATGCCAGTATAGTGAGAAATTATTACACTTTGGTTTAGTAGTAGTTTATTTATGATTTATTAATCGGGTTTTTGAAACAGTTTTTGTTCAAATAGTAAGAGTTAAAAATTATTTATTGTCCGATAAACAAATTAATGAAAATGGTTTTTTGATATGCAACTTCAGTTGATTAGAAACTATTTTTCATTTTTTGATTCTTTTTGTTAGAAAATAAGAGAAAGAGGTTTTTGGAAGAGAAATTTTTTGTGTATATCTTGATTTACAATTATACCACGATATATATAGTAATACAGAAAATCATTTATGACAAGTATAAATTAGGCAAGTAATCAAAACCTAATTAGACAAGTAACTTAGTATATTCTAACACCCACATCAAACTCAATGTGATAAAGTGCATACTAACTTGAGTTTACCATCTAAGTCATGAAAACGGCCAGGTAACTGAGATTTAGTGAAGGTATCAGCAATCTGAGCAACAGAGCGAACAAAAACAATGCAAATGGTACCACGATTGATGTGTTGACGAACAAAATGACAATCATTCTCAATGTGTTTGGTCCATTCATGAAAACATCATTATAAGCAATAGTCATGTCACTCCGATTATCACAATAAATAACAGAGGCAGTAGAATGTGTAATACCCATATCATGGAGTAATTAATAGAAACCAGAGAAGTTCAGCAGCAGTATCAGCAATGGCTCGATATTTTGACTATGTACTGGATCTAAAAGTAAGAGTTTGTTTCTTGTTACGCTAAGAAATAAGTGTGTCACTAAATAAGAAACAAAAACCAATGGTAGAGCGTCGATCAGTAGGATCCTTAGCTCAGTCAGCATCGGAATAGACATGTAACTCAATAGAAGACTGTGAGGAGAAATGCAAGCCATGAAACAAAGTACCTTTGACATTCCGAATGAGACAAAGAATAGTAGCAAAATGAGTGGTATGAGGTGCAGGGATAAACTTACTAACAATATGAACAGCATGAGCAAGATCAGAACGAGTCATAGTAAGATAGACCAAGCTCTCAACTACCTGACAATAAAGTATTGGATCACTAAGAGGTTGACAATCAATAGAAGAGAACTTGACGTTGGCCTCAAGAAGAGTAGAGAAAATCTTGTTATCTGTCAAACCAGATCGAGTAAGAAGATCATAAGCATACTTAGCTTAAGATAAATAATAACCAGTAGAATCAGATGATACTTCGAGACCTAAGAAGTAGCTAAGAGTACCTAAATCCTTCATTTCAAATTATTGACTGAGAAAAGATTTGAGCTAAGAAAGACCCTGTATATCATCACCTGTTATGATCATATCATCAACATACAAGAGGAGAAAAATGTAACCTCGGTCAATTTTCTTGAGAAAAATGGAATTATCATAAGGGCTTGAAGTGAAACCAAACCGACTGACGGTGGAGTTAAATTTTGCAAACCAAGCTTGTGGAGCTTATTTTAGACTATACATAGCTCATTCTAGACAACACGTTTTATCAAGTGGGTGATCATTACCAAGAAGGAGTTGCATGTAAACTTCTTCATCAAGATTACCATTGAGAAATGTATTTTTGACGTTCATTTGAAACAGAGTCCATTTACGTACTGCAGCGATAGCAAGCAGACTACTAACAAATGTAAGACGAGCAACAATAGAAGATATTTCTTCATAGTCAATACCATATTCTTGAGCATAACTCTTTGCTACAAGACGAGCTTTATAACGTTCCACAGAACCGTCAGAATGAGTTTTGATTTTATAGACCCACTTACAGCCAAGTACGGTTTTATTAGATGGTAAATCAACCAAGTCCCAAGTATGAGTTTTAGCAAATGCCTAAAGCTCGTCATTCATTGCTTGCTTCTAAAGAGGATCAGAACTGGCTTCCCGATAGGATTGAGGTTCATATAAGGAAGAAATGAAAAAAAAACAGTGATAATCATGAAGATGGGAAGGTGGTTTACTTTCTCGGGAAGAAAGACGATGAACAGTCGAGTCTGGAGACTCGGGAAGAGCTAAACTAAAACCATAAGAATGAGCAGACTCTGTAGACTAAGCCGTAGTAGTGTCAGAAGAAACCTCTGGGAGCTCAATTACATTGTCGAAAACATTATCGTTAGGAAATAAGTCAACAGAAGAATCAGAGAAAAATAAAATTGAGCTACTGAAAGAGGATGAAAAAGAGGATAAGGAAGAAAACATCTTGTGTTCCTAAAAAACAACTTGAAAAAAAATACAAATTCGGTTAGATATAGGATTACAACATCTGTAACATTTATGTTCAATGCCATAGCCTAGAAAACAACAAAGTCTGGCACGAGGTTCTAACTTGGTGTTTTCATGGGATTGAAGGAGAACAAAACAGGCACAACCAAATACTTTAAGAATGGTATATTTTGGAGGAGTACCATACAAGCATTCATGTGGAGATTGATGTTGAATGACAAGGGACGGAATACAATTAATGGTGTAAACAACAGTAAGAGTAGCTTCCCCCAAAAAACGCTCAACAAGAGGCAGAAATGACTAAGGCACGAACAGTTTCAAGAATATGTCTATGTTTTCGCTCAACACACACATTTTGTTCAGAAGTGTTAGGACATAAGCAATGAAGAAGAGTACTTTGGCTCTGGAGAAAAGCAATAAAACCATATTCTAAATATTACATGGCATTGTCAGCACTAAAAGTTTTAATGGAACAAGAAAATTGAGTCTTAACCTGTAATATCCGTATTTTAAAAAGTTGAGTAAGTGTATATTTTTATCAATATGACAAAGAGTTAAATCCCTGAATGGCTGAATGAAGATTTCTGGAGACCAAGGTTGAAAAGTAAAAAAAAAAAAAAATTAAAATTTTTTTTTTTTTTTAAAAGTCAACTTGGAACAGTAACTCGGGGCAGCATACCTACTGCCACCGAGAGAACAATTCTAAGTGGGATAATTGATATATTGGTTTTTGTTGTTTAATGGGAAGTGGAGAACAAAACATAATGATGATGTTTTTTTTTTTTTATCATTATGTTTGTTTGGTATCTCATGGAGACTATTGAAGGAGGGAGCTGCTGAAATTTACAGCCAAGCTCTCCTATATAATGTGTACGAGAGGTTTATGAAGGGAACGCGAAAGAATTTTTGATTAGTTCCAAATATTTCATCTGTGTTCTTAAAATACTTGGGAATTTAAAAAAAGGTGGAAGGAACAAGATTTTGAGAGTATTTTCGAAAATATTTCGGGAAGCTATCAAAATAGCATAAGGTAATAAGGTAATGTTATTTTATCATTTATGAAAGTTTCAGAAGGTTAAAATAGAAAATTTTCAAACTGTGTAGTTTATGGAGAAAAGAAGAAATAATAAGAAATTTAAATTCCAATATTATGTCAGGTGTTGGTAGTCAACAATCGGGAGAAAATTCGAGGAAGATCGGGAAAGGCAAAGAGGTGGCCCACGAGTAGCATTAAAGTGCTACGTGGTGAGTTGGATTTACTCTTAGTAGTCTAAATGAAAAATCAATTATTTCGTGACAATATTAAGTTTAATTATTTAAGTATGCTTGGGTGATCGATGAAAAAGTGATTTATGGGAATGATAGAAAATTGGTCTTGTAGATATATTTCTCGGTGAGAAGTAATATTTTTGAAAATTATAAGTTTATTTGAGGATAAAAAGCAATTAATAAATTATTGATGAGACATACCGATGTTTTAACACGAATTAGGACGAGATGAATTTTAGTGGATCTTGCTAAATTTTTTTATGGATGATTTAAGATGAATTTTAGTGGAATTTGACAATTCAGACGGACAATTTAAGATGAAATTTAGTGGATCTGGTCAGACTTTAATGGATTATTTGATGTGATTTAGGGGAAGAAGAATCTTGTGGAAATTTTATAATTTGATAAAAATCTGGATGATTGGATGTTAAATTTTAAAGAAACTTTGTTAGATAAAATTTGTGGATAATTAGGATAGTTAAATTAAGTGGTTGGAATCTTTATATTGTTTTTATATTTCTGTTTATATTACTGTTTCATATCATTGTTCATGCACATATGCATTAAATAATATAACCGAAAGAACCGGGAAGGCACCCGGTCTAATGAAATAACCGTGACAGCCGGTATATGCTGGGATGAAAAGTGAAAACCGTGACAGCTTGTATATGCTTGGATGAAAAGTGAAAACCGTGACAGCCGGTATATGCTGGAATTAACCGGGAAGGCAGCCGGTCTGATGAGAATAAAAGAACCGGGAGGGCAGCCGGTCTAAGATAATAATAACCTATCGATAGGTGGGAAGATGTTCCCATCATAATCATTCATGCATCTGCATCTGTTTTAATTATCATTGCATTATTTGAAATGCTGAGATGTGGTATATTAATTGTGAATTAAATCATAGATGGCTGTGTCTCATAAAAAGAGACAGTTATAATGATGAGATGTGTGAGATGCTGAGTTGTGGTATATTAATTGTGAATTTAATTATAGATGGTTGGGTCTCATAAAAAGAGACAGCTATAATGATGAGATTTTCGAGATGTTGAGATGTGATACTTTTTGTGAATTTAATTATAGAAGGTTGAGTTTCATATAAAAAGACAGTGATAAGACTTATCTAAATGATGGACTTTTTGATATGAACCTCATTACGAGGTAATTAGAAAATAATTGATAGTCTTAAGGTGAACCAATAATTGAGAAGAAGAGATTGATAGTAGAAAGTTGTCATGAGGTTATGCGAAAAATAAATTTTTAATATTAAAGGATTATTGATGGAATTTGGAATACTTTCAGTAAATTTAATTCGCTGAGCTTGTGAAGCTCACTCCTCACTGTTCAATAATTTCAGGCAGCAGTCAAGATAAATAGTCTGGTGGGTTGAGAATCAGTCGAGATCTTTTTCTGTAAGCCAAGTACGTGTTAATATCCTCAGACATTCGAGTTAAAGATTTGTAAAAATTTTATTGTAAATATTCATGCATTTATGTATTTTATGTTTAAGTGAATATCAGATTTGTTTACCTCTCCTGTTAAAGGAAAAAAAAAAATCTGGTAGTATTATATTTATTGTTGCATATATGTGTCGTGCTTGGATTTTCAAAATGTGATGACACCATCCAGGGGTGGGCAACCTGGGATGGGTCGTTACAATTTTGGTATCAGAGCATTAGGTTTTAAGATTCTGTAGACTGCATGAGAACCTAAAAAGTGGAAGATCTAAATAAATAATATTCTTAAATGCAGAGTCTGAGGATGACACGTGGTCGTGCGAGAACTAGAGGTAGAGTTCAAAATCAGAGGGGACGTGGTAGACCTCCAATTTTTAGGAGGACTGAAGTAGAGGAAGAAGTCGAGTCGGTGGTTCCCGCAAGGGAACATGGTGATAGTGCAGCTGGTACGAGTAGAGCTCGGGAAGTATCTAAAAGTAGAAATGATGAATTTCAAGATGCTCTTAACCGTGCTTTAGAGAGAATAAATGCAACCGAAGAACGGGCTACTAATTTGCAAAGAATATTAGAGGAAAGGAATGGAAGAGAACCAGAGGTCGTGAGGCAAGAGGTTCCTGATGGAGGGATATTTGTAAATGAAATGCAAGGGGATTGTTTTGTGAGGTTTCTTAAGTTTAAACCTCAGTCATTTAAATGATCTGTAAATCCGGTGGAAGCTGAACAGTGGATTGAGCATGTGGAGAAATATTTTGAGGTCTTACCGGTGTCTGATAAACAGAAGGTTGCCTTTGCTTCGTTTATGCTAGAGGGTGAGGCTTCTCAATGGTGGAAAGATATTCTGCCCAGAATGAGTACACGAATAGATCAACCTTTGACTTGGAATAAATTTAAGGATGAATTCTTTGCAAAGTATTTTCCAGATTCTTTTCGGGCACAACAAGAAAGAGAATTTATCCACCTAAAACAGGGAAATTTATCGGTGGTTGAATATGATAGTAAATTTGTAGCCTTGTCAAGATTTGTACTCGAGTTCGTGAATACGGAGGAAAAAAATGCAAGAGATTTTTAGACGGATTACACTATGAAATTCGTTTTAAACTCTCTTACATGGGCATAGGAAATTATGTTGTACTGGTAGATAAAGCATTGCAGATTGAGAGAGATTTAATAGAGTTTAAAGGTAGGAGGGATTGGTTGAAGAGAACTAGATTTGAGGGATCTAGAGGTGGTAGCAGTATGGCTGTACAGGGTGGGAGACCACCCCAGAGGGGGCGTTCTTTGTCACAAGGAACGGTAGGGCAGACTCAGAGGCAAGCAAGATCTGTTACTTCAGTAGCTCAGAGTAATACCAGTGGGACCCCTCGATTTGGGAGACAGGCTATGGGGATTGGGAGTTATGGTAGAGGAATGAATATGCCACCAAGGGGAAGTGGAAATCTGATTTATGATCGGGAGTCAAGGGTTTGCTTTAAATGTAATCAGATAGGGCATTTATCTCGGAATTGCCCTACACAGATATGCTTTGTATGTGGTGAGGGATGACATGTTACTGCAGATTGTCCAGCGGGGAAGTCAGTTGAAGCAAGCATTGGAAGTGTCGGGAGAAGACCGATGGAGAGAGGCAGCGGATCAGGAAGTGTTCGGGGCAGAGGTCGAGGATCTGTAGCAGTGCGAGGACGTGGCAGTCAGATTTATTCCAGAGATGGCAGAGTCTATGCATTGACCCAACAGGATGCACAAGCCACTCCTGATGTTGTTATGGGTATGATATCTATCCTTGGTAGGGCTGCTAGATTATTGATTGATCCTGGTGTAACCCATTCTTTTGCATCTAGTAGTTATATGAAGTCTATTGATGTCAGTGCTAGTCCTTTGATGCATGCCATTATTGTTGAGGTTCCTACTGGAGATAGGGTTATTATCAGAACAATTTATCAAAGTTGTGTGATTAATATTGCTGATCGAGAATTTGAGGTTGATTTATTGCCTTTAGATATGACAGATTTTGATGTGATTCTAGGGATGAATTGGCTATCTGCATGTCATGCATGGGTAGATTGTTTTAAGAAAAATGTGGTGTTCAGGATACCCGGGCAGGAGGAGTTTAATTTTCAGGGAGAACGTAAAATACTTGTTAATTGTCTGATTTCTGCCTTAACTGCTAGTAAATGGTTGAGGAAGGGTTGTGAGGGGTATTTAGCATATGTGGTGGATTCTAGCAAAGAGGGTAGACAGTTAGAAGAAATCTCTGTGGTAAAAGATTTTTCTGATGTATTCCCTGAGGAGTTGTCTGGATTGCCTTCCAATAGGGAGGTCGAATTTTCTATTGAAGTGATTCCAGGATCAGCACCCATATCCATAGCACCCTATAGAATGGCACCAGCTGAATTGAGAGAGTTGAAAGTTCAGCTTCAGGAGTTGCTAGATAAATAGTTTATCCAACCTAGTACATCACCCTGGGGAGCCCCTGTGTTATTTGTCAAGAAGAAGGATGGGACATTGAGATTGTGTATTGATTATAGACAATTAAATAAGATCACAATCAAAAATAGATATCATTTACCCAGGATAGATGACCTATTCGAACAATTACAGGGAGCTAGAGTGTTCTCTAAGATAGACCTAAGGTCGGGATATCATCAATTGAGGATAAAAGAAGGGGACGTGCTTAAAACTGCTTTTAAGACACGCTATGGTCATTATGAGTTCTTAGTGATGCCTTTTGGGTTGACCAATGCTCCTGCGGCATTTATGGATCTTATGAACCGGGTGTTTAAACCATTCTTGGATAGATTTGTAATTGTGTTTATTGATGATATTTTAGTATATTCTAAGAATGAAGAGGAGCATATGCGACATTTAGAGATAGTGTTGGAGATTTTGAGGAAGGAGAAATTATATGCGAAATTCTCTAAATGTGAATTTTGGTTGAATGAAATATCCTTCTTGGGGCATGTTGTGTCGGGAGAGGGTATAGCAGTTGACCCACAAAAAGAAGAAGCAGTGTTGACTTGGGAGAGACCCACAAATGTAACTGAAATTAGAAGCTTTTTGGGATTGGCTGGTTATTATAGGAGATTTATTCAAAATTTTTCTATGATTGCTAGACTTTTGACTAAATTGACCAGGAAAGATGAAAAGTTTAAGTGGCCAGAGGAGTGTGAGAGAAGTTTTCAACTGTTGAAAGAAAAACTGACTACTGCCCCAGTATTAGTGCTTCCATCTGGTGATGAAGGATTTGTGGTCTATAGTGATGCGTCGCATCAGGGGTTGGGATGTGTGTTGATGCAACATGGGAAAGTTATAGCTTATGCATCTAGGCAACTGAAGAATCATGAGAGAAATTACCCGACCCATGATTTAGAATTGGCTGCCATAGTCTTTGCTTTGAAGATTTGGAGACACCATTTATATGGAGCCAAGTGTGAAATTTTTACTGATCATAAAAGTTTGACGCATTTACCAACTCAGAAAGAGTTGAATTTAAGGCAGAGGAAATGGATGGAATTAATTTGTGATTATGATTGTACAATTCATTATCATCCAGGAAAGGCTAATGTAGTAGCAGATGCATTGAGTAGAAAAGCTATAGGGAAATTAGCTGCTTTTGGGAGTCATGATACTAGCCTGATGATAGAATTAAGAGGAATGAGGATGCAATTGAGTGTCAGTGATAAATGAGCATTAATGGCAAATATGGTAGTTCAATCTCCTATTATTAATCGTTTATTACAGCTACAGAGTAAAGATGAGAGAATAGAGAAAATCAGGCAGGAGGTGTTGAGCGGGAAGCCAACCGAGTTTAGAATCAGAGAAGATGGTATGGTAGTATCGGGACAAAGAATTTGTGTTCCCAATGATGAAGAGATGAGAAAAGAAATACTAAAGGAGGCTCATGATTCGATATATTCCATGCACCCGGGAAATAATAAGATGTACAGGGGGCTAAAACAGAATTATTGGTGGTCAGGGATGAAGAGGGATGTAGCAGAATACATTGCTAGATGTTTGACTTGTCAACAGGTAAAATCTGAGAATAGGCATCCAGCAGGTTTATTACAACCTCTTCCGATACCTGAGTGGACATGGGAAAATGTAAGTATGGATTTTGTCTCTGGTTTTCCCCGTACCCAGAGAGGGCATGATGCTGTGTGGGTTATAGTGGATAGACTTTCTAAATCTTCACATTTTCTTCCTATTAAAACTACCTGGAGTCCAGAAAAGTTGGCTGAGTCGTATGTGGCAGAGATAGTGAAATTACATGGAGTGCCCTTGACTATTGTGTCTGATAGAGATTCTAGATTTACTTCTAGATTTTGGAGGGGTTTTCAAGAAGCTATGGGTACACAATTACAGTTTAGTATAGCTTTTCACCCACAAACAGATGGACAGACAGAGAGAATCATCAGAATACTAGAAGATATACTGAGGGCAAGTGTATTGAGCTTCTCAGTAAGCTGGGATGCTTACTTGCCTTTGATAGAGTTTGCATACAATAATCAGTATCAAACTAGTATTGGGATGGCACCCTTCGAAGCTTTGTATGGAAGGAGGTGTAGAACTCCAGTATGCTGGGAAGAAGTTGGAGAGAGAAAGATATATGGCCCAGAAATGATAGACTTGACTACTGAAAGAATCAAACTGGTTAGGGAGAATCTCAGAGCAGCTCAGCGCAGACAGAAAGGATATGCTGACAAAAGAAGACGACCTCTTGAATTCCAAGTTGGTGATTGGGTATTCTTGAAGATATCTCCGTGGAAGGGAGTGTTGAGATTTAAGAAGAAGGGAAAGTTGAGTCCGAGATTTATGGGGCCCTATGAGGTGATCGAAAGAATTGGACCCGTAGCATATAGTTTGAATTTGCCTCTGGAATTAAGGCAATTACATAATGTTTTTCATGTGTCACTACTGAGGAAGTACTTGCATGATGAGTCCCATGATATCACGAATCAAGCGATAGAAATTCAGAAGGACTTGACTATTATGCTAGCCCCAGTCAGAATCCTAGACAGAAAAGAACAAGTCTTACGCAATAAAGTTATTCCTTTAATTCAAGTATTATGGCGCAATAAAGATGTTGAAGAAGTCACGTGGGAACATGAAGCAATAATGAGGAAGGATTATCTCCAACTCTTTACTTGATTTCAACCAGGAAATTTCGGGGACGAAATTTTTTTAAGGTGGGTAGAATTGTAATATCCGTATTTTAAAAAGTTGAGTAAGTGTATATTTTTATCAATATGACAAAGAGTTAAATCCCTGAATAGCTGAATGAAGATTTCTGGAGACCAAGGTTGAAAAGTAAAAAAAAAAAAATTAAAAAAAAATTAAATTTTTTTTTAAAAAGTCAACTTGGAACAGTAACTCGGGACAGCATATCTACTGCCACCGAGAGAACAATTCTAAGTGGAATAATTGATATATTGGTTTTTGTTGTTTAATGGGAAGTGGAGAACAAAACATAATGATGATGTTTTTTTTTATCATTATGTTTGTTTGGTATCTCATGGAGACTATTGAAGGAGGGAGCTGCTGAAATTTGCAGCCGAGCTCTCCTATATAATGTGTACTAGAGGTTTATGAAGGGAACGCGAAAGAATTTTTGATTAGTTCCAAATATTTCATCTGTGTTCTTAAAACACTTGGGAATTTAAAGAAAGGTGGAAGGAACAAGATTTTGAGAGTATTTTCGAAAATATTTCGGGAAGCTATCAAAATAGCAGAAGGTAATAAGGTAATGTTATTTTATCATTTATGAAAGTTTCAGGAGGTTAAAATAGAAAATTTTCAAACTGTGTAGTTTATGGAGAAAAGAAGAAATAATAAGAAATTTAAATTCCAATATTATGTTAGGTGTTGGTAGTCAACAATCGGGAGAAAATTAGAGGAAGATCGGGAAAGGCAAAGAGGTGGCCCACGAGTAGCTTTAAAGTGCTACGTGGTGAGTTGGATTTACTCTTAGTAGTCTAAATGAAAAATCAATTATTTCGTGATAATATTAAGTTTAATTATTTAAGTATGCTTGGGTGATCGATGAAAAAGTGATTTATGAGAATGATAGAAAATTGGTCTTGTAGAAATATTTCTCGGTGAGAAGTAATATTTTTGAAAATTATAAGTTTATTTGAGGATAAAAAGCAATTAATAAATTATTGATGAGACATACCGATGTTTTAACACGAATTAGAACGAGATGAATTTTAGTGGATCTTGCTAAATTTTTTTATGGATGATTTAAGATGAATTTTAGTGGAATTTGACAATTCGGATGGACAATTTAAGATGAAATTTAGTGGATCTGGTCAGACTTTAATGGATTATTTGATGTGATTTAGGGGAAGAAGAATCTTGTGGAAATTTTATAATTTGATAAAAATCTGGATGATTGGATGTTAAATTTTAAAGAAACTTTGTTAGATAAAATTTGTGGATAATTAGGATAGTCAAATTAAGTGGTTGGAATCTTTATATTGTTTTTATATTTCTATTTATATTACTGTTTCATATCATTGTTCATGCACATATGCATTAAATAATATAACTGAAAGAACCGGGAAGGCAGCCGGTCTAATGAAATAACCGTGACAGCCGGTATATGCTGGGATGAAAAATAAAAACCGTGACAGTCGGTATATGCTGGGATGAAAAGTGAAAACCGTGACAGTCGGTATATGCTGGGATGAAAAGTGAAAACCGTGACAGCCGGTATATGCTGGAATTAACCGGGAAGACAGCCGGTCTGATGAGAATAAAAGAACCGGGAGGGCAGCCGGTCTAAGATAATAATAACCTGTCGACAGGTGGGAAGACGTTCCCATCATAATCATTCATGCATCTGCATCTGTTTTAATTATCATTGCATTATTTGAAATGCTGAGATGTGGTATATTAATTGTGAATTAAATCATAGATGGCTGTGTCTCATAAAAAGAGACAGTTATAATGATGTGATGTGTGAGATGCTGAGTTGTGGTATATTAATTGTGAATTAAATTATAGATGGTTGGGTCTCATAAAAAGAGACAGCTATAATGATGAGATTTTCGAGATGTTGAGATGTGATACTTTTTGTGAATTTAATTATAGAAGGTTGAGTTTCATATAAAAAGACAGTGATAAGACTTATCTAAATGATGGACTTTTTGATATCAACCTCATTACGAGGTAATTAGAAAATAATTGATAGTCTTAAGGTGAACCAATGATTGAGAAGAAGAGATTGATAGTAGAAAGTTGTCATCAGGTTATGCGAAAAATAAAATTTTAATATTAAAGGATTATTGATGGAATTTGGAATACTTTCAGTAAATTTAATTCGCTGAGCTTGTGAAGCTCACTCCTCACTGTTCAATAATTTCAGGTAACAGTCAAGATAAATAGTCTGGTGGGTTGAGAATCAGTCGAGATCTTTTTCTGTAAGCCAAGTACGTGTTAATATCCTCAGATATTCGAGTTAAAGACTTGTAAAAATTTTATTGTAAATATTCATGCATTTATGTATTTTATGTTTAAGTGAATATCAGATTTGTTTACCTCTCCTGTTAAAGGAAAAAAAAAAATCTGGTAGTATTATATTTATTGTTGCATATATGTGTCGTGCTTGGATTTTCAAAATGTGATGACACCGTCCAGGGGTGGCCCACCTGGGATGGGTCGTTACATAACCATAGCGACAAAATTTTAATAAATCTATGGTAATTTAGAGTGAGTGTGCATAGGATACAACCAAGTGGAGTGAGAAAAAATCATCAACAAAAATGAAAAAGTATTTCGATCTCCCATAGTGACATTAGGAAAGGGACCCCAAACATCATAATGAGTTAAATCAAAAGGAGTAGATGAAATCAAGATACTATTAGTAAAAGGTAAAGCAATTTGTTTAGCAAGTTGACATGGCAAACAATCAAAATGATCATCCTTAATAGAACCTAAATAACCAGTAGAAAGTAACTGACGTAATCGACTAACAGAAGCATGACTCAAACACAAATGCCAAAGACTTAGAGGAAAAATATCTAAAGTGAAAAAACGAGGTGGAATATGAAGATTGATGAACTCAAATAGGCATCCCACTTTACGGTTGGTCCCAAGATTTTGTCTCATCTGAGGATCCCATACGACATAAGTTTGACCCAAAAAAAAAATATGAAGTCTCACGTCACAGAGTTGTCCAACAGAAATAAGACTCAAAGAAAGCTTAAGAATTAAAAGGTGTTAGGTAAGGACAATGTGGGCATGGAAATGTGACTAGTGTGACTGACATGCATGGAAGATCTATTAGTAATATAAATGACAAAGGCAAAAGAATCACATATTTTCAAAGAGAAAAGAAAAGAATCAATAATCATGTGATTACAACATGCATAATCAAAATACCAAGAGGAAGTACCTAGGGTGGTAGAATAGCAGTAACAAGTTGGGTAATAGAGTTAGAGAGAACATTTTTAGGAGGGCTTCAAGATCATCGGTAAAAAAATATGGGTATTGAGGAAGTATTTTGAAAACCTTCAGAGGTAACAATAGTGGTGAAGTGAGATCCAGAGTTGAAGGTAGACTGCATATCTGGTTTAGATTGAGTACCTCGAGGAAAATCAGCTATCGGTGGTCGGATGGGAGAATCTGCAAGAAAATGACCATTCTGATGATAGTATCGACAAACCTTATTTGGACAATTTGTAATAAAATGTTCAGGCTTTAGACAATAGTGAAAAGTATTCTAATTTCGGAAAAAAAACGAGCAACAGAGGTGGCCATAGTACCGTAGCAAAAAGAACTGAATAATAGACACAAAAACGGATAAACAAGCTGAACCAGAAAGGTTAATTTCCTGGTCAAACTTGAATTGATTTGACCATAACCAATGATGTGGCAGAACCAACAAATATTGACTAGACAAAATGATGATGTGGCGGTAGCTTGACAGGTGGCACCTGACCTCAAAGCTGACTGGACACAGATCTGGAGCAAAACCAAGGAATGAGAAAAAGAATCTGTGACCTGCCCAACGTGTGCGCGTTGGTGGCTGGTCGAAACAGCCTGAAATTTTAGGGTTAGGATCTTTCGGCGACGGTGAGATGACCTTTGGCGGCGGTGAGAATGAATGATGACCGGCAACTAACGAAATCAGGCGGCAAGGTTGGAGCAGAACCAAGGAAGGAGAAAACTGGTTCGTGATCCGACTTGGCACGTGCAAGTTGATGGCTATCGGAACAACCTGAAATTTTGAGGGTAGAAGCTCCCGGCAATGGCGAGATGATCCTTGGTAGTGGTGAGAAAGATTGACAAGCAAAAACTAACGAAATCAGGCAGGGTAGGTAGGTGGTCAGACTCTAAAAATACTAAAAATACCATGTTAGAAAATAAAAGAGAAATAGGATTTTGGAAGAGAAATTTTTTTATGTTTGTCTTGATTTACAATTATACAACAGTATATATAGTGATACAGAGAGTCATATATGACAAATATAAATTAGGCAAATAATCAAAACTTAATTAGACAAGTAACCTAATAAGTTCTAACACTTTTCGGAAACCATCGAATGGGTTTTTGATCTAGTTTCTGTTTATAGGAAACATGAACAATTTCATACTCACTCAAATGGTATAATTTAGTGACGAAATTCTTAGGTGGATTTAGTTTGTCATATGATCGTATATCAAGCCAATCATGATGTATACTTGATTGGTCCGTGACTGATAAATTTGTGTAAAAATTTCTCGTGATACAAAAAAAATCAAATTAAAGGTCTTAAAATAATCTTTTATTTCTTTGATAATAGTCAATAAAAATAATAAATTGGAAAATAAAAGCATATTTGACCCTATGGTTTCACCCAAACTTTTTATTCATTGAGTCAACTCGTTTCAAATCACAGAGTTAACAAAATTTCTCAAATGGATGCCAACCGTAGGGTGATTATTGAAATGCATAGCACTTATTTGAATAACAATCATTTTTTTTTTTCACTATGTAAAGTAATTTATAATTTGTGTATATTTGAATACGTTTTTTAGATATCTTTCTTGGCCTTTTGGCTAAGACCAAGTGCGTGAGTTTTTTTTTTAGAGTAAGCCCATTTCACTTTTTTACACATTCTTACAATCTTTGTTACAGAAGAAAAAAATCATGGAGAAAGATATTGACATTATCGGCGTTCTATATAGAAATTTGTGTGAGGAACTCTTTCACTCTCAACTCTTTATAAAGAATTTTAATGGTCCAAATTACTCTAAAATCATAAGCTCAAATCGAGGTCCTTTTTTCTTCCAAACCAAAAGGGGCCACTTTGCATAAATAGAAGGGTTTGAAAGACTGGACTTAGGGAAGCAAAACTTTGAGAGCTAGGGATACTACTCAAAATCTCGATAATATTGCACTCAAATTCATAAGGCCATTTTCTATAAACCCCAAAGGTTATACCTCATCAAAAGAGGTTGAGTATTATAAATCCAAGCCTCTAAACAAAGTGCGATGCGGCACCTCCATGAAAATTCTAAGTGAAGAAACACTTAGAAAAACCACAAGGGATAAAAGCAGCTTGCAAAATAAAGGTAAGGAGCATCACAAGGGTGAGCAGTGCTATTGATCAAATTCTCAAACTTATCTAAACTGATGTAATTGGTTAGGTTGGATTAAATTTGAGTTGAGAAAATTTTAAACTTGATGGTTTGAATTGGGCCGCAGATTAAAATTTTTGTAACTCAATTCAAATTGATAATCCGATATATATATATATATAATTTTTTTATTGGATCATCATGCAACTTAAATTGACGTGAGAAAATACTTTGATAATCATAACTGGTTCCGTTAAGTCTTATGCACCACATATTACTAAGACTTGTATAAAATTAAATTTTGTTATCAACTTTAATGGAAATACCGTAGACCCTGGGTGGGTACTTGTCACAAATAAAAAATAATTTTATGCCAAATATTCTATCATTTTTTTTATTTAGTTTAATGTTATTATTTATGTGAGTGACGATGTTACGAAAAGGAAATGAAAATGAATAGGAGAATAATTCAAATTAAGAATAACTCTATTGCACACCATTTCATTACTTGGTGTGAGATTAGCGATTAAAGACGCATGTATGCTACTAATTAAAATAATAATATTTAGGAATGATGTGTTTATAAGCTTAAAAAACATTACTTTGTATGTGTACATTAAGAATGAGGCATATATAAATTTTTTTAATGTAATATATTTGAATTAATTTTAGAAAAGAAAAAGGGATTAAATGAAAATTCAAACCAACGTAAACCGGTTTGATCAAATTGAGTTGGGTTACGGGTTGGTCAAGCACGAGTTGGGTTGGTTGAGGTTTTGGCCAACTCAACCCATACTTACATCTAATCACAAGTACCAAAATCAATGTCGAGGTAGTAAAAAGCTTAGTTGGCATAATTTAGTAGACTTTATTCAAACTAAGCTACCTTATCGAGGAACCCATAAAGTTAATTAAATTTCAAATAATATAATCAAACAACCTCAGAAAAGAATCGATAAAGCTCGATTGACTTTCAGGTCATAAGATCAAGCTATTTCAGCCAAGGAATCCATAAGCTCGATTGACTTTCAAATCATAAAATCGAGCTACCTTAGCATAGCTTGGTGAGCTCGGATGACTGTGAGGCCAGGATAAGAGTTTTCTTAGCCAAAGACCTCCTAAGATTGAGCGACCTTTAGGTTATAATAAAAGTCATCTCAATTATAATTTATGAGGTCGGTGGACTTTTACGTCAAGATCTAACTATTTAAAGACTTTGTAAGTTGTGATGGCATCCAAGACAGAATTCGAGTTATGCGGAGAACACCCAATGAGTTAGCATCAGGGAAGAATCTCATTATACACCAGCTACAACAGTTTATTGGAATTGTCAATTATATGCCAAATCGATCCGAACTGAGCTACTCTCTAAGCAAAAATTAACCTAAGGAAATGAGAGGTGTGTTCTAAAAATCACCAATCAAACAAGAACTGACATTTTGGTGAAATAGAAACTTTGATGACACTAAAACAGGAAGGAGATCATCATATAAGGAAGAGAGGTTCATTCATAGGTATTTTACTTCCGAAAGTAACAGAATTATCTCATCGTAAAAAGTGGGCTCCAGTCTGATAACATTTATCACTTTTTTTTAAAAAAAATTTCTTTCATAATTAGAGTATAGTGCCGGAGAGTTCACCCGAAGATCAAAACTTCAAATGACTGTTAGGTTGCTTGCTCCCGTGTGTGCAAGGGCTCATGCAATTATGCAACCTTTTATCCAGATTTGTTTTTTCCCCTTATTTTGGTCTTATTATATCTTGTTTTGTTTTTTACTCTTTTTAATTCAATTAACTAACATTTAAGTAATGTTGATCAAAATCAAGGCTTAATGAACAAAATTAAAATATATTATTTTTTAATTTTTTTGGAATAACTTAAAATCTATTAAAGTAAGTCATGGTATGATTTATGTTTGTGTAGGATAGTTATGATTTTGTTTTATATATATATATATATATATATATATATATATATATATATTATTTTATGCATTTATTTAATTGTAAATTCTTTCATATTAAAGAACGTATGAGTATTGATCTTACATATTCGGTTTCATGATAATTACTTTAAAATCGAAAAAATCTATTAATAATCATGAAGAAATTGAGTAATAGCAATGTCGTTTAATTTTTTTTATTTGTTTTTAAAAGTTACTATTTAATTTTTTCATAATTACTAGTGATCTTTCTTGATTCTATAGTAACTCTCACAAAATCCATTAATAATCATAAAAAATTAATTAGTAATTTTGATATTTAAATTTTTAAAAAAATTATTATTTATTTTTTAGTAATTATAGGTGATCTTTCATGATTTCATAGAATCTTCTACGTAACCAAGTATTTGACATCAATTTTTAGAGCAAGAAAAAAAAAAACATTTTTGAAAAACACATTCGCCGGATTGGTCCGAAAAGTCCAATAGAAATGCATCCTTAATTGACTTTTTTTTTTAATCTGATGACTGTCACTATTTAGCTTTAACGACGAGGCTCCTAGTATCTCACTCTCTCTCCCTTAAATTGCGATTGTTTAATTTAAATTTAAATTTTTATTCACTTTGAGTCTGCTAAAGCAAATACTTAAAAGGCGGCTTAATTACCTTGACGGCTCTTCAACTCGTCCCTATTGAAAAACACCATTGACAAACGCGGTCTTCTAGTAAAACCCGATTTCAACGCAAAAGAGCCAACAACGATTCGGTGGTGAGTGGTGACTGACTCACTAACACACAAAAAAACTCACCTCTCTCTATAGAAAGAGAAAAAGCAAGAAAAGACTAGCACTAGCCAAGCACGAAAGATAATTGTAAGAGTCTAGGGTTTTTTTTTCGTGTTCATAATTGGGGTTACAGAGAGAGAGAGAGATGGCGAGTCCTCAGTCGGAGCGATTCGCGATCACGCCGAGCTCTGTCAAGGGTTTGTCGATAACGCTTGGGTCTAGGGTTTTGCAGAACTCACTCAGTGACGAGGCGATCTGGAAGCGACTCAAGGAGGCCGGATTCGATGAGGAGTCGATCAAGAGGAGAGATAAGGCTGCTCTCATCGCGTATATTGCCAACCTTGAAGCTGAGGTATGTCTGTTTGTCGATTTTGTGAAGTCTTTTTTTTTCTTCTTCTTTCTAGATGATTTTTGTTTTGTGTTGAGTGGGGTTCCGATTGTGTGGTGTCTTTGAGTTAGTATTTGGGTAGATTTATGTTGATTTGTTTTGTTGATGAGATGCAAAATGAGCAAGAATTGGTGTTTTGGGCTTTTGAATTTTGAATTTTGAATCTTGAAACATGTGGGATTTGAAAAACCAAGAATGTTGCTTTATCGGCCAAGGTGAAAGAGTCACCGTTTAGCTTTAGATGAGTTGAGTTTTTCTAATACAAGAAACAAAATCTTAAAAGCAAAAACTTACCGGGCCAAAAATCTGCTAGCTTGTGTAGTTGCGGCAACGAAACAACGATAGAAATGTGAAAGTGATCACTTTGAATCCTGGTTAATTGAGAAAAATTGATGATTGGACTAGTTAAGTTTTATATTGTATATCCTGGAGTAATAAAAAAGAACAAGGAGAGGAGAGGAAAATAATCTTGATTTGTGCATCACTTTCTTTTTTAGCCCCATTTATTTTGCGTTTTTATTGTTTCCAGGGAAGTTTTAAGTTGTAATCCTTTCCAAGAAAGGAAGGACTTAAATTGCATTGCTTCCATATTTTAAAAAGTTAAAGAATTAGTCTTTCATATGTAGAAGTGGTTTTATTACTTTGGGTGCATATGAAGAAAATAATCAATTCTCGGAGACCAAGTGTGATTAGTTGTATTTAACAATCAAGTAAGTGAAGTACGCATTTTGAAAATTTATGCAGGATATCTCATTTAGGATGTGTCTTTTTAACGGCTTTACTTGAATTCCATGTTACAAGCATAAAGACACTTTATTATGGCATTTGCGTCAGTTAAGATGATGGTTTATTGGTTTTCCCTGTAAGGAATAATTGTTAGAAGGGGTGTCTATTTTTGCGAGTTGTGAAGCTAAATTTTTGTTTCACACATTGAAACAACTGGCAGAAGTTTGTTTTCGAATAACTGTTTTTAAACTTTTTTTGCGTTGAGTTTTGAAAGTCTTTATGGGATACACTGTTACTACTTGAATTGTTTATGCTGTGAATGCTTCAGAGTTATGTGCTGTCTGCAATATAGAAATTGTTTTCTTTACACAAAATAGTTCTTGTTTTGGATGGTTGCTCATGATTTGACTTGTGTATTTTCTTTCTTTTTGTGAACCGATTATTTGAGAAGTTGATGAAGGTAGTTTATGCATTATGGCTAGTTTTATAAAATATTTTGTCATTTAGCAGTCAATTGTGTTTGATTTTCGTGCAGTCTAATCACTTTTGCTAGTGAATGTGCTTCAAATACTATTTTGGTGCACATCTGACCAGTGGAACTTGATGTAGATCTTTGACCATCAACATCATATGGGCCTTCTCATATTGGAAAAAAAGGAGCTAGATTCCAAGTATGAGCAAATGAAGGCCTCTGCTGAGGCAGCAGAAATAATGCACCAGTGTGATCAAGCTGCACATTTATCTGCTTTAGCCGGAGCAAGGAAACGAGAAGACAGTTTAAAGAAGGCTTTAGGAATTGAGAAGGAGTGCATAACTAGTGTAAGATTATCATTTAGGGTCTTCCTCTATCTGAAGTAATTCCTTGTCTCCCTACCCATCATTTTGTATTTCTTAGAATTTTCTGATGGATTTCTGTAGCTTGAGAAGGCCTTGCATGAGATGCGTGCAGAATCTGCTGAAACGAAGGTTGCAGCGGAGAATAAATTGGCTGAAGCTCGCACAATGGTAGAGGATGCCCAGAAGAAGTATACAGAGACTGACTCAAAGCTGCATGCAGCAGAATCTTTACAAGCAGAAGCTAGTCGTTATCATCGTACTGCAGAGAGGAAGCTGCAAGAAGTTGAAGCACGTGAAGATGATCTTACTAGGCGTATTGTATCTTTTAAGGCCGAGTATGTTATTCATGTCGTCATCATTATTGAACTATCACTTAAGTCTTCTATTTATGTTTATCTGGATCTATCCAAAAATAGTGTCTAGTTTTCAAATCTAATGTTAATATGACATACGAAAGGCTACAAAGTGCACCGTGCACCCTTTCCCATACTATGCAGATCCCTTATATTTCTATAAATCACAATATACTATTTTTTTTAAAAAAAAAAAAAATGGAAATGGGATTACAGTGGGCTCTTGATATTTTTGTTAAGAATTGCACATAATAGTTACTAAGATTTCGTGTTATTTCTCATTTGATTATGTGACATACACCAGCAGTTAAACTTTAACTGAAGCATTTAGTTAGACCCTGCTGTTTTTTTTTTCAAATTGAATCTATACCATCTGGCTGGGAATCTGAGATCCTCAACTTGATGACCTAATGCATAATTTCATGTGCCATGACATGTTGTACATACTGCAACGAGTTTGTGAAACTCTTTCATATTCATGTCTTAGGTGTGATGCAAAAGAGAAAGAGATGATGCTTGAGAGACGATCTTTAAGTGAAAGGCAGAAGATTTTGCAACAAGAACAAGAAAGATTACTTGATGGACAAGCTTCACTAAATCAAAGAGAGGATTACATTTTTAGTAGATCTCAAGAATTAACTCGACTTGAAAAAGAGTTAGAGTCTTCAAGAGCAAGAGTTGAGGAACAACATAGAGCTCTAAAGGACCAGAAGTCCAACCTGGAGCTGACTCTTGCTTCCTTGTCTAAAAGAGAAGAGGTTTATATATACTCATGCAGATGCAGTCACACATATATAATATTTCCTTTGATTGTGCTGTCTTTTAAGACTGTTGCATTAACAGCTCAAGTTATATTAATGATTTTATCTTTTGGGTGCACCAGGCTGTCTTTGAAAGGGAAGCTTTGCTGCAGAAAAGAGAGCAAGACCTGCTTGTTTCACAGGAAAAACTTGCAAGCAAGGAAACTGTGAGATCTTTTGACTGAACTGTTGATTTGCGAGGAACTTAATAGATTGAAGCTTATATATAATTTTTGCCATTCCGAGTTTTGATTGTTTCTTTGAATGTCTTTGTGCGAATATGCTTTCTAATGAATCAAATATTGGTTCTGTTTTCTGCTTGTTTTAATAAAAATATTATTTTTAATTAATAATGCAGGATGGAATTCAAAAAGTTATTTCCAATCATGAAACTGTTTTGAGAACAAGAAAGTCTGAATTTGAAGCTGAGATCAAGATGAAGCGGAAATTGGTGGAAGAAGAAATTGAGAGCAAGAGACGGGCTTGGGAGTTGAGAGAGGTGGAACTTAGTCAGCGTGATGACCTACTTGGTGAAAGGGA
The DNA here is from genome assembly GCA_023935145.1 of Bretschneidera sinensis. Taxonomy (NCBI): domain Eukaryota; kingdom Viridiplantae; phylum Streptophyta; class Magnoliopsida; order Brassicales; family Akaniaceae; genus Bretschneidera; species Bretschneidera sinensis. The sequence goes on from CM043703.1 coordinate 25,562,309, forward strand.
ACATGAGTTGGAAATTCAGTCAAGGGTATTGGCTGATAAGGAGAAGGATGTAACAAAGAGGTCAAATCTTCTTAATGAGAGAGAAAAAACTTTGAGTGCTTCTGAGAGGGAGATTGGCCTGAAAGAAGCCTTTCTACAAAAGGAGAAGGAAGAGATTAACAAAGTGAAGCTAGATCTTCAGAAGTCCTTGGTTTCACTTGAAGAAAAAAAGAAGCAAATTGATTGTGCAAACGAGAAACTAGAGACAATGAAGAGTGAGTCAACTGAATTATCACTTCTAGAGATGAAACTCAAGGAAGAACTAGATGTAGTCAGGGCTCAGAAACTGGAACTGATGGCTGAGGCAGATAAATTGATAGTGGAGAAGGCAAAGTTTGAAGCTGAGTGGGAGCTCATTGATGAAAAAAGGGAAGAGTTAAGGAAGGAAGCAGATGGTGTTGCTGAGGAGAGAGAGGCTCTCACCAAGTTTCTCAAGGATGAACGTGACAGCCTGAGAGAAGAGAGGGATGCACTGCGAGATCAGCATAAACGTGATGTGGAGTCACTGGATCGTGAGCGTGAAGACTTCATGAATAAGATGGAGCTTGAACGGTCTGAGTGGTATAGTAAGATTCAGCAAGAGCGTGCAGATTTCTTGTTGGGCATTGAGATGCAGAAGGGGGAGCTGGAAAATTGTATTGAAAGAAGACGTGAAGAATTGGAGGGTAACTTGAGGGAGAGAGAGAAAGTGTTCGAGCAAGAAAAGAAAATTGAACTTCAGTATATTAGCTCTCTCAAGGAAATGGCAGAGAAAGAGTTGGAACAGGTTGCTTTAGAAATGAAAAGGCTTGATGCTGAGAGAATAGAGATCAAATCGGATCGTGAGCGAAGGGACAGGGAATGGGCGGAGCTAAATCATTCTATCAAGGAACTTGAGGTGCAAAGGCAGAAATTAGAGAAACAGAGGGAATTGTTGCATGCTGATAGAGAAGGGATTCATTCGGAGGTTGAAGAGCTCAAGAATTTGGAGGATTTAAAAGTTGCCTTAGATAATATGGCTGTGGCTAAGATGCAACGTTCTAATCTAGAGACTAGCCGGCATAAGGTTTCCGGAAAAAGATATTTGAAGCAGCACATTGTTATGCAAGATGTTGATTTGGATTCACATAAAAAAATTGACATTGCCAACAATGGTAATGGATTTAACTCTCCTATTCAAAAGCCAGATGGTTCTTCACCCCCTAGCTCTGCTCGTTTCTCATGGATCAAACGATGTACTGAATTGATATTCAAGCATTCTCCTGAAAATCCCCCAATAAAGTATGACGAAAGGTCTCTGGCATCTGACCATGAACATACAGGCTTGAAATTAGCTCTAAAATTGGATTCATCCAATGGATACAATGGGAATGATGAGTCAGAGTATGCTCTTGGAGAACCTAAAGTGATGCTTGAAGTGCCCCCAGAAGTTGAGGTTGTAAAAGAAATGCATGATGTAGAATTCAAAATCAAGGAAGATGACACTGAAAAGTCTACCTCAGTTTCTGAACAAGGGCTTCAGGGTGGAAAAAAAAGAAGGGTAAATAACTCTTCTGGTGTTGATTGTGTTGGTCCGTCACTAATGCAGATGCAGAACAATAATAAGAGGAGAAGGCAGCAACAAGATGCCCCTGTAAAGCCATCTGAAGAGGCCAATGCCCACAGGTACTGCTGTTTTCCTCTTAAATCAAACTTTCTAATGTTATCTAACATATTTTAGTATATGTATCCTGGTAATTCTTTATGCATTTAGTTCAGTCAGGGTGATTTTTTTCCTTCAATGATTTTGCTTCTGTTTGCAGTGTAAAACCAACCATTCCAAATGTGCCAGAGGATCAGCACAACTTGCTGTCATCCAATCAAACTCAAGAAGGTGCTGAAGAGACTAGTGTATTTATTATTAATAAAATTGTAAAAATTTCAGAAGTGGCATGTGAAAAGGCTGGTTCTGACAACCACAACCTCATGAAACAAGAAAATATAGACCGCTTGCAGATTCCTGTAGCAGAATCAGATTGGGAGGTTCTTCAGGGTGGAGGAACAGATGGCCATTCCAATGCTACTCATGCAGGGAATGGTATCTCTTTATGGGGGTCTGAGGCAGAAGGAAAGATGCAGGAAGAAGTGCCTTTGGGAAATATTGGTCAAGCTACTGAGCATTGTCAGGTAGGTGCATGTGGATCTACAGTATTAAAATAATGTTCTTATTCAAAGTATTCTGTTTGCAACGGTTGCTTGGAATTTATATATTCAATTTTATTTCCTTGTTCTGTTTTAAGTTGTCCTGGTCTTTGTTCTCTTTCCCAGAGATTTTTTTTTGGTCTTGTTAGCTGCTATGATCTCCTTTGGCTCTATAATTTATCCGTAACTTTAACTCACTGCATGATTTCAATTGTGATGTTTTCCCTGTGATTTACAGTTCAATACATATATATGATATTGCACTCCAGTTTTTATTTAAGTGCTGCTTTCTTGTTTTTGTATTTTCTCTTTATCGTGGCCATGAAATGTGTGGCTGTTTTATTTTGTAGTTGCAAGGAAATAAACCCGAAACAAGTGATCATAACCACAAAGATCATGTCGTTGCAATATCAGATGATGGTGATAAGGTTGATGAGAAAATTGGAGTCAGGACGAGGTCAAAACAGAAGGTGTAGAATTATAGTTGTTTGTCACAAGAAGCTGTAGTTTGTTGCCTGCATTTTCAGACAGCCATGCACAGATGTATCTTTCTCTCTTGAGAGTCAAGTCTCATTTGTCTAGGTTTGATAAACCAATATTAAGCTAAGCAGCCTACTAATGACCTTTTTTTTCTCATTTCTTGCAGAAACTTGATGACTTGTTTTGTGATGAGCCCTATACGTAAATGGCTCAACTCTTGTGATATTAATAGAAATTTGTAAATGCTTCCTCTGTACTAGGCTCTGGCTTTCGCGTGTGTTCTTTTTAGGGGAGTTGATTGTCATTACATATAATTTACATAGGATGGTGTGACAGCATTTGTGAGATGGAAGATCTCGACTCTGCATACGGCCTATGGGTCTGTATCGTTAGTTGGTGAAGCATTAGATAGTATTGGGTGAGATTTAACTCGCTATACTATAGATTGGTGTTGGGAAGGGATTGAAATGACTTAATACTTCATTACTCCTTATTAATCCAAACAGAGGTATGGCAAAGCATGGCTGATTGGGATTTCTATACCTTGTTAGATTTTAGTGGCAGGTTATGGCGTTTTGATCTTTGTAAAAGTCATGCATGCAGATGCTAGTTGTAATATTTTGTTGGTTTATACTTTCTGGAGAACCAGATTATTTTCCGTTTCCTTATTTTTTTTATAATGTTTGAAATAATCATTATTGATGAGTCTCATGGTTGATGGGGTAACTATTCAGCCCCAGGGAAAAATACACGCAAATATATTTTGCGTGTAAAACAAGAAGAATTGAGGTTTTGTTTTGATTGAGATGTGGAGATGGGTTTATGTTTGGAACAAACCTACGAAGGAGAAAAAAAATCCTTAATCCTTACTGCGGTTATTATGGAACAACTCAGGAGAAACCTTGGACTCATTAGCTGATTACACCCATGGACTCGTAGTAAGATTCGAGTATTACTATTATATATCTCTGCGACCTTTGCCAAAAGTGTCATGCGATATGATTTGTAGAACTTGTGGCCAAGAACTTGCTTGTCAACGCAATTCAAGAAGAAGACGAACATTTTGGGTCTTGAAGAAATTGAGGTTTTGATTTGATTGAGGTGAAGGCTCAGGCTCGGGTTTAGGTTTAAAGAGATGAGGCCAAGAAGTCTTTTTGTGTTTGGGTATTTCACAAGTTAGAAGTTAAAAAATAAAAGGGTAAAATTGTTTTCATATATTTTTTGTTTAATTTATTTGGATAAATGACTAAGCTGTCGATTTTAAGTACTTGTGGAGTGGGTTGTAGTTTTAAGATGGCAAAATGATTAAGTTGTCATTTTTAGATATAACATTAGCAAAATTGTCTTTTTTTAGGTTTTGATTATTAGTGTATGATTTAATTTATATTTTATCAATAGTTTAAAATTTATTAAATTTTGTATGAAAAAATTATAGTTTAAATCATAGGTTAAAACTTATAAAAATATGTTAATTTTTTCGTAATGTAAAATTTCATGAATATATTTTAAATTATAGGTCACGATTATTAATTTTATTGTGGTAAATATAAACTTCATGTAACCTCATAATATTTTTGCTGTTATCAATAAAATTGCTCGTAGTATAATTGTATAGTTTTCGGTGTAGTATGTGTATTTTATAGTTTTAAATTGGGTTATTAAAAAAATACTTGCTTGCACCTGGGCAAGTATCAATCATATGGTTGGTTCTTGCCCCAATCTACAGGATTTGGTCCAAACAAGAAATTTTCAAATTAATTAGTTCAACTACTAGGCAAAATAATTGATAATTATAATCGAATTTGAACCATTTCATAACTGAATAAAAAACGTGATTATTAAGAGAAATGATTAAGTTTTTGGTTTGGATTTTTATTTTATTTTTTTGTTATGGTTATGGTTATTGCTTTTTAAATATATAATTTTGGTAATGCTTTTTAATTGAACCATACCAAAATTATATATAATATATTTATTATATATACCAATTATATATAATTTTATCCATATAACAATAAATTTGAGTAAATTTGTTTTAATACTAAGATTATAATAGTAAAAAAAATTATATATATATATACACACGATTGGGCAAAAATGCTTAGTATAAATAGTAATAAATAATTTTTTTTTATAAAATTGTTTATTTGAAGTATTTGAATGTACATTGAATGATGTTAATAATTTTAATATGTATCGTTTAGTGTTGATTGAATGAAATTGTAGTGTTTTTAATTTTTAAATTTTATTACACTTTGAATTAGTATAACTTTATTGAGTACCTAAAAGGATTTTCTGGGCCATTGTAACCATTTTTCTTAAATGAAAATGTACTTATAACTTTTAGAAATGTAATCCATAAATAAAAAAATAAGTCTACAGAAAAGTAATTACTAGATGTAGTTTGTATGATTGGCCCACAGTCAGTACTCAAATATTGATTGGGCGGACCTTGTTTTGCAGTTCATAAGTTTCAGGGCCCATTTGAGCCGACTTTGTTTTCTTAATTGTCTTACTATACTGGTTTTGAATAAAAAAAAATAAAAAATTAGAGAAAATAAATGGCTAGGGTTCCTAATTTGACGTTTAGTTGTTATATTTGGTTTTCAGAATTCAATTTCCTTCCTAATTCTTTTCATCAATAGGGGTTTTGTCATAAGCTAGAAATGACTATTATGGGAGAGTTGATGTATTTTTTTTTTTTATTGGGCTCGAACCCGCAGCTTCCGCCTTGACAGGGCGGTGCTCTGACCAATTGAACTACAATCCCAGAGAAATAAAGTGTACAGCATACGTATTCTTATGATTTAATTTAAACCATTTCTATTTAGATTAGAATCGCCGTGTTGTAACAAACAGAGGCGCGAGTGATATATTGATATCCACATGGATATGCACTTTAGTGAGAGCAACACGGATTACGGGTAGTCTCCGTAGAGTGTTCATTGAGCGGTTAAATTTGATTAATTAATTTTTTTGAACCGTTTCGTTTTGAATGGTAATCGGCTTTTTGGTAATGGAAGAACTGATTCGGACCTCAGTCATCTTTGATGAACACGTTTTAGATCATATACTTCGAGGTATATAAAGAAAAATAAAAAGTGTTGAACTTGAGACCTTACACTGAGAGATCCCAAGCTCTACCACTGAGCCACCTCTTAGTGGTTCGGTTGATTAATAGGTTAAATCATTACAAAAACGACTAACCGAATAATATATATCGGTTAATCGGTCAGTTAACGGTTAAATTTTTTTAATCGTTTTGATCGTTTAACCGAATAAAAAATTCATTAATATTAATATTAATAATATGTTAAATATAAATATAAAATATAATAAACTAAAAAATTAAGTATAAATTAAAAAAAAATTATATAAACAATGTCAATTAATATTTTAATATTTAAATTAATTTAATTAAAATGATTAAAAAAATTTTGATAAAAAAATTCAATTAAAATTTTTAACTCTGGATTTCCAACGTTTGCACATATCATTACCGCACATTTTATTCACTTTGGAGCACCAATTTGTTACCATCTAGCGAAGTTTTTTTTTTCTTTTGTTATTTAAATTATAAATTAGGAATGGTGCATTGGAACTTAGAACTTCTCCTTTGTGTAGTTATCAATTGGACTGCACTCAACCTCCGTCTCATAATTTGCGTCCTGTTTACTATTTAAAAGATTAAATAATTAAATTTTATTATTAAATTATTAAAAAAAATTATTTTTTAAATATGTAAATAGAGTTTAATTTTTTTTATATTTTTAAAATAATATATATAAAATAATTAAAGTAAAAAAAGTGATAATTGACTAAAATTATGGGACATAGGAGTAGCTAATAGCAACTGCTTGGCAGTATTTTTGGTCATCGGAAAATAACTATTGGAAATTGATTTTAGGGTAAATTATATAAACCTCATTTGAAGTCACGTATAATTGTAAACACCTCACTTACATTTTCTAAACCTTCACTTACACCCCTTAATAGGAAAATTTAATCATATGAAATCAAATTTAATCTTTCCTATCAGGGATGTAAGCATTTACACCTCTTGGTAGAAGAATTTAATCATATGGAATCACATGAAATCAAATTTAATCTTTCTTATAAGGAGGTATAAGTGAAAATCTAGAAAATGCAATAGAAGTATTTACAATTATACGTTACTTTAAAAGAGGTTTTTGTAATTTACCCTAGATTTTATAGTCTCTCTCAGTATTTGTGTTTGGCAAGTTTTACTGCAACAACTTTTCCAAATAATATTTGATAGATGTACCACCAAAGTGAGCAACCAAAATAAATCATAGAAAGTGAATTAGTAAAATTATGACATGTAATGAAGCTAAACTGGTAAATTTTTTATTTTTTCCATTCAAAACCCATTGTTGTGAGTGGGAGTGAAAGAAAATAATTGATGTGGTTCTTTTTGGTGGTCTATTTCTGTGATTTATATATAACATACTCTTTTTTAAAAAAGTTGTTGGAGATGGTTAAATGAGCGTTTAGTTATGGAAAATGCTATTCATTTTTTATCTTCATTTTCCTTAACAATTTCTTCAACAATTTGTACATTCTTAATATAATTTGAAAAATAACACTTATTTTTCCAACATATTATTTAAAAAAATTGAAAAATAACGTAATACTATAGAGAGTGAGACTATCGATAAAAACACACTGAGTTGTATACAGTTATCCAAGATTTGCATCAAATTGCACACAATGCCGAATGGAAGCATCAATCAGTTTGTGGAAACAATTCGACAAAGATACCACAACTAGTGTTTATCTTCACTGGAGTGTTTTAAAATCTTAAGGGTAAATTATAGCTACATCCCTAAATTTCGGTCATACATACAATTATATACCAAGTTTTCAAAACATGTCATCTCCCAAACTTTCATATAAAATTACATATCTCATAGTACATACAAATATTAGAAAATCTAAAAAAATTAAGTTAGATGATGACATGATATCACGCATTTCATTTTATATTTAATTCGAGAATTAACTCATACATAAGCTTCCAACATGTTGAAAGAAATTCAATTCTCATGATTTCAAATAATTTTTTTAACACTAAGATGCAGTTATCGTTTTTTTTTATAAAAAATTTGGAATATAATTGCATTTATGACCAAACTTAAGAGATGTAATTGTAAATTTACTCAAATCTTAATTATTGTATGACAACTTCATATCAATTAATTACCTATGGGACTTGTAAAATTATCTGCATATCTTGTCTTATCTTTGTTTTTTTCACCTTTAAATCTTCTTTTACATCTCTTCTATAATTGCTTTAAAGTGTAAGAACACGTCAAATTAAGAATAAATTAACAAAGTAATTTATTCTTAATTTACTTTGCCTTGGTGCAGTAATAAAAGAACACTTTCCCCTTACTTATGGACAGAGGTTCGAACTTCAACCTTTTGTTAGTAAAAAAGTTATTATTTAACTCGAATTCATGAAAGATATATGATTCAAAGGTTCATTTTATTATTGAATGAAAAAATATATATTTTTTTTCTCTTTTTACGTTATTCAATAATAAAATAAACCTTTATGCTATATATATGCGCTTCGACAAAAACTTTATTATTCGTAATGATAAAAAAAAAATAACAAAGTAATTGAGAACCGCGTGGCTGACTAACTTTTCAATGAGGGGTAAGAAAGTTTTAAGCTAGCAAATGTAAAAATATTCTTTTTTCAATTGCTTTCTTCTTAAAAGGATTTGTGGCAGTCAAATATGCGAATTAATACTTGCTTCCTTTAATTTGGTCACAAGGCATGAGGTCTTGCAGAGGAAATACAGGGCAAAAGTAAAATCTCTTATTGCGTGGCGCCTGGATTCTTCTAGATAAAAGGATCGACCTAGTTCTTTGCTCTGAAATCGTCCTTACCCATCAAGTACACATAATTGACCATGAAAATGTGTCATTAAGTCATACCTGCTTAGAAAAATTAAAGACAAATATTTAAAGTTTAGCCCTGAAATATAATGTTATTTTAATTTGTAGGTTTTTTTTACTATTGACGGGTTCGTATCAATTTGAATGAGCATAAATAAAAATAAATAAATTTTTTTACGGTAATAAAAAATATTTTATAAATTTTAACGATTTTGAATTCAAATTTAATTAATAAAATTATTAAATAAATATAATTATGAATATATAAAATTTCATAGATAACTTATCAATTATCACCACTAAATTGATGCACATGTTTTGATCAATGGTAATCCAATGGATCAACCTCTCAATTTTTTGTGTGAATATTTGGCCTGATAACACAGAGATGTCCCATTCTGTCAAGAAAACAACAAATGTTAATAAATAAATCAGACAAAACAAATAATCCAATATTGGACAGACAATATTTGTCTGCAACTTGAATTTGTTTAAGTTTGTGTTTATTGTAAGAAACTTGTAATTTTTTTTTATTTGATTGGTTAGGGTTCTTGCGTTTTGCCTTTTGATGATGGGTTATTTTTTTTCATTTTGATTTATCAATGACAAACCCATAGATCCAAGAACAATAAGAAAGAGAGCAAAAATTAACTTTAAAATGGATTTTTAGGAATTAATGTATTTTTAAATTTTTTAAAGAACCGTGGGTAGTTTGAATTTACATGTAAGCATGTTTCATTTTCTATTATATGTTTAATATTTCTTCTTTGTTCTGCTCAAGTTCCTACTGTTTCTCATATGGAAATTCTCAAAAAACTTCATATCAGTAAGTAAATAATTTTACTTATTTTATGTAAAAGTATCCAATTCTGATAAGAAAAGCACATTGCCAATTGGTACTGATTAATAGTTATTTAGTGAATTTTTAACTTCCAAAAAAATTGACTTTAAAATCTAAAACTAAGAAAAGCTCGTTGCCATATGGTACTGATTGGACCAACTCACTCTTCTCCTCTTCCTGTCTTTTTTGAATGGAGTGTATTTGATTTGTTCTGTTTCTTAACATATGATCACATGTATTGCCAAGAGGGTGATGAAGGAAACCCGTCAATAGTGGTATGCTCATTGATAAGATAGGTGTAAATAATAGCGTATTTTCATGCCTGAATTATATAATTGATTCGTGGAGATTAATGACTTTGTATGAGCAACAAAAAAAAATTATGTAGGCTTCTGTAGCAAATTTCTTTTCTTCCTCGAAAATAAAGAGCATGATGAGTGTGGTTGCGTAGTACATAGTGTAAAGTTGAATAAAATCAATTAAAGACCATGTGCATTGCACATGATCATTTAAGTAAGGGTAATTCTACCATTAAAAATGTTATATCAATATTTTTTTGACTTAAATTTATTGAACGGACTGATTTGTAAGGTAAAAACCAAACTTTTGGGACGGGTTGTCAGAATTGCAAATTAGAGGATTGAGTAGTAATCGAGACTAAAACATAAGATGAATTTATAATTTACCCTATTTTAAAATATATTTCGTTTCGATATGAGATTGGATTCCATCGCTTATTATGACCTTCCTATAGTAAAAATCTTCTTTGAACAACAATAATTATCTCTTTTAATTTTTTTTATAGGAAAAACCATATTCATCAAAATTGGCCTCTAACAACGCAACAAGCGAAGCAAGCATAGACTTGAAACAAACCGTCATTTCCTTTTGATATAGTTAAAAATATACCTAATCAAAGGCATGTGGCAATCGTTAAGAATGAGGAAGTAATTTTACAATTCAAAAACATCAATCAACCCAACACGTGACGCCTAAAGGATGGGATAAAAAAACCACTCCGGAAACCCTAGGTTCTTTCATATATGGGCCTTGTTTGGTTGGTATTAAAGCCAACTTAAAGCTACTTGCTTTAAGTTGACTTTAATACCAACCCAAACAACGCCATAACGGGGGGTTTCAACTCACAAAATGTATCTCTCTCATAATTAACTCTTTAGCTCTCTTAAATTGCTTAATTTATAAGAATACTTACTTGAAGATTAGGGGGTCCTCCCCAAAGACTCAAAACTCCAAATAACTATCTAACTTACATACTCTCATGTATGCATGAGTCTGTGAACTCGTTTGATAGATTTTCGACATCAACACTTTCCAAACTAGTGAAAATCTTTAGTAAATAGACCTAAACCCATAAGACTACCCTTGTATTTTAATATGAACCCCAATAAGTCATTTTCATCTTCTTCATCAATCTCAATAATAACTTTAAGTTTTTCACTTTCCATCTATAGATGAAAGATAAAAGATATATTACAAACTATATTTAATTTATCCAACCTCTTAACTGTAACATATCCAAAATAATCATTATTTTAATTACAACAAAATGTTGTAGCATGAGGAGAGGATGCATAGGATACCACTTAAACAAGAAGATGCTTCTGATAGCGAAAATGACGTTTAAAATTCCTCTAAACCTGACAATTTCACCAAACAAACGACCAGTCAGCTTTTAAAAGTTGATATGAGTTTAAAGTACCAAAATTTAAATTCAATCCAACAAGAAATAACATCTGTCATATAAAACACAAATACGATGATAAATCATTTAGAATATGAACTCTGAACGTAAAACAAACATAGATAATTCTTCATATTTTAAAATAAATCAATATAAATAATCAATTATTAATGACTTGAAAATCATTAAATAACTTATTTTCATATTCTCATCTTCAAAACTCATGAACAATTTAATAATATGTTTGTTGGTATGCTTTTCAAAAAACAAGTATACATAGAATATATATATCATCACGTATCCTCATATCTAGCAGGATACGTATCCAGATACTATAACAGACTGCAGTTGAGGGTGGAATAATCTATAAGGAACACTTTTATCATCGTCGCGTATTCCCATCCAGCAGGATACATCCATATAATAAATGTCCCCATCTAGTAGGACACTTCTGTGTATGATTACAACATTAGTACCAAGTCCATTCTTATCATCTCAATAATGAATTTTTCCTTAATTCTTCTTCATACTTAAAACACCACATAAGAATTTTATTTCAGTAAAAATAAAGATAATAAATCTTCTTCACAATTTATTCAAAAATGACCAATCATTTCAAATCAAAGGCAAAAGTTCATACTTCTCACAAATTCATCTTTTCTTCAATATTGAAAGATTTAACAGTTTATAAATTTCAAACCATAGAACACATTTTACCACATAAAAGGAAACGAGAATTTATATAGTTTGGTAGTAAAAACTCACCTCAAGTAGACCCAATCCAGATAGTTTTCACAAAGCAGGGTTACTCGAACATGTTTTTCCCACTGTACCTCATACAAGAAGAATACGCTAACCGGTATTACTATCTCATAACTTGATCTAAACCCTTATAATGGGTTAAATGCATGTATATATGTATGCATGTTCCAACCTATTTTCAAATTCAAAGTTTTAATTACTTGAACTATTTTCTTTAATCTTTAACTTGAATCAAATCTAAACTTATTCAAGACAAATATGAGGTTTTAAACTCTTAAAATCATGATTTTTATATAAAAAGAAAAAGAGAGGAGGAGATTACCTCCACAAAGCTTGTGTCGGAAACTTCTTAAAACTCAATCTTGAACGATCGAATTAAATAGATGTTTATGGAAAACCTCAAGTTTCATTTGATTATTCAAGAGTTTAGAGAGAATATGAGAGATGAATGAAGTTTTAAGATGAGAAAATGAAGTTCAACTAGAAATGAAGTGTTTATATAGTCAAATTCCTAGCTCAAGCGCCTAGGGCTTCTTAGGCGCTAGCCCAAGTGTTTGGGACTGCTTTAGGCGCATGCCCAGGCGTCTGGTGACATTCTGATGTCCTCCAAACCCCTTTTCTTCAATAAAATTTTAAATTCTTGTTTCAATAGTGCCTCAAATTTGAATTTAAAATTAAATCAATATGTATATGTATGCATGGTGATCATAAATTAAAAGAGGAGATTACCAAATCACCCCTACCCCTAGGGTGAGCATTTTACATATCTAGTTGATGCTAGTCAACAACATACACAAACAAATATTTGTGGTATTTTCTTAAAAAACTGCTATTTAATTTGATTATGCGTGATATATTAACAACTTCTATCAAAATCCTATGCCAAGAAAAAGGAATAAATACTCAAAATGTCATAATTATCTCATAAACCACTGTAGTGAGTGAGAGTGGGTGAGGTAGAAAATGATTGATGTGGTTCTTTTTTGTGGTCCATTTCTATGATTCAAATATAGGTGCCATATGAGATTTGCTTTAAGTCAAACTTAAAGTAAAAAAATGGTTCCATGTTAAAACAATTTTTTTTTTTTGCTTTAAGTTAGACTTAAAGCAAGTCCCAAACGGCGCCATAACACACTCTTTTACAAAATAGTTGTTGGAGACAATTAAGGGTGCGTTTAGTTGTAAAATTGTTTTTCATTTTTCATCTCTATTTTCCTTAACACTTTCTTCAACAATTATACATTCTTAACATAATTTAAAAAATAACAATTCTCTTTCTAACATAATATTGAAAAAAATGGAAAAAAAATGCAATACTGCAGAGAGTGAGACTATAGATAAAAACACACACAATTGTATATAGTTATCCAAGATTTGCATCAAACTGCACATAATGTCGTATGAAAGCATCGATTAGTTTGTTGAAATGGTTCGACAATGATACCACAACTAGTGTTTATCTTCATTGGAGTATTTTAAAATCTTAAAGGTAAATTATAGCTACATCCTTAAGTTTTGGTCATAAATACAATTACATCCAAAGTTTTTAAAACATCTCGTCCCCTAAACTTTTTGTAAACCGAGGTATAAACCCAAGAGGGGGGGTGAATTGGATTTTAAAAACTTTTTAATAATTAACACAACAAGTTTTTAACAATTTAATCAATCAAGACACACAACAAATAATATGCTTGAATTTAAATGAGTAAGGGAAGAGAATATGCAAACTCTGTTTATAGTGGTTCGGTAATATCAGAATCTCTTTGACCCTACGTCCACTATCTTCAAGGAACCTCCTTGAAGTAATCCACAAAATATAGTCGAGCAACTTCACGGGTGTTGCACAAACCTTACAAACAATATTTTCCACAAGGAAGTTACAAAGAAGTGTTTAATCCTAAACACTCTAAGAGTTACACCAACTCTTTCTCTTTACAATGAATAGTATTAAATGTAAAAAAAGGTAGAGAGATAGCAATGAATGCTTTACAAAATGGAGATTATCTCTCTTTCAAGAACAATCTTAAAAAACTGGTTCACAATAAATTTGTCAAGGCTTTTGAGAGTATTAATGAGGTATGAATCAAATTGAATGTTCTATCTTCTTGTTTAAATGCTCATTGATGGGGGTTTATATAGCCTTGGACTTATATGGTCGTTAGACATTGATTTGGTAGGTTTGGAGTATTAAACACTCAAGTCCTGTGTCTCAAACAATCATATTTTTGAATTACTAGTCAACTGAGTCCTTGTACCAATAGATTGGGTCAAGTGAAAAAAGTTCACTTTTAGGCTTTGGGAAAGTACCAGTCGACTGGGTCATGGGACCAGTCGACTGGGTGAAGTTATAAGTCTACTGGGTCTTATTACCAGTCGATCGAAAACTTACTGTCCTTTTTACCAATCGACTGGTTCAGAGACTCAGTCGACTGGATTGTCCAAAAACCCAGTTTTTAGTTTTTAAAACAGTTTTTAACCTATAAACATTTTTTGTATTTTGTTTTATCAAACCCGTTTGCAAAATGAGCTATAGTTTAAGCTAGGTAATTGAAATTAGAGATTTACAATGTGATTCAATTACCTTAGAGCCTATTCTAGATCTTCTGTCTTCTTTTGGTATTTGAACATGTTGTTTTATTGCGTTTTGTTTATGTAGTGAATGCTTTTTCTGTTTCAACACTCAGATAAAACTGTTAGTGCAATTTAAGTAGTATTTTGTCATTATTAAAATCAAATACGAGTCAACAATCTCCCCCTTTATGATGATGACAAAATCAAAGAGAGAAAAAACAGTTTTAAAAACTGTGTTGACTTTTTTTTTGGAAAATTGGACATAGTTTCCTCTATTTTTATGATAAAAACTAACATGTAAACATTCAATAACAATAATAACAGTCCCAACCAAGCAATGTAAGACTATTTTAAGCATTTTAATATGTTCGGAGCAATGCTCTCCCTAAAACTATGCTTTATATCAGTTTATATAATTTACATAGATTTTTATTTTTTTCCCCTGTTTTGATAATAGCAGAAGGGGGAGGGGGTTAATCATAAAAAAAATAAGCAATTTAAACACCATAGACAATAAGAAAAGGTATAAACAAACTTGTGTACAAAAACTAAGTATAAACCGGAGTTGGTAAGACTTCCTAAGAAGAATCAAAAGTTTGCATTGAAGCTTAAAGCAATTTAAAGTATATGGATGAGCTTTAAGGGCTCAAACTATTCAAACATATAGCTAAAAGTAAATCACATACATGAGCTACAAGCTATGAAAAGTAAACATACATATTCAAATATCCATACATCACGAGCTTAAGTAAGCTGTCTTGAAAATCTGATGCAACCCAAGCAAATGAATGTATGAGAAGAAAATGAAAAGTAATGTTCTTACTAAAATATTAGTGGAGCAAAAAAAAGTAAATGATAAAGGCTAATGACTCAGCGAGCTGGGGAGTCAGAGTTGTCTCGGAGAATACCCTAAATCTCAACTAAAAAGCTTTTCGAGTGCTCTTGGAGTAACTCAAAATCATCCTAGAGGGTGCTGATGTCAAGACGCATAAGGTCGATGTCGGTCCGCACCATCTAGAAGCTCTGGTCTATTGAAGAGCTCAAGCTCTGGAATCTGGATTGCATGGACATCTAGAGGCTTGTTATCGCCTGTATTAGATCATTATGTCTAGCCTGACCAGCAGTCGAGCTACTACGTCTAACAGTTTGTGGACTAGGTCCATGCTCGTTAGTGTCCATGGAAGTGGGAGGAGCTGTATCATCAGGCATGTTGTCATCCTCATCACTGTCATCATCATCCCCGATACGGATGTTCTTCCCAACCTTAGAATGAACCATGTCATTCCGTATCGTGCACCCCATCTTTTTTAATGAAGAGACATTGATGACGTCTTTGGGGCCGAGGTCTTGAACTTCGGACGCAGGCAACGAAACTTTGAAGTGATGCAAGATCAGTGTGATGAGTATGCCATAGGGGAGGAATGTAAATATAAACAGGTATTAATCAAGTTAAATACTCTAACAAGGCTATAACAAAGATAATCAATGAATAAATGTGTGGTAAAGCATAACTAGGGCTTCAGTCAAGCCCTGTAGGAGTTTAGTTACACATGCTAAGTAAAGTAAACATGCTAAACATAAAAACAGAAAACTAAAACCGAAGAAACTCGGGAGACGAGTCGTCAATTCTTCTCCTAAGCTCTGTACTTCGAGTCTAGAACCAAAGGTGTCTGTTATGTGTTTTTACAGGGCTATTTATAGGGTCTTAATGGCGTCACAAAAACCTAATTCCGTTTTGGAGTCAGAAGACATCTTTCCAATTTTGGCTCTACCACCTCTGGAGTAATTGCGCTCGAGCATATGCGGGATGCGCTTGATCGCATATGTGTGCTCGAGCCTACTTCAAGTGCGCTCGTATGCTTGTGCGCTCGATCTCAAGGGGGGTGCGCTTGAGCACACATTGCTGGAGGGCAGAACTTCACTTTTTGCTTCTAAAAGCTCCATTTTGTTATTTTTTTGTCCAAGACTTGTGAAAAACACACAAAACACAAAAGTGAAGTATAATCTACTAAAATAGATAAGTAAAGAGTCTAACAAGTATAAATTAATGGGCTTAAATATAACAATTTAAACACTTATCACACCCCCAAACTTACATATTACTAGTCCTTTAGCAATACGAAACCAAAAACTATGTTGAAACAAAATTTTAAAGATAAATTCATTTTCATGGTACTCAAAAATATTTGGGTTGTGCATAAAACCATGATAACCGTTCATGAGTAAGCTTATAATAAAAACATATTTTGGATTGCAAAAGGACTTTTAAAATTTTTATGTTAACCACCTAAGGTTGGCTTAAGGCATCGCAAGTTTGATTTGTGTGTGATGGATTAGCACATACGAGATGGGGTTTTCACATAATTTTAGTGGATAGTGTTTCGGTTCCCAACTTTTATCAAATTTCTTGTCAAAAAGAACAAATTGGCATAATACTTGCTTCTTTTTCTTTTCCTTTTATCATGCGATCTTTGCCATGTTGAGTTTCATCTAGCTTTCTATTTGACCCTTGTAACAAGTGTTTGGCCAATGACTTCCAAACCAGATGGTTTTAAGGCATTAGGTATGAAGACACCCCTAAGGACTTTACTAACTCGAGTCAAAAAGGCTACGAAACTTAACAGGTTTTTAATGCTTCGTAATGAAACTCCCACCTTTTGACGTGAACACTCAATGCTTACTGAGGCAAGAGGCCCAGTTACTCAGTGTAAAGTTGATTTTTGGAAGCTTTTTGATTTTCTTTTCGCATGATGAACATATTTTTTTTATGCCAAAGGGTTCTTTTCAACAAGTTATTTGACTACAGTTTAGGTAATGGAAACATATGCAAAAGAATTATATGTCATACCTCACACAAATGCGTGCTAAATGTGCTTGTGCAAATTTAAATCAAACTCGTGAATTCTTATGTGCCTTGAGGTAGTTAACTCAACTTTGTAAAATTCCTAATACAAGACTATGTGTTCTAGTTTGTAAGCTTACTAATGAAGTGTTATCAAATTTTTAATTCAACCAAAATTTTTGTTTACCTATTGATCATGCATTTATCTTTTCTATAAAAAAAAACTGGGACTTAGTGTGTGCATGTGTTTCAAGTGCGTGTGTGATAGTATCTAGTATCTCCCACTACCCCCAAACTTAAAATACACATTGTCCCCAATGTGTGTGGCATGGAAAGATCTGACCTAGGAGATGGAGAACTAGGTTGCTTGCTTTGCTTATAACACGCCCCCAAACTTGAACTGGATACACACACTAAGTACCTGACAAAGAAAAATAAATGTTGTTATGGAAAACAAGAAATATAAATACTAGATATGTAAATATAAATATAAACAAAAGAAAAATATTAAAATGAAAAAGGATAAGTCTAGGGTGCCTCCCATGAGCGCTAAGTTTAACGTCTTCAGCCGGACCAAGCCTTATTCTTTCCCTAAACAAAGATTGGCAGCAACTGGCACATGTAGTGTCTTATTCTCTCCCATATAATTCAAATGCTTCGGCAATTACTTCAACTCTAAATTTGGTACCTGGAAAATAAAAGGGAAAAAAAGTAGTATTAGAAGGCATAAGAGTGTCAAATGGATCGGTGTACTTACTTGGATGCTTTGGATAGGCCTCTAAGAGGTGCACAGTTTCAATGATGTCATCAGTAACATCTTCAGATTTTGGCTCAATATCTGATCCTTTGAAATAATAGGTGAAGGTGGTCTCCAATGGATCAATATGATGGTCATGAAAAACTTGTTCAACAACACTTTGCTTTTGTTTACTTAGCTCCTTAGCTAATTGCCCCACTTGTACTTTCAATATTTGAATGGCTTGTTCATGCTGTGCAGTAGTTTGTCTTATCTCAGTCCGAAATCGCATTTCTTCTGCCATAAACTGATCTTGTAAGGTCATTAATTGTTGTTGCTTAGTTGCCAACTCCATCACAAGACTCTCTAGGTCGCTTTTCTTTGATTCGGGAACTGAGTGGGCTGCTTGTTGGAAGTTTCTTTGTTGCCCTTGAAGGTTCCATGCATTTTGATCGTTGCTCCATGAGAAGTTGGGGTGATTTCACCATTCTGGATTGTAGGTATTTGCATATGGATCATAGTTGTTTGGTCCCACATAGTTTGCTTGCTCTCGATTTGCAGATGAATATAAATGGCAAGTTTCAGTAGTGTGATCAAAACGACTAGAAATAGCACATACTTGGAGTGGTGTAACTTGTGGCCTAGGTGAGGCAATCCGAGCAATCATAACTTCTACAAGCATATCTACCTTTCTTTCCATAGCGTCCACCCAATTTGGAAATCCACTATTTGAGTTTACTTTATTCATGCCCTTGCTCTTTACTTCTTGCTCTATATTGAGTGGAAAACAGATTGGATTTTTGGATCGAAGCCCTTGCATGAATCGGTGAATGATATGTGAGTGCAGCAGTCAAACACTGCTGCTCAGATAACTCCCTACCTCAATTGCGCTCAATCGCACTAGGGAGTGCGCTCGATCACAAGTGGCACAGAAAGCTTCCTGGGGTGCCTGAAACAGAGAAAAAAAAGATTTGATTAGGGTTTTTAGTAAAATGAAAAATATAAGATAAAAACAGAATAAAAAATAATGGTAACTGAATGAGAATTTAATTCTAAAAGAAATTTAGCGCAATCCCCGGCAACAGCGCCAAAAACTTGTTGAGCGTTTATTTACTTAAATAATTAGGCAAATAATCGTTCTAGTTTTACTTGCAAGTGCACAAGGTCTGTGGTAGCATGGTGTGCAAGTGCGAGATCATTTCCACAGAGATTGGTGAATTTCTATCTAGAACTAATTTCTTTAAGTTAAAAGAGAAATAATAGTTGATAGTGAGTGAATAACTATAATGAGAAACATAGGGCTATGATATCCACCATTAATTATACTTTCCCACTTACTAAGGTTTCAATGCTTTAGCCTTATCATGAATATCTAATGGTTGCCAACCTAAGGGCTTGGCCCACACCTTAGGCTATTGATCTCCCTACACAACGAGTTAGGCATAGTGTATACTCTAACTCTTTTCTCTCTTTAAGGGATTCAGTATGGGTGTATACTGAGTTGTTCCTTAAGAGAGCGTGAGGGCTGTGGAGATCGACAACCACACGGGACCTAGGGCTTAGTCTACTCCCGGTTTCCCATGTTGATTAACCCGGGAATCCAGTGTGGATATCCCTTGTTACTAATGTCGAACCTAGGACTCGGTCATCTAAATTGATTCAACTAACCTATCCATACCACATACATACGTTGATCAGGCACATACATAGGAGGAATGTAAATATAAACAGGTATTAATCAAGTTAAATACTCTACAAGGCTATAGCAAAGATAGTCAATGAATAAATGTGTGGTAAAGCATAACTATGGCTTCAATCAAGCCCTATAGGAGTTTAGTTACACATGCTAAGTAAAGTAAACATGCTAAACATAAAAACAGAAAACTAAAACCGAAGAAACTCGGGAGACGAGTCGTCAATTCTTCTCCTAAGCTCTCTACTTCGAGTCTAGAACCAAAGGTATCTGTTATGTGTTTTTGCAGGGCTATTTATAGGGTATTCATGGCGTCACAAACCCTAATTCTGTTTTGGAGTCGGAAGACATCTTTCTAATTCTGGCTCTGCCGCCTTTAGAGTAATTGCACTCGAGCATATGCGGTATGCGCTCGATCGCATATGTGCACTCGAGCCTACTTCAAGTGCGCTCGTATGCTTGTGCGCTCGATCTCGAAGGGGGTGCGCTCGAGTGCACTTTGCTGGAGGGAAAAATTTCACTTTTTGCTTCTAAAAGCTCCATTTTGTTATCTTTTTGTCCAAGACCTGTGAAAAACACACAAAACACAAAAGTGAAGTATAATCTACTAAAATAGATAAGTAAAGAGTCTAACAAGTGTAAATTAGGGGGCTTAAATATCACTATTTAAGCATTTATCAAGCCCTTAGCTACTAGTCTAGCCTTGTTCCTAGTTACTATTCCATTTTCATCCATTTTATTTCTATATACCTATTTAGTACCTATGATTGTATGATTCTTTGGTCTAGGAACTAGAGTCCATATTGTTGACCCATATTTGATTTTAATAATGAAAAAAGACTACTTTAATTGTACTAATAGTTTTATCTAAGTGTTTAAATAGTAAAAGCATTCAACATAGAAACAATATGAAAGAACTCAACTCGATTCAGGCGCCAAGACAAGACAGAAGATCTAGAATAGACATTAAGGTAATTGAAACAATTATAAATCTCTCTTGTTCAATTATATAGCTTGATTTGTGGCTCAATTTACAAAAAGACTTTGACAAATCTAACCATACAACAGTTACTAAATCAAAAATAGTTTTGAAACATGAAAAACTAGGTTGAAGGACAACCTAGTCGACTGGCTCCATATACCAATTGATTGGGATATAGGACAGAAGGTTCCTGGTCGACTGGTGTTAAGGATCTAGTCGACTGGTAACTGAGAGAAAAAGTTCTCAATCGACTGGTGCTTAGGACCTAGTCGACTGGTACTCTCCCATAGCCTAAAAAGTGAAGTTTTTCACTTAACCCAGTCGACTGGTACAAGGACCCAATCGACTGGTAATTCAAAAATATGACCGTTTGAGATGTGGGACTTGAGCATTTAATACTCCAAACCTACCAAGTTAGTGTCAAACGACCATATTGATTCAAGGCTATATAAACCCACTTCAATGAGCATTTAAAAACAAAAGAGAACACACTCAATTTACAAGATAGCACATTAATTCTCAAAAGCCTTGAAAAATTTATTGTTGAGCCATTCTTCAAGCTTGTTTTTGAAAGAGAGAAATTGGTCATTTGTAAAAGCACTTATTGCTATCTCTCAACAGCAAATTTCATTTATTGTAAAGGAAAATAGTTGTAATAACTCTTAGAGTGTTTAGGATTAAACACTACATTGTAACTTCCGTGAGGAAGAAAGTGACTTCTGTGAAGAAGAGACTGGTTGTAAGGTTTGTGCAACACCCACTAAGTTGCACGACTAAGGTTTTAGTGGATTAATTCAATGAGGTTCCTTGAAGAGAGTGGACGTATTGTCGGAGAGATTTCAATATTGCCAAACCACTATAAACAGAGTTTGCATATTCTCTTCTTTAAACTCATTTACTTGAAAGCATATTATTTGTATGTATGCTTTGTGTATTTAACTATTTAAAAACTTACAAGTAAATTAGAAAAAGTTTTTAAAACCCAATTCACCCACTCTTAGGTTTGAATCTCGGCTTACAATTGGTATCAGAGCTTCGTACTCAATTTCAGGCTTAGAATCATTGAGTTGATCAGATGGCATCTAATAGCTATACTGAAGGGTATTCTTAGACTAGGCCTCCCTTGTTCAATGACTCCAATTATAACTATTGGAAAAACAGAATGAAAATCTTTGTCGAATGACAACATTACAATCTATGGAGGGTAATTGAAGAGAGACCTAGAATGCCTACAAAGGAAATAATCATTGGAGAAATTAATCATACAATGCCTAAACTCAAAACAGAGTTTAATGAAGAGGATTGTAGAACGACGTCTCTTAATAGTAGAGTAAGTAGCATGTTACATTGTGCTGTAGATATTGTTGAATACAATAAAATTTTTGCATGTATTTCAGCTAAAGAAATTTGGGATAAATTGCAAGTTACATATGAAGGAACTAGCGAAGTTAAAAAATCAAAAATCTATATGCTAGTATCCGAATATGAAACTTTCAAAATGTCTCCAAATAAAGCTATTTCTCAAATGCACTCACATTTTACTACCATTGTTAACAGTCTAATGCTTTTTGGTAGGAACATTGAGGAATTTGAACTAATAAGGAAGATCTTAAAGTCTTTGCCATCCACTTGGAAAACAAAGAAGACGACCATCATGTAGGCCAAAGATCTCGACAAACTTGATGTCGAAATACTTCTCGGATCACTATTGATATATGAGATGGAGGAAATGAATCCTGTTGTCAATGATGATGAGAAGAAGAAAAAGATGATTGCTCTTAAGGCCTCTACAAGCAACAAAGAGGAAGAGAAAGAAGAAGAGGATGAGAGCAGTGAAGAAGATAGTGAGATGGCTTTAATCACCAAAAGGTTTCACAAGTTCTTGAAAAAGAGAAAAAAATCTTACACAAGGGAATCCACTTTAAAAAGGAAACCTCTTGTATGTTACGGTTGCAAGAAGCCCGGTCACATCAAGGTCGATTGTACAGCAACAAGCAAACCATATAAAAGCTTCAAAAAGAAAGCTACGATTGCAACCATATAGAGTGATGATGAAGAAGAAGAATCTTCGGACAATGACATCAGATACGAGGAGATTTCCAACCTATGCTTGATGGCAATCGACGATGAGAATGAGGTATCAACTTCTTCCTCTTCTAATAATAATATTGTTAGTAGTAGTGAAGGGTTAATTGAGGTTATAAATGAAATGCATGTAGAATTGAAGAAATTTGATTCTAGGAATACCACCCTAAAAAAGGAAGCCTCATCTCTTTCTAAAGAGATGGAAGGCTTAAGGGAAGAAAAAGAAACACTATGTTCCATGCTTTATAACTCTTCACAAGATTTTCTAAAAAATGAAAATGAAATTCTAAAGAAGAAAATAATGGAATTGAATAGCACCGTATCTAGACTTATATTTAGAAAAAAAAAGCTATATGAAGTGCTATCTAGCCAAAGGCTAAGTGGAGGAAAATCCGGCTTGGGTTATTCCCTATTAGGAAAGTAAAAATCAAAAGAGACCTTGTTCAGGAAAGCAACATGTGTGAATGAAGCCTCCATTTCCAAGGCCACTAGCAAGATTAAAAGTACTCCCTCAATATATGCTAGTAAGTATGAAAATATGAATTTAAATTCTAATGCATATACTATAGGTAGGCATCCTAGAAATACTCATGCATATATGTATGCTCACTCAAGAAATGCATATGCTAGGAATAATCATTCAAAGAATGCATATACTAGCAATGCAGATCCTAAGAATTACCATCATGTGTATCCTAGAAATTATCATCATACATTTCCTAGAGATAACATGCATATTCATAATTTTCATAATAGAAACATGTACTCTAGGATTGCTCATCCAAGGAATTATAGACATGCACAATTAAGAAATCCTATAAATTTCAATAACTATTATCCTAGGATTATGCATCATCAACATGTCTATAATTTTAGAGCACCTTATAATGTTAAGAAGGTATGGGTCTCTAAAGGAACCGTATTTTCTAGAACT
Source organism: Bretschneidera sinensis (assembly GCA_023935145.1). Taxonomy (NCBI): domain Eukaryota; kingdom Viridiplantae; phylum Streptophyta; class Magnoliopsida; order Brassicales; family Akaniaceae; genus Bretschneidera; species Bretschneidera sinensis. The sequence continues at coordinate 25,586,064 of CM043703.1, forward strand.
AACCCCAAATGACCCAAGAAATTTTGGGTACCTAAGAGTGCAATTGTGTATCCTTGTGCAATGTAGATATGTCTCTACACCAAGAAAAAATGTAACTATTGGTACCTTGATAGTGGATGCTCAAAGCACATGATCGATGATCAAAGCATGTTCAAAGAGCTAACTCTAAGGGATGGTGGACACGTCACCATTGGAGACAATATAAAGATTAAGATCATTGGGTATGGAAAAGTTGGTAATGATTTCTCAACCATTGATTATGTATTGTATGTGCAAGGCCTTAAGCCAAATTTGCTTAGTATTAGTAAACTATGTGATAAAGGCAACAAAGCCATATTTGAAACCTCTCATTGTCTAGTTATAAATATCAAGAGTAACAAGATCAAATTTGTTGGCCATAGACATGAAAATGTTTATATAGTTTATTTAAAATATTTGCATTCTGAAAATGAAAAATGTTTTCTCGTATTTAGTGAAAATCCATGGCTATGGCATAGAAGATTTGGTCATGTGAATATGGATTTACGTAAAATCATTTCAAGAAAAGATTTAGTCATTGGACTTACAAAAATCAAATTTGAAAAAGACAATGTGTATGATGCTTGCCAAATGGGAAAACAAACTAGAATTTCCTTTAAATAAAAAAATATAGTCTCAACTACTAAACCATTTGAACTTCTACATATGGACTTGTTTGGTCCAATAAGTACCATAAGTCTAGGTTGCCATCAATATGCTCTTGTTATTGTTGATGACTATTCAATATATACCTTTGTTATTTTTATTACTTACAAGTATGAAGTTTACAAGGATTTGTGAACTTTTGTAAAAAAGTTCAAAATGAAAAAAAAAATTTATTTCAAGTATTAGAAGTGATCATGGAAAAGAATTTGAAAACCAAAGCTTTTCAAAATTTTGTGATAAAAATGGAATTGATCAGAACTTTTTAGCACCTAGAACTCCTCAACAAAATGGAGTTGTTGAGAGGAAAAATAGACTTCTAGAAGAATTTGCAAGAACAATGCTTTGTGAAAATAGTTTGTCAAAATATTTTTGGGCAGAAGCCGTAAACACTTCTTTATATGTTTTAAATAAAGTTTTAATTAGGTTTATGCTTAACAAAACTCCATATGAATTATGGAAAGGTAGAAAGCCTAATATCTCTTACTTTCATGCTTTTGGCTATAAATGCTTTATCCTAAATAATAACAAAACTAACTTAGGTAAATTTAACTCAAAGACCGATGAAGGGGATATTCTTAAATATTCAACATCTAGTAAAGCTTATAGAGACTTTAACAAAAGAACTCTAGTGGTTGAAGAATCCTTACATGTAGCCTTTGATGAGTCTAACCTAATTAATAGTAAAGAATGTTTTTTTTTTTAATGATGATGCAGATTTCATTCTAAGGATAAAAACACCTACTCCCATTGTGACCTGAAGGAGAGCCAACCTCAAACGAGTCAAGAGATAAATGCTCTCAACGTTGATCAACCATCTATAAGTCAACAAGAGGATAATCTTTCCAAAGATTGGAGGTATGTGAAATATCATCCAATCGATCAAGTGATTGGTGATCATTCACAAGGGGTAAGAACTCATTCCTTTATTAGAAATATTTGCAATTGTGCAGCTTATTTATCGCAAGTAGAACTTAAAACGCTTGTAGAAGCCGAGAAAGATGTTGATTGGATAAACGCTATGCAAGAAGAAATAAATCAATTTGAAAGAAAAAGTGTATGGAATCTAGTTCCTGAATCACACAATAATAGGAATTAAATGGGTATTTAGAAATAAAATGGATGAAAATGGAATAGTAACTAGGAACAAGGCTAGACTAGTTGCTAAGGGATATATTCAAGAAGAAGGAATAGATTTTGATGAGACCTATGCTTCCGTAGCTAGATTAGAAGCTATTTGAATGTTATTAGCCTTTGAATGCTTTAATATGTTTAAATTATTCAAATGGATGTAAAAAGTGCATTTTAAATGGCTTTATAGAAGAAGAGGTGTATGTTGAGCAACCTTTTGGATTTGAATAACCTAGTCTTCCAAACTATGTCTATAAGCTTTCTAAATATCTATATGGGTAGCTCCAAGAGCATGGTATGAAAGACTAAGTAAGTTTTTGCTTGAAAATGATTTTACAAGAGGAAGAATAAACACAACCCTCTTCACAAAAACTCACAAAGATGACACACTACTAGTCCAAATATATGTTGATGATATTATATTTGGTGCTACTAATGGATCTATGTGTCAAGAGTTTGCTAATTGTATTTAAGGCGAATTTAAAATGAGCACGATGGGAGAGCTTACCTGCTTTCTTGGACTTCAAATCAAACAATTGAAAGAAGGCATCCTCATCAATCAATCAAAGTACACCGAGGACCTATTAAACAGATTTGAGATGGAAAGCTCAAAGTCAGTTGGCACTCCTATGAGCACCTCTACAAGACTTGACCTAGATGAGAAAGGTAAGTGTGTAGATACTAAAACTTATAGAAGCATGATATGAGCTTTATTTTACTTAACTGCAAGTAGACCTGATATAATGTTCAGTGGATGCATGTGTGCTAGATTTCAAGCTAATCCTAAGGAATCACATGTAATTGCAATAAAAAGAATCCTTAGATATCTATAAGGGACACAAAACCTAGGATTATGGTATTCTAGAAAATCAATTTGAGCTTGTAGGATATTCGATGCTGATTTTGCGAGTTATAGACTAGATAGAAAAGCACTAATGGAACATTCCAATTCTTGGGTGCAATGCTAACCTCTTGGTTTTCCAAGAAACAAAATTCAGTTATGCTATCAATCACTGAGGCGAAATATATAGCAACCAGAAGTTGTTATGCACAAGTGTTGTAGATGAAACAACAGTTAGAAGATTATAGCATGAACTTTAAAAATATACTAATTCATTGTGATAACACTAGTTCTATCAACTTAACCAAAAATCTTATTCAGCACTCGAGAACCAAACATATAGAAATTAGACATCACTTCATAAGAGACCATGCTCAAAAGGTTTATAATAGTCTAGAATTCGTTCCTTCAGAAGATCAAAAAGCTGATATTTTTTCAAAACCTTTAAGTGAAGATAAATTTTTCAAAATTAGACTATTGATAGGCGTGATAAACTATGATAAAATGTATGTTTGATTACATCAATATTCATCATATGCATATTTGACATCTAGTGAATGAGTATTAAGTCTTATTTAACACATCTCTCACTCAAGATGGCATAGATAAACAATTTCGTGCTAAAATCTAAAGTTGGAGCTCAAAATTTTAAGTTTTCTGAAGGACCCAGTAAACTAGTTTGTTCACCTTAGTCGACTGGTATCCCACTGCCTATTTTACTAGTCAACTAGTATAAAGCATCCAGTCGACTAGTACTACAAGACATTGTTTGGAGCCAAAATTTGAAATTTTGTTAACCCACCCAGTCGACTGGTATATCTCTGCCAGTTTACCTAGTCGATTGGTGTCCCGACCCAGTCGACTGGTATATTGAAAAATCCCAAAATTATGAAGGACTCGGTCGACTGGTGCCCTAACCCAGTCGACTAGTATCACGATTCTATAAATAGTCTCTTCAGATTTTTCAGTTTTCACGCCATTTTTGAAATCCCTAAAGCTTTCTCTCTCTAGAAAATCCGTGATTTCAGTCTCAAATCTCTCAAAACTACTCCATAGAACCCTTAATTTTATCTCATATCACATCAATTTCAACTTTTCACTGTTGAAAATCCATTATTCCCCAGAATCTTTCTCTAAAATGACATTTTTCACAATGTCTGAGAAAATCTGGATTAAAACCAAAGTGGGAGGACCTCACACGCCTACAAGGCTCCAATCCAAAAAGTCCTTGGCCTCGGACACAAAAGAAAAAGGTTTGGCCGGATCATCAAGCAAGATGGCAAAGGGCGAGCTCGATGAGTCCTTATTTTGGAACCCCGCCGCCAACAAAACGTATTTCTCCACCATTCGCAACAAGAAAATCATGACGGGTAGATTCGTCGATTTTGATTATATTCGTCATGCGAACTTTGATATTTTCCATGCTTTTAAGGCCATTAACCTAACCCCACTAGTAACCATACATCAAAAATACTACTTGCCAATTCTATGCCAACTTGGTCAAAATGAGCCCATTAGCTCTTCGATTTAAGACCAAAGTAATGGGCATAGAATTTGAAGTTAATACCGACCTTTTGGTCAACATCTTGAAGATCCCAGTGGAAGGGGTCCAATGGAGTTTGGATGGATGGCCAAACAACTTTGACTACGAGAAGACATGCCAGATTATTAGGGGCGACCTTAACTACATCTTTATGCCTACTATATTTCACTAATGTAGTGACATGCCCCTAGACTCAAAGTTGTTCAACCTCATCGTGAGTTGGACCATCCACCAATGATTCGAGAGTCTGGGCTATCTTTAGAAGATAGATGTGGTATTGATCTGGTGTCTCAAAACATAACACTATTTCAATATCTACCCCATACTGATCGCCAACATGATAAACTGTGAAGCAAACGACTCCGGGTGCCTTCCCTAAGGGATTTTTATCACCCTGATCCTACAGCATTTCCAAGTCCCCTTACCCGCTTATGAGGCTTAGGACATCAGCCCAAAGGACATCATCAACATCTTTTCTTTAAAGAAGATGGGGTACACGATCCAATAGGGTATGATCTACTCTAAGGCTGGGAGGAACACACGGAATGGTGCTGAGGATAATAGCAGCGAGGAGGATAATGAGGTTCTTGGTGATGCAGCTCCTCCTACTACGATAAAAACTAATGAGCGAGCACCTAGTCCACAACATGGTGGTTATGGTGTTGGTCATACTGGATACGATGAATTAATTTAGGCTATAACGAGCCTCCAGCTGTTTATATAGTCTGAGTTCCAGAGCTTGAGCTCTTCTATCGATCATATGCATCGCGACCTCCGCACATTCCGAGATGATTTCAAGTTACACCTAGAGCACATAGAGGGCTCTCTGGCTGAGCTTTGGGATCTTCTTGGAGACGGCTCTGATTCCCCCGCTCGCTGAGCTTTTTTGTTTTATCTTACTATTATGTACGTTTATAGCTCCATGGATTCTTAGCACAGATATTTTTTTTTACATACATTCATATGCTTGTACTCATTGATTCAGCTTCTGTAAAGCTTATGATGTATGAATGATTATATATAGATGCTCATTTTTAAGTTATTTAGCTTTTTGCTTGTACATTTGCTTTACTTATAAGCTAAATGGTTGCTTAGATTAAGCACTTGATGTTTCCCTATATGTGGTAACTACTTACACTAGTGTAGACAACTTCTGATTCATCTCGGGGAGTTTTCCCAATCCTAAATCATGCCTTGTTTTCACATACAAGTTTTTTTTTTACCTTATCTTCATGGTTGTGATATTTTTTTTGCTTATTTTTTGAGTTTCCATCCCTTTTTTTGCTGTTAACAAAACAAGAGAGAAAAAGGAGAAAAATCAATAAACTGTATGTAAACTTAGAATATAGCATATATTTAGAGGGAGCATTACTCCGAACACATTGACGAATGTAATATTATCTTGCATTGATTGATTGGGTTGATATAACTATATATAAACTACGTTTGAATGCTTAACGGGTTGGTTTTATCCGAAAAATAGAGAAAATTCTGCCCAATTTTTTCCTAAAAAACCCAACACTTAGTTTTTTTAAAAACTATTTTTCTTTCATTAGTTTTGTCATCATAAAAAAAAAGGGAGATTGTTGACCCATATTTGATTTTAATAATGACAAAACACTACTCTAATTACATTAGCAGTTTTATCTAAGTGTTTAAACGGCAAAAGCATTCAACATAGAAACAAGATACAAGAACCCAACTCGATTCAGATGCCAAGACAAGAAAAATGATCTAGAATAAGCATTAAGATAATTGAAACGATTGTAAATCTCTCATGTTCAATTACATAGCTTGATCTGTGGTTCAATTTACAAAAGACTTTGACAAAACTAACCATACAAAAGTTACTAAATCAAAAATAGTTTTGAAATATGAAAAACTGGGTTAAAGGACAACTCAGTCGACTTGCTCCATATACCATTCGACTAGGATATGGGACAGAAGGTTCCCAGTTGACTGGTGTTGAGGATCCAGTCAACTGGTGCTTAAAACTCAGTCGACTGGTACTCATCTATAGCCTAAAAATTGAAGTTTCTCACTTGACCCAGTCGACTGGTACAAGGATCCAGTCGATTGGTACAAGGACCCAGTCGATTGGTAATTAAAAAATATTACCGTTTGAGATGTGAGACTTGAGCATTTAATGCCCAAAACCTACCAAGTCAGTGTCAAATGACCATATTGATTCAAGGCTATATAAACCCACTTCAATGATCATTTAAAAACATAATAGAACACATTTAATTCATAAGATATCTCATTAATTCTCAAAAGCCTTGAAAAATTTATTGTTGAGCCATTCTTCAAGCTTGTTCTTGAAAGAGAGATATTGATCATTTGTAAAAGCACTTATTGCTATCTTTCTGCTACTTTTTTTACAGCAAATTTCATTTATTGTAAAGGGAAAGAGTTGTAATAACTCTTAGAGTGTTTAGGATTAAACACTTCATTCTAACTTCCGTGAGGAAGAGAGTGACTTTTGTGAGGAAGAGATTGGTTGTAAGGTTTGTGCAACACCCACTAAGTTGCACAACTAAGGTTTTAGTGGATTGCTTCAAGGAGGCTCCTTGAAGAGAGTGGACATAAGGTCGAAGAGTTTCGATATTGCCAAACCACTACAAACAAAGTTTGCATATTCTCTTCCTTAAACTCCTTTACTTTCAAGCAATTTATTTGATTGTATGCTTTGTGTATTTAACTGTTTAAAAACTTGCAAGTAAATTAGAAAAAGTTTTTAAAACCCAATTCACCCCTCATCTTAGGTTTGAATCTCGGTTTACACATACTTTTTTCCTTTCAAATTGATTTAATTCTTATTGCATAGCATTTATCCAATCAACATCTTTTTTGGCTTCTACAAAAGTCTTAGGTTCTACTTGAGATGAATAAGCTACACAACTGCAAATATTTTTTATAGAGGATCGAGTTCTTACCTCTTGTGAAGGATCACCAATCACTTAATTGATTGGATGATAATTCACATACCTTCAATCTTTAGGAAGACCATCCTCTTGTTGACTTGTAGATGGTTGATCAAGATTGAGAGCATCTATCTCTTGATTTGTTTGAGGTTAGCTCTCTTTTGGGTCAACAATGGAAGTAGATGTATCCATTCTTAGAATAAAATTTGCATCATCATTAAGAGATACTATTCTACTACTAATAGGGCTAGACTCATCAAATGCAACATGTACAGATTCTTCAACCACTAGAGTTCTTTTGTTAAAGACTCTATAAGCTTTACTAGAGATTAAATATCTTAAGAATATCACTTCATTGGTCTTTGAGTCAAATTTACCTAAATTAGTTTTTTTTTGTTATTTAGGATGAAGCATTTACAGCCAAAAGCACGAAAATAAGAGATATTAAGCTTTCTATAGTTCATATGGAGTTTTATCAAGTATAAACCTAATTAATACTCTATTTAAAACATAGCGCAAAGTATCTATGGCTTTTACCCAAAAGTATTTTGGTAAACTATTTTCACAAAGTATGGTTCTAGCAAATTCTTCTAGAACTCTATTTTTCCTCTTGACAATTCTATTTTGTTGAAGAGTTCTAGATGCTGAAAAATTGTGATCAATTCCATTTTCATCACAAAATTTTGAAAAACTTTGGTTTTCAAATTCTATTTCATGATCACTTCTAATACTTGAAATAGAAATTCCTTTTTCATTTTGAACCTTCTTGTAATAGTTCACAAATCCTTTATAGGCTTCATCTTTGTAAGCAATAAAAGTAACAAAGGTATATCTTAAATAATCATCAACAATAACAAGAGCATATTGATGGCCACCTGGACTAATGGTGCTTGTTGGACTAAACAAGTCTATATGCAAAAGTTCCAATGGTCTAGAGGTTGAGATTACATTTTTTGATTTAAAAGACTAGTTTGTTTTCCCATTTGACAAGCATCACAAACTTTATCTTTTTCAAATTTGATTTTCGGAAGTCCAACAACTAAATCTTTTCTTGAAAGAATTTTAAGAAAATCCATGTTCACATGATTAAATCTTCTATGCCATAGCCATGGGTTTTCACTAAAAGCGGGAAAATATTTTTCATTTTCCAAATGTAAAGATTTTAAATCAACTAGATAGACATTGTCATGTCTATGGCCAACAAACTTGATCTTGTTACTCTTGATGTCTATTACTAGACAATGAGAGGATTCAAATATAACTTTGTTGCTTTTGTCACATAGTTTACTAATACTAAGTAAATTTGGCTTAAGGCCTTGCACATATAAAATATGGGAAATGGTTGAGGAATCATTACCCACTTTGCCATGCCTGATAATCTTTATCTTTGTGTTATCTCCAATGCTGATATGTCTGCCATCACTTAGAGTTAGTTCTTTGAACATGTTTTGATCACCGATCATGTGCTTTGAGCATCCACTTTCATGCTACTAATAGTTACCTTTTTCCTTGGTGTAGAGACATATCTACATTACACAAGGATATACAATTGCACTTTTAAGTACCTAAAATTTCTTGGGTCCTGTGGGGTTAGTCCTAAAAAATACGGATCTTTTAGGGACCCATACTTTCTTAACATTATAAGGTACTCTATAATTGTATACATGTTGATGATGCATGGTTTTAGGATGATAGTTATTGAAGCTTCTAGGATTTTTTGAATATGTATGCCTATAGTTCCTTGGATAAGTATTCCTAGGATACATGTTTCTAGCATGAGAGTTATGAACATACTTGTTATCTCTAGGATATGCATGATGGTAACTTCTAGGATGTGCATTTGTAGCATGTAAGTTATGAACATGCATGTTATCTCTAGGATATGCATGATGGTAACTTCTAAGATGTGCATTTCTAGCATGTGCATTCCTTGCATGATTGTGATTGTCCAACAACAAACAAACCATATAAGAGCTTCAAAAAGAAAGCCATGATTGCAACCACATGGAGTGATGATGAAGAAGAAGAATCTTTGAACAATGATGTTGGATATGAGGAGATTGCCAATCTTTGCTTAATGACAATCGATGATGAAAATGAGGTACCAAATTCTTTCCCTTCTAATAATAATAATATTGTTAGTAGTAGTGAAGAATTAATTGAGGAAATTAATGAAATGCATGATGAATTTAAGAAATTCGATTCTAGAAATATTGCTCTCAAGAAGGAAGTCTCATCTCTTTCAAAAGAGATGGAAGGTCTAAAGGAAGAAAAAGAAAAACTATCTTCCATGCTTTATAACTCATCACAAGATTTTTTTTTAAATGAAATGATATTTTAAAAAAGAAAGTAATGGAATTGAATAGAACTATATCTAGACTTATTCTTGGAAAAGAAAAACTAGATGAAGTGCTATCTTGCCAAAGGTTGAATGGAGGAAAATCCAGCTTGGATTATTCTCCATTAGGCAAACAAAAGTCAAAAGAGACTTTGTTCATGAAAGCAATATGTGTGGATGAACCCTCAACCTCCAATGCCACTAGCAAGATTAAAAGTACTCCTTCAATGTATGCTAGTAGGCCCAAGAATGCAAGTTTAAATTCAAATGCTAAGAATTCTAATGCAAATGCTAGAGATAAAAATCTTAGAAATATATATGAAACCTTTTGGTGATTAAGGTCATTTCACCATCTTTTTCGTTGCTCTCATTCTCTTCTTCTTTTTCTTCCTCTTTGTTGCTTGTAAAGGCTTTGAGAGCAATCAATTTCTTATTTTTCTCATCATCATTGACAACAGGATTCATTTCTTCAATCTCATATGCCAATAGTGATCCGAGAAGCATTTCAACATCAAGCTTGTCGAGATATGTGGTCTCCGTTATGGTTGTCTTATTTGCTTTCCAAGTAGTTCGCAAAGCAAAGATCTTAATATCTTCCTTGTTAGTTCAAACTCCTCAATGTTCCTACCAAGAAGTTTTAGATCGTTAACAATAGTGGTAAAACGTGAGTGCATTTGAGAAATTGTTTCGTTATGAGACATTTTGAAAGATTCATACTCGGACACTAGCATATAGATTTTTTATTTTTTAACTTTGCTAGTACCCTTTATATGTAATTTGTAGTTTGTCCTAAATCTCCTTAGCCGAAACACACGCAAAAACTTTATTGTACTCAGAAATATCTAAAGCACAATATAACATACTAGTGGCTCTACTATTTAGAGACATCATTCTACAATCTTCTTCATTAAACTCAGTTTTGAGTTTAGGTATTGTATGACTAATTTCTTCAATAGTTATTTTCTTTATAGGAATTCTAGGTCTTTCCTCTATGACTCTCCATAAATTATAATCTTGTCATTCGATAAAGATTTTCATTCTAGTTTTCCAGTAGTTATAGTTTGAGCCATTGAACAAAGGAGGTCTAGCATAGGAATGACCTTCGGTATAGCTATTAGACACCATTAGATCAACTCAAAGATTTTAAGCCTGAAATTGAGTACGCAGCTCTGATACCAATTGTAAACCAAGGTACAAACACAAGAGGGGGTGAATTAGGTTTTAAAAACTTTTTGCTAATTAACATAACAAGTTTTTAACAATTTAATTAAGCAAGGCACATAACAAATAATATGCTTGAATTTAAATGAGTAAAAGAAGAGAATATGAAAACTCTGTTTATCGTGGTTCGGTAATATCAAAATCTCTCCGACCCTACGTTCATTCTCTTCAAGGAACCTCCTTGAAGTATTCCACTAAATGTAGTCGAGCAACTTCACGGGTGTTGCACAAACCTTACAAACAATCTCTTCCACAGGAAGTTACAAAGAAGCATTTAATCCTAAACACTCTAAGAGATACACCAACTCTTTCTCCTTACAATGAATGATATTAAATGTAAAAGAGAGTTAGAGAGGTAGCAATGAATGTTTTACAAGATGAAGATTATCTCTCTTTCAAGAACAAGCTTAAAGAATAGCTTACAATAAATTTTTCAAGGCTTTTGAGAGTATTAATGAGCTATGAATCAAATTGAATGTTCTTTCTTCATGTTTAAATGCTCATTGATGGGGGTTTATATAGCATTGGACTTATATAGCCGTTAGACACTGATTTGATAGGTTTGGAGCATTAAATACTTAAGTCATGCATCTCAAACTGTCATATTTTTTAATTACCAGCCGACTGAGTCCTTGTACCAGTCGACTGGGTCAAGTGAAAAAATGTTCACTTTTAGGCTTAGGGAGAGTACCAGTCGACTGGGTCATATGACCAGTCAACTATGTGAAGTTACTAGTCGATTAGGTCCTATTACCAGTCAATTGAGAACTTATTATCCTTTTTGCCAGTCGATTGGTTCAGAGACTCGGTCGACTGGTTCAGAGACTCAGTCGACTAGATTGTCCAAAACCCCAGTTTTTAGTTTTTAAAATAATTTTTGACTTAGAAACATTTTTCGTATTTTGTTTTGTCAAAACTTTTTGCAAAATAAATTTTAGTTCAAGCTAAATAATTGAAATTAGAGATTTACAATGTGATATCAATAATACAAAGACTTGTTACCTAATCTTTCTTTTATTTTAACACGGATAATGTTGATTAGGGGCAAAAGTAATCTCTTATTAGGTGGAGCCTGGATTCTTCTAGATAAAAGGATGGAGTTCTCAGCTCTGTCCGTTTATTTGAAATCTTCCTTAATTTGGGTTCTTTACCCATCAAGTACACATAATTGGACTCAGCTTTAAAGAGAGTTTCAAGTTTAACTCCCAAATTTGAATTGATCCAATGGATTAACCTCTCAATTCTTGTCTAACAAATTTTCAGCATAAACGCCTTCTAATGAAAATCTTCAGTAAATAGGACTTGCAACAATTACATAAACTAACAAATTAATTTTAATAATACTGTTTTTATTTATTCATTTAATGTGAAAGTACCTGAACAACATATGCCAGTCAACATACACAAACAAAATATTTGTGGTATTTTCTTAAGGACCAAGAAAAGGGACAAATTCATACCGTCATAATTATCTCATCATTATGCGACAATTATTGTAATCCTTTTGGACCACTTTTATAGCCAAAATACTTTTCTAGTCATTGTTTTGTTAGAAAGATACCGAGAGAGAGTGAGACAGATTCAACAAAGAAATCTTGACACTGTGAAAAATCAATAATTGAGAAATTCAACAAAGAAATCTGAACACTGAGAAAAATCAAATTATTTTTAATTGCCGTCTTCGACTTTCACCTTCAATCTTAAGTCAAGTCAACTTCATTTACTTGAAGAGCTTATATAGCTATCTAGACTATGTGTACACTTTTCGATCTGTTATGAGATTTTTTTTTTTATTTGACACTGGAATAATTAGAGATATATTATATAACTATATATTTTATTTTTAAATAAAAATAAAATATATATTTTTTTTTCGTATTATTTAATGGTGAGATGAACCCTCGTACCATATATTTCTTGAATTCGATTTGTGGAAGTTTTAACATTTCAAAATACGAATTAATAAGATCACGTCACGTAAATGTAAAATGATTTTTTTCCTAATCTTTTCGTATTATAGATAAAGTTCTTTCGTGTTACTAATGAATATTCAAAAAATTATCAATAAAATTTTCAAAATAGAAAATATCAAAACTTATTATTACCGTCAAACGTTTTCGTATTAATACTGATTAAATAAATATTTAATTGTTGCATTTTTTTGTAAAAAAATAAATGAATTGTTGTATCTAAAAAGAGTAAAAAAAAAAAAGAAAAACAACAGGCTATAAGGTCTAATTTGTGACGGAATTGACATGACAATGGGCTTATGCTGCTATTAGTAAAAATGACTAGTAGTAGTACTAATGTGGGTCTCAAATGACATGAGTCATTTGGTCAATTTATATAATTTAAATTAACAAAAGCCATCTATTATTTGAAACCTTTAATCATAATTATATAGTTTAATAGTTGTGGTAATTTTCAAACCATTAGCCGACGTTGTATTTTCTTTCAACATTGTCATGGTAATTTTCTCCCATGTTTGGCCATTTGTTTACCTACCTTAGCCGAAGGCGCCTTATATATGTATATATTAATTCGACGTGGTTGTGACGCTTGACAATGTTTAGTTTCTAGATCTCTACTATAAAAAATATTTAGATTTCTTTTAAGGTTTTGAGTAATTTACGATAACGGTATATATATAAAAAATATTTGTGCCTCGTTCAAGTGTTAAAAGGATTTATGGATTAAAGGCATCTCTTATCATTAAATATTGCCTGAAAAAGAGAGATTTAAATTTATACTTTAAGTGGTACATTGAGAAAATAAAATTAGTTGCTTTGTCTTTAAACAAAGCACTTTAAAAATTATCACACATTGTAGTAAAATAATCACATTTAATAACTATAATACGTAGTAATCTAGTTTAACAAAAAAAAAAAATACTAGTCCAATATAAATATGACAATTTTTGTGTTTTAGTTTAAGACAAGGCACAATAATTAACAAGAGATTATTACCTGTATCGGGTGTAAAAATTTTTTTACACTGAAATGAAAATTTAATTGGTATTTTTTTGAAATTTCACTGATAACGTTAATTAAGTATGTATGAACATTACTAATAAATTTCTCTAAAATTACCAATCAAATTTTCATTTCGATGTAAAAATGAATTTTACATTCGATGCAGACAAAAATTTCTCATAATCGACTATTTTATATATTGTTAGAGTTGGTGCATACTTAACGGGTTTAGATTTATAGATAAAAATTTTATTAATAATTTTTGTAAATTATAAAGTAACTCCATTGTAATACAAAGGGACTGAAAAAAAATTGCATTTTACATCTATGTGGTGCCTTCTCATTAGCCAAGGCTGTAAAACGTTTATTTTGCTATACCAAGGGATGTTGACTTACCCCTAACCTTTTGAATTTTATGAGATGCCATGAAATTAATTAAGTTGCTAGGGAACCATTCAAATTTTATGACTGACGTCGTTTGATCTCATACGTATGTACACCATCAATTAAGATGGGTCCACACCACTAATTGCAGGATCATTATATTCATGACCATCTTCCTGTACCATGTTCCGTGTGGGAAGAATTCCTTACTCGGTCTAGTCAAGACTTTTTCATAAATAAATAAAAAGAAAGAAAAAAGAGAATGAGAGGAAAAAGTCCAAAAAGAGATGGCGGATTATTAATATGAAAATTGCAAAATTAACTTTATAGTTTAGCAAACTATAGTTTTATTATTTTATATTAAAAGTATATTAATACACTATTAAACTTTAATTATAATTAGTTTAGATTGGTAAAAAAAATCTCATAATGATCATTTATAAATAATTGAATGTTAACAAACTAAAACGTACTCTATTCACATGATTTTTATAAGACTTGCTGTTGTTAAGATTAAGGGTGCATTAATGTATTTTTAATATAAAACAATACAATTATAGTTTACAACAAACTGTAGGGGTATTTTTATAATTTTTCATTAATAATTATACAAGTAGTGATTAAGAATAGTAATTATTAACAGTAATATGAGATTATTATAAATAATTACTAAGATTATGGTAGATTCTGTAGTAAGAAGGACAAATAAGAAAATCCTGGTCTCCTGGTGTGCCATTTCTAAATTTCCCCATTATTCTATACATAAAGTTGCATCTCCCATTCCACTTTTTTGAATTCTTGACACCCTTACCCTCCTTCTCCAGCTATTATATATATAAAAAAGATTAGTGTCTCTCTCGATCACTCCTTTTTATATAACAATATCATCAAGGGATCGATATATAAGAAGATAGCTAGCTGGAGAAGCTAAGAAAGCAAACATAACATTTAAAGAAAAAATCAAAGATGGGGAGAGCTCCTTGTTGTGACAAAGCCAACGTGAAGAAAGGGCCATGGTCTCCTGAGGAAGATGCCACCCTCAAGGCCTATATCGACAAACATGGCACCGGCGGCAACTGGATTGCTCTGCCACAGAAGATAGGTATTTATTTATTTATTTTATCGTCATATGTTATTATGTTATACCAAGTTCTTTCAATTAACTCTATCATATTGATATTAATTTGTATGGTACTCCTAATTAATAAATAATTCAGGGCTTAAGAGATGTGGGAAGAGCTGTAGGCTTAGATGGTTGAATTACCTGAGACCTAATATTAAGCATGGAGGTTTCTCTGAGGAAGAAGATGACATCATTTGCAGCCTTTACTTAAGTATTGGCAGCAGGTATAAACCCTAATTTCTATTTCTTTTCTAATTACATTTAATTTGTTTTTAATATATGTTTAGGTTAATAGTATAATTACACAAACTACATTGATGGAATGTTATATTAATTGTTTTGTTGCATGTTAATTATAGGTGGTCTATCATTGCAGCACAATTACCAGGAAGAACAGACAATGATATCAAGAACTACTGGAACACCAGGCTTAAGAAGAAACTCTTAGGCAAACAACAACAACAACAAGCTCAACGCCTCAACCAAGAGATGATCATCAAGACAGAAAGTGATCAACAAGCTGCTGCTGCAACAACAGGTGGGGTACTCATGAACCAGACCCTATACTGGCCCCCACATGATCATCAGCTATCTCCACCTGTTGTCATCCCACAGCCAAATCATGATCAAAACCACAATAATTATCATATTAGATCAGACGACCAAGCTTCAACATCCATCAAGAAGTTGCTCATCAAGCTAGGAGGAAGATTTTCTTCTGATGGTCATCACCAACAACCAAATAAAACGACCACCACAAATTTTGATCATGCTAATTATTCCTTCTCAGCTCAAGATCAAGTAGTAGTGCAGGATGAAATTATTAGTACCATGAATTATCATATGCCCATCATGAATATGATCAATTCAAGTTCTCCATTTAATGTTATGGAGGACATGTTTAAAGGGTTTGATCAGCTAATTAGTACTCATGATCAATCGGTCCATAGCAACACAGAAGATGGATCAATGGAGATCAGTTATTTGATCAATGGAATGGATCACAATCACATGGTCAGTAATATTGGTATAATTAGCTCTGGAACTGCCACTACTCCTTCAGCTGAAAGCACCACCACCACGACTACTACTACTTGGGAATGGGATGATATAAGCTCTCTGCTTTATCCTCCCATTGTTTCAGCTGCTGATCAAGTACCACAACATCACACTTTTGAAGATTCCACTTACTTTGGCCTACAATAGCACTACATAATTTCATTGGTGCATGCTGTAAATTTTTACCACCAGGAATATCATATCGATTAGTTCAGCCTTGGGAGAGAGAGAGAATTAACCCGATTAATTCGTGCAGAGATTTATTTGTTTTTCACTTCAAATTTTATATATATGATAAATTTTTAGTATTTTTCTCATATTTAATTTGCTTAATTAATCTATAAAATGCATGTTTTTTGTTTCTGTTGGTGATACATAACCACTTAATTTATCTGTTTCTCTTTGTCTATTCGAGTTGTAGATGTCTGAGTAATAATTATTAAAAACTCGAATGATAAAGGATAGACTTTAGCAAAAGCAAAGAGGAAGACTTCCAAATCTCTTTGCGACATGGCGTTTTTTCACTAACTGAGTCCATGGATGAAAAAATAATTAATGAATAAAAGGGATGTAATCTCATGGATCAACCATTGTTTACACAACCTTCACCGTCCATTAATCAATTTCTTAAATGTTGCATAAAAAGTAGAATTCTTTTCTTCTTTTTTTTAAATTAACAGATGGGTTGAATTGTGTGTTGTCTTAATAAAGTGGTTTGACATTTTGGCCATGACTTGATAGGCTCTAGCAGGTGGCTGCATTCCTTCATTGTCATCTTCAATTCATTGTCTGCGACAACAATTAACAGTAAGAACTGCAGTACTTGTGAAAAGGCACATGTTTTCTGTAGTCACCATGAACTTGACAACATATATATATATATATATATATATATATATATATATATATAGGGAGAGAGAGAGAGAGAGAGAAATTAAGAGAGACATGGCTGATCAAAGGTTACATGCAGAACAGGAAGCATAGAAAATAATGTAAAATTATATTATGAGCAAAAATCACGTCAATTATGGGCAGCTAAAGTACTAATTTCTTTTGGAGGGATGATCCTAAGTCAAAAGGAGAGTATGGAGGAATTGACCAGGTCCTTTAATTAGTAGCCTTAGCAGATTTATCAACATAATTTCCAGGTCAAACCATATACTCTTTCTAATAATTAATTATTTCCTTTAAAATAAACATATATATAATGGGAGGAGAAGTAAACAAGTCCTAACTTATCACTCTTCTCCTAAAATTAAAATTAAAACTTGTACAGAATTAATTAATTAAGTTTCTAGATTTTCCTTATTTTCTTTCTTAATAGCTGGACACCATTGTTAATTAATAGTTATATATATATATATATATGCATTTTTTCCTATTAATATAGACTAATACCTAACTGTTTTATGAGTAATTAATTTCTTACTCATTCAACACAATGCGATGCGTCAACTGAATGATACGACAATTTATGATTTTGGTTTCATCACCATTTATACGATGAATCAATTACCTATAAATTATGATGTCATGAAAATTCCTTTCCTTTGTGATATATCAATGCTGATTCGAAGCAGTTAACCACCCCCCCCCCCCTCCGATATATATGTGTGTTAGTGTGATGCACGGATTTGTTTAAATTTTTTTAATAAAAATAATTTTTTTAGTTTTTTCATTTTTCCTACCATAATATTTCATACTTTAAAGCCTGAAAAATAAAAAATAAATAGAAAACAAAGAATAGTTTTATCTTAATCAAATTTTTAGGTTAAATTTCATAAAAAATCATGTGGTTTGATTGATGGGCAAATCCTACCATTTTTTCTCTGGATGTTTATACCATGTGATTGTCTCTATTATAACAAGGGGTTATGTTACAAATGTTAGTTTACAAAGTCAATTAGAAATTTATCTTTGAATATTTAAATCAACAAAAAGGACATAACGATATCTAACTTCCAGATAACAGAGATAAGTTCAAGGTATAAATTACGAGGAAAAAAAAAACACTTTGGGCATTGAATTGGGCTTGAGTGATTTTGGGCTCCTTGGACTTAGCCCACTAGAGGATGTTTTATTCATTTGCTTTACATGTGTCAAGCATGTAAAGGATTCTTAACTCTTTAGAGAGTTCTTATCAAATAAATCATAAAATAAAATAAAAATGGGAAGAAAAAGAAAGGAGATTAAAAAAAAAAAAGAGGGGGGGGGAGAATATGAGAGGTCTGAGTCTTGAATATTTTATTTAAAAAATTTTGGAAAATTAAGTTTGAAGAAGTTCTTTCACAATTATTACTTGATTCTTAGTATTCAACACTTTAACCGGTTCAATTTCAAGGAAATATAAGATTTTGTATTAAGTTAAGGTTTCTACACTGCATCATGTTTCTTTATGATCTTTATAATTTATTGAATGATTTATATGTGCAATTCATGCAAAGAATGACTGAAATTATGAATTGTTATAGTTTGAAATCACATATGTCAATCTGGATTTAATATACATAGTTTTTGCTAGAGGTCCGTAAATTGTTCTCTTGTTATGCAGTGAACTTGAATTTATAGTTATACATGTCTAGAGATTGTATATCAAATTTAAGCTCAATTAGATGTCTATAAGTTAGTCTATCACTGTACTTGTTACTGTTGAGTTCTGAAAACCATAATTTGGACAAATTTTGTGGTCAAACTTTGAGTGAATATAACTCGATAATTTTAAAACCAAATTAGATTAATTAGATGATTCTTGAGTTTATGTTGAAGAAATAGAAGTCTAGCTTCTAAACTCTTTTGAATCACCTAGAAATGTTATGTAATAAGTGAGATAATGATATTTTAGTGGAATGTGTTCAAGTATGACACATTTATTTAGCTATTGTGTTTTACCAATGAATGTGCATGTGAATGAAGGGTAGTTATTGTAAAACCTGTATTCTTAAAGTAAATGTAAAGAAGTAATTTGATAAATATGATATGGAATTAAAATAATATATATATGAAAGATTTATTATTGAATAAAATAATTTTTTTGAAAAAAAAATTGAACATTTGGGAGAAAAAGAAAAAAAAATTAGACATTAAAAAAAACATGGACAACACCTGGAGTCCAGGTGTTGTCAAAGCTAACATGCAAGAAATGCATGCTAGCTAGCACCAATGTTAAAAACGGTGGGGTGGTTTTATATATATATATATATATATATATATATATATATATATATATATATATATATATATATATATATACTTTATTTTAATTTTTCTTATAAAATCCTATTTGGTTTTCTTCTTTCTTCAATTCAAATTTCTCTCTTTCTATAAACACTTGGGGACTGAAAGAAAAGTTGAAAGAGTAAAATTTTGAAGGAGTTTACGAGAGAATTTTAAAGAGAGTCGAGGAAAACTCTAAGAAAAACAAAAGGTAATAATGTGAATTTTATTTTTTAATTTTAGCATACATGAAATTTCTCGGAATTCAAGGTAGAAATTTTAAAGGGTATGAATTTTTTGAAAAATTGAAGAATAAATTAAGAATTTTAATTTAAATATTATGTCAAGTGTTGACGATCAGCAATCGAGGGAAATTGCTGAAAGGAGCAGAAAGGCAATGAGGTAATCTATGGGTAGTTCTAAGTGTTACATGGAGAGTTAGATTTACTTTTAATAATCGAGATAAATATGAAATATAAAGTGATGATATTTGAATTAATTATTAACCTATGATTGGATGATAGATGAAAGTTGGTTGATAGGTATGATAGGAATAATTGATATGTTAAATATTTATTATATGAAAAGTAATATTATTGAAATAATGAGTTGATTAAATACATAATGAAGGGATAAATGAAATTTTTGACAAGCTATGATTGATAATTTGATATGATATATGAAAAGACAATTTAATGAATATGATAAAATAATAATTTTTAAAAAGAGCTAGACAGCTATATTGAAAGTCTGAATGTATGCATGTTTTTATATTATTGTTCATATGCATATTTCATATCATTATTCATGTGCATATGCATGAAATAAAAAAAATAAGGAAGGCAGTTAGTCTAAATGAAACTGTGACAGCTGGTATATGATAGAAATAAAAGAACTGAGAAGACAGTCGGTCTAAATGAAACCGTGATAGCAGGTATAGCTGAAAATAAAAGAACCGGAAAGGCAGCCGGTCTAAGCTAAAGCATGTCGACATGTGGGAAGACGTTCTCAAATGATTTGATAATTTAAATTCATGTATTTCATTTGTTTTAAATATTGATTAAGATGCTAATAGATCAGTCTTGATTGTGATATGATTGACAGACAAATGGGTCTCACCGAGAGACAAATATGACGGGAAAGAAATATGAAAGTATGATATGATAAGAATTATCTAAGTGATTGATTATATGTTGCGAACCTCATAACGAGGTAATTATGAGATAGAATTGATAGTCTCAAGATGATTAAATATATGATAAGAGATTTATAAATGATGAGGATTATGATATGAGTAGTGATAATAGCATGCTGTTATCGAGTCATATGAGATATAAATGAATGAATATTGGAAGACTATTTGAACAATTGAATATTTCTAGTAAATTTAATCCATTGAGCTTGTGAAGCTCACTCTTCATTGTTAAATGATTTCAGGAAACGGGCAGGACATATAGATTGGTGAACTGAGGTTCAGACTGAGTCATTACCTGTAAGCCACAAGGACTCGAGCTAAAAGGTTCAAGGAAACTCTCAATGGGTTGATTCAACACATTTGGGCTAAGAACCATCTTTGGGGGCCCAAGGATGATGCTATACGTGATCCACAAGGATGAGTTTCCATGATTCAAGCTTTTGGAATAATCTAGCAATTCGGGATTGTGAATTAAAACTTAGTTTCCCAAAATTGGAGACTTACTCATTTTTTTTTGGCTCATCAAGGAAAATGGCTAGCTGTAATTTTTCTTATTACCTTTTCTTAATTGTTTCCTCATTAATTTAATTACTGAATTGTAAGGCTTGCATGCCAATTTAGGTACTTTACTTTTTGGATTTTAGGTTACCAGAATTGAATTTAGGTTTGTTTCCTATTCCTTAGTTTCCATTTTCTAATTTTGGACGAATTTTGAGCAGATTATTTGGAAGCTTTTTAGCTGCCCAATTTGAGATCCTCATGTATTTAAATAGCTATTGGCTTTTGGAATAACACAATTCAGATTTCAGTCATACTTTGTGAGAGAAAATTCTCTTTGGTTCTTTTAGAACTTCTGAACTTATCGGAGTTTCCGTGGTGTTCATCTTCGACTTATCAATCAGTCCTTCCATAATTGATTATGGCGTCTTCATTATACCAAGGTTCTTGCTTCAATATAAGCAACGAGTCGCGATCTCACATAAATCTGTTTCAAGATGATCTTGTAATCCTTCTTGATCCATTAATCTCTTAGTTCTTGGCGTGGATCATATCATTTGGTATCAGAGTAGGTTCTAGTTACAAGTTTTCTTATATTTTGTCTTGTTTTATTAAAAAAAAAGTGTGTGATATTTAGATTCAATCTTTTCAATTCTTGCTTCAATTTCTCATCTTTTTTTTTCCTTTTATCAATTCCACAAATCCGTGTGTCGAATCCTAAGATTTTGTTTTATGATTCTTAAACCCCAAATCTGTGATACAACCTTGAATTCTAGCCTTTAAATCCGAATTTCTTTGTGAGTTGTTGGTGAATTGTTGCTGAAAACTTTGATACTTGTTTGGTTAGTTTGATAAGAACCTATAGAGGATTATTACGAGTAGATAAAAGCAAGAATGGTGAGCACATAAAAGGGTAAAAGCCAATCTGATTTTGTGTAAAAACATGAGTGAAATTGAGTGACTTATTCTTTGAGTGAAACACGTGAGGGAGTGTGTGAGGTCCTTTTGTTCTTTTTTTCTAATTTTGTTTTTGCAGCAAACATGTCAAACAATAAGAACAAAAATAATTCCGAAGATACGTCGGGAGAGGTTGATCCGAAGTTGCTCATGGAAGCTTTAGTGGGTGAGATGAGGAGAGTATTGAGAATGGAGATGGAGCAGGTTCATGAGCGGATAGATCGGGTAGAAAATGCATGTGTAGGGCAGTAACAAAATGCTCCTAATGTGCGTAAGAGGGAGAAAGTTTAACCTAGGGGAGAGAGAGATGAAGATGAAGAGTATTGTGGGAATGGATTTGATGAAGAAAATGATTGGGAATCGGTTGTTAACCATAGGAGATTTGGTGGTCGAGGTAGAGAAGCTAGGAATCGGGAAAATAATAACTTGGGTAGTATTAAGATGAAGATTCCATCGTTTCAATGCAAAAACGATCCTGAAGCTTACCTTGAGTGGGAGAAGAATATAGAATTAGTATTTGATTGTCATAATTATTCCGAGATTAAAAAGGTTAAACTTACGACCATTGAATTTTTTGATTATGCGATTATTTGGTGGGATCAACTAGTGTTAAACAAGAGGAGAAATAGAGAGCGTCTAATAGAGTTTTGGGAGGAGATGAAAATCGTGATGAGGAAACGGTTTATTCAAAGCTATTAGTACCGTGAGTTGTACCAAAAATTGTAAAGTCTTACAGAAGGTAGTCCGAGTATGGAGGATTATTATAAAGAGATGGAAGTAGCTATGATCCGAGCAAATGTAGAGGAAGACCGAGAGGCTACTATGGCTAGGTTCTTGGTTGGTTTGAATTGGAAAATTGCTAATTCAGTGGAGTTGCATCATTATATGGAGTTGGAAGATATGGTGCACATGGCTATCAAAATTGAGAACCAACTCAAGAGGAGGGGCAACAATACACGGCAAAACCCTAACTCATGTTCATCTTGGAGACTGAATTTTATGAAAAAAGATGAGAAGTAAGCTACGGCCAAGCCCAAAACCAAGAAAAAGTAAGAAAGTACCAGCCATGAAAATCAAGGTAAAACTGATTCCTCCACCACTAGAAATCGTGATATTAAGCGTTTTAAATGCCAAGGCAGGGGTCCCATAGCAAGCCAATGTCCAAACAAAAGAGTTATGGTATTGCGAGATAATGGTGAAATTGAAACCGAGGGCGAAGAAGATACCGAATCTATGCCACCATTGGAGGATGCAAGTGATGAGGAATGCACTGCCCAAGGAGAATTGTTGGTTGCAAGGAGAGCTCTAAGTGTGCAAATCAAAGAAGATGACGAAGTACAGTGAGAAAACATCTTTCATACTAAATGCCACGTGCAAAACAAGGTATGTAGTGTGATTATTGATGGAGGTAATTGTATTAACGTTGCTAGCAGTACAATAGTTGAGAAATTAGGGCTGCCAACAATTAAACATCCTCGGCCTTACAAGTTGCAATGGCTCAATGATAGTGGTGAAGTGAGGGTGAACAAATAGGTGTTAGTTCCTTCCGGATTGGAAAATATGAAGATGAAGTTTTGTGTGATGTAGTTCTGATGCAAATTGGACACTTGTTACTAGGCCGACCATGGCAATTAGATCAATGTGTTAAGTATGATGGATTCACCAACAAATATTCATTTGTAAGCAATCAAAGAACAATCACTCTAGTTCATT
The DNA here is from genome assembly GCA_023935145.1 of Bretschneidera sinensis. NCBI lineage: Eukaryota > Viridiplantae > Streptophyta > Magnoliopsida > Brassicales > Akaniaceae > Bretschneidera > Bretschneidera sinensis. The sequence goes on from CM043703.1 coordinate 25,609,857, forward strand.
TGACGCCAAAGCAGGTTTATGAAGATCAAGTGAGGTTACAAAAAGAGAGTGAGAAAAAGAGAACGAGTGAAAATCAAAAAGAGAAAATGAGAGAGGCTAGGAAAATTGTTGTGCGATTATTTACCTAATTAAATAAGTAAATAATCGCGCTCGTTTTACTTACAATTGCACAAGGTCAACAGTAGCATAGTGTGTGAATGCAAGATCATCTCCACAGGGATTGGTAAATTCCACTTTAGAATTAATTTCGTAATAATAAAATAAAAACAAGAGAAATAAATATTGAGTTTGAAATAATAAAGATAAAGGCGTAGGGACTTTATATCCACCACTAATTATGCTATCATAACAAGACAGTATGCCAATGCTTTACTCATGCCATGAATACCTAATGTTTGTCAACCTAAGGGCATGGTATCTACTCCTTAAGCTATTGATTTCCCTAAGCAACGAGTTAGGCATGATATCTACTCTAACTCTTTTCTCTCTCAAGGGATTCAACCTGGTGTATACTGAGTTGTTCCTTAAGAGAGTATAAGATCTGTGGAAATTGACAACCACACGGGACCTAGGGCATGGTATCTACTCCCGGTTTCCCATGTTGATTAATTCAAGAATCCAGTGTGGATATCTTTTGTTACTAATGTCAGACTCAGGACTCGGTCATCCAAATTGATCTAACTAACAAGTCCATACCACATGCACATATTGATAAGACATATACATATGAGGAATTTAAATAAAAGTAGGTATTAATCAAGTTAAGCAACACAACATAAATATCGTAAAGGCGCTAATACTAAATTTATTGAGTAAACATAATTAGGGCTTCAACCAAGTCCTTACTAAGAATTTAATTACACATAATAAAATAAAGAGGAAAGAAGAAACCCGAGAGAAGAGTCGTCAATTCCTCTCCACGGTCTCCTTCTCCAAGCTAAAGCAAAAGATAAAAGAAGTGATAAATTGTGTGTGCTTTACAGGTGTATTTATAGGGCTTGAGTAGTCCTAGAAGGTTCATAAGTTCCTAAACTTTCCTAAAACACAAAACTACTTTATTTCCAAAATAGAGTTATTTCCAAAATAGGGTTCTGCAGTTTACTGTTCATGCCCGTACATGTGTGCTCGATCGCATGCGTCTTGAGCGCAATCGCATTGCTGCACTCGATCCTTCATGTGTGCAAACGATTGCATGTGCGCTCGATCGCATGCAGTAGTGCGATCGATCGCACTTTGACCAGAAGCTGCTCCAGGATTTCCAAGCTTCTTCCCTTAAGTGCCAAAACTGCTTCATTTTTCTCCATGACTTATAAAAACATGTGAAACACACAAAATGAAGTAAAACAGACTAAAACGTATAGACAAAGATCTTAATACATGTAAATTAAGGGGCTTAAATATGAATATTTAAGCACTTATCACACCCCCAAACTTACATATTGCTAGTCCCTTAGCAATACAAAACTAGAAACTAAATGAAGAACAAAATTAAAGATAAATTCACTTCCATGATACTCAAAGATTTGAGTTGCACAGAAAACTATGATAACAGTTCATGAGTAAGTTTAAAATAAAAACAACCTTTTGTATTGAAAAAGGATTTTCAAAAGTTCATGTTACTTACTTAAGGTTGGCTTAAGGCATCGTAAGTTTGATTTGTGTGTGATAAATTAGCACATATAAGATGGGGCTTCCATATAATTTTAGTGTATAGGGTTTCGATGCCCAAACCTTTATCGAATTCCTCATCAAAGAGAACAAAAATGGCATAATACTTTCTTCTTCTTTCTTTTTCTTTCATCATGCGATCTTTGCCATGTTGAGGTCCATCGAGCTTTCTATTTGACTCTTGTAATGAGTGTTTAGCCAATGACTCCCAAACCAGATGATTTTAGGGCATTAGGTGTAAAGACACCCTAAGGACTTATTAACTTGAATCAAAAAGGCTACGGAACTAACAAGTTTTAATGCTTTTAAATGAAATTCCCACCTTTTGACGTGAACACTCAATGCTTACTGAGGCAAGAGGCCCAGTTACTCAGTGGAAAGCTTTTTGATCACTTTTTGCATGATGAACATTTTTCTTTTTTTTTCTTATGCCGAAGTGTTCTTTTCAACAAGTTATCCGATTACAATTAGATTATGGAAAGATATACAAGAGAATTATATGTCATTCCCCACACAAATGTGTGCTCAATGTGCTTGTGCAAATTTGGATCAAATTCGTGAATTCTTAGGTACCTTGAGATAGGTAACTAAACTTTGTAAAATTCTCATTGCAAGACTATGTTTTCTAGCTTCTAAGCTTACTAATGAAGTGATATCAAATTTTTAAATCAACCAAAATTTTTGTTTACCAAAAGAAGATGCATTTATCTTCCTAAAAGAAAACTGGGGCTTAGTGTGTGCATGTGTTTCAAGTGCGTGTGTGATAGTATCTAGTATCTCCCACTACCCCCAAACTTAAAATACACATTGTCCCCAATATATATGACATAGAAAGATCTGACCTGGGAGATGGAGAACTAGGTTGCTTGCTTTGCTTGTAACATGCCCCCAAACTTGAACTGGATGCACACGCTAAGTACTGGACAAAGAAAAATAAACATTATTCCGGAAAATAAGAAATATAAATACTAGATATGTAAATATAAATAAAAGAAAAAATATTAAAATGAAAAGGATAAGTCTGGGGTGCCTCCCATGAGCGCTAAGTTTAATGTCTTCAGCCGGACCAAGCCTTATTTTTTTCCAAAAGTAAGAGTGGTAGCAGCTAGCATAGGAAGTGTCTTATTCTCTCCCATATAAGCATAAGGTAATTGCTCTGGCAACTGCTTGAATTCTAAGTTAAGTGCCTGTACAATAAAAGGGAAAATAGTATTAGTAGGCACATGAATATCCAATGGATAAGTGTACTTACTTTGATGCTTTGGAGAGGCTTCAATGAGGTGCATAGTTTCGATGATGTCATCAGTAACATCCTCAGATTCTGGCACTGTACTCGATCTTGTGAGACTATATGTAAGAGCAGTTTCTAATGGATCAACGTGATGGTCATGAAAAACTTGTTCAACAATACCTTGCTTTTGTTTACTTAGCTCCTTAGCTATATGTCCCACTTGTACATCTAATCTTTGAATAGCTTGCTCATGCCTTGTATTTATTTGTCTTTGCTCAGTCATAAACTGCTCTTGTAAGGTAAGCAGCTGTTGTTTTTGAATGACCAATTCCCTCACAATGCTTTCTAGGTCATTCTCTCTTGATTTTGGGACTAATTGAGCTGCTTGTTGGAAGTTCCTTTGCTGTCCTTGAAGGATTAAGGCATTTTGATTGTTCCATGCGAAGTTGGGGTGGTTCTGCCATCCAGGATTGTAGGTATATGCATATGCATTGTTCAGTCCCTCATAATTTGCTTTCTCTTGATTTGCATATAAATATAAAGGGCAAGTTTCAGTAGTGTGATCAAAATGAGAACATATAGCACATACCTGGAGTGGTTTGGCTCGCGGACTGGGTGAGATGTTTTAAGTAGTCATGGTATTTATGAGCATATCCAGCTTCCTCTCCATAGTATCTAGACACGCATATCTAGCTTTCGCCATTAGTGCTGCTCCCTCAAATGAATTAGTTGAAAAGCTTTAGTGCAGCAGTTTCAGTAGTGCTGCTCAAGTACTTTCTGGAGCTTTTGCGCTCGAACGCACAGCACCTGCGCTCGATCGCACTAGGATTGCGCTCGATCGCACCAAGGAGTGCACTCGATCACAATGGGGACAGAAACTCCTCCTCTGCACACTTGAAAAAAAAAACAAAAAACAAAAACAAGGAATAAATCCGATTTTTGATAAAAATAAAAATAAAACGGAACAAAATAAAATAAGATTAAACAAATTAAAATAAAACTAACAAAAATAATTCCAAAAAGAAATTTAGCACAATCCCCGGCAACGGCGCCAAAAATTTGTTATGCGATTATTTACCTAATTAAATAAGTAAATAATCGCACTCGTTTTACTCGCAAGTGCACAAGGTCAATAGTAGCATAGTGTGCGAATGCAAGATCATCTTCACAGGGATTGGTAAATTCCACTTTAGAATTAATTTTGCAATAATAAAATAAAAACAAGAGAAATAAATATTGAGTTTGAAATAATAAAGATAAAGGCGTAGGGACTTGATATCCACCACTAATTATGCTATCACAACAAGACAGTATGCCAATGCTTTACGCATGCCATGAATACCTAATGTTTGTCAATCTAAGGGCATGGTATCTACTCCTTAAGCTATTGATTTCCCTAAGCAATGAGTTAGGCATGGTATCTACTCTAACTCTTTTCTCTCTCAAGGGATTCAACCTGATGTATACTGAGTTGTTCCTTAAGAGAGCATAAGATCTGTGGAAATCGACAACCACATGGGACCTAGGGCATGGTATCTACTCCTGGTTTCTCATGTTGATTAACCCAAGAATCTAGTGTGGATATCTTTTGTTACTAATGTCAGACCCAGGACTCGGTCATCCAAATTGATCTAACTAACAAGTCTATACCACATGCACATATTGATCAGACATATACATATGGTGAATTTAAATAAAAGCAGGTATTAATCAAGTTAAGCAACACAACATAAATATCGCAAAGGCGCCAATATTAAATTTATTGAGTAAACATAATTAGGGCTTCAACCAAGTCCTTACTAAGAATTTAATTACACATAATAAAATAAAAAGGAAAGAAGAAACCCGAGAGAAGAGTTGTAAATTCCTCTCCATGGTCTCCTTCTCTAAGCTAAAGCAAAAGATAAAAGAAGGGATAATTTGTGTGTGCTTTACAGGTGTATTTATAGGGCTTGAGTAGTCCTAGAAGGTTTATGAGTTCCTAAACTTTTCTAAAACATAAAACTCCTTTATTTCCAAAATAGGGTTCTGCAGTTTACTGTTCACGCTCGTACATGTGCGCTCGATCGCATGCGTCTTGCGCTCGATCCTTCATATGTGCGAACGATCGCATGCAGTAGTGTGATCGATCACACTTTGACCAGAAACTGCTCCAGGATTTCCAGGCTTCTTCCCTTAAGTGCCAAAACTGCTTCCTTTTTCTCCATGACCTATAAAAACATGTGAAACACACAAAATGAAGTAAAACAAAAAAATCTATGGACAAAGAGCTTAATACATGTAAATTAAGAAGCTTAAATATGAATATTTAAGCACTTATCAAAAACTGAGAGAGAAAATAAGATAACGATTCGGCCATTGAGAGAAAAACAAATTTCTATGCAAGAGCGAGTGAAATAAAAATAGCAATGTTTTTAAATCAACCAATGATTGTATTTTGTACAAAGATGCATTAAACACTAACCAATTTAACTTATCTTTGCCTAGTTCTATTGTTTCTCTTTTGTAGGAGTTTGATGATATCTTTCCAGAGGAGATTCCATATGGTTTACCTTTTATTTGAGGCATTGAACATCAAATTGATTTCGTGCTCAGTGCTACAATTCCAAACTGACCAGCCTAACGAAGCAATCCTGAGGAGACAAATGAGCTACAAAGGTAGTTTAGTGAATTGATGGAAATGGGGTACGTAAGAGAAAGCTTGAGTCTGTGCGCTGTTCCGGTGATTTCGGTTTTTAAAAAGGATGGGACGTGGAGAATGTGCGTTGATTGCCGAGCAGTCAACAATATAATAGTAAATTATCGACATCCTATTCCTTGCTTAGATGATATGCTAGATGAACTGAATGGTGCTTGTGTATTTTCTAAGATTGATTTAAAAAGTGGATATCATCAAATAAGAATGAAAGAGGGTGATGAATGGAAAACTTCTTTTAAAACGAAATATGGTTTATATGAGTGGTTAGTTATGCCATTTGGATTAACAAATGCATCGAGTACTTCCATGAGATTAATGAACCATGTTTTGCGAGCTTTTATAGGCATATTTGTTGTTGTTTATTTTGATGATATTCTCATTTATAGCACAAACTTAGATGATCATGTTGTGCATTTAAAATCAGTTTTGGATGTGGCTAGAAAAGAGAAGTTGTTTGCTAACTTGAAGAAGTGCACCTTTTGCACCGATAAGCTTGTGTTTCTTGGTTTTTTTGTGAGTGCACAAAGAATACAGGTTGATTAAGAGAAGATCCATGCGATTAAAGAATAGCCAAGTCCCACGAGTGTAAGTCAAGTTCGTAGTTTTTATGGACTTTCTAGTTTTTACAGGAGGTTCGTGAAAGACTTTAGTAGTATTGCTGCACCGCTTACCAAAGTCATCAAGAAGAACGTTGGATTCAAATTGGGAGACGAGCAAGAGAAGGCATTCCAATTGATCAAAGAAAAATTAACTCATGCTCCTTTACTTGCTTTCCCTGATTTTACTAAAACGTTTGAAATTGAATGTAATGCTTCAGGTTTGGGTATCGGCGCAATTCTTATGCAAATAAGAAGACCAATCGCATGTTTCAATGAGAAATTAAGTGGAACAGCTTTAAATTACCCTACTTATGATAAAGAATTGTATGCATTGGTTCGAGCATTGGAAACATGGCAACACTATCTTTAGCCTAAGGAGTTCGTGATTCACACCGATCATTAGTCCTTGAAGCATTTAAAAGGTCAACACAAGTTGAGTAGGAGACATGCACGATGGGTAGAATTCATCGAGACATTTCCATATGTCATTCGATACAAGCAAGGTAAGGAAAACATCGTTGCAGATGCACTTTCTCGAAGGTATGTATTAATTTCTACTCTAGATGCAAAATTACTTGGTTTTGAGTACATTAAAGAGTTGTATCATTCAGACAACGATTTTTGTGAAGGGTTTCAGGCTTGTGAGAAAAACACAGTGGGTAAGTTCTTTAGGCACGAGGGTTTCTTATTTCGGGAGAATAAGTTGTGTGTACTGAATTGCTCTTTGCGTGATTTGTTAGTAAGGGAATCCCATGGAGGAGGTTTAATGGGTCACTTTGGAGTTGTTAAGACTTTAGCCGTTTTACAAGAACACTTCTATTGGCCACACATGAAAAGAGATATTGAGAGAATTTATGGTAGATGTGTCACATATAGGCAGGCAAAATCTCGAGTGCAACCCCATGGTTTATACACGCCACTGCCTATTCCTAGTAAGTTTTGGATAGATATTTCGATGGACTTTGTGTTAGGTTTGCCTAGGTCTGAATGTGGTAGAGATTCAATTTTTGTGGTTGTGGATAGATTTTCTAAGATGACACATTTTATTCCATGTCACAAAACTGATGATGCTTCCAATGTTGCTGATTTGTTCTTTAGAGAAATTGTAAGATTACATGGTATGCCTAGAACAATAGTTTCGGATAGAGATACTAAGTTCTTGAGTTACTTTTAGAAGACTTTGTGGTGTAAGTTAGGGACTAAGCTATTATTTTCTACTACTTGTCACCCACAAAATTATGTCAAACTGAAGTAGTGAATATGACTTTGTCTACTTTGTTGAGGTCTGTTATTAAACAGAACATCAAAACTTGGGAAGAGTGTTTACCACATGTTGAGTTTGTTTATAATCGTACTATTCATTCAGCTCCTAAGTTTTCACCATTTGAAATTGTTTATGGTTTTAATCCTTTAACTCCAATGGATTTAACACCATTACCTATGTCTGAACGTGCTAACTTGGATGGAAAGAAAAAGGCTGAATTTGTTAAGCAGATACATGAAAAGGCAAGACTAAACGTTGAGAGGAAAATAGAACTATATGCAAAACAAGCTAACAAAGGTCACCGATAGCTGATTTTTCAACCTAGAGATTAGGTTTGGTTACACATGAGGAAAGAAAGATTTCTAGCATAAAGGCGTTCAAAGTTACTTCCTAGAGGAGATGGGCCTTTTCAAGTCCTTGAGCACATCAATGACAATGCATACAAATTGGATTTACCATGTGAGTATAATGTTAGTGCCACTTTCAATGTTTCTGATTTAAGCCCTTTTTGATGTAGGTGATGATTTGAGGACAAATACTTTTCAAGAGGAGATGAATAATGAGGACACGACTAACAAATGGGATGCGGTTCCTATTCAAGTTTCAATTGGTTCAGTTACAAAGGCTCGAGCTAAAAGGTTCAAGGAAACTCTTAATGGGCTGATTCAACACATTTGGGCTAAGAACCATCTTTGGGGGCCCAAGGGTGATGCTATACGTGATCTACAAAGATGAGTTTCCATGATTCAAGCTTTCGAATAATCTAGCAACTCGAGATTGTGACTTAAAACTTAATTTCCCAAAATTGGAGACTTACTTTTTTTTTTTTTGCTCATCAAGGAAAATTGCTGGCTGCAATTTTTCTTATTACCTTTTCTTAATTGTTTCTTTATTAATTTAATTGTTGAATTGTAAGGCTTGCATGCCAATTTAGGTACTTTCCTTTTTGGATTTGAGGTTACCATAATTGAATTTAGGTTTGTTTCTTATTCCTTAGTTTCCTTTTTCTAATTTTGGACGAATTTTGGGCAGATTATTTGGAAGCTTTTTAGCCGCCCAATTTGTGATCCTTATGTATTTAAATAACTATTGGCTTTTTGGAATAACACAATTCAGATTTCAGTCATACTTTGTGAGAGAAAATTCTCTTTGGTTCTTTTAGAACTTTTAAACTTATCGGAGTTTCCGTGGCATTCATCTTCAGCTTATCAATCAATCCCTCCATAATTGATTGTGGCGTCTTCATTATACCAAGGTTCTTGCTTCATTAGAAGCAATGGGTCGCGGTCTCACATAAATCTGTTTCTAGACGATCTTGTAATTCTTCTTGATTCATCAATCTCTTAGTTCTTGGTGTGGATCATATCAAGACTTGAGCATTTAATGCCTCAAACCTACCAAGTCAGTGTCAAACGGCTATATTAACACAAGGCTATATAAACCCACTTCAATGAGCATTTAAACAAGGAAGATAGCACATTCAATTCATTATATAGCTCATTAATTCTCAAAAGCTTTGAAAAATTCATTGTGAGCCATTCTTCAAGCTTGTTCTTAAAAGAGAGATATTATTCAGTTGTAAAAAGCATTCATTGTTATCTCTCTACCATTTACTTTACAGTTAATAAAATTTATTATAAAGGGAAAGAGTTGGTGTAACTCTTAGAGTGTTTAGGATTAAACACTTCGATTGTAACTTCCGTGAGGAAGAGATTATTGTAAGGTTTGTGCAACACCTATGAAGTTGCTCGACTAACGATTAGTGGATTACTTCAAGGAGGTTCCTTGAAGAGAGTGGACGTAGGGTCAGCGAGATTCTGATATTGCCAACCCACTATAAACGAAGCTTGCATTTTCTCTTCCTTAACTCATTTATTTACAAGAGTATTATTTGATTGTGTGCATTCATTAACAAATTGTTTTAAAAACTTGCAAGTTAATTACTAAAAAGTTTTTAAAACCCAATTCACCCCCCCTTAGGTTTGAACCTCAGTTTACAATTGGTATCAGAGTTTTGTACTCAATTTCAGGCTTAAAATCCTTGAGTTTATCTGATGGCGTCTAATAGCTATACCGAAGGTCATTCCTATACTATACCTCATTTGTTCAATGGCTTAAACTATAACCACTGAAAAAATAGAATGAAAATCTTTGTTTAATGACAAGATTATAATTTATGGAGAGTCACTGAGGAAAGACCTAGAATTCCTACAAAGGAAATAACTATTGGAGAAATCAATCATACAATGCCTAAACTCAAAACTGAGTTCAATGAAGAGGATTGTAGAATGATATCTCTAAATAGTAGAGCCACTAGTATGTTACATTGTACTTTAGATATTTCTGAGTATAATAAAGTTTCTACATGTGTTTCCACTAAGGAGATTTGGGATAAATTATAAGTTACATATGAAGGCACTAGTGAAGCAAAAAAGTCAAAAATTTATATGCTAGTGTCAGAATATGAATCATTCAAAATGTCTCCCAATGAAACAATTTCTCAAATGCACTCACATTTTACCACTATTGTTGATGGTTTAAAACTTCTTGTTTGGAACATTGAGGAGTTTGAACTAACAAGAAAGATCTTAAGATCTATGCTATCCACTTGGAAAGCAAAGAAGACAGCCATAACGAAGGTCAAAGATCTCAACAAACTTAATGTCGAAACACTCCTCGGATCACTATTGACATACGAGATGGAGGAAATGAATCCCATTGTCAATGATGATGAAAAGAAGAAAAAAGTGATTGTTCTCAAAGCCTTTACAAGCAACAAAAAGGAAGAGAATGAAGAAGAGGATGAGAGCAGCGAAGAATATGGTGAGATGGCTTTAATCACCAAAAGGTTTCACAAGTTCTTGAAAAAGAGCAAGAAGCCTTACACAAGGGATTCCACTCCGAAAAGGGAACCTTTTGTGTGTTTTGGTTGCAAGAAGCCTAGTCACATCAAGGCTGATTGTCCAACAATGAGCAAACCATATAAGAGCTTCAAAAAGAAATCCATGATTGCAGCCACATGGAGTGATGACTAAGAAGAGGAATCTTCGAACAATAAGGTTGGATGCGAGGAGATTGTCAACCTATGCTTGATGGCAATCGATACTGAGAATGAGGTATCAATTTCTTCCCTTTCTAATAATAATAACATTGTTAGTAGTAGTGAAGAATTAAATGAGGTTATAAATGAAATGCATGAAGAATTGAAGAAATTCAATTCTAGGAATATAACCCTAAAAAAATAAGTCTCATCTCTTTCTAAAGAGATGGAAGGCTTAAAGGAAGGAAAAAAAAAAACTATCCTCCATGCTTTATGACTCTTCACAAGATTTTCTAAAAAAGAAAATGATAGAATTGAATAGCACCATATCTAGACTTATGCTTGGAAAAGAAAAGCTAAATGAAGTGCTATCTAGCCAAAGGTTAAATGGAGGAAACTCTGACTTGGGTTATTCTCCATTAGGCAAGCAAAAGTCAAAAGAGACTTTGTTCATGAAAACAACATGTGTGAATGAAGCCTCCACTTCCAAGGCCACTAGCAAGACTAAAAGCACTCCCTCAGTATATGCTAGTAGGTCTAAGAATGCGAATTTAAATCCTAATGTTTATACTAGAGATAAATATCATGAAATACACATGCATATATGTATGCTCATTCAAGAAATGCAAATGCTAAGAATAACCATTCAAGAAATGCACATACTAGAAATACACATCCTAGGAGTAACCATTATGTGTATTCTAGAGAAAACATGTATGCTACAAGTGCACATCCTAGGAATTACCATCATGTGTATCCTAGAGATATGATATATGTTCACAACTTGCATACTATAAGTGCACATCCTAGAGTTTACCGTCATACCATTCCTAGAGATAACATGCGCATTCATAACTTTCATAATAGAAACATGTATTCTAGGAATACTTATCTAAGGAACTATAGACATGCACATTTAAGAAATCCTAAAAACTTCAACAACTATTATCCTAGGATCATGCGTCATCAACATGTCTAAAATTATAGAGCACCTTATAATATTAAGAAAGTATAGGTCCCGAAAGGAATCGTATTTTCTAGGACTAACCCTAAAGGACCCAAGAAATTGTGGGTACCTAAAATTGCAATTGTATATCCTTGTGTAATGTAGATATGTCTCCACACCAAGGAAAAATATAACTATTGGTACCTTGATAGTGGATGCTCAAAGCACATGACCGGTGATCAAAGTATGTTCAAAGAACTAACTCTAAGGGATGGTGAATATGTCACCATTGGAGATAACACAAAGATAAAGATCATCGGGCATGGAAAAGTTGGTAATGATTTCTCAACCATTGATCATTAGTTATATGTGCAAGGCCTTAAGCCAAACTTACTTAGCATTAGTCAATTATGTGACAAAGGCAACAAAGTCATATTTGAAACCTCTCATGTCTAGTTATAGACATCAAAAGTAACAAGATCAAGTTTGTTGGCCATAGACACAAAAATGTCTATATAGTTAATTTAAAATCTTTGCATTTGGAAAATGAAAAGTGTTTTCCCGCTTTTAGTGAAAACCCATAGCTATGGCATAGAAGACTTGACCAAGTGAACATGGATTTCCTTAAAATTATTTCAAGAAAAGATTTAGTCATTGAACTTCCAAAAATCAAATTTAAAAAAGATAAGGTATGTGATGCTTGTCAAATAGGAAAGCAAATAAGAATTTCTTTTAAATCAAAAAATATAATCTTAACTTCTAGACCATTGAAACTTTTGCATATGGATTTGTTTGGTCCAATAAGTACCATTAGTCTAGGTGGCCATCATTATGCTCTTGTTATTGTTGATGATTATTCAAGATATACCTTTTTTATTTTTATTGCTTACAAGGATGAAGCATACAAAGGATTTGTGAACTTTTGTAAAAAGGTTCAAAATGAAAAAAGATATTTCTATTTCAAGCATTAGAAATGATCATGGAAAAGAATTTGAACACCAAATCTTTTCAAATTTTTATGATGAAAATGTAATTGATCACAATTTTTCAGTATCCAGAACTCCTCAACAAAATGGAATTGTTGAGAGGAAAGATAGAGTTCTAAAAGAATTTGCTAGAAGAATGCTTTGTGAAAATAACTTGCCAAAATATTTTTGGTGGAAGCCGTAAACACTTCTTGCTATCTTTTAAACAGAGTTTTAATCAGGCCTATGCTTGACAAAAGCCTATATGAACTATGGAAAGGTAGAAAGCCTAATATCTCTTATTTTCGTGCTTTTGGTTGCAAGTGCTTCATCCTAAATAACAATAAAACTAATTTAGGTAAATTTGATTCCAAGACCAATGAAGGGATATTCTTAGGATATTCAACCTCTAGTAAAGCTTGTAGAGTCTTTAACAAAATAACTCTAGTGGTTGAAGAATTCGTGCATGTTGTCTTTGATAAGTCTAACCCAATTAGTAGTAGAGTAGCTTCTTTTAATGATTATGCAGATTTTATTCCAAGAATGGAAATATCTACTCTCATTATTGACTCGAAGGAAAGTCAACCTCAAACAAGACAAGAGGTAGATGCTTTCAATCTTGATCAATGATCTACAAGTCAACAAGAGGATAGTCTTCCCAAAGATTGGAGGTATGTGAATTATCATCCAATCGATCAAGTGATTGGTGATCCTTCACAAGGAGTAAGAACTCTTTCCTCTATAAGAAATATTTGTAATTGTGTAGCCTATTTATCTCAAGTAGAACCTAAGACTTTTATAGAGATGTTGAATGGATAAATGCCATGTAAGAAGAATTAAATCAATTTGAACGAAACAAAGTATAGAATCTAGTTCCTAAACCAAAGAATCACACTATAATAGGAACTAAATGGGTATATAGAAATAAAATGGATGAAAATGGAATAATAACTAGGAACAAAGCTAGACTAGTTTCTAAGGGATATAATCAAGAAGAATGAATAGACTTTGATGAGACCTATGCTCCCGAAGCTAGATTATAAGTCATTCATATGTTATTGGTCTTTGCATGCTTTAATAAATCTAAGCTACTTCAAATGGATGTAAAAAATGTATTTTTAAATGGCTGTATAGAAGAAAAGGTGTATGTTGAGCAACCTCTTGGATTTTCAAAATCTTAGTATTCCAAACCATGTATATAAGCTTTCTAAAGCTCTCTATGGGTTGAAGCAAGCTCCAAGAGCATGGTATGAAAGACTAAGTAAGTTTTTGCTTGAAAATGGTTTTACAAGAGGAAAAATAGACACAACTCTCTTCACAAAAACTCACAAAAATGACACACTACTAGTCCAAATATACGTTGATGATATTATATTTGGTGCTACTAATGAATTTATATGTCAAGAGTTTGCTAAGTGTACGCAAGGTGAATTTGAAATGAGCATGATGGGAGAACTTACCTACTTTCTTGGACTTCAAATCAAACAATTGAAAGAATGCATCTTTATCGATCAATCAAAGTATACCAAGGACCTATTAAAGAGGCTTGGGATGGAAAGCTCAAAGTCAATGGGCACTCCTATGAGGACTTCTACAAAACTCCCTAGATAAGGAAGGTAAGTGTGTAGATACTAAAACTTATAAAAGCATGATAAGAGCCTTACTTTATCTAACTGCAAGTAGACCTGATATAATGTTCAGTGTATGCATGTGTGCTAGATTTTAAGCTAATCCTAAAGAATCACATATAATTACTATAAAAAGAATACTAAGATATCTGCAAGACACTCAATAAGGATATGGTATTCTAAAAACTCAACTTTTAAGCTTGTAGGATATTTGGATGCTGATTTTGTGGGTTGTAGGCTAGATAGAAAAAGCACTAGTGGAACATACCAATTTTTAGGTGCAATGTTAACCTCTTGGTTTTCCAAGAAACAAAATTCAGTTACGCTATCAACTGCCGAAGCGAAATATATAGCAGCAAAAAGTTGTTGTGCACAAGTATTGTGGATGAAACAAAAATTAGAAAACTATGACATGAACTTTAAAAACATATCAATTCATTGTAATAACACTAGTGCTATCAACTTGACTCAGTTGACTAGTATATTGATCCAGTCGACTGGTATCTATTTGTCCAGTTACCTAATCGACTGGTAACTCACTGCCTAATTCACTAATCGACTGGTACACAGCCCAGTCGACTGGTATTACACGAGAATATTTGGAGCCAAAAATTTGAATTTCTCCTTAACACCCCAGTCGACTGGTAAAGTAGACCCAGTCTACTGGTATCTTGTTGCCAGATTACCCGGTCGACTGGTATATCGAAATATCCCCAAAATATGAAGGACACCACTTCAATATTTACCCCCTCCAACTAGCCAACATGATAAATGGCTAAACGAATGACTCTAAGTGCCTCCCATATGGGATATTTATCACCCTGATCCTCCAGCACTTCCATGTCCCCCTGCCTGCCTTAGAAGCCCATGATATCAGCGTCAAGAACATTATTAATTTCTCTTCACTGAAGAAGATGGGGTGCTCGACCCGGGATGTCGTGATCTACTCCAAGGCTGGGAAGAACATCAGGATCGGTGATGACAATAGCAGCGAGGAGGACGACGAGATGCCTGATGATGCATTTCCTCCCATTGCTATGGACACTGACCCTAGTCCACGGCATGCTCGACATGGTGTCTATAGTGCTGGTCAGGCTGAACATGATGACGTTCTACAGGCTATTGTGAGCCTTTAGCTATCCATATAGTCGAGCTTCCAGAGCTTGAGCTCTTCTTTTGACCAGAGCTTCCAATTGGTGTGGACTGATATTGAAAAGATGCGTCACTATATTAGCACCTTTAGGGATGACTTTAAGTTACTCCGAGAGCACTCAGAAAGCTTGTTGGCAGAGATTCAAGATCTTCTTCGGGATAGCTCTGACTCCCCCGCACGTTGAGTTTTTCTTTTATCATTTCGGTTATGCATATATATAGCTCCATGGATATTTAGTAAGAACATTTCTTTTCTTTACATGCATTCATATGTTTGTACTTGTACTCGACGTTCAGACAGATTTTATAAGCTTATGATGTATGAATTTTTGTATATACTTGCTTATGTTTAACTCATTTATCTATTAGCTCATATATATGCTTTACTTTTAAGCTATATAGTTCCTTAGCTTAAGTACTTTTTACTCATCTATATGCTTTAACTGCTCAAGCTTATGTGTAAACTTCTGACTCTTCTTGGGAAGTCTTTCCAACTCCAAATGATGTCTAGTTTTTGCACACAAGTTTTTTTTATGCCTTATCTTCATTCTTGTGGTGACTAAATTGATTATTTTTTAAGTTTACACCCATTTTTCTGCTATTGTCAAAACAGGGGAGAAAAAAAGAAAAATTATTGTAAAGCTTTTGTAAACTAAGATAGCATAAATTTAGGGGGAGCATTGCTCCGAACATGTTAAAAAAATGTAATATAGTCTTGCATTGCTTGGTTGGGATTGATATTGCTATATTACAATTGTTTTTTAATGCTTACAAATTAGTTTTTATAAGAAAAATACAGAAAACTCTATCCAAAATTTTCAAAAAAACCAACACTAAGTTTTAAAACTGTTTTTTCTCTTCTTAGTTTTGTCATCATCAAAAAGGGGGATATTGTTGACCTATACTTGTTTTTAATAATGACAAAACACTACCTAAATTGCACTAACAGTTTTATCTAAGTATTTAAGAGGTAAAAGCATTCAGTTCAGAAACAAGATGCAAGATCCCAACACGTTCAGATACCAAAAGAAGATAGAAGATCTAGAATAAGCACTAAGGTAATTGAATCAGTTTGTAAATCTCTAAATTCAATTACTTAGCTTGATCTATGGCTCAATTTATAAAATATTTTGACAAAACTATAATACGAAGAGTTTCTAAGTCAAAAACTGTTTTTGAAACATGAAAACTGGGTTAAAGAACAACCCAATCGACTGGGTCTCCAGTCGACTGGGAAATGGGACAATAAGCTCCCAGTCGACTGGTAACTTCACCCAGTCGAGTGGTCCTATAACCCAGTTAATTGGTACTCTCCTTAAGCCTAAAAGTAAAGATTCTTCACTTGACCCAATCCACTGGTACAATGACCCAATCGACTGGTAATTCAAAAATATGATCGTTTGAGACGCAAGAGTTTAGCATTTAATGCCCCAAACCTACCAAGTCAATGTTAAACGACCATATTAACTCAAGGCTATATAAACCCACTTCAATGAGCATTTAAACAAGGAAGATAGCACATTCAATTCGTCATATAGCTTATTAATTCTCAAAAGCTTTGAAAAATTCATTGTGAGTCATTCTTCAAGCTTGTTCTTGAAAGAGATGTATTATTAAGTTGTAAAAGGCATTCGTTACTATCTCTTTACCATTTACTTTACAGTTAATACAATTTATTGTAAAGGGAAAGAGTTGGTGTAACTCTTAGAGAGTTTAGGATTAAACACTTCGGTTGTAACTTCTGTGAGGAAGAGAATATTGTAAGGTTTGTGCAACACCTGTGAAGTTTCTTGACTAACAATTAGTGGATTACTTCAAGGAGGTTTCTTGAAGAGAGTGGACGTAGGGTCGGAGAGATTCCGATATTTTTGAACCACTATAAACGGAGTTTGCATTTTCTCTTCATTAACTCCTTTATTTACAAGTGTATTATTTTATTGTTTACATTGCTTATCAAACTGTTTTAAAACTTGCAAGTTAATTACTAAAAAAAATTTAAAACCCAATTCACACCCTCTTGGGTTTGAACCTCGATTTATAGAAGTATTGTTTAAGGGATGTATGTTGGGATACATCCCTAACGACGTTACACTATTGAATGTTAGTGAATGATTGAACATTGTTTGGGCGTGATACTTGACTCTATCCTTATAGTGATTGATTGAATGCTATTGGAGTGCTCACGAGGTCCCTACTAGATCGATTGAGATTTTTGTTTGATCAGGCTAGTCCTTGAAGGATCGATTTAGACCAAAGTGAAGTAGTATGGAATTGATTTGTATACATAGTATCCTTTCAAATTTAGTTAGTAAAACATTACATAGGATTGCTTAGGTATGGGATGGTGGATTACTCGCATCAACTCAACCTGTTAGTGTGCTATGTGTTCTTGATATGATGCATACATTAACATCACTACATTCATATCTCATTAATATATGTATGTATAATTGTAGACTTGCACATATTAGTGTAGATCTCTATACTGAGCCTAGTTGTTTGGTTGATCCATTCTTTGAATGAGTTGTTTTTTAGATCATGAAGAAAGAGTATCCGAGGAAGCTGGCATAACAGGGTTGGCTAAGCGAATCTAGAGGTTAGTTGGTAAGGGAGTCGAGTACCATGTATATTTGTAAATAGAGTTTGAGAGTGATTTATATTAGTACGTGTGCAAGAGTATTGTATTATTTAAAAAAAAAATAGATCAGTTGTGTATGCTCAAAATTATGTACTAGTGTGAAAAGTTTGATGCAATTCTTCCTTATATTGATGATTTATAGTTTACTTTTATTACCCTTCGAGATATTTACACTGACGGATTGATGGGAGAATGAAATATCCTATTTCGAGATGTTTCAAGTCCTCATAGGCCCATTGAATTTATAGGCCACGAAATAAGAAGTAGTTCTATCCATTGTCCAATCCTTGATTTTTAATGTGAAAGAGATTTTATCCTTGTTCTTTTATACTATAAGAAAAAAAATATCATGAATTATTATGATACTAATAGAAAGAGTTCTAAATCTTTATCGTAACTAGCAAGTACACTTACTTTGAGGTCAACTTCGGATCGACTCAATCATCTAATAATTGATAAATATATGTAGTTGTTGGAAATTGTATGAAATTACTAGTTTCCATCTTGACTTTTCTCCTGATTTTGTCTGGTAGGCGAAGATATGGAGTAGTAAAGTTGGTTTTTTTTTTTTTTTTTTAAGTTATATATATATATATATATATATATATATATATATATATATATATAGGTTGAAACTATAAGCATATTAATTTTGTCAATATCTGTTAGATACTTCAAGGTCAAATTACAAAGCCAGCTCTCAAATCAAATTATTCTGTAAAAGGATATATAAGCCCCAAAATATTGACAGTCAATGGATAAAAAGAAAATAAGATTGAATACCCTAATGTGTGAAAAGGTAAATCTATATTACCTAGATAACCTATATAGTGCCGACGTCGGGAAACTGGTTCCGAGATAAAATTGAAAATTTTAACTAATAATTAATTAATTGATATCTCTTGTCTCTTTTAAGGCTTTTAATAAATACTAAATACTCTGTATTACGCTGAAGCAAGCCGTGACAATGTTCCAAATTCTCAACAAACAGCAAAACAACAAATTCAGTGGAGACATATTCCTATATACACCAATAAAATATAAAAAAGATAAAGTATCTTCAAGAAAATTAACATTACTTTCATGCATATAAATTAGAATTCGAGTGTTGACTTGTCAAGATTTTGTTCAATTATCTTGTCCAACATCAATAATAAAAGAAAAATCATATTAAGCAAAAAAATTAAAATTTTCATTTTTGTCTCTTATTTAGAGGTAAATTTGAGCTGAGTCTTTTTTAGATATTCTGTAAAATAACTCGGTTCGTCAAGCTGCTGAACTCAAGTCTGTAAAATAGGCTCGTTAACTTAATCAAGTCGAGCCGAATACCTGAATATTTGGTTTATTGGGATCGCAAACCATTCGTTTTATATAAATTTTTAAAATTATTTACATATTATATAATATTAATACACATTTTTATTTATCAAATTATAAAAAATAAATTTCTATTGAATCATATTAAGGTCTTTTAAGACTTGAGATCATGCCCGGATGAGCTCGTTAATATTAAGTTCGAATTCAAACCTCTTAAGTTTGAGTTGAATTAAACTTGAATACACCCTTATCACATATCCATCACCACTCAATTTATTTATTATTATTTGAGTTTTTCATATAATTATTACTCGTAGATTCACACAATTAAATCGAATAAAAAAATTACCAAACTGATTGACTATCAATCACTGCTCATTAATGTCTCACCAAGTTTCCATGGAATTAAGGCCCTCTGGTAACACTGGCCAAAATTAAATTAAATAATAAAAAAACACAGGTTTCTAGTTTGATGTGTCATGTGTGTCCACAAATTGAAAGGACAACAAAAATTTTCATCTAGATTTCTAAATACTGTACTTACCCACCCAATACTTATAATAAGGTTCCTAAGTCCCTTGTGTGAAATGAAAATGCTTAAAAAAATCACCAATCAATGGAGTTTCACAGAAATTCTGGCCTTCCCTGTGGTGCTTGACTAAGAAACTTGTCTCTATTAATTCAAAAAGCTCATACTCTATATAAATGAAATTAATATGTAAGCAGTGACATCAATGAATTACATTAAATTATATATACAGCCCACTAACTGAGGCATACAGAGAAGTTTGTACCTTGCACTTTGCTAATTCGTACAGAACATTTATATTTTAGTTAATTGGTTAATGTTGGAGTAAAATTATACTTTTTTAACATTAAAATTGTTTAAAAAAATAAACAATTATTCCCGGCTCATTAATTTTAATTCTAAATTTTAATTCTATATACTAAAAAACATAACAAAATGCATTAAATTCACGCCAATAAAATTTTGGTTCAATGGTAAAAAAAAAACAAAACCGATTCTCTAAGACCATAAGATCCCAAGTATGATTTTTACCGAAGCTTGAGTTGTTTGTCTAATTATTTATTAGTTATTTCTCGCACTTTAAATGTGTATTATAGTAGTATTATGAGTTGAATTATGTAATTATACTATGGGTTTATATTGTGATCAAAATTTTCAACATACTTCTTTATAAAATTGCTTCAATAAAATAAAATTTCATTTTTCGTATTAAAAAAAATTACAACTAAGTGCTTGTCGGGATTTTACTTACGCAGGGAAATTTCACTCAACCAATGACACAACGACATGTGACGTCATTCAAGAGCATGCATAATTTCACAAATCCAGTTAAGCGGGTTAATCACACACTCACATGTGGCATGGGCAAAATTATATTTTCACCCTTACATATTCTGACCAGCCATGACAATTACCTCCAATATTAAAGTTGAGTAAATCCTAATATTATTTTCGTACCTGATATTATTATAATTATTACATCTAATAACCACTATATTATTTCCATAATTAATTCCCGTAATAGACTTAATCTTGGATGCTATAAAAAGGAGACTCGTCATTTCTCAAGTATGACACAATTCTCTCTACTACTCTTATTCTCTTATTCTTTTATTTCAAGATATTGACTTAAGTAATGGAGAGTCCCATGATGCACAACCCCCCGCCGGCGACTTCTAGTCATTTTTTGTGTTTCTGGAGTATGCAAGTGCTTCGCTACTCTCGTAGGATCACTTGTTCCGAAATCGGCATCAACATACCCCTTTAAAATCCATTTACTCAAATTTTAGGCCAAAAAAACACAACCACAACAATTAAATAGGCAAAACGAACAAATATCAAGAACACAACAATTTAACGTGGTTCGACAATCTCTTTGCTTACGTCCATCAATAAACTCACTGCTTTATTAATTTTTAATTGCAACTTTAAGAGGAGCAAAAGTGCTAAATTCTCACAATTTCATAATCCGAAAGCTCCAAAATTCTCATACTAGCTTTACTTGTAAGTGTTCTCCTACTTGACAATTCAATACACTTAAAACTCTCATCTTAGTTATAAGATTTACAATGTATGTTGGAATTATGGGTTCATCTCAAATTTTCTCTAGAACTTTTTTATATATAAGATATTTTCTTAATACTATTATAATAAGAACAACAACGTCATAATAGACTACTACTACTTATACAAATAATAATCTAATAAAAAACTATTCTTATTCCTATTTTTACTTTTATTAAAATAAATAACTACAAAATAAAAAATTATGTTTTTCAATCCAATTCAAAGTATTTGAGCCAAATCCTTGATCTTTGATTTTGGTAGAATGAAGAGGAAATGGAATCATCCTCGACAACAAGAAGCCGAACAGAAAAGGTTTACTAGCATACCGCCAAAAATAAATAAATAAAAAAATCAAAATATTTATCTTACTTTTAAGGGCACGTTCTGTCAAGGGCACGTTCTGTCAACTCGATGACGATTATATAAACACCAAATAAAACCTTGATTGAAGACTTAAGGTCACCCAAAAGCCTTCACCCAAGCCACGACAAAAGCCTCGCGACGACTTTCTTCTAACCCTTTTTTCTGTTTTCATATTGTACCAATTAAATATCAAATTAATTTATTAATTCTATTTCTTTGTTTATACAGTGATATGGACAATCACTAACATGAGAATAATTTTTTTACTCTAATTTGTTTTCATCTTTTCTTTAATAATAAATTTATTCTCATCTTTAAAGTTAACAAATTTGCTTTGATTAGATTAAACAATCACTATTACTTACTATAAGGAAGAAGAGGTTAGCAATTTTTCTGTTATAAGTTTGTGGAAAAGAATGATAAAGAGATGCTGATAGTTCAAGAAACAATAGATTTTTTTATTTTAAAATAGAAAAAAATATATTATTCTCTTTGAAATATGAGCACATTTAGACTTAAATTCTTGTTTGTTATCTGGGGAAATATATTGAAGATGATTACTTAATTTTTTTTGAAAATAAATATTATTCCGTCAGTCCATATTATTAGCTCCTTTTGAAAAAATACAAGTTTTTAAGACTTTTTTTTACTGTAACATTTAATTACATTGTTACATTTAAGTGGAGTAACCCATTTTGTCTTAGTTATCGTGTAAATTTAATATGATAAGGCTATTATTGAAAAAGTTAAAATTTATAATTATTAATTATAAAAAGTGGATAATTTTTTGAAACATCCCAAAAAGTGAACTAATAATATGAGACTGAGGGAGTACTTAATAAGCAGCATGAGTGTTTAGGGTGTAGACCATATGTTTTTAAAAATGTACTATTATACCGACAAGGTCTTGGTTTAGTTGTTAAGATTGAGATTTTAAGGTAATAAGGTTTCAAGTTTGATTTTCACGTTGTGTGGAATATTTGTTCGATTTATATATCTGTTATTTATATTACTTTAAGTGGATAGTGATAGTCTTGTAGGCTTTTATACGAGTGATGAGATAATACAAGCTTGCATTATAATCAAATCAATAATTGTACAACTTATATATAACATTGCTTCAGTAAAAAAAAAATGTACACGTTATTATATATGGTTTAATTAAATAAAGTAAGGGGTCACTTGTATGAGTGCTCAACTACCCATTGAAAAAATTGATTGATAGATTACGATAAATTAAGCCATCTTGCTCTAATTGTTAATATGTTAACATGTACTCTCTCCATTCCATAATTTTTGTTCATCATTGAAACTCCAACTTTTATCAAAACATCAATTAATGCATTGTTTTTTTAAAGTTACTCTTTACATTACAAAAATATGTTCGACTTTAATTTCAAAATTGACAAAATTACGGGACATCTCAAAATAAAATAAAAAAATTATGAGATATAGAAAGTAGCTATTAAGAATAATTATGATACTAATTATTTGAAAACCTAAAGTTGATCAGAAATAATCAAATTCTTCTTTTATACTCTAATAATAATCACAATTGCCAAGAGCTCCGTCTTTCACTTACTTCTTTTTTTTCATATTGGGTTATTGGTTATTTGTTTTTTAATAAAAAAAATTGGATTACATAATGAAAAGTAATTTTCTCTCCTCGTTTATTTTTTTATTTATTTTTGATATAAGTGAAATTTGATCATCCATCTCTTATATGCGATAACAAACGGTTTTACCAAATAAAATTATTGTGTTAAATTTTGCCACAAAAGCTTTTACTTGATTGTAGGAAACAGAGGTAAGGTTTTGAATAGATGTGTAGCTCCATTCGATGTTTTCATAACATACAATCTATCACTTTCTTATGTATAAAAGAAAAATTGTGGTGTGAGTTGAAAGGAGGAATATATTTTTAACATAATTGAAAGGAATATTCGTTAATTAGAAATCATCTTTGTACTTAACAACAAGGAAATTGAACCCAACCGAGTAAACATGGGCCCAACTTAATTTATTAGACTGAAATTTCAAGATTCTATTGGGCCTATTATCAAAGGCAGATGTTTAGATGAGCTAAACCGGATTAGGCACAATTTAGCCCTTAAATTTGAGATGTGCATCTTAGCTCCAATGCATATGATTTTTAGTAAAAAAGCCTGTAGTTGTGCTAAATTGGGATTCACAAGGGTCCATGTTCATGGGCTTTTCTTGACTCAAAAAGCCCTTTTTCATTATTCTTTTTTGGGTCAAGAAAAGCCCATGAACATGGACCCTTGTGAATCCAATTTAGCACAACTTTTTTTTTTTTACTAAAACTAGTATGGGCCAAAATCATATGTATTGGAGCTAAGATCCATATGTTGGGGTACAGTGAAATCTCAATTTTCAGGGCTAAATTGGGCCTAATCCGGTCTAGCTCATCTAAACATCTGCCTTAACTGCAGCATTTTGAGAACAAGGGAGTTGAGAGAAAATGAGTGGCTTGTAGTAGAGAGGCCCTTTATTCAAATGGTTTCAGTTTAATGGGACAATCGTCAGTGCACTGGTTATGTCAAGAATGAGTAGCTGTTCTCAGAAGCAGTTGCCATTTCGTTCTTAGTTTATGATCGGTAGAGAAGAAAAAAAGGTGGAAGGAAAACGGAGAGGAACAAAACAGAACATGATCGAATTTTTTTTTAAAAGATTAATATTTTCTATCATGCATTTGATTAAAATGATTGAAAAGTGAGAGAAAATAAGAAAATAACAAAAATATTAGTTTATTTTTATTTTTTTCATATTCAATCATTTTATGTAGCAAAAATATTTCAATCATCTTAATGTGAAAAGATTGTGATTTATACATGTGAAAATAAAATATCAATTATCTCACTTTCGTTTTCTCTGAACAATGAAAAAATATTCATTCCTCTCACTTTTTAAACCTATCAATGAAAGCCGAAGTCTTCAACAACATTCTTAAAATTGAAAGGAAAAAAAGAATCGCATAAAGCCAAACTTTTAGGCCTCTAAATTTCAGCAAAATTTTTGCTCATTTGGGTGGCGGGGGGGTTTGTCCTCTAATTTGCCCTTAACTTCCGATGATTTGATAGGGTCGGTTACAAATTTTGATAAGAGACCTGGTAATACAAGTTTAACGCCCAAATTACTGGGACTTGACACACTCGAGCGGGAAATTAGGGATTTTTCTTACCACTGGATAACCAATAAGGAAAGGAAAATGTTGGAGAAAGTAAGGGCAGGTCTCAAAAGCAAGATTGGACATATCCCATTAAATGCACTGAAATATAAAAATCCTGTGTGCGATACTATGAAGTTTCTTGGAAAGACACCATCTGCTACTAGAATTTCAGATTCTAGCGATCTTCGCACAGCAAAAATCTTTGTTTCTTAAAAGAATACTGTTTCCTTTGCATTCCCCTTTGAACATCGAGTTGCAAACAAAAAAATCTTTGATTAGATTGAATTAATAAAAAAATACATAGTATAAAAGTTTATTTTATCATTAAATAAAAAAAATATTTTTTTTATGTTGTTTAATAATAAATCTTCATATCATGTATCTCTAATGAATTTATATTAAAAAAAAACTTTTTGTTATAAACATGTATCTTAAGTTTATCTATGTATGCAACTAATTAAGCACAAGTCGTAGGCATTTATTGGTTGGATTTCCTTCTTGTTTGTTGTCGATCCGCAAAATTAACTAATTAGTTATTGTCTCAAGTTTACTAGACTAACCGCAAACAAACTACACATGTTTGAACAATGTCTGTTCGAGTTGGTTCATTAGCTCGAGAGATTTATTCTTATTCGTTTAATACAGTCCTAGTTTTTAAAGTAATATTTGTGTTCAATTTGTTAAACTTTTGAAGAGCTCAAATCATTTATATTCGGTATAAACAAGTGTTTTTAGAAGTGAAGGTGTTAGGTGAGTCGTTTTGCCTCAATGAGGTCAGGCGTAAGTCTCGAGACGTTGGGACATAAGTTTTTTTAAACGTTGGAGTGTTTCGAAATTCTAATAAAATAAAAAAATTAATTAATCAAAATAATATAAATTATATAAATATAATAATTAAAATTTAAATAATTTAATTTTCAAAAAAATTAATACTTTTATTAATTCTCTAGATCATATAAATTATAATTATAATTTTAAAATATTAATATATATTTATACATATATTATATATAATTTTTTATTTTTATATTGTTGTAACTTATAAGTGATTAATTAAATAATTTATATATATATATATATTTTTTTAAAAATTTTTAAAAAAACTTAAACCGATCACTGGAGTGTAAAAGGCTTACACCTTGAACGTGCACATACGTCCCGAAACGAAACAAAACACGTATGGCAGACATTTTATTTTATTCCCGTCTCTGGACTTGCCCAGGAAATGACTTTAGAAACACTGCAATAAACAAACAAACAAAAAAGTTAGGGTTCTATGTTAGTTTATATTCCTTGTCGATTCCTTTTTTTATCATCTCAAACTTTAATATGTTAAATCGATTGTTTAACATGGTATCAAAATTCTTTCTAAGCAAGTGGTTCAGAATTCATATTTTGGACCCTTTATTTTATAAAGTGCTCACGATGGACAAAGCCACAACATGAAGCTTAGGCAGAACAGACAAGCTTTTGAAAAATGTGCGATTTTGTTCTTGAACAACCGAACATAAGAACTTCTTTTTGTTTTCAAACACATTGCTTTAAGCGTTCGTGCATAAAACATCCAGACATTTGAATTATGTAGAAAGTAAACATTCTTGACTTGGGATCTATTAATCTTCTTTTGCTTTTTGCACCGATTTAAGAGCTCAATTGCATGCCAAAAGTTATAGCGTAAATATATGTATATACTATGTGCCTCAACTTTTTTGACCAAAATGTTTCAAAAAATCTAAATTTCTTTAAAGCAAACAAAAGGACAATAGAATAATTTAATAATATTATTGATTTAATTTCTTTAACTTTGAAAGATTTTTTGTGATATCAAATCAACTGATGATTGTAAAATTGCATCATGACACGTATGGTTGAAAAAAACTTATTGAGATTTATAGTTTGAGACTTAGTTTCATTGTCCTCACGCGCCACCAACTGTCCCACCATTAATTGAAGAGGTTATTTTCTAGATCTACACTTTTTAATGGGTTATTATCATAAATAGATATCACTATTGGGCAGGAATTGAATTTCGGTCGACCTGCAACGGATCGTTGTTAGGAATGGTCAGGGTGCATCCCTAATGCCGACGTCGTCCGCCACCTACTACTCTAATTTTTTATTTTTGTTGTTGTAAAAGTAAAAAAGAAAATCTTTGTTTTAATGATGTTTTATTGTATAACTAAAGTTATTTAAATCAGAAAAATTGAGACTCAACGCTAACTTGCATATATTATGCAGTAAGTTGGCATTTATATATATAATGCAACTATATTTGCATCATGTTCTGATAGAGACACTTTCTCTGATATTGTTTTGAATTGGTTTGCTTTTGACTTTGTCCTTGTAATTTGAATTTTGTATTCTTTTATTTCATTATATTTAGGAGTTAATTTAGATAGAGTTGTAGTATTTGAATTTGGAGTTAATTTAGATAGAGTTGTTGTATTTGAATTTGGAATTAGATAGAGCCATTGTATTTGAATTTTCCTATGACATACTATAAGTAATGATCAATGCAAAGTTATTTTGTATGGCCTTTATTTCATTTATTGTCTTCTACATTTCCTTGTATATCGTATCAGAGCACCTCTCTTCATTGCCCTCTTCTTCACGGTAAGCCTTTTTTGCTTTCTTGAGCAGTTCTCAATTCTAATAAGCTGAGTGAAATACAGAGCAATTGACAAGGCTCAGCAGCACCAGAAGAGGGTGTCAAAGGGATACTTAACTCAAACTCTTGTTGATCAGATGCAGAAGCATATTCAGCAAGGTTCAACAATGTTGTTCCAAGAACAGGAACTTGGTTCTTTGGCCCCTATTTCAAGCCATTACTAATGGCAATGAAACCGATCTCCCAAAGGTGAAACACATTCTCCTTACTACCATCTCTTTCTTTCTTTCTTTCTTTCTTTCTTTAATCTTTCTTTTCCTTAGACTTTTCCTTTTGCATTATCTCGACTATCTCTTTCTCTTCTTTAAGCTACTACAGTAATGGCTACAAACAATCAATCAAATTCTTCAACCTCCCAACTGGCAATTCATAACACCAACGAGCCAAATAATACCTTAATCACCATCAATATCTCAGCTGAGGCCCTACTTAAACTTACCAACAATAATTACATCTCATGAAAGCTTTTATTTCACACCCTCTTTATCGGATATGATCTCCTAGGATATGTAGATGGATCAAGACCATGTCCACCAACCACTGTTACTACAAACAATACCACTACACCAAATCCTGCTGACATCATATGGGTTCGACAAGATCAATTAATTCTAAATGCTCTTGTTGGATAACTTTCTCCCACTATCATTCATTTCATTGCTTGAGCTAAGACATCGCACGAGGCATGGAAAATTTTGGCAAACACATATGCCAAGCCGTCACAAGGACGCATTAAGCAGGTAAAAAGTCACCTTAAAAATCTAACCAAAGGCACTCAAAGTGTTAATGATTTCCTACAAACAGTGAGAGCTCGTGCTGATGAGCTTGCGATTCTTAGAGCACCAATAGAAGAAGACACTATCACATTGTTGAAACAAGTTTATCCCTACTCTCTCATGCCTTAATACCTTTAATATTTTGGCCTCAATCCTTTGGTACTACAATTTATTTAATTAATAGAATGCCAACTCCAACACTTAATCTTTCGTCTCATTTTGAAAAAAAATTTAGCACTTCTCCAAACTATTCAAAACTTCGAATCTTTGGATGTTTATGCTACCCTTGGCTTCGCCCCTATTCCTCTCACAAACTTGATGCTCGCTCTAAACCATGTGTCTTTCTATGCTACTCTCTGACACATAGTGCATATCTTTGTTTCCATCCATCCAAATTAAAAACATGTCTTTAGGCATGTCAAGTTTGTTGAGTCGATGTTTCCATTTCACACACTATCCATTCACCTTCTTCGTCCACAACCTGATATTGTGTCTACTTGGATTCCACCGCCTATCATTATTCCATTGCCAACCGCACCTTCGCCAATAGCATCTTTGCCAACTGACACCACCCCATCTGATGTGCAACTTATCAGGCAGCCCCAATGAATAGTACCAATGCCATCTACCGAACCATTAGCCTCAGCCACAAACACATAACCTTTACCATCCAATTCAACCACCACTGCACCTTTGCCCAACCCATCACCTTTCACAGTAACCACTTCCAATCCCTCAATCTCTCAATCTACTCAGACCCACCCAATGATCACAAGAGCCAAAAACAACATTACCAAACCTATTCAAAAATTAAATCTTTCCAATCAACTATATCCACCCATTGAAATAGAACCCACTATTGTGGCCCAAGCCCTCAAGCATAAAAAATGGCGTCGGGCCATGTCTGAGGAATATGATGCTCTTATTCGAAATGGGACATGGGAGTTAGTACCTCCTGCTTCTAGTTATAATATATTTGGTTGTAAGTGGATTTTTTGCATTAAACGACACTCTGATGGTTCTATTGGCAGGTACAAAGCTTGTGTAGTAGCTAAAGGTTTTCATCAACGTCCTGGTGTTAACTATCATGATACATTTAGCCCTGTGGTAAAGCCAACTACGGTATGCCTTGTTCTTAGTCTTGTTGTTAGTTGTAGATGGTCTATTAATAACTTGATATCAATAATGCATTTTTACAAGGTCGTCTTTCTGAAGATGTCTATATGTCACAACCACAAGGCTTTGCTTATCCTGATAATTCATCTTATCTATACAAGCTTAGAAAAGCAATTTATGGGCTAAAGCAAGCGCCTCATGCTTGGTACACTGAGCTTCACAAATTTCTTTTTGCTTCGGGTTTTCAAAACTCACTAGTTGATACTTCTCTGTTCATTTTCAAACATGGTGGTCATCTTATCAATCTCTTAGTTTATGTGGATGATATCATTATAACTGGTGATAATGATGGTTTTGTTCAACAATTTGTGACTCTATTATCTCAACAATTTTTTTTTAAAAGATCTTGGGCAACTATCTTATTTTCTAGGTGTGGAAGTCTTATCGCATCCTCTTGGTCTTTTGTTCTCTCAAAGACTCTATATAATAGATGTTTTAACTTGTACAAAAATGATGGAAACCAAACCTGTTCTCACACCTCTTCCCACTTCACCATTGATCACTTTGAACTCTGGTTCTCCACTTTCGGATCCATCTAAATACCGTGCCATTGTTAGGAGCTTACAATATCTATTACTTACTCAGCCGAACATAGCTTTTGCTGTCAAAAGTTTTCGTAATTTATGCATAAACCAACTTAAATCATTGGATTCTAGTTAAGAGACTTCTCCGTTATCTTTGTGGCTCGGTTAATGAAGGCATACTCCGCTACTGCAAATCACCACAATCTTTACATGCTTTCTCTGATGCCTTTTAGGCTAGGAACATATATGATTTCACTTCCACCAATGCATATATTGTTTACCTTGGTCATAATTCGATTTCCTGGAGTTCCAAAAAGCAGCGCCCTGTTGCCCAATCCAGCATTGAGGCCGAGTATCGATCTGTTGTAAATACTGTTGCCGAAATCAACTGGGTGTGCTCTCTCTTGGCTGAACTTGGTGTGTTTCTTTCACATTCACCTGTGATTTACTGTGATAACATTGGGGCCACTAATCTCTGTTCCAACCCAGTCTTTCACTCTAGAATGAAGCACGTGACTATTGACTTCCATTTTTTTCGTGATCAAGTTCAATCAGGATGTTTGCGTGTTGCTCATGTTTCTAGTAAATAACTTCTTTTTGTTTTCAAACACATTGCTTTAAGCGTTCGTGCATAAAATATCCAGACATTTGAATTATGTAGAAAGTAAACATTCTTAACTTGGGATCTATTAATCTTCTTTTGCTTTTTGCACCGATTTAAGAGCTCAATTGCATGCCAAAAGTTATGGAGTAAATATATGTTTACACTTTGTGCCTTAACTTTTTTGACCAAAATGTTTCAAAAAATCTAAATTTCTTTAAAGCAAACAAAAGGGCAATAGAATAATTTAATAATATTATTGATTTAATTTCTTTAACTTTGAAAGATTTTTTGCGATATCAAACTAGCTGATGATTGTAAAATTGCATCCTGACACATATGGTTGAAAAAAGCTCATTGAGATCTATAGTTTGAGACTCAGTTTCATTGTCCTCACGCGCCACCAACTGTCCCACCTTTAATTGATGAGGTTATTTTTTAGATCTACACTTTTTGATAGGGTATTATCATAAATAGATATCACCATTGGGCAGGAATTGAATTTCGGTCGACCTACAACGGATCATTCTCAGGAATGGTCAGGGTGCATCCCTAATACCGACGCCGTCCGCCACCTACTGCTCTAATTTTTTTTATTTTTTTGTTGTAAAAGTAAAAAAAGAAAATCTTTATTTTAATGATGTTTTATTGTATAACTAAAGTTATTTAAATCAGAAAAATTGAGACTCAACGCTAACTTGCATATATTATGCAGTAAGTTGGCATTTATATATATAATGTAACTATATTTGCATCATGTTCTGATAGAGACACTTTCTCTGATATTGTTTTGAATTGGTTTGCTTTTGACTTTGTCTTTGTAATTTGAATTTTGTATTCTTCTGTTTCATTATATTTAGGAGTTAATTTAGATAGAGCTGTTGTATTTGAATTTAGAGTTAGTTTAGATAGAGTTGTTGTATTTGAATTTGGAGTTAGATAGAGCCGTTGTATTTGAATTTTTCTGTTACCTACTTAAATGTTGATCAATGCAAAGTTATTTTGTGTGGCCTTTATTTCGTTTATTGTCTTCTACATTTCCTTGTATATGGTATCAGAGCACCTCCCATCACTTCTCTCTTCTTCACGGCATGCCTTTTTTGCTTTCCTGGGCAGTTCTCAATTCTAATAAGCTTAGTGAAATACAGAGCAATGGACGAGGCTCAGCAACACTAGAAGAGGGTGTCAAAGGGATGCTTAACTTAAACTCTTTCTGATCAGATGGAGAAGCATATTCAGCAAGGTTCAATAATGTTGTTCCAAGAAAAGTGTTGACCCTCACTCGTATTTTAATGATGACAAACACAACTGTTATTATACTAACTAAGTGTAGTAGGCAACAAAAGCGTTCAACCAAGGATCAAAGTTCAAGAACTCAAACCGAATCAAAGTATAAAGTGAAGACTGAAGAAATAGTATAGGTCTAAGGTTTTAGAACCAATGTAAGTCTCACTTATACACTGTAATAGCTTGTTCAATGGCTCGAACAAAAAAGGTTTTCAAAGCCGATCATTTTAAAACAAACATTTTAAATTAAAACGAAAAAACTGGGTTGGAAGACAACTCAGTCGACTGGGTACATATACCAGTCGACTGGCATATGAGACAGTAGGTCTCCAGTCGACTGGGTCATTCATACCAGTCGACTGGTAAAACGGACAGTGAGTCCCCAATCGACTGGATGAAATAACTCAGTCGACTAGATACCCAGAAGGTCTGAAAACGTGATTTTTTCAAGTGAACCCAGTCGACTGGTATCACGACCCAGTCGACTGGTAGTTCAAAAATATGGCCGTTGGACTCCAAATCTGAACGTTTTAAAGCAAATCTTTTTCAAATTAAAGTCCTAATGGCCATATTATTTGATTGCTATATAAACCCATTCAATTGAGCATTCAATAGCAAGCTGCATATATTCAAAAAGAGTTGATTTCACACAATCAAGTTAATATACTCTTGAAACACAAAAAGCTTTGAAATATTCTAATTGAGCCATTCTTCAAGCTTTACTTTGAAAGAGAGACATTATTCAGTTGTATAAGCTTCAATTAGCTGTTTTTCTACTATTTACTTTATATCATCTTTTGTAAAGGGATTACTTCCGAAAGGAAGGGGATTACTTCTGAGAGGAATGTGATAGCTTCCGAGAGGAAGGGATTGTAAGGTTTGTACAACACCGGGAAAGTTGTACGACTAAGTTACTTAGTGGATTACTTCAAGGAGTTCCTTGAAGAGAGTGGACGTAGGGTCGGAACGAATCCGATATTGTTGAACCACTATAATCTGAGTTTGCATCCTCTTCTCTCTAAACTCTTTATTTATAGCACATTACTTGTTTTGATTGTTTGTTGCTTATTCGTTTTTATAAACTTGTATTAATTCCGCAAAAAGTTTTAAAAACCCAATTCACCCCCCCTCTTAGGTTGAAACCTCGATCTACAATTGGTGTCAGAGCTTCGTTATCATATTTAGGCTTAAAATCCTTGAGTTGATCCAATGGCAGCAAATAGCTACTCTGAGGGAAACTCTTATACTAGATCACCTTTGTTCAATAGCTCTAATTATAACTATTGGAAAAACAAAATGAAAATCTTTGTCGAAGGACAAGATTACAATCTATGGAGAATCATTGAAGAAGGACCTAGAATTCCTACAAAAGAAATAGCTATTGAAGAGACTCTTTATACAATGCCTAAACTCAAAACTGAGCACATTGACGAGGAATGTAGAACGATGTCTCTCAATAGCAGAGCAACAAGTATGTTACATTGTGCATTAGATATTTCTGAATATAATAAAATATCTGCATGTGTTTCTGCTAAAGAGATATGGGACAAATTACAAGTCACATATGAAGGAACTAGTGAAGTAAAAAAGTCAAAAATTTACATGCTAATTTCTGAGTATGAATCCTTTAAAATGTCTCCTGACGAAACTATTTCTGAAATGCACTCACGGTTCACCACTATTATAAATGGTTTAAAACTGCTTGGTAAGAATATTGAGGAGGTTGAACTAACCAGAAAAATCTTGAGATCGCTGCCACCAGAATGAAAACAAAAGAGGACAGCCATACAGGAGGCCAAAGATCTTGACAAACTAGATGTTGAGACACTATTTGGGTCATTATTGATGAACGAGATGGAAGAAATGACTCCCATCGTCAATAATGATGAGAAGAAGAAAAAGTATATTGCTCTCAAAGCTTCTACGAGCAGCAAAGAAATGGAATCAGAAAAAGAAGCTGAGAGCAGCAAGGAAGATGGTGAAATGGCATTGATCGCCAAACGATTTCACAGGTTCTTGAAGAAAAGCAAGAAACCTTACACAAAAGATCTCACTCCGAAAAAGGAACCACTTATGTGTTATGGCTGCAAGAAGCTCGGTCACATTAGAGCTGATTGTCTGGTTTCAAACAAACCATACAAGGGCTTCAAAAAGAAATCCATGGTAGTAACTACCTGGAGCGATGACGAAGAAGATGAGTCATCAGACAAAGAAATCAGATACGAGGAAATTGCCAACCTTTGTTTGATGGCAATCGACGATGAAAGTGAGGTAACATCTTCTCCTTCTTCTAAAAATAATATTGTGAGTAGTAGTGAAGAACTGCTAGAAGTAATAAATGAAATGCATGAGGAATTGAAGAAATTTGATTCTAGGAATTCTGTTCTCAAGAAAGAGGTATCATCTCTCTCTAAAGAGATGATAAGTCTTAGAGAAGAAAAAGAAAAATTATCATATTTACTGTATGATTCTTCTCAAGATTTTCTCAAAGATGAAAATGAGAATTTGAAAAATAAAATTTCTGAATTGAATAGTACTACATCAAGACTTATGCTTGGTAAAGAAAAACTTGATGAAGTACTTTCTTCCCAAAGATTAAGTGGAGGAAAATCTAGTGTAGGATACTCTCCTTTGGGAAAGTAGAAATCAAAATAGAGCTTATTCATGAAAGCCTCATTTGTAAGTGAAGCCTCTACTTCAAGAAATCCTAGCAAGATTAAAAGCACTCCCCCATTAAATGCTAGGAATTCAAATGTTCATACAAAAATGAAGCAACCTAGAAATACACATGCTTATATGTATGCTCACTCTAGAAATGCTTATACACATCCTAGAAATAACCAACATGTACATAATCAACATATGAACTCTGCATATGCTCATCCTAGGAATTACCATCATGGTCATCCTAGAAATAATTTTCATACATATGCTAGCATGTATCCTAGAATGCATCATCATTCATTTTCTGGAAATGACATGCATTTTCATACTCCTTACTATAGAAACATGTATCCTAGGAACTATTATCCTAAGGATTATAGGAATGCACATGTAAGATATCCTAGAAATTTCAATTACTATCATCCTAGGATTGTGCATCATCAATATGTCCAAAGATCACCATATACTGTTAAGAAAGTATGGGTTCCAAAAGGAACCATGTTTTCTAGGACTAACCCCGAAGGACCCAAGAAATTTTGGGTACCTAAAAGTGCTATCGTATATCCTTATTTGATGTAGATTTGTCTCCACACCAAGGAGAAAGGTAACTGTTGGTACCTTGATAGCGGATGCTCGAAGCACATGATCGGTGATAAAAGCGTATTCAATGAGCTAACTCTAAGAGATGGTGGACTTGTGACCATTGGAGACAATACTAAAATAAAGATCATCGGGCATGGAAAAGTTAGTAATGATTTCTTAACCTTAGATAATGTATTGCTAGTATAAGGCCTTAAGCCAAATTTACTTAGCATTAGTCAATTATGTGACAAAGGATACAAAGTCACATTTGAGACCTCTCATTGTCTAGTTATAGACATCAAGAGCAACAAGATCAAATTCATTAGCCATAGACATGAAAATGTCTACATAGTTGATTTGAAATCCTTGCATTATGAAAATGAAAAATGTTTTCCTGCTTTTAGTGAAAATCCATGGCTATGGCATTGAAGGCTTGGTCATGTAAACATGAACTTGCTAAAAATCGTTTCAAGAAAAGATTTAGTTATTGGACTTCCTAAAATCAATTTTGAAAAAAACAAAGTATGCAATGCTTGTCAAATGGGAAAACAAACTAAGATTTCTTTTAAAGCAAAAAATGTAGTCTCAATTACTAGACCTTTGGAACTTTTGCATATGGACTTATTTGGTCCAATTAGTACCATTAGTCTAGGTGGCCATCAATATGCTCTTGTTATTGTTGATGACTATTCAAGATATACCTTTGTTATTTTTATTGCTTACAAGGATGAAGCTTTCAAAGGATTTGAAAAGTTTTGCAAAAAGGTACAAAATGAAAAAGGAATTTGTATTTCAAGCATAAGAAGTGATCATGGCAAAGAATTTGAAAATCAAAGCTTTTCAAAATTTTGTGATAAAGTGGAATTAATCACAACTTTTCAGCTCTTAGAACTCCTCAACAAAATGGAGTTGTTGAGAGGAAAAATAGAGTTCTAGAAGAATTTTCAAGAACTATGCTTTGTGAAAATAGTTTACCAAAATACTTTTGGGCTGAAGCCGTGAATACTTCTTGCTATATCTTAAATAGAATTTTGATAAGGCCTCTGCTTGATAAAACTCCATATGAACTATGGAAAGGGAGAAAGTCCAATATTTCCTATTTTCGTGCTTTTGGTAGTAAATGCTTCATCTTAAATAACAATAAAACTAACTTGGGTAAATTTGATTCTAAGACCGATGAAGGAATATTTTTAGGATATTCAACATCTAGTAAGGCTTATAGAGTTTTCAATAAGATAACTCTAGTGGTAGAAGAATCTATACATGTAACTATTGATGAATCTAACCCAATTAGTAGTAGAGAAGTTTCCTTTAAAGATGATGCAGATTTTATTCCAAGAATGGAAACTCCTACTCCCATTGTTGACCCAAAAGAGAGTTCACCTCAAGCAAATGAAGAGATGAAAACTCCCAATTTGGACCAACCATCCTCAAGTCAACAAGAGGAAAGTTTACCCAAAGATTGGAGGTATGTAAATTATCATCCAATTGATCAAGTGATTGGTGATCCTTCACAAGGGGTAAGAACTCGCTCTTCCATTAGAAATATTTGCAATTTTGTAGCTTATTTGTCTCAAGTAGAACCTAAGACATTTATAGAAGCTGAAAAAGATAATGATTGGATAATTGCAATGCAGGAAGAGATAAATCAATTTGAGAGAAACAATGTTTGGAAACTAGTTCCAAGACCTAAAAATCATTCAATAATTGGAACTAAATGGGTATATAGAAATAAAATGGATGAAAATGGAATAGTAACTAGAATTAAAGCTAGACTAGTTGCTAAAGGATATAATCAAGAAGAAGGAATAGACTTTGATAAAACCTATGCTCCTGTAGCTAGATTAGAAGCTATTCGAATGTTATTAGCCTTTGCATGCTTTAATAAATTCAAGCTATTTCAAATGGATGTGAAAAGTGCCTTTTTAAATGGCTTTATAGAAGAAGAGGTTTATGTTGAGCAACCTCTTCGATTTGAAAATCCTAGTCTTCCAAATCATGTCTACAAGCTTTCTAAAGCTCTATATGGGTTGAAGCAAGCTCCAAGAGCATGGTATGAAAGACTAAGTAAATTTTTGATTGACAATGATTTTGTAAGAGGTAGAATAGACACAACTCTCTTCACAAAAACTCACAAAAATGACACTTTAATAGTTCAAGTATATGTTGATGATATTATATTTGGTGCTACTAATGAATCTATGTGTCAAGAGTTTGCAAAGTGCATGCAAGGTGAATTTGAAATGAGCATGATGGGAGAACTTACCTACTTCCTTGGACTTCAAATCAAGCAACTAAAAGGAGACATCTTCATCAATCAACAGAAGTACATTAAGGACCTACTAAAGAGGTTCGGAATGGAAAGCTCAAAGCCACTTGGAACGCCTATGAGCACAACTACTAAACTTGATCTTGACAAAGGAGGTAAAACTGTAGATTCTAAATATTATAGAAGCATGATAAGTGTTTTACTTTATTTGACTACAAGTAGACCTGATATAATGTTCAGTGTATGCATGTGTGCTAGATTTCAGGCTAATCCTAAGGAATCACATGTAGTTGCAGTAAAAAGAATCCTTAGA
Organism: Bretschneidera sinensis; assembly: GCA_023935145.1. NCBI lineage: Eukaryota > Viridiplantae > Streptophyta > Magnoliopsida > Brassicales > Akaniaceae > Bretschneidera > Bretschneidera sinensis. The sequence continues at coordinate 25,647,511 of CM043703.1, forward strand.
TATCTACAAGGAACCCAAACCATAGGATTATGGTACTCTAGAGATTCATCTTTTGAGCTTGTAGGTTATTTAGATGCTGATTTTGCTGGATGTAGGTTAGATAGAAAAAGCACAAGTGGTACATGCCAATTCTTAGGAGCTATGTTAACCTCTTGGTTTTCCAAGAAACAAAATTCTGTTACACTATCAACCGCTGAGGCGGAATACGTTGCAGCTGGAAGTTGTTGTGCCCAAGTATTATGGATGAAACAACAACTAGAAGACTTTGGCATGAACCTAAAAAACATCACAATATTTTGTGATAATACTAGTGCTATCAACCTAACCAAGAACCCTATTCAGCACTCTAGAACAAAACACATAGAAATAAGACATTATTTCTTAATAGACCATGCTAAAAAAGGTGACATAAGATTAGAATTCATACATTCGGAAGATCAAATAGCTGACATTCTTACAAACCACTAGGTGAAGCTAGTTTCTGTAAGATAATAATGTTAATGGGGTTGCTGGATTATGATAAACTGAATATCTGATTGCTTCATAATTCATCATATGCATGTTTGACATCTAGTGAAAGAGTATTAATTCTTGTTTAAATATCTCCCTCACTCATGATGTCATAGATAAACAAATTTTATGCTATATTTTAAGACCGAAAATTTTTATAAGGGTCCAGTCGACTGGTGAATCTATACCAGACAACTGGTAAGTCACTGCCCTTTCTTTCAGTCGACTGGTAAGTTTGACCTAGTCGACTGGTAAGTCTCTGTCTCTTCTTCCAGATGACTAGTAAATCCTGTCCAGTAGTCTGGTATCTCTAGACCCTGTTTGGAGCCAATTTTTTGAAAATCAGTTGTCATACAGTCGACTGGTCAATTCAATCCAGTCGACTGGTATCTTACTGTCAGTTCACCCAGTCGACTGGTTCATGAACCCAGTCGACTGGTATGAAAACTGTTCATCTTTCTAAAGGGACCCAGTCGACTGGTAACTCGAACTAGTCGACTTGTATCGCGATTCTATAAAAGAGATTGTTCATTTTTCTGATTTTTTACGCCATTTTCGAGCACCCCTGTTTTCTCTCTCTACAAAAATTCACCATTTTGATCCAAAAACCATCCAAACTTCATCTAAACACACCGATCTACTCATCCATAACGAGATTTTTAACTTTCTACGGTTAAAATCTCTTATTTTCACCAAAATCCCTTTTACCCAAAAAACTCCATTTTCTTCAAAATGAGTGATAAAATTCGTGTAAAATTCACAACAAGTGGACCTAATGCGCCTAAAAAGCCAAGGTCTTTGAAACCTTCAGCATCGGAGTCGCGAGAAAAGGGAGCAGCGGGCTCATCTAGCAGAACGCCCAGAACAGAGTTAGAGGAAACTCTGTTTTCCAGTCCGGCCGCTCACGCAAGATATAACTCCATTATCCGTCATAAGAAGATCATGAAGGGTAGAGTTGTTGATTTCGACTTTATTCGTCATGGAAATTTTGATATTCTGTCAGCCATTGAGGCAATAAATCTGACCCCACTGGTCAGAATACATGAAAAATATTACCTGCGACTGATTCACCAGTTCTACGCGAACTTGGTGAAACCCAGTCCTCTGGCTCTGAGATTCAGAACCAGAGTCAGCGGTGTGGAGTTTGAGGTCAACACTGACCTCTTGATGAGTATATTGAGTATCCTTGTAAGGGGGATTCAGTGGAGTCTGGATGGATGGCCAGACAGTTTTGACGTCGAGGCGGCCTGTCAGATAGTCAGGGGAGACCCTAACTATGTGTACAAATCCACTACATTTCACACGTGTAGTGACATGCCCCTCGACTTAAAGATGTTTTAGCTGATTTTCAGTTGGACCATCCACCCTAGACTCGGGAGTCGAGGGTATCTATCTAAGATAGATACAGTATTGATTTGGTGCCTTAAATCTTGGCACCACTTCAATATTTATCCTCTGCTGCTCGCCAACATGATAAATGGAGAAACAAGCGACTCCGGGTTTCTTCCTTACGGGATGCTCATTACACTCATACTCCAGCACTTTCGGGTACCTCTGCCAAACTATGAGGCTCAGGATATTGGACCGACGGACATCATCAATGTCTCATCACTGAAGAAGATGGGATGTGCGGTTCTTGACGGCTCCCTCCATCCAAAAGCCGGGAAGCACTTACGGATACGAGGAGATGAGAGTGATAATGATGATGATGAGGAGGAGGCTGCTACCTATGCTGATATGGACATTGACACCCGAGCACCTCCGATTGGTGACTCGAGTACTGGTCAGACTGGATACGGAGATATACTTCAGGCTATCTCGAGCCTTCAGATGACGATGGAGTCCGGATTCCAGTCCATGCAGTCAGAGTACCAGAGATTGAGCTCCTCCATCGACCACCTACGGGACGACTTCGAGTTATATCGAGAGCACATCGAGGGTTCCCTAGCTGAGATTAGGGAAATTCTTCGTGATGGCTCGGACTCTCCCGCCCTTTGAGTTTTTTGTTTTCCTTATTATGTACTTAGGGTTTTCCAGCTCTTACCACATAGCACAGATATATTTTGTATTATTTTGTCTTATTTACAGCTCTATGAAGCCCGTTCATGTATTGACTTTTTATATATGATGTTATGTTTCTATTAGCCATATTTCATATATCTATTTACATCATTTGTGATATGTTTGCATAGTTTCAAACTGCTTTTATTCACGAAAATGCTATGAAACTGATAATGCTTGTATAAAAACTTCCAGTTATCGGGAAGGCTTCCGAAATCCGAATGAAGCCAAATTTTTGTATACAGGTTTGTTTAATCATTCTCTAGATGATTGTAGTGGATAAGTAGCTTATTTTTTTATTTCTGGCCCCTTTGGTTGCTGTTGTCAAAATGGGGGAGAAAAACGAGAAAAACTAAGTAAAAGAAACCAATGCATAGATTTAGGGGGAACACTGCTCCAAAACTTATTCTTTGATTGGTTGAGTTAATTGTGGTTGGTTGAAATATATATATATATATATATATATATATATATATATATATATATATATATATATATGAACTGCGTTTGTCTGTTTTAAAGGGTGGTTTTATTCGAAAAACAGAGGAGACTCTGTCCAATTTTTCGTAAAATCCAAACACTTAGTCTTTTTATCTATTTTTACATCATTAGTTTTGTCATCATCAAAAAGGGGGAGATTGTTGAACCTCACCCGCATTTTAATGATGACAAAACACAATTGTACTGCGTTTGTCTGTTTTAAAGGGTGGTTTTATTCGAAAAACAGAGGAGACTCTGTCCAATTTTTCGTAAAATCCAAACACTTAGTCTTTTTATCTATTTTCACATCATTAGTTTTGTCATCATCAAAAAGGGGGAGATTGTTGAACCTCACCCGCATTTTAATGATGACAAAACACAATTGTTATTATACTAACTAAGTGTAGTAGGCAACAAAAGCGTTCAACCAAGGATCAAAGTTCAAGAACTCAAATCAAATCAAAGTATAAAGTGAAGACTGAAGAACTAGTATAGGTCTAAGGTTTTAAAACCAATGTAAGTCTCACTTATACACTGTAATAGCTTGTTCCATGGCTCAAACAAAAAAGGTTTTCTAAACCGATCGTTTTAAAACTAACATTTTAAATTAAAACAGAAAAACTGGGTTGGAAGACAACCCAGTCGACTGGGTACATATACCGGTCGACTGGTATATGAGACAGTAGGTCTCCAGTCGATTGGGTCTTTCATGCCAGTCGACTGGTAAAACGGACAGTGAGTCCTCAGTCGACTGGATGAAATAACCCAGTCGATTGGATACCCAGAAGGTCTGAAAACGTGATTTTTTCAAGTGAACCTAGTTGACTGGTATCATGACCCAGTCGACTGGTAGTTCAAAAATATGACCATTGGACTTCAAATCTAAACATTTTAAAGCAAATCTATTTCAAATTAAAGTCATAACGGCCATATTATTTGATTGCTATATAAACCCATTCAATTGAGCATTCAATAGCAAGCTGCATATATTCAAAAAGAGTTGATCTCACACAATCAAGTTAATATACTTTTGAAACACAAAAAGCTTTGAAATATTCTAATTGAGCCATTCTTCAAGCTTTACTTTGAAAGAGAGACATTATTCAGTTGTATAAGCTTCAATTAGTTGTTTCTCTACTATTTACTTTACATCATCTTTTGTAAAGAGATTACTTCCGAAAGGACGGGATTACTTTCGAGAGGAAGGGGATAGCTTCCGAGAGGAAGGGATTGTAAGGTTTGTACAACACTGGGAAAGTTGTACGACTAAGTTACTTAGTAGATTACTTCAAGGAGTTCCTTGAAGAGAGTGGACGTAGGGTCGGAACGAATCTGATATTGCCGAACCACTATAATCTGAGTTTGCATCCTTTTCTCTCTAAACTCTTTATTTACAGCACATTACTTGTTTTGATTGTTTGCTGCTTATTCGTTTTTATAAACTTGTATTAATTCCGCAAAAAGTTTTAAAAACCCAATTCACCCCCCCTCTTGGGTTTAAACCTCGATCTACGAAAAAGAACTTGGTTCTTTAGCCCCTGTTTCAAGCCATTACTAATGGCAGTGAAACCGATCTCCCAAGGGTGAAACACATTCTCCTTACTACCATCACTTTCTTTATTTCTTTCTTTAATCTTTCTTTTCCTCATACTTTTCTTTTTGCATTATCTCGACTACCTTTTTCTCTTCTCTAAGCCACTACAGTCATGGCTACAAGCAATCAATAAAATTCTTCAAACTCCCAACTGAAAATTCATAACATCAACGAGCCAAATAATACCTTAATCACCATCAATATCTCAGCTGAGGCCCTACTTAAACTTACCAACAATAATTACATCTCATGAAAGCTTCAATTTCACACCCTCTTTATCGAATATGATCTCCTAGGATATGTAGATGGCTCAAAACCATGTCCACCAACCATTGTTACTACAAACAATACCACTACACCAAATCCTGCTCACATCATATGGGCTCGACAAGATTAATTAATTCTAAATGCTCTTGTTGGATCTCTTTCTCCCACTATCATTCATTTCAATTCTTGAGCCAAGACATCGCACAAGGCATGGAAAATTTTGGTAAACACGTATGTCAAGCCGTCACGAGGACGCATTAAGCAGGTAAAAAGTCGCCTTAAAAATCTAACCAAAGGCACTCAAAGTGTTACTGATTTCCTATAAACAGTGAGAGCTCGTGCTGATGAGCTTGCGATTCTTAGTGCACCAATCGAAGAAGACACATCACATTGTTGAAACAAGTTTATCCCTACTCTCTCATGCCTTAATACCTTAAACATTTTGGCCTCAATCTTTTGCTACTACAATTTATCTAATTAATAAAATGCTAATTCCAACACTTAATCTTTCATCTCCTTTTGAAAAAAAATTTGGCACTTATCCAAACTATTCAAAACTTAGAATCTTTGGATGTTTATGCTACCCTTGGCTTCGCCCCTATTCCTCTCATAAACTTGATGCTCACTCTAAACCATGTGTCTTTCTATACTACTCTTTTACACATAGTGTATATCTTTGTTTCCATCCATCCACATTAAAAACATATGTCTTTAGGCATGTCAAGTTTGTTGAGTCGATGTTTCCATTTCACACACTATCCATTCACCTTCTTCGTCTACAACCTGATATTGTGTCTACCTGGATTCCTCAGCCTATCACTATTCCACTGCCAATCGCACCTTCGCCAATAGCATCTTTGCCAACTGACGCCACCCCATCTAACGTGTAACCTATCAGGCAGCCCCAGTGCATAGTACCAAAGCCATCTACCGGACCATTAGCCTCAGCCACAAACACACAGCTTTTGCCATCCAATTCAACCACCACTGCACCTTTGCCCAACCTACCACCTCTCACAATAACCACTTCTAATCCCTCAACCTCTCAATCTATTCACACCCACCCAATGATCACAAGAGCCAAAAACAACATTACTAAACCTATTCAAAAACTAAATCTTTCCAATCAAATATATCCACCTACTGAAATAGAACCCACCACTGCGGCCCAAGCCCTCAAGCATAAAAAATGGCGTTGGGCCATGTTTGAGGAATATGATGCTCTTATTCGAAATGGGACATGGCAGCTAGTACCTCATGCTTCTAGTTATAATATAGTTGGTTGTAAGTGGATTTTTTTGCATTAAATGATACTCTGATGGTTCTATTGGCAGGTACAAAGCTTGGGTAGAAGCTAAAGGTTTTCATCAACGTCCTAGTGTTGACTATCATGATACATTTAGCCCTGTGGTCAAGCCAAATATGGTAAACCTTGTTCTTAATCTTGCTGTTAGTCGTAGATGGTCTATTCAATAACTTGATATCAATAATGCATTTTTACAAGGTCATCTTTCTGAAGATGTATACATGTCATAACCACAAGGCTTTGTTTATTCTGATAATCCATCTTATCTATACGAGCTTAGAAAAGCAATTTATGGGCTCAAGCAAGCGCCTCGTGCCTGAGCTTCGCAAATTTCTTATTGCTTCAGGTTTTCAAAACTCACTTGTTGATACTTTTCTGTTCATTTTCAAACATGGTGGTGATTACACCTAAAGTGTAATGCGGTTATTGTAGTATAGCTTTCGGGTGTCGATTCCACAGGGAAACAAGTTAATTACAAAGAAGGTGTAAACTTTAACACTAACGATAAAAGTTAAACGGACAAAATCTGAATTTGTTGAGTGTATGAAAATTGTGTAAATAAATGATGGATATAATAAAGAAACAACAAGGTTCCGGAAATCCTCCCTAGGTTCGTTGCTCTAATCCTAATTTGATTCAGTTATTTTTATCTCGATTGCAAGTTTCACATCCCAAACAGGCAATCGGAATATATTCAATTAAAGCGCATTTATAAATCCTAATGTAATTGTTATGAAATCTTCTTTACTTTCAAGTACACATGACCTAACTTATAAATTATCAAGAGACGACGATATATCTAAATGACGATACCGCAACAATGGACAAATCTATAAAAGAGATCTAGCGGACTCAATCACACCCAAACAGGTACACATAAGAAAAGCCTGACTGAACTTATACGGAAAAGAAGCATGCAACCACCAGAGTTATAATAAATCTACTAATTAAATTAAAGAATAAAACATAACAATATTTAATGAAAATAATTCCAACTACAACCGAATCAAATAAAGGAAAAATAAGAACAACTACACCTAGGGATTCATCCCTTCGCCTTGCTTGGAGACTAGCCGGCCATGGGGCTCATGCATCCTAGAGTTGCCTCCGGCCTCCCGATGATCATCTCTCCCGACCTTCAAACTTTAAACTTCGGGTTCCTCCTAAAGGCCCTCTGGATTGCTCCTAAAGGCCCTCTAGATTCATCCCCGATTGATTTCCAAAGCTAAAGTGGAGTGGGTCTTATATAGACAAATACCAAGAGTGCAATGTGTTTTTCATCCGATGTAGGATGTGAGATATAGAAATATGTTTTCCAGCCGATGTGGGATGTGGGATTTAAGCCCAAAATCACACTGAAATCCTGCACAGCCCGCACAGCCTGATCTTTGTTTACTAAAACTGCCATAACTTTCTCTAGAAAAATTCATTTGACGAACCGTAAAATTTCCCAGAAAATAGACTTCCGGACCTTTCTAAGAATATATGGCTCATCTCCTAGTTCTTCTTGTATCAATACAGTTTAATTTTCAAAGATGATTGATCTGTACGGGCAATTATGGCAATTTAGTGAAACTCCTTTCCAGTGCGGGCAGCAACTGTTGCTCTTTTAAGCCCTCCATCTTGTCCTTTCGGAAGCATTATTTCACTCCAGTATGCCTCAAGTCTTTGTGCATCAAGCAATGATAACTTTTCCTCCTCTTTTGAGCTTAAAGTACCTGAAAATGCACCGAAATAGATCAATGATCCAAGAATGATACTTTAGAGTTGTTAACATATAAAAGTGCAATTAAAACCTAGATCAACCCTAAAATGCTAACAATTAAGTACTGATAAGATGCATTTTATGACTCTCATCACAACCCCCAACTAGCTTATTGCTAGTCCCTAGTAATTCAAGCGAAAATAAGAGACGAATTCTATGGTAGGAGTTAAAAACAAAGTAAAGCAATGCTAGCGTTGAACCAAGAGTAATTCACTTTTTGTCTCAAAAATTGCACATAACATACGACACATAGAATCATTAAATTTCATCTAAGTCCAAAATTAATCAAAACATCAATCTTAAAATCGTTATTGACTCTTAACATCCATCTTACCACAAACCATTAATCCAAACACCCGAATGATTTTATGCATAACATTCATGAATACAAGTCTTGGTCTCTAAAAACATAATAAATAGTGTGATGTCAATCACAAAAACAAGCTCCATATGCTTACATTTCAAACCACTCTCCACTATTGTAGAAAAATCACACTACATTGGATCAAAAGGTCTTTAATAAGCTTGTAACGTTAGGCTAAGGTAAAGGCTAAAGAAGAATGGGAAAGATTCATAAGTAAAAGAACTCAATCTCTTAACTTTAAGCACAATCACTTTAAGCACTTGATAACCTTTACTTCCACACCCAACTCTTTCAACTATTTTTCGAGCATTTCTTTCAATAAATCACCATTTTTTTTTTCTTTGCCATAATTCATTTTTTTTTGGCACATAACCATTCACCTTCTTTTTCATCATCGTTTTTTTTTTAATCTTTTCCACAGCCCCCAACTTATCTCCTTTAATGTACTTGGGTTGTGGTAGTGATATTTTTTCATATTTCCACCTTTACTCCTTTTAAGTGTTTCTCATAACATGTGTATAACTAAGTTCTTTAAAAGAAAGGTAGGATAAAATATTTTTTGGCTCGTAAAGGTAAGTAAATGGTTTATCCAAAGAAACAAGGCTCAATTTTTCTTTTCAAGAAAAATGCTCAAATAGGTGACTAGTGATAAATATAGCAATGGTAGGTTTGAAAGGCTTAAACGGTTCAAAAATGGCCTATATTATATCCTAAGTAGTGTGCATTCTAGGAATTCGCCTCAAGTGGTTATCAGGTAAGTTCTAGAGCTTGTCGAGACCGCAAAAATATTCATAAAATAATCACACATAAAACTTTTCTAGATGTTATAGTCTAATCATACAATCTTACCACAAACTAGAGTATCTAACCAAATGAAGATTGATGCATTTCAAACTGAAGCAAGATTTAACTTCTTCTACATGCTATCTGCTATCTCAATTATGCTCATATCATTGACATGTAAATTGACTCTAAGGCTAACACAAAGCATGCTAAATACAAACAAAAAGGAGAAAAAAAAATGACACCCAACAACAATTCAATGATATGCAGTAAGAAATGTATATCTTCCACCCCCAACTTAAGATAAGCATTGTCCTCAATGTAAAAGCAAAAGTTAAGAAAACTCCATTTTAAACCAAAGGTGCGTGGAGTTGAAAGTTGTGCACAATAATTTGAACTGCTTCGTTTATTTGTCCCTGAAAAATAAATACTAAAGTAAAACTGGAAAAAAACAAAATAATAATAATAAACAAGAAAAAAAATACGAAAAATTGTAAAAGTAAAAGGATATGTTGTGGGTTGCCTCTCATGAGCGCTAAGTTTTATGTCTTCAGCCAGACGCTTTTATTCCCTCCTCAAAAAACATGAGTTGGTTGCACCAGCCACTGTTTTGCTACAAAATTTTGTGCTTGTATGCTTTGGCAATGGCAAGAAATACTTAAAGTCCACCACATGTGGCTCAAGTGTTTTTGGTGATGCCCATTTACTATCAGCAGTAGGGTATTTGATTCCCACATCTATGTGACTTCTCTCAAGCAACTTCTCAAAGCACAGTTGGCAAGATGTCTTAATAAATTCTTGTGGCTTATCAAAAATATCAACAACATTAACGGCGTGGGGATAATTTGAAGAATCTTTGAACTCAAGATTATTAGGAATGAATTCTGAAGAGTTAGAATTATCTTTGATGTACTAATCCTCTTCATGTGGTTGCCATGGGACTCGAAAAACATTTACCTCTAGAGTCTTATTTCCAAATGATAATGTCATTAGACCATTCCTACAATTAATGAGGGCATTGGCGGTGGCAAGGAATGGTCTTCCAAGTATCAAAGGAATTTTGGACTCCATGTTTATAGTAGATACAGTATCTAAAACCAAAAAATCAACAGGATAGTAGAAATTATCAATTTGCAACAAAACATCTTCTACAATACCTCTTGGTTTTCTTACCGATCTATCCGCTAATTGAAGTACCACGGAGGTTGGTTTGATCTCACCTAAACTGAGCTGCAAGTACATGGAGTATGACATGAGGTTCACATTAGCACCCAAATCTAGCAATGCTTGGCCACAAGGTTTATTTCCAATTTAGCAAGCCACCGTTGGACAACCTGGATCTTTATATTTGGACGGTGTCTTGCTGTTAATTACAGCACTTGCTTGCTCCATTAAGAATGTCGTCTTCTTCACATTGTGCTTCCTCTTGAGTGTGCATAGATCCTTGATGACTTTAGCATAGTTGGGAATTTGTTTTATGACATGAAGAAGAGGAAGATTAATTTTAACATGTTGAAGTTGTTCAAGAATCTAACCTTTTAATGCTGTATTTATCTCCTTAGGTTTAAGGAGTGCTTGAGGGAAAGACACCGGTGGGCGATAAACATCATGGGCCTTTTGTTCCTTGGGGGCTTTATCCTTGTTGCTTACGGTATTAGGAATCAAGTATGATGGTAAAGTGAGATCATCAATTGTCTTACCGTTGCGAGTAATTATGGCATTAGCCTCTCTAATGTTTTGATTTTCAGGATTAGAGGTTTGTGCCATATATTGTCCCCTTAGATTAGGTTGTGGCTGTGAAGGAAACTGACCTTGTTCTTGAATCGTCAATAAACTAGTCAACTTGGTGAGTTGACTCTTTATTACCTTTTGTTCCTCTTTGATCGCTTGTTGTTCCTCTAACAACCGTTGATTTATTTTTCCTTGATCTTCCACACTCTTGGCATGTACCTGCATAAATGACTTAAACATATCTTTCAAAGGTAAAGATTGTTGAGGTGCATTAAACGAGGTTGCTTTCGATTGCCATTGGGTATTAGTGTGGGCAGGGGGTTGTATATCGGATTTCCAACTGAAATTAGGGTGATTCTTCCAACCGGGATTGTAGGTGTTAGAGTAGGGTGAGTATGGTTTCCCAAAGGGTATACCTACAGCATTACACTCTTTCTTCATCTCAAAATAAATTGAACAATCCTTAGGTAAATGATCTACCCTATTACACACGAAACAAGGCTCATAGGACTCTACCCTAGCAACTGGTTTAGGGGCTCTATTATCTTTGGTTTTTAAGGCTTCAATTTCCTTAGTTAGGACCTCTAAACGGGCTTTAAGACTGTCCTCTTCCTTAAGTTGGTAAATCCCAGCGGATTGATTTCTCCTAATGCCTTCCATGGCATTTGGTTCAGTCCAAGTGTGGGCTTTTTCTGATAGGTCATCTAGGAAATCTATGGCTTGGTTGGGATCTTTTTGAAGGAAATTCCTATTGCACATCATTTCTATGAACTGTCTTTCCCTACTTAGGAGTCCATCATAGAAATAGCTAACTACCCGCCAACTCTCATACCCATGGTGTGGACAAGAATTCAAAAGGTCCTTGAAACGTTCCCAAACTTGATATAAGGTTTCACTCTCCTTTTGTGCAAAGTTTGAGATTTGTCTCTTGAGGTTGTTGGTCTTATAGGTTGGGAAGTGTTTTTGGAAGAAAATTCGGGTCATCTCATCCCAACTACCTATGGACCTAGGCCTTAATGAGTACAGCCAAGCCTTGGCTTTTTCCTTAAGTGAAAAGGGGAAAAACCAAAGTTTGACGATGTCTATCATATCAGCCCTACTGTGAAAAACAGCTACTACTTCCTCAAATTCCCTAATATCGATGTAGGGGTTTTCATTCTCAAACCTATGGAAAGTTGGTAGCAACTGGATCATGCCCGGCTTAAAATCAAGTTGTTGAACATTAGGGATGAACATGATACACGATGGTGTGGCTGTACGGTTAGGGTGCAAGTAATCCTTAAGTGTCCTAGGGGGTTGATCTTCGTGTTCACTCATTTCTTCGGGACTAGATGGATTGTCAAATAAAAGATTTGAAAAAGAATTAAATTCTGACTCTAACACAGGCCTACAACCAAATTTACCCACAACGTCTCAATGTCTGTGCATGTGAGGTAACAAAATAATAAAAATACTATAAAAAAGAAAGAATCAAATAAAATAAAAATTAATGCAGCAAGCTAAAAGAAGGAACGAAGTTACTGCCTTTACAGCTACTGAAAAGAAAAACTATTTACAACTCTTCTACCGTCATGTCAAAAGTTAACAATCTTCTTTGTACTTAAGTGCGTTTCCCCTGCAATGGCGCCAAAATTTGATTACGCCCAAAGTGTAACGCGGTTATTGTAGTACAGCTTTGGGGTGTCGATTCTACAGGGAAACAAGTTAATTACAAAGAAGGTGTAAACTTTAACACTAACGATAAAAGTTAAACGGACAAAATCTGAATTTGTTGAGTGTATGAAAATTGTGTAAATAATTGATGGAAGAAACAACAAGGTTCCGAAAATCCCCCCTAGGTTCGTTGCTTTAATCCTAATTTGATTCAGTTGTTTTTATCTCGATTGTAAGTTTCACATCCCAAACAAGCAATCGGAATATATTCAATTAAAGTGCATTTATAAATCCTAATGTAATTGTTATGAAATCTTCTTTACTTTCAAGCACACATGACCTAACTTATAAATTATCAAGAGACGACGATATATCTAAACGACGATACTGCAATAATGGACAAATCTATAAAAGAGATCTACCGGACTCAATCACACCCAAACAGGTACACATAAGAAAAGCCTGACTGAACTTATATGGAAAAGAAGCATGCAACCATAGAGTTATAATAAATATACTAATTAAATTAAAGAATAAAACATAACAATATTTAATGAAAATAATTCTAACTACAACTGAATCAAATAAAGGAAAAATAAGAACAACTACACCTAGGGATTCATCCCTTCGCCTTGCTTGGAGACTAGCCGGCCATGGGGCTCATGCGTCCTCGAGTTGCCTCCAGCCTCCCGACAATCATCTCTCCCGACCTTCAAACTTTAAACTTCGGGTTCCTCCTAAAGGCCATCTAGATTGCTCCTAAAGACCCTCTGGATTCATCCCCGATTGATTTCCAAAGCTAAAGTGGAGTGGGTCTTATATAGGAAAATACCAAGAGTGCAATGTGTTTTCCATCCGATATGGGATGTGAGATATAGAAATATGTTTTCCAACCGATGTGGGATGTGGGATTTAAGCCCAAAATCACGCTGAAATCCCACACAGCTTGCACAGCCTGACTTTTGTCTACTAAAATTGCCATAACTTTCTCTAGAAAAATCCGTTTGACGAACCGTAAATTTTTTCAGAAAATAGACTTCCGGACCTTTCTAAGAATATATGGCTCATCTCCTAGTTCTTCTTGTATCAATACAGTTTAATTTTCAAAGATGATTGATCTGTACGGGCAATTCTGGCAATTTAGTAAAACTCCTTTCCAGTGCGGGCAACAGCTGTTGCTCTTTTAAGCCCTTCATCTTGTCCTTTCGGAAGCATTCCTTCACTCCAGTATACCTTGAGTCTTTGTGCTTCAAGCAATGATAACCTTTCCTCCTTTTTTGAGCTTAAAGTACCTGAAAATGCACCGAAATAGATCAATGATCCAAGAATGATACTTTAGAGTTGTTAACGTATAAAAGTGCAATTTAAACCTAGATCAACCCTAAAATGCTAACAATTAAGTACTAATAAGATGCATTTTATGACTCTCATCAGATGGTAATCTTATACCTCTTAGTTTATATGGATGATATCATTATAACTGGTGATACTGATGGTTTTGTTCAACAATTTGTGACTCTATTATCTCAACAATTTTTTTTTAAAAGATCTTGGGCAACTATCTTATTTTCTAGGTGTGAAAGTCTTATCGCATCCTCTTGGTCTTTTGTTCTCTCAAAGACTCTATATAATAGATGTTTTAACTTATACAAAAATGACGAAAACCAAACCTTTTCTCACACCTCTTCTCACTTCACCATTGATCACTTTGAACTCTGGTTCTCCACTTTCAGATCCATCTGAATACCATGCCATTGTTGGGAGCTTACAATATCTATTACTTACTCAGCCGGACATAGTTTTTGCTGTAAAAAAGTTTTCACAATTTATGCATAAACAAACCTAAGATCATTGGATTCTAGTTAAGAGGCTTCTCCATTATCTTTGTGGTTTGGTTAATGAAGGCATATTCCTCAACTGCGAATCACCACAATCTTTACATGCTTTCTCTGATGTCGTTTGGGCTAGGAACTTATATGATTTCACTTCCACCAATGCATATATTGTTTACCTTGGTCGTAATCCGATTTCCTGGAGTTCCAAAAAGCAGCGCTCTGTTGCCCGATCCAGCACTGAGCCGAGTATTGGTCTGTTGTAAATACTGTTGCCGAACTCAACTGGGTGTGCTCTCTCTTGGCTAAACTTGGTGTGTCTCTTTCACATTCACCTGTGATTTACTTGTAAAACTTAAATATAATCTAAACATGCTAAACAATTTAAATAGTATATAGATCAAATGCGGAATTATAAGGACCGTAAACATACCTCCGGCCATTTAAGTTTTTCACTTACATAATCTGGTATCCTCTCCGAATTGGTTCTTCTAAACTCTCAGAACTCTCCAATTTGATGGTGTATGAAAGAAAAATGAGTAGTCCCGAGTCTAGGGACCAAACCTGTATTTATACTTGTTCTTCCATCAAGAGTGCTCATATGTATTCCATATATTTGTTACTACAATAAAAGGGTAACCAAAAGGTTGAGGCAGCCAAAAGGTTCATGGGCAGCCAAAAGGTTAAGGCAGCCAACAAGTTGAACATGGACCATAAACAGATTGGTTACATTCTTCCACTTGGTCCATACGTTTAACCTAACTTAATCCCATTGATTATATTTTAAGAAGTAAATACGTGAATCATGGCGATAAATCCTCTAAGAGTGAGTATTAGTCCTCTAAGAGTGAGTATTACCTTCCATGTATTACGATGCATTTAGTTCCTCAAGTATTATTCTTCATGTGGCAACATTTCTTAATGAATAAACCCTATGTTTATTCTTGGTCCTATACAGATGAATTTTCTCAAAGAAATTAAGGTGCACATGAATATGAGAAAACATCAAAATATGTAAGAGTTTCATTAATAAACTGTATGTATACACTTACAAAGTGGAACCAAGTCTCATTTTCTCTACATGATCCTTGAATTTCAGAGGTGGCATACCCTTAGTCAAAGGATCAGCGATCATCAATTCAGTATTAATGTGTTCAATGACCACTTTCTTTTCTTTTACACATTCTCTTATGGCTAAATACTTAATGTCGATGTGTTTACTTCGACTTCAACTTCCACTTTTATTGTTTTTAACCATAAAGACAGCAGCTGAATTGTCGCAAAAAATTCTCAATGGCCTAGATATAGAATCCATGACTCTAAGCCTAAAAATGAAACTCCTAAGTCATGCGCCATGTGAAGTGGCCTCAAAATAGGAGACGAACTCGGCTTCCGTAGTAGAAGTAACAGTTAATGTCTGCTTGATACTTCTCCAAGAAACAGCTCCACCGGCCATCAGAAAAATGTACCTTGATGTTGATTTACGTGAATCAACACAGTCAACAAAGTCTGAATCAGAGTAGCAAATCACAACCAGATTGTCCGTCTGTCTATATATAAGCTTGTAGTCTTTAGTTCCTTGAATATACCTCATTACTTTCTTTACAGCTCTCCGGTGGTCTATACCTGGGTTACTCTGATATCGCCCTAGCACCCCTACAACAAATGCAACGTCATGTCTAGTGCAGATCTGAGCATACGTAAGGCTTCCGACTACGAAAGCATATGGAATGTTCTTCATGGATTCCTTCTCAAAATCATTCTTTGGGCATTGGTTCAAATTGAACCTATCACCCTTCACAATGGGAGCTACACTTGGTGAACAATCTATCATCCGAAATCTCTCTAAAACTTTGTTGATATAGGTTTCTTGTGCCAGACCTAAAATACCTCGAGGTCTATTTCTATGGATCTTAATGCCAATGACATAAGATGCTTCACCTATATCTTTCATATAAAAAATTTTAGAGAGAAATTGTTTCACCTCAAGCAGCAGACCCTTATCATTGGTTGCAAGTAAAATATCATCCACATATAAAACAAGAAAACAAATTTTACTCCTACTAACTTTTTGGTATATACATTGATCCATGGGGTTTCCAACAAAACCAAATGAAGAAATTACTTCATGGAATTTAAAATACCATTGACAGGAGGCTTATTTTAAACCGTATATGGATTTTTTAAGCTTGCAAACCAAATACTCGCCATCATTAGAGGAAAAACCTTCAGGTTGTTTGATATAAACCTCCTCCTCCAGATCTCCATTAAGAAATGCGGTTTTCACATTCATTTGTGGCAGTTCAAGGTCAAAATGAGCAACTAATGCCATAATAATACGAAGAGAATCTTTCTTAGATACAGGAGAGAAAGTGTCTGTGTAATCGATTCCTTCTTTTTGAGTAAATCCCTTAGCAACAAGTCTCGCTTTGTTTCTCTCAATGTTGCCTAATGAATTTTTCTTTGTCTTAAAGACCTTTTTGCAACCAATGGCCTTCGCTCTATTAGGCAACTCTAAAAGATCCCAGACTCCGTTGTTTTTCATGGAATTCATCTCTTCCTTCATGGCATCGTGCCACAAGGTTGACCCTTTGAAACTCATGACCTGTGAAAAGGTTTCAGGATCATTTTTAGCTCCAAAATTATAGTCAGATTCTTGTAGATACACAATTTAATCACTAAGAATTGCTGATCTCCTGCCTCTAGTAGATTTTCTTAATGTTGTACTAATATCTTCCAAGGGAGCTTGTGGTTCAACTAGTTGTTCAGGAGCTTGTGGTATTTCCCGAACTGCTTGATCTATTAGAATGTTGTCAGCAGCTTGTGGAACCTCAATGATTGATTGGTCAACATGAGCTTGTACTTGAGGTATGATATGAACTATAACCAATCTATCATTTGATAAAGGTTGAGATTCTGTATGATCATGTGCAGGTTCTGTATGATCATGCGCAGGAACTAAGTTCCTGAACTGATCCCTCCCACTGATCATGTCATTCTCTAGAAACTTAGTGTTTCTTGATTCCATAATCCTAATAGTATGAGTTGGACAATAAAACCTGTAACCCTTGGACCTTTCGGTATATCCAATGAAATACCTACTAATGGTCCTCGGATCCAGTTTCTTCTCTTGTGGGAATCCTCACCTCAGATGGACATCCCCAAATGCACATATTTCGCAAACTCAGTTTCCAACCTTTCCATAATTCAAATAGTGTCTTGGGAATAGCCTTGGTTGGAACTCGGTTTAATATATACGTAGCTGTCTTTAGTGCTTCAGTCCACAAAGATATAGGAAGATTGGAGTTGCTAAGCATACTCCGCACCATGTCCATCAATGTTCAGTTTCTTCTTTCTGCAACACCATTCTGGTCTGGAGAACCAGACATAGTGTAATAGGCAATAATCCTATGTTCTTGAAGAAACTTGGCAAAAAGATCAGGTGCTTATCCATTTTCTGTGTATTTACCATAACATTCTCCACCTCTATCGGATCTCACAATTTTTATTTTCTTTCTGCATTGGTTCTCAACTTCAGCCTTAAAGACTTTGAAGGCATTCAATGCTTCATTCTTCTTATGAAGCAAATATTTTATATATATATATATATATATATATATATATATATATATCGTGAGTAATTATCGATAAAAGTGATGAAATATTTCTGACCATGTGCGTTCATGTCTGGACAACATATATTAGCATGAATGATTTCTAATATGTCCGAACTCCTATTAGCACATTTCTTGGACTTGTTGGTCTGCTTTCCCTTAATGCAGTCCACACAAATCTCAAAATTAGTATAATCTAGAGTACTAAGTACTCCTTCATTCACTAATCTCTTAATTCTTTATATGGAGATATGTCCTAATCTTCTATGCCATAACGTAGAGGAGTCCTCGTTAATATTACTCCTTTTAACGCCAGTTTGAACATGCATTGAACTATAAGTGGCATAATTTTGCAAATAAATATGATAAAGACCATCAGACAAAATACCATTCCCAACACAATCAATTTAATAAAATAAATTGAAAGATGTGTATTGAAAATTAAAGGAATATTCAAATGGTATAAGTCTGGAAACAGAAATCAAGTTTCATGGGAAACTTGGTACATAAAAAGTCTTTTCTAATTTTATAATAAAGCCACTACTTAAAGTTAAAATGCAAGTTCTAATCGCCTCCACATGTGAGCCCATCTTGTTGCCTGATAAGATGCTTTGCTCACTTCCCAATGGCTTCCTTAGGTTTTGTATACCCTGCAAGGAGTTTGCAATATGGATTGTAGATCCATAATCAATCCACTAGGTGTTAATATTAACATTAACCATATTAGATTCATAACAAACAAACGAGGTTGGATTACCTTTCTTCTCAAGTTATTTTTGGAATTTGATGCATTCCTTCTTCATATGTCCCTTCTTTTTACAAAAGAAACACTTTTCTTCTTTCTTGATATCAGCTTGAGGTGGTATTTTACCTTTCCCCTTCTGATTAGCTTTGTGATTGGCTTAAGATTTGATAGGTTTAGCTTTGTCCTTCCTACTAGTAGTAGCCAACATTGTACTCTCACCTAGTTCCATCACAAGTCTCTCTTCTTCTTGAACACACATGGTCATTAATTCATTGATAGACTATTTGTTTTTATGTGTGTTGTACGAGATTTTGAAAGGCCCGTACTAAGTTGGAAGAGTGTTCAGAATGTAGTGCACCAGGAATGGCTCCGACATATCAACCTTGTGTTTCTTAAGCTGAGCCGCAATATCACACTTGCATTACGTGCTCGTGCACACCTTTTACGTTGGTGAGTCTGAGGGATGATAATTTCATTATCAAGGTGCTTGCCAATGCCTTTTCTGAAGTGACAAATTGATTGTCAATGGCTTTCAGCAAATCACGGACTTTCTCATGCTGGTCAACAGAACCACGTATACCAGCAGTTATCTTAGTCTTGATAAACATCATGCTGAGCCGGTTGGATCGCTCCCATCGCTCATATAGCCCGACCGTAGCTGGAGTGCTGGTATCGGCGATTGCAGGTGGTTTGTCCTTCCTAATAGCATAATCTATGTCCATCCACCCTAGATGGAGGAGAATCCTCTCCTTCCATATCTTATAACTATCTCCCCTAAGTTTGGGTATATCACAACAGATATCAGAAAAACTAGTGGGTTCAGTAATTGCATAAAGTCCAAAAGCTTATGTCAAGATTTAAGGTATAATTTTCTTAATTGCATGTTTTACCAATGTAAGAACATATTGAAATTGAATCTAATTTCATTAAAAATTACATATGGGCTAAATTTTAATTCAATAAGATTCTTTATAGTTTATGATAGATTTTATCACACTATTATTACTAAATTCATAATATATATTATGATTACAGTTTGATGTTTTTCTATCTTTAAACTTTATGATAAAACTATTAAATTAATTCTTCCTAACTCCTATGGGTAAATTAAGAAAAACTAATGTTAATATATTATCCTAATTAATTATATAAACATAATAAAATCTCTGTGAGGTAAAATCATTATATTTATATAATTAATTACAATTAATGTCCATCATGTGATCTTAATCCACTTAATATATAATTTTTATATAATTAAAGATGCTGTGGCTACTTTTTAAATATTTAAAATTATATGGTTCCCTAGATATTTATATTTACTATATTTTAGGCTTTACTTAATGCCTAAAAACAATTATGCAGTAACATAATAGGCAATCACTAAGAGTGCTCTCAGGATAATTGGTTGGGACAAAGTCTCATTAAAAACCAGAATCCTTAGACAGTGCATTGTTCCAGATCATGCTGTATTATGCCAACTACAAATTTTTTTATGAATTTTTCATAATTTTTAACTTAATTGTTCATACTAATATATTATGAACCTTAATGTGTTATGCACAAATTAAATTTTATGAGAATAATCTAAGTTTACATAATCTAACAATATCTAAACTTAATAATATGTTATCATATGTAAATAAAATTATCATAAATAAAACATAAATTGCATAATTAAACATAATGTTTTGCACTTACTTTAATTCTATGCACAAAATAAACGCATTCTAAAAGCATGAATTGAAAAAAAAAATTCATGCGAAATATGAGCATTTAATCAAATTGCATATATAGAACTAACATAAATAGTATATATGCATAATCATAATTTGAGCAAAATAATCACAAGTTTGATCCCAGGGGGAATCAAACCCAAGACTGTGCGCCTACCACACTGTCCAAAATTCGCCCTTACCACTAGGCTACCCCGAGGGGTTCATAAACATTATTTTTGCAAATAATTATAAACCATATGCAAAATTGTGAAAATCCGTAAAATTAGGCCAAAATCTAAACTTTCAAATATATATATATATATATATATATATATATATATATATATATATATATATATAGTATTTCTGGAAAATTACCGAAATTGGAAACTGCAAGATATTTTCCTAAACCAGTTGTCTTCAACCTTCAGCTTGGTCGTTTTTGACCTGTTTTCAAAACCCAACTTAGTCTTGGCTTCTAGGATACCAAGACAAGATTTTAAAACTCAGAAATACTATAAATCAAATTTCTTAATGATTTCTAACATTATTTTCCATCAAAAAATACTCAAAAAACAAACTTTGAAATCAAATTATTTTTCGAGTATAAATCGAAAGTTTTACAGATTGCTTAATACTTCAAGGCAGAGGCAAACAATGCTCTGATACCATATGTAAAACTTAAATATAATCTAAACATGCTAAACAATTTAAATAGCATATAGATCAAATGCAGAATTATAAGGACCGTTAACATACCTCCGGCCATTGAAGTTTTTTACTTACACAATCTGGTATCCTCTCGGTATTGGTTCTTCTAGACTCTCAGAACTCTCCAATTTGATGGTGTATGAAAGAAAATGAGTAGTCCTGAGTCTAGGGACCAAACTTGCATTTATACTTGTTCTTCCCTCAAGAACGCCTGTATGTATTCCATATATTTGTTACCACAATCAATGGGTAGCCAAAAGATTGAGGCAGCCAAAAAGTTCATGGGCAGCCAAATGGTTGAACATGGACCATAAATGGATTGGTTACATTACTGTGATAACATTGGGGCCATTAATCTCTGTTTCAACCAAGTTTTTCACTCTAGAATGAAGCACGTGGCTATCGACTTCCATTTTATTTGTGATCAAGTTCAATCAGGATGTTTGCGTGTTGCTCATGTTTCTAGTAAAGACCAGCTTGCTGATGCTTTGACAAAGCCCCTATCTGGGACACTATTTCTTACTCTCAAGACCAAGATTGGACTCTCTACTCGAGCTCCATCTTGAGGGGGCATGATAGAGACACTTTCTCTGATATTCTTTTGAATTAGTTTGCTTTTAACTTTTTCTTTGTAATTTGAATTTTGTATTCTTCTGTTTCATTTTATTTAGGAGTTAGTTTAGATAAAGTTGTTGTATTTGAATTTCCCTGTAACATATTATAAATATTGATGAATGCAAAGTCATTTTATGTGACTTTTGTTTTCTTTACTGTCTTTTACATTTCCTTGTATATGTTCTTAGAATCAAATGTGTCCATATATTGCACAATTCATGAAATGAAAAGATTAACGTGAAAATCTTCCATATTTGAATCTATATTAATGGTCGTACGTGAAGAGAAAACAATAAGAAGAAAGTCTCTCTCATTGCTCCATCATTAAATTGAAATCCCAACGTACAGAACACAAATCTATATATCTAGAACCGCCATGGGACCAAATTTTAGGGTACTAAAATTCCTTAGCATGGGAAGTGGGTAAGGGAGCAGTAGTGTGATATGAGGAGGGCAATGAGTCATGTTCAGATGACCCCTCATGCCTCCATCAATATGAGCATCACCCAAGGGAATTCATACCAGGTTGCTCCTTGACTGTGCCATGAGAGAAAAAAAAAATACTGATACCCTACCTTCTTATTCACACCCATTCAATATTATTATTGTGCAGGTGTTCTATGGTCCCTAGCATGTGCTAAACTGTCCTTACTCGTTTGTAACCCACATGACTCCCATACCACATAATCAAAATTGCCGTTTCAAGTCAATTTAACTGGAAAAAAAAGAACTATTTTATATATAATATAAATTCATTTGATACCCCTTTTTTGCGTGACGTGGTAAATCTCAAATTGAATATCAAAACCTCATAAGGTGTCTAAGATGTTGTTTGGTACATGCTTTAAGTGTAATTTAAACAAGAAAATTTGTCTTTGCGAGGCCTTGTTTTTTTGTTTTAAATTACACTAAAAGCATGTATCAAACAACACCTAAGTACTTAGCTAAATAATATGTTATCTATCAAATTTAGATCTTTATACAAACAAATGTTAATTTTGAACCATTTTAATGTTTAAATTAAAGCTAATTAATTGTCATTAAAAGACCTTTAATTAGGTGCTTTTAATAAATTTCAAGTTGGAGATTTGATGGGAAATGAATTTAGTTTAAGATGGAACCTTAGTATATGGTTTAATGAGGCTCAAAGAGAGACAATTATTAAGTTTAAAATGAGAGTAAAAAGTTATTTGAAAATCCAATTGACTTTGTCTCGTATTGATAAGAAAAGAAAAAGTAAAGTACTTTATAAGCATTTACTTGAGATTCTTATTTATTTGTGCTGTAAAAGGGATAGAGTGAAGGCTTAGGGCACGCACATGAGCCCCGACCCCAGCTCGAGCTCGGTCCTGTCCTGTCGCATTGGCAATTTAGGCACACTTTGCACTTCGCAGAGGAGCCTTCACCCCGAGCCCATTTCTGTTGTTCTGGTTTGGGTATATGCTTTTGGACAAAGTCTGGACCAATAAAACTAAAAGGCATCTAGTTAAAATTAAACGATCGTGATTTGAACAAAACGTTGCGAGGTTTTAAAACAGTTATAAATTTTTTTAAACAGACACGATGTGAACCGTTCAAAATAACGAACACGATCTGACGACTCTCATTGAAGCCAGAAAAATCATGTCTTTCTAACTAAAAAAAACATGACTTTCCAATATTTTTTGAAGATGTGTTTATGGATCTAATACCAGACTCTCCCCAGTTTTTAGATTACAAATTCTAATTATTTTCTTCCCTCTTTCTCTTTCAAAACTATACCAAAATTTTCTTGTTATTTCAAAGCAGAATTAAATTAGAAATTATTCAGATTTTATTGTTTGCAGACTTTAAACAGAAATTTTGTTGTATTTTGGATTATTCATCTGTAACCCACAATAAACTTATTTATACACATGAGGACAAATAAAATCTGAAAAAAAAAAAACAATGTTTAAAACACGCTATTAAATCTTGATTCTTACATTCTGCTTTCGTCTATAAAATTTCATAACACAAAGGCCCACAAAAAAAAAAAAAAAATGAACACACAAAAACCCATAAAGGTTAATTAAGATGATAAGGGTCATTGAAAAAACCGGCCCTTACTCATGTGAAACTCAAATGATTTTCATACCTTGTGATCAAAATTGTCATTCCACGTTTTTTTAAACTTTGTCATGTCATTTCTTGAAAGAAGCTTCATTGTGTAAGAAGATAGGCTCGGTTTTCTTTTAAAAAATTCCAAGGGAGGGTAACCATTTTGCTGATATTTTAGCCAAGTTCAGTGTTCACAGATCTGTAGATTTGTTTGCTTGGATTCTCTAACGAGTTGCAGCTCTTCGCTGTTTTGTTTTGTTTTGCTCTGGTCTGATATCTATTGTAATAAGAGTGGGGTTTTGTTTTTGGTCTATGTCTGGTCTTCTGTTGCTCCGGTGGTGGCAGTTTCCGTAAATGTTGGGTTAAGACCAGTCTGGTTTGTTGTTATGATTTCAGGGTAAGTTGGTTCTACTTTGATACGTCCAATTTGCTTCTATAGTTACTGTCTTTGTAAGTTTGGTTTCATATAAATAAAATTTTTTTAAAATAATAATAATAATAATTTGATGGCCCGAAAGCAACATTTGTTAAAGTCAGAACATATATTTTTTAATTGACAAAATTATCTTTACATTTAATTAAATAAAAATATTGTCCTTTTTTAAAATCCCTTTTTTTCTCTTCTTTCCTTTGTGGACAAGTCTCTCTCTCTCTTATTTTTTTTTTTTTGCAATTTTTGTAATAATAATAGAATTATGTTTTCATTTGAAAGTTAAATACACAATTGATTTATTGGAGGAAAAAAAAAAAGATCAGAGATAAAACCTCACAATAATGGACCTTTTTCTCGACAAATGAATCCTCCTTAAGTCCCCTCCTATTTGCAGCCAAACATAAAAATACAATACTTTTGTAAATATCATGATAATTTTGTAAATTAAAAATATTTTCTCTAGGTTTAATAATGTATGATGCCACCAAAAAAGGAAAGTGGTGTGAGTAACATGAGATTCAATGACAATTATGTGTAAATAAAGTTTTGAGATGTTATGGGTATGTTTGGATAATAGTTTTCTTTTTTCAATTTTTGAGTTTAAATTTAAAATATATATTAATTTTATTTTTTATATTTACTAAATACTTAAAAATAATTAATATTATTTTATTTTTAAAATTTTAATATTTTTTATATACCATGAAGGAAGAATAAAATAGAAAAGTGAATATTGATTTTATGAATATTTTTCGAAAATTATGTCAGGAAACACCAGTTTAGAGTTTTTAAAAAACAGTTTTTGAATATTGTTTTAAAAAATTACTTTTGAAAACTGTTTGTCAAACATAGAAAATAATTTTTTAAAACGATTTTTAATTTTTGAAAACTGAAAATAATTTTCAAAAACCTTATCCAAACATGTCCTATATGTTTTCTCTTGTGTTTTGGTCACAGTATCAAATTAATCCTTTTGATTTTAAAATAAAACAACTTGCCCTTACATTATTTACAGAGATGTATCAAATTGCCTTTTATAGGTAATATTTTCTTGAAAATCCCAATGTAAAAACACATTATTGAAAAAAATTATAGGAGAATTTGACACAACGGCCTAAACATACGGAGAAAAACAGACATTTAAAAATTTAAATTCTAACTAGTTTGATAAATATTACTTCTACTTGAAGTAATTAAAATATAAAGGTGTGTGAAAAAAAAGATATTTTGGATAAAGCTAGTTATTGTTATATTTCTTGTCGTTCTCCCTACATTATTTGACATTGTAGGACTGTGTTTATGGGTTAATTGTGATGTTGTTGTCAAATTGCTTGTTGAGACACGGCTTTCATTATCAAAGCTTTTCATTTCTGTGATTTCTTTTCAATGTCTGCCTCAATGGAAGTGAGACAAAAACGTCTTACGATGTAAAAGTGTGAGCTTTTTAAAATGTTAAGACGTTTTAAAATTTTAATAAAATAATAATAAATAAATAAATAATATAATATAATATATCATGGACATTTGTTTATTTGCAAGCAAGAAAAAAAACCATAAAAATAGTCCTTTAAATACTTAATACATAATTAAACATTTCTTTTTAGGGATGTGATTGAATAAAAAATTTAAATTAAGACCTTCTAAGCTTGAAAAGGATATTAATCCAGTTGCCGCCCAAAATCTCAGATTGTTGAAAGAAGTAATAATTTAACTAAAACCGTGTTGACATTCTAATTCTATTTAATTACCTATTAAAGCAGTAAACTAATGTTATCTAAGACCACAGTATGAAATCAAATTTTTATATTCATGTGCCATAATTAATAATGTTACTCCCCCCCCCCCCCCCCCCCAAAAAAAAAAAAAAATAAACAGAAGCTTTAAGCTTATAAGTGAACTGCCAAAACTAGGGCTGTGCATCCGTAGGATAATTCTGATAATCCGATTTGTTTCGAATTGATCAAACAAACTCCGGTTAAGTTGGTTAAATTGTAAACTTAGATATTTCGAATTTTTAAGTCAGAAGCAAAAAAGTTCTTATTCGAACCGACTAAATAATCAATTTTAATTTACTTAATATATTAAATTATTAATAATTATTATAGATTAATAATTAATCTAACTAAGAAAAGATTGCGTATAACAAATATTATTTTCCTTTTCTAAATTAGAGATGTCGACAAGGGCAGTGATCTTTTGTCTTTCCCACATGGCACATGGAATGGTGTATGTTGGAGTCGATATCCAATACAAAAATGATACCATCATATGCATGGATCGAGACAGTGATCTAAGTCAAAATTTAAACGAATTGTTTTCAATATGTGTAAATATTTCAATGTGTCAAAATATTTTCTGTTCCTCGCGTAATCTTTTGCTTCCTTCATCTCTTAAGTATTTTACATAATTATGGGATAATAGCAAATTTAATTTCCATTTTCATGACATGATTAGATATTGTAATATCTGCACGAAGAAAATTCAAGCAAAGCAATCTTTATATGTTGGTATTTGTGTCATCAGATGGATTCAAACACAAAATACGTCCACGTGATTGTGACATATTCTCTCAATCAATCCCTGACGTCCTCGTGAAGGAGACTCAGATCTTTTGCGTGGTGATTCTCACCCATGTGAGACATGGTAGTATCCTCGTCTCTATCCCTATGGAAGTCAGGGTTGGTTTTGATACCACTTATTATAGGTTGTATTCCAATAAAAAAGACTAACTTGATAGGCGAATTTGTCAATCTATATATATATGACCCCTTCTATTTCCTTACTTAACCGCGCGATGTGGGATAATACATACCCACACGACCGTGACATTTGCACCATCCATCTTTGCATTGTGGGAATCTAGCATTTAAATCCTTAAATTATGAATTTAGGATCGAGAGTTCTCAAACTTTTAGTGAATTGCAATGTAAAACTTACAACCATTATTCATCAATGAAATGGACATAAAAACTTTACAATACAAAAAATTTGGTCATAATATTTTGTACACATGCATGCAAAATGTGATACACGTGCAATAAGAAAAAAATCTATATATTTTTTAGTACGGGAATTTTTTTTTACTCTTGATATGGAAAAAATACACAACCCAATATAAAGCTAAAACATGGCAACCCTTTATTTGGTATTTTCATATCTATAATGCCACCATCCAATGCAAAGAGGACACATGGCCACTAGGAATCAAAGCCTTTCATTTATAATCAAAGGTGAAAGGGTAATTTCACTTAAACTTTTGGTTGGGGAACCCACTACTTTTCTCCATTAAGGATTATGGCCCCTCTATATATGTATATATATAAGGGGCTCGCGCTATTATAGTTATCTCATTCAATTCACTCTTTCCCTAAGGAATCCATTGACTTCAACTTCGAGCGATTTTCCTTTTCAAGCACTATAATGTTTGGCTGATGTGAACACGACTCGAGCTGACATCGTCAATGTAAGTTGATTCATCATATTATTCGACATCAACATATTAGTCGCGTCTATGGGAATGACAAATTTATCTGAACATAAATGCCGCTTAAGAAACAACCATTGCTCGCACTCAAGAGCATTGTTCAAGCGACCTTCGAGATCTCCTTGACCATCATGATCCAACTGACCGACCTCTACCACTGGCACTTATAGAAGGACACAACCCTTAACGAGCTTCAAGGAGTCGCCGTAGCCCTGAGGTAAGGCTGAGCGGGTCTGATCACATCTCATGATCGATTCTAGATTCGATAACAGCCCCCTAGAGAAGTTGAGGTTGGATCCCAGTCCCTATTGATCGCGTCGAGTATGACTCTTTAAGGAAGCGAATAGATGATATGTCTGCATTGATGGTGCAGTTAATACCGAAGCCAAGTAAAGCCAATGCCAATCGAAACGTCAATGTAGACTGAGGTTCCAACCCAAGAGGGGAGTGAATTGGGTTTTTAAAAACTTTTGCTAATTACTTTCAAGTTTATAAAAACAGTTAAATGCACAAGCGTACAAACAAATAATGTGCTTTAAGTAAAAGATATTAAGGAAGATAAAGTGCAAACTCAGTTTATAGTGGTTCGGTAATATTGGATTTGTTTCGACCCTATGTCCACTCTCTTCAAGGAACCTCCTTGAAGTGATCCACTAAAACTTTTAGTCGTACGACTTCACGGGTGTTGTACAAACCTTACAATTGATCCCTTCCTCTCAGAAGCTAATCCCTTCCTTGTGGAAGCTTACAAAGAAGTACTTAATTCTAAACACTCTAAGAGTTATTGCAACTCTTTCCCTTTTACAATAAATGTGAGTTGCTGTAAAGTAAATGGTAGAGAGATAGCAATGAATGCTTTTGAAATGAACAATTTCTCTCTTTCAAGAAAAAGCTTGAAGAATGGCTCAACAATAAATTTTTCAAAGCTTTTAAGAATTAATAAGTAAACTTATGAATTGAATGTGTAATCTTGTTGTTTTAAGTGCTCATTGAAGTGGGTTTCTATAGCCTTAAGTTAATATGATGGTTAGACACTGACTTGGTAGGTTTAGTGGATTAAATGTTCAAGCCCTGCGTCTCAAACGATCATATTGTTGAATTACCAGTCGACTGGGTCTTTGTACTAGTCGACCGGTTCAAATGAGAAATCTCACTTTTAGGCTGTGGGAGAGTACCAGTCGATTGGGTCCTATGCACCAGTCGACTAGGAACTTTCTGTCCCAGTTTCCAATCGATTAGGTCATTGACACCAATCAACTGGGAACCTTCTGTCCTATATCCCAGTCGACTGGTAGAAGGAGCCAGTCGACTGGGTTGCCCTTCAACCCAGTTTTTCATGTTTCAAAGCGTTTTTGACTTGGAAGAGTTTGAATAAATAGTTTTGTCAAAATTATTTTGTAAAAAGAGTCATAAGACAAGCTACTTACTTGAACATAAGAGATTTACAGTTTGTTTCAATACCTTAATACCTATTCTATATCTTATATCTTGTCTTGGTATCTGATACGGGTTGAGTTCTTGCATCTTGATTCTTTGCTGAAAGCTTTTATCGTTTAAACACTTAGATAAAACTGTTAGTAAAATTATAGTAGTGTTTTGTCACTATTAAAATTTAGATAAGAGTCAACAATCTCCCTATTTTTTATGATGACAAAACTAATGAGAGAAAACAGTTTTAAAAACTAAGTGTTGGTTTTTTTTTTTTTAAAAATGGACAGAGTTTCCTCTGTTTTTGGATAAAACCAACCTGTAAAACAGTTCAAATGCAGTTTATAAACAACCCAACCAAGCAACTCAAAATAGACTTATATTCAACAAGATCTTCGAGGCAATACTCCCCTTAAATCTATGCTTTATTTAAAGTTTACAGTGATATTTCTTTGTTTCTCATTTTTCTCCTCCGTTTTAACAACAGTAGAAAAAGGGGTGCGAACTTAAAAAATAAGCAACACAGATATTACGGATAGTAAGATTATGCATAAAAAAATTTGTATGCGAAAATTAGGCATTATTCGGAGCTGGGAAGACTTCTTAGGAAGAACTGAAATTTTTCATACCAGCAGAAGTAGTTAAAGCATATTATGGAGTAAAAAGTATTTAAACCAATTAAACATAGAGTGTAAATTAATGCAAGTATATGAACCATAAGCTAGACATGAAATATAGGCAACTATATATGCAAATATCCATACATCATAGGTTTCTAGAAGCCAAATATTGAATATAATAACCGAAATGTATGATAAAGTAATAAATATTCGTGCTAAAATCAGCTAATAGCTATATAAAACAAAAAAAAAAAGATAACAACTAGTAACTCAGCGAGCGGGAGAATCAGAGCCATCTTGAATAAGATCCTGACGCTCAGCTTAGGAGCCCTCTGTGTGCTCTCGATACAGCTCGAAGTCATCTCGAAGTGAGTGGAAGTCATGATGCACGGAATCAACAGAAGAGCTCAAGCTATGGAACCCGGGCTGCATGGATGGTTGGAGGCTCGAAATAGCCTTGTTGTGAGTTTTAATTTACTCGCAAGCGCACGAGTCGTTTGCAGTATAGCGTTGTGCAAGTGCGAGGTCGAATCCACAGGGAATTGCGTTGTGAAAATATAATTTTTAATCTAAACTAAGTCTATCTTAACCTAGTTCCGAATTTTGAATGATAATTTGTAAAATAAATTAAAACTAAATTAAATTGATTTTAAAACTAATAATAAAAAGCACTAAGGTTTCCGAATCCACCCCACCGAAGTTAAGCATACATGTTCTAAAAATATAGCCTATCAAAACATTCTATGAATCCAACTATAAGACAAAAAACAAAGAATATCCCAACTAAACCAAAAGCACCCGATGTATCCGCTCTTAACAAATCACAAAAGGGATTCCAATTTAATCGAAAAGCATTCAATGTATCTATCAGATGAAACACAAAGAAAATCCAACAGACAATTTAAACTCAATCAATTATAAGATTAACTCAAATAATTGACAGAACATTTATACTAAAAATTGTCAGATTTGTACAAGCAAATCTGAACTACTACGCCAAACAACGGCGGGGCTTCATCTTCAACCTTAGCTGAAGAGTCTAGCCACTCATAACTATAAAACTATAATAACAAGTGTTAAACATTTAAACTAAAACAACTGAATATAAAGAAATAAATAAAAAACTTTACATGGGAGAAATTCCACTCGCTGACGGGCGGCGCTTCCCCTCGTGGTAGCAATGCCTTCGGGATCCACCAGAATGCTAGCGGACGTCCACCGGTAAACACCAAAGTGGCTCAGGAATTGTACATTGGATTATGAAGCCAAATGGTGTTTATATAGGGGGAGACCCGGAGTAAAACAGGTTGCAGAAACGATGTGGGATACAGGCCCGTGTGCGCTCGATCGCAGTGTGGTGCGATCGATCGCAGGTACGATCGATCGCATGTCTTGTGCGCACGATCTCATGTGCGCTCGATCGCATGTCTGCTGCGATCGATCGCAAATGCACTGAACTTCAATTATTTCGATGTGGGATGTTGACCATGCGCTCGTTCAAAGGCAGGTGCGCTCGAGCGCTGGTGCGCTCGATCGCATATCTGTTGCGATCGAGCGCAATGTCTCCAGAAGCTTCAAATCAACCTGAAATGCTGCACTTTCTCCACAAAGCTGTAAAAACACACAAAACACAAGAAAAACGTAAAATAAAGTAAAATAATACTAACTAAGAGCATAACAAATATAAGTTAAGGGTCTAAAATATGCAATATTTAAGACTCATCAAATACCCCCAAACTTATATTTTGCTAGTCCCTTAGCAAAACAAAATAAAAGACTCAATGAAAAACAAAGAACATAAAGATAAAGTCATCACTCATGGTATCCAAAAATTTAAGGAGCACACATCACCATGATATTCATTCATAAGCAAGCTTAAAAAGGTAAACCCATCTTCGCAATGAATAGAAATGTTAAAATCTAATTACTTACAAAAGGCAGGATAAGGCATCACAAGCTTGAATCAGTGTAAGGTGAATTAGCATATAAAAATGAAGCTTCCAAGTAACTCTAATGTGTAAGGTCTCCATGTCTCAAGATTCACCGAATTTCCCATCAAAAATGAACGAAAAGGCATAGCTTTTATTTTATTCACTTTTTTTTTTATTATTATTATTAAGGCACGGCTATGCTTAGTTCCCTTGAGCTTTCTAATTGACCCATGTAGCGAGTGTTAAGTCAATGACTCCCAAACCAAATGGTTTTAGGGCATTAGGTGTAAAGACACCCCTAAGGACTTACTAACTCGAGTCAAAAAGGCTACGAAATTAAACCAACCTTAATATTACCAAGCAAAATTTCACCTTTTGACGTGAACACTCACTGCTTACTGAGGCAAGAGGTCCAGTTACTCAGCGAAAAGTTTAATGATAATTTTTTTTTATATATTTTCCTATGCCCAAGAGTTCATCCAACAAGTCATCCAGTTTCAGTTAAGATAAGGAAAAACACACATTAAAATCACGTGTCATACCTCACATAATTTGTGCTAATGTGCTCGTGTGAGATTAGATCAAACATGTGAATTCTCAAAATGCCTAAAGTAAGTAACTAAATTTTAAAAATTTATCACCAGATCATGTGTTCAAAATGTTAAGCTCACCAATGACATCACATCACAGAAAATGTTTAGATCAACCAAAATTTCACGATAACATAAGCATGCATTTATCTCTATGACGAAAAGACAACAAATTAGGATAAAGTGTGTGATGTGTCTCTCATACCCCCAAACTTAAATTACACATTGACCCCAATGTGTGACTAATATGGAAAGAGCTGACCTGAGATATGGAGAACTATCTGGACTGGTATAGCTCATAGCATACCCCCAAACTTGAACTGAAGTACGCTTTGTCCCTGAAAAATAAAAACTGGAAAACAAAAAATACTGGAAACAAACATTAATCATAAAAATGCGAAATAATAAATAAACAAAAGAAAAGATAAGCTGTGGGATGCCTCCCATGAGCACTAAGTTTTACGTCTTCAGCTAGACTCTCCCTAGAATACTACACTCAATCTGAGTAACTAGGATCCTCCAACAGTATCGTCTCAATGTCCGGACTCCTCAACTCTAAGAACGGTTTCAGCCTCTGTCCATTTACCTTGAAAGTATTACCATTCTTAGGATCCTCAATCTCGATGGCCCCATGAGGAAAAACCGATCGAATAATGAATGGGCCTGACCATCGGGATTTGAGCTTGCCTGGAAAAAGATGCAGGCGTGAATTATAAAGAAGAACTCTCTGACCCGGCTCAAAAGCTCGTCTCAAAATATTTTGGTCATGAGTCTTCTTCATTTGTGCTTTGTATGATCGGGCACACTCATATGCATCATTCCGCAGCTCCTCCAATTCATTGAGTTGGAGCTTCCGTTGTGAGCCAGCCTTGGAAAGATTGAAATTTAGTTGCTTGACAGCCCAATACGCACGATGCTCTAATTCAACCGGAATGTGACATGCCTTTCCGTATACAATGTGATAGGGAGACATGCCAATTGGCGTCTTGAAGGCTGTCCGATATGCCCACAGTGCATCCGTCAATCGCAGAGACCAATCCTTTCTAGTAGGGTTCACAGTCTTTTCCAAAATATGTTTGATCTCACGATTTGAGATTTCCACTTGACCACTCGTCTGTGGGTGATATGGGGTGGCAACTTTGTGCGTGATACAATATTTCTTCATCAACTGCTCAAAGATCTTGTTGCAAAAGTGCTTACCTCCATCACTTATGATTGCTCGAGGCGTACCAAAACGAGCAAAAATAGTGTCTTTCAAGAACTGGACCACAACTCTGTGGTCATTGGTTTTGCACGCAACGGCCTCCACCCACTTGGACAGATAGTCCACAGCAACTATAATGTATAAGTAGCCAAAGGAGTTTGGGAATGGTCCCATGAAATCAATGCCCCACACATCAAAAATCTCAACAATCAGAATAGGGTTGAGGGGCATCATATTTCTCCTAGAAAGACTCCCTAGCTTTTGGCAACGCTCACAAGATATACAGTAGGTGTGAGAGTCCCGAAACAGGGTAGGCCAATAAAATCCACACTGCAAAATCTTTGCAGCGGTCTTTTTAGCACTAAAATGGCCTCCACATGCATGATCATGACAAAAGGCGATGACATTAGATTGGTCATGCTCAGGAATACATCGTCTAATGATCTGATCAGGACAATACTTGAACAGGTAAGGATCGTCCCAAAAAAAGTGTTTTACCATGGCCAAAAATTTTGATTTATCTTGCCTCCCCCAATGCAAGGGCATGTGTCCGGTGACAAGATAGTTCACTATGTCAGCAAACCATGGTGCGGGACTGTGAGCAATGTGCATCAATTGCTCATCAGGAAAGGTCTCAGAAATGGGAGTGGCAGCCTCACTGAATTCCACAATCAATCTAGACAAATGGTCCGCCACCACATTTTCCGAACCTTTCTTATCCCGAATCTCAATGTCGAACTCTTGAAGTAGCAAGATCCATCGGATAAGACGAGATTTAGCATCTTTTTTAGAGAAAAGATACTTCAATGCAGCATGGTCCGAGTAGATAATGACTTTAGATCCTAACAAGTAGGATCTGAACTTGTCTAGTGCAAAAACGACTGCAAGCAACTCCTTCTCTGTGGTAGAATAATTGAGTTGTGCGTCGTTTAGAGTTCGACTTGCGTAATAGATAGCATGGGGAAGTTTATCAACACACTGCCCCAAAACAACTCCAACAGCATAGTCTGATGCGTCACACATAATCTCAAAAGGCACACCCCAGTTAGGTGGCTGAATAATGGGTGTGGACGTCAGAATTTCCTTCAGAT
The DNA here is from genome assembly GCA_023935145.1 of Bretschneidera sinensis. NCBI lineage: Eukaryota > Viridiplantae > Streptophyta > Magnoliopsida > Brassicales > Akaniaceae > Bretschneidera > Bretschneidera sinensis. The sequence continues at coordinate 25,682,120 of CM043703.1, forward strand.
CCCCAAATGCTTTCTTACAATCCTCATCAAATAGAAATGGGGCATCTTTTTGCAACAACTTGCACAAGGGCCTGGCGATCTTACTGAAATTCTGGATAAATCGCCTATAGAAACCTGCATGGCCCAGAAAAGATCGAACCTCTTTCATCGTACGTGGGGGTGGAAGGCTGGAAATCAAATCCACCTTCGCTTTGTCGACCTCAATCCCTCGATGAGATACGATATGCCCCAGTACAATTCCTTGCTTAACCATAAAATGGCACTTCTCCCAATTAAGCACCAGGTTCTTCTCCTTGCACCGTACCAAAACCAAAGAGAGACGGTGCAAGCACTCCTCAAATGTTGAACCGAAGACGGAGAAGTCGTCCATGAAAATCTCCAAGAACCGCTCTACCATGTCAGAGAATATACTAACCATGCACCGCTGAAAAGTGGCAGGTGCATTGTATAACCCAAAGGGCATGTGACGGTAGGCGAAGGTCCCAAAAGGACAGGTAAATGTCGTCTTCTCCTGATCTTCAGGGTCCACGGGGACCTGGTTATATCCAGAATAACCATCCAAAAAGCAATAATACTCGTGCCCAGCCAAACGCTCCACCATCTGATCAATAAATGGAAGTGGAAAGTGATCCTTCCTTGTGGCAGTGTTCAGCTTACGGTAGTCTATACACACTCTCCACCCAGACTGCACACGAGTTGGCACCAACTCGTCATCCTTATTCTTTACTACCGTTAACCCAGCTCGCTTGGGTACGACATGAATGGGGCTCACCCACTTGCTATCAGAGATGGGATAAATGATCCCTGCATCTAACAGCTTAATAACCTCTGCCCTTACAACCTCTTGCATAGCAGGGTTGAGCCTTCTTTGCGGCTCCCTCGATGGCTTAGCATCTTCCTCTAAGTGTATCCTGTGCATCACCATCGAGGGGCTGATTCCTTTAATATCCTCAATGGTCCAGCCGATAGCTTCCTTGTGCTCTCTTAAAACATCTAATAATTTCTCCTCTTGAGCCTCTCCCAAATCTGAAGCTATTATCACAGGCAAACAGTGTGCTGGACCTAGGAACTTATACTTAAGATTATCCGGTAAAGGCTTAAGTTCCTTCTGTTGAGGTTCGGGTGATACCTTCTCCTCCTCCTCCTTGCTTTCTTGAGGATCAGACTCCAAAATGGCATTTACTTCCTCGAGTAACTTATCTAAACCCAAGTCCTCTCCAAAGTGAGCAAAGCATGCCTCCATGGGATCCTCAATGCTTGATTCATCCACAGTATCCTCAAGAATCTCCTCTATCAAGCATACATCTCTCATTTCATCATATTCCAGTGGTTGCCTAGTGATATCAAAAATGTTCAACTCCACTGTCATATTTCCGAAGGAGATCTTCATCACCCCTGTCCTACAATTGATTAAGGCGTTAGCCGTGGCTAAGAATGGTCGCCCTAGAATCACCGGTATTTGAATCCCTACATTCTGAACCGGTTCTGTGTCAAGCACAATAAAATCAACGGGGAAATAGAACTTATCCACTTTTATCAAAACATCCTCAACTATCCCCCGTGGTCTTTTCACTGACCTGTCAGCCAATTGAAGCGTCGTGGTTGTGGGCTTCAATTCTCCTAACCCCAACTGCACATAGACTGAGTAAGGTAGAAGATTCACACTCGCCCCTAGATCCAAAAGGGCCCTCTCAATATGGCTGACTCCTATTGTGCAAGAGATGGTAGGACACCCCGGGTCCTTATACTTGATAGGTAACTTGCACTGAAGGATTGAACTGACCTGCTCGGTCAAAAATGCCTTTTTTGGGACATTCGTCCTCCTCTTGATAGTGACCAAGTCCTTTAAAAACTTGGCATATGATGGCACTTGATGGATGGCATCCAAAAATGGGATATTGATATGGACTTGCTTGAATACCTCCAGAATTTCTTCATACTTCCCTCCTTTCTTGGGCGCCTGTAATCTCTCGGGGTAGGGCGCTCTAGGTAAAAATGAACTAGGAGGGTCTTTCTCAGTAGGTGTGGCTGTAGATGGCTCAGCATCTCTCTTCTCTGTGTTGCCACTCCCTTGCCCTTGCTGCATAGCAGGGCTCTCTTCCACTCGATTGTCCATTTGTCTCCCAGACCTTAGTGTGACAATCGACTGTACTTGTTCCTCCCCGTGCGTTGGAGTTGATGAACTCTCAACCATAAATTGTCCTTTTGGGTTTTGCACGGGCTGACTGGGGAACTTTCCTTTCTCTCTCTCACCCAAGTGACTTGCAATTTGCCCTATTTGACTCTCCAGCTTGGCAATTGCTTGGGTGTTTACCATTGTTGCACTCCTCACATCGCTCATATTTTGGCTAGTCGCCTTCATGAATTCCTTGAGGGTGTCCTCAAGTGATTGAGAAACTGGCGCTGGTGTTTGAGCGGGTGCATGGTAAGCAGGTGAAGGTGCTGGATGGGCAGAACGACCATGATTAGGAATTTGTGGGGCAAATCCGGGAGGATATTGATTTTGAGCATGATGAGAGGATCCTCCTTGATTCATTGGTTGGTTCTGCCTCCATGAAAAATTTGGGTGGTTCCGCCACCCTGGATTGTACGTCTCAGAGTACGATCCATTTGACTGCCTTCGAAAGTCATTGAAAGCATTTACTTGTTCCATAGGATACTCGGCACAAGCCGGCATTGATGGGCAATTCTGTGCTAGATGCATGGGACTAGCACAGATGGAACAGCTTTCAACATTGAATGTGTTGGCAGCATTAATGGATTGGCTCACAGTGAGAGCGTCAATCTTCTTAGTGAGGGCATCTAACTTTATCCTCAAATCAGCGTCCTCTCGGACCTCATAGATGCCTCCCCTCTTAGGAGCACGAATGGACTTATCTCGACAGCTTGAAAAATCCCACTGCTGTGAGTTGTCGGACAACTTGTCCAACGCCATATATGCTTCGTCTCCTGTCAGACTCAAGAATGCCCCCCCATTCATAGACTCGATCATGCTACGGTTGGGTTGAGTCAACCCTTGGTAGAAGAATTGAACGAGTCTCCACTTCTCATATCCATGTGGAGGGCATCTGATCAGTAACTCTTTAAAGCGCTCCCAACTTTCAGAGAACTTCTCATCCTCGTCCTGAGTGAAAGAGCTAATCTCCTTACGGTACTCATTCACTCTAGACATTGGGAAAAACTTATGGTAAAATTTACTAAGTAGGTTTTCCCAAGATGTGATAGATCCGGACGTGTTGGAGTCCAACCACGCCCTAGCTCTATCGTGAAGGGAGAAAGGGAAAAGTCGAAGATGGACTGACTCCTCAGAGAAGTTATGGAATTTGAATGTAGCACAAATGTCTTTGAACTTCTTCACATGACTATAAGGATTTTCAAGATCTAAGCCATGGAATGAGGGTAGGAGTTGGATAACATGTGGCTTCAAATCAAAGTGTGTGGCATTGGTTGGTGGCAACACTATGCAGGAAGATGAGTTAGTCGCAACGGGTGCGAACAAATCCCTAAGGGATGTAGTGGAGTCCACGTTCCAAGCTCTAGGTTGCTCTACATGTTCAGGTTGATTAAAATTTTCTCCCATCTCAACAGTCTCTCTCTCAACTAGCGCTCTTTTCTGTCTCCTAAGAGTTCTTTCTAAGTCGGGATCTAAATGTGTCAAATCTAAGTTCAAGGATCTCCGACCAAGCATACACTATCAGAAAAATAATGAGATACTAACCAGCAGAAGCAACAAAATAAAGCAAAAATAATTTTTTTTTTTTTAAACTAATTAAATTAACTAGTAGAAAAATAAAATCAATTCAGACCAAAAATTTTCACAAACAAAACAACTTCCCCGGCAACGGCGCCAAAAACTTGTTGTGAGTTTTAATTTACTCGCAAGCGCACGAGTCGTTTGCAGTATAGCGTTGTGCAAGTGCGAGGTCGAATCCACAGGGAATTGCGTTGTGAAAATATAATTTTTAATCTAAACTAAGTCTATCTTAACCTAGTTCCGAATTTTGAATGATAATTTGTAAAATAAATTAAAACTAAATTAAATTGATTTTAAAACTAATAATAAAAAGCACTAAGGTTTCCGAATCCACCCCACCGAAGTTAAGCATACATGCTCTAAAAATATAGCCTATCAAAACATTCTATGAATCCAACTATAAGACAAAAAACAAAGAATATCCCAACTAAACCAAAAGCACCCGATGTATCCGCTCTTAACAAATCACAAAGGGATTCCAATTTAATCGAAAAGCATTCAATGTATCCATCAGATGAAACACAAAGAAAATCCAACAGACAATTTAAACTCAATCAATTATAAGATTAACTCAAATAATTGACAGAACATTTATACTAAAAATTGTCAGATTTGTACAAGCAAATCTGAACTACTACGCCAAACAACGGCGGGGCTTCATCTTCAACCTTAGCTGAAGAGTCTAGCCACTCATAACTATAAAACTATAATAACAAGTGTTAAACATTTAAACTAAAACAACTGAATATAAAGAAATAAATAAAAAACTTTACATGGGAGAAATTCCACTCGCTGACGGGCGGCGCTTCCCCTCGTGGTAGCAATGCCTTCGGGATCCACCAGAATGCTAGCGGACGTCCACCGGTAAACACCAAAGTGGCTCAGGAATTGTACATTGGATTATGAAGCCAAATGGTGTTTATATAGGGGGAGACCCGGAGTAAAACAGGTTGCAGAAACGATGTGGGATACAGGCCCGTGTGCGCTCGATCGCAGTGTGGTGCGATCGATCGCAGGTACGATCGATCGCATGTCTTGTGCGCACGATCTCATGTGCGCTCGATCGCATGTCTGCTGCGATCGATCGCAAATGCACTGAACTTCAATTATTTCGATGTGGGATGTTGACCATGCGCTCGTTCAAAGGCAGGTGCGCTCGAGCGCTGGTGCGCTCGATCGCATATCTGTTGCGATCGAGCGCAATGTCTCTAGAAGCTTCAAATCAACCTGAAATGCTGCACTTTCTCCACAAAGCTGTAAAAACACACAAAACACAAGAAAAACGTAAAATAAAGTAAAATAATACTAACTAAGAGCATAACAAATATAAGTTAAGGGTCTAAAATATGCAATATTTAAGACTCATCAAGCCTGTAGTACATCATCATATCCAGCTGACCAGTACTAAAACCACAATGCGGTGGTGCTCAGTCATTAGTGTCCACAGTAGTGGTAGGGGCTGCATCACCCAGACTCTCATCCTCCTCCTTACTGTTGTCATCCTCTCCAATCCTGATGCTATTCTTGGCCTTGGAGTAGATTATCCCATCTCAGATCATGCATCCCATCTTCTTCAGAGAAGAGTAGTTGATGATATCTTTGGGGCCGATGTCCTGAGCCTCAGAGATAGGAAAAGGAACTTGAAAGTGCTGGAGGATGACAGTGATGAGAATCCAATAGGGAAGGCATCCAGAGTCACTAGCTTCGCCATTGATCATGTTGGTGAGCAGTAGGGGGTAGATATTTGTTGGTATTTGTCTAAGGTTTAAACATGGTTCAAACATGGTTCAAACATGGTTAAGGTTTGAACAGGTCCAAGTATGGTTCAAAGATGGTTAAAGTCTAAACCAAAGGTGGAGGATCAAAGTTCAGCAAGTTAGAAGGCTGCACACATGTGTGTGCTTCATTTTGGAACAAGGGAAGGCCATACGCACTAGTGTGCACACTTCTGCACACAAGCAGAAGGGTATTGTGTGAAGGGGACAGCAACTTAGAGCTGCAGCACGGAGCTGCAGCGCTGGAACCTAGCAGGAATAGCAGAAAGGACAGAAACTTGGAGCTGCAGCACGGCGCTGCAGCTTTGGCCGGCACACATGGACAGCATGCTTTAGCCTTCTCTTAGGTGCGTGAATGCAAGGACAAAATGCACAGCACAACTTAGGATTGATGGAGGGCCATGGTTAAGTGGTCATCAAGATCTAAGGGTGGAGAATGACACACAAGATTGGACAAGAAGTTGGTGCACTATATAAAAGGTCACCTAGGTTCAATCTCAACACCACAAACATAAGGTTGTGACACAAGATGTAATGTAACTTGTGAGACATGTGTGTGGATGAGAGAATTGTGTGAGAGTGCAAAGACACAAAACACAAGAGGGACTCATTGTAGAGAGGCTGGTTGTAAAGAAGAGAGGGTAGTAGAGAATTGATAGGAAGCATTGTAATAGGTCTATCACTTTCTCGTTCTTTTCTTGGTTTCTTCAAGAACATTGTGGTTTCTTGAAGGGGGTTGCTGTAACTTTGTAAGAACCATTGATTTAGTGCAGAGATTTCGGAGGAACTCACAGGGACGTAGGCACATTGCCGAACCTCGACAACAAATTACTTGTCTTCTTTCTTTCTTTGATTTTCTATTCTTGTGTTCGATTGCTGTTTTCTTTTCTACAAGTCATTCAAGACTTGGATGTTTGGAAGATCACCACCTGGGCATCTTGTCAAGGTGATTTCCAATAGTTGTATCAGAGCACAGCAGCTGGTTATCGGAGCAAGAAGTAGAAGGTACAGAGCCAAGACTCCAAGAATCAAAGATTAAACTTCTTGGGTGATTCAAGAACGGTGTAAAGATCAAGATCCGGTCGTGTTCTTGAAGGTTGATTCAAGAACGGTGTTAAGATCCATCTTCGATCTATGTTCTTGAGATTGAAGAAAGCATTTGTGGGTAGTGCATAAATCAGGGATCTTGTCCACAAAAGATGACATCAAATTTCGGTATTGAGAAGTTTGATAGAAAGGGAGACTTTGCCCTTTGGAAGCGGAAGATCAAGGCAGTTCTAGTGCAACAGAAAGTGGACTTGGCTCTTGGAGAAGATGCTTTTCCAGCAAGTACCACGGAGGACCAGCAGAATGAGATGAAGAAGATGGCTTACAGCACCATTTTCTTGCACATGTCGAATAATGTCACAAGGGAGTGCGGAGACTCGGAAGATCCAGCTGCAATATGGAAGAAACTAGATGAGTTATTTCTTGCCAAGACTCTCCCGGATAAGAGGTATTTTCATAAACGAATCGTTGCTTTTAAATTTGATCCTAAGAAAGAGTTGCAAGATGATCTTGATGCCAAGATAAGGAGTACATCAAGTGGTAAAGGTCTGTTCTTTAAAAGAAGGCCAGCAACTTAGTATGACAGCAACTATGGCTACTACCGGGACAGAGGTAGAGGAGAGAGCCATGGGAGAGTGCACAGCAGTAGCCATGTCTACTACCAGGACAAAGGTAGAGGAGAGAGCCATGGGAGAGTGCACAGCAACATTAATGGCTACTACCGGGACAAAGGTAGAGGAGAGAGCTATAGAAGAGTGCATAGCAGCACCCATGGCTACTACCAAGACAAAGGTAGAGGAGAGAGCCATGGGAGAATGCACAGCAGCATGCATGGCTACTACCGGGACAGAGGTAGAAGAGAGAGCCATGGGAGAGTGCACAGCAGTATACATGGCTACTACCGAGACAAGGGTAGAGGAGAAAGCCATGGGAGAATGCATTCCAAACTAAGATTTGGAAGGAAGAGCTGCTACTACTGCCATAAGAAGGGTCATGCCAAGAAAGATTGCAAGAAGATGACAAGGGATAGAGGAGGAAGCCATACCAAGAATGGAGAGGCTTTGGTTGCCAAAACAGAACAGCAAGATGATGATGTTCTTGTTGTGTGCTCGAATGTGAGCAAGGGACAAGAAGGCAGTGGGAAATGGATCTTGGATTCCGGGTGCACTCATCATATGTGCCCTTACCGGAGTTGGTTCAATAATTTCAAGGAAACCAATGATGAAAGGGTTTTCTTTGGGAATGATATTTCTTACCAAGTGAGAGGTATAGGAGACATCCAGGTGAGGATGTTTGATGGAATGACAAGACTGCTGGAGAGTGTGAGGTATCTCTCGGAATTGAGGAGGAATTTGATCTCATTAGGGCAGCTAGATTCCATGGGGTACACATCCAAGATAGAGGGAGGAAAGATCAAGGTAACCAAGGGATCTTTGGTAGTGATCAAGGTAGCAAAAAATGATGGACTCTATGAGATGATCGGAGAGACAGAAATCAATGATCAAGCAGCAAGCTTGATGGCTGAGATGGATAAGGCAGCCCTTTGGCACACTCGCTTGGGACATATGAGCGAAGAGGGTCTGCAAGTTCTCAGCAAGGCTGGCCTACTTGGTGGAAACAAAGTAGAGGAACCTGATTTCTGCGAGTGTTGTGTTCTTGAGAAGCAACACCGGGTCAGCTTCAACACCGGAGTGCACAAGTCTAAGGGCATTCTTGACTACATTCATACGGACCTTTGGGAACCAGCAAAGACACCAACACAGGGAGGTAACATTTACTTTCTGTCTTTAATTGATGATTATTCAAGAAAAGTGTGGGTTTATTTTGTGAAAAATAAATCAAATACATTGAATAAGTTAGTTGTGTGGAAATGGCTGATTGAGACTCAAATGGGTAGAGTAGTTAAGGGGATAAGAACCGATAATGTCTTAAAATTTTTTAACCAAGAACTTGATCAATTCTGTAGGTTAAATGGCATTCTAAGACATAGGACGGTTGTGGAAACCCCTCAGCAAAGTGGAGTTGCTGAGTGGATTAATAAGACCCTTATGGAAAAGGTTAGGTGCATGTTAAATTGATCCGGATTACCCGAATATTTTTGGGGGGAAGTTGTGGCTACAGCTACATACTTGGTAAATAGATCACCCTCTAGGATTGTGTATCAAAAGACTCCCATGGAGATGTGAAGTGGAAAACCCCCTGAGTTAGACAACCTTAGGACTTTTGGGTGTGCTGCGTATGCACAACAAAAGGAAGATAAGCTTAGCCCAGGATCTAGAAAATGTGTGTTTCTAGGATATGGGGAAGGGGCTAAGGGGTATAGGTTGTGGTCCTTAGAGAAAGAAGGATTAAGACTCATTATAAGTAAGGATGTTAATTTTAATGAATTATTATTTCCCTACTTGGAGAAAACTAACCCTGCAGGGGCTAGTGAGCAAACCAGTTTGGTTCTTGTGGAGCATAGCATCAAGGAAGATTCAGTTCAGGTAGAGCAAGGAAGGCAAGAGGGTTCAGACCAGGTAGAGCCCTTGGATGAAGGCCATGCTTAAGGCACTCAAGAGGAGGCTGAACTAGAAGAGGTTGATGCAGTAAGTCGGAAGGACTATCAGCTCACAAGAGACTGGGAAAGAAGGCTGGTCGGACCACCTTCAAGATATGGGTTTGCGGATGCTGTGGATATAGCAACTCCTTGGACAAAATGAGGGATGAGTGAACAAGGGACTTATATGGGATGTAAGGATTCACCAAGATCGAAGCTAACTATGGAGGAAGAAATGGATTCTTTGAGGAAGAACAACTTCTGGGAATTGGTGCACATTCCGAAAAATCAGAGAGTTGTGGATTGTAAGTGGACTTACAAGGTCAAAGAAGGGTACCCTCCAGGAGATGAAGTCCAGAACAAGGCTAAGCTGGTGGCGAATGGGTTCACAAGAAGAGAAGACATAGGTTTCACAAAAACTTTCTCACCTGGACACAAGGTGGAGAAGTTGGTGAGTATCCTCACCTATGTCATTGATGGGCTGTTGGTTTGGAATAGTAGGAAGAGGATGGAAAGGTTTACATCTCAACTCAGTGAGGAGTTCGAGAGGAAGGATCTCAGCCTTACACAAAAGATCCTTAGGATGTGTATAATCCAAGAAAATGAGAGAAACCGGTTGAGGGTTTCTTGGGCAGTAGGTGTTCTCAGCAAATTTGTGAGTAATCCCGGAAAGAAGCATTGGCTTGGGATGAAGTGGTTGTTGAGGTATTTGAAGGCTTAGTGGTAGCCAATGGTAGCACTCATAACAACCAGGGCAGAATACATAGCGGCTATAGAAGCTATAAAGGAGGCTATGGGGTGTAAAGGGTTGTTGGACGAGTGGGAGGTCCTAAAAGAACAGGTTGTGGTGTCTTCGGATAACCAAAGTGCGGGGCACTTGTGGAGGAATCCGGTGTTCCATGAAGGATGAAGCATATGGATGTTCGGTATCATTATATTCCGAAAAATGGTATGAAATGATGCATTCATGTTGACAAGAAGACCACGGAGGAAAGTCCTACAGATTTAGGCACCAAGGTTCTACCTCTAAGAAGGTCCAATCATTGCCTTGGACTTCTTAAGATTGGAGCTAGTTGATTGATGACTCAAGATGAGTTTGGATCCCGAAGATCTCTGTAAAAATGGTTCGGTTTTAAATGCTTAGACAAAGGTAGAGATTGTTGGTATTTGTCTAAGGTTTAAACATGGTTCAAACATGGTTAAGGTTTGAACAGGTCCAAGTATGGTTCAAAGATGGTTAAAGTCTAAACCAAAGGTGGAGGATCAAAGTTCAGCAAGTTAGAAGGCTGCACACATATGTGTGCTTCATTTTGGAGTAAGGGAAGGCCATGCGCACTAGTGTGCGCACTTCTGCACACAAGCAGAAGGGTGTTGTGTGAAGGGGACAGCAACTTAGAGCTGCAGCATGGAGCTGCAGCGCTGGAACCTGGCAGGAATAACAGAAGGGATAGAAACTTGGAGCTACAGCGCGGCGCTGCAGCTTTGGCCGGCACACATAGACAGCATGCTTTAGCCTTCTCTTAGGTGCGTGAATGCAAGGACAAAACGCACAGCACAACTTAGGATTGATGGAGGGCCATGGTTAAGTGGTCATCAAGATCTAAGGGTGGAGAATGACACACAAGATTGGATAAGAAGTTGGTGCACTATATAAAGGGTCACCTAGGTTCAATCTCAACACCACAAACATAAGGTTGTGACACAAGATGTAATGTAACTTATGAGACATGTGTGTGGATGAGAGAATTGTGTGAGAGTGCAAAGACACAAAACACAAGAGGGACTCATTGTAGAGAGGCTGGTTGTAAAGAAGAGAGGGTAGTAGAGAATTGATAGGAAGCATTGTAATAGGTCTATCACTTTCTCGTTCTCTTCTTGGTTTCTTCAAGAACATTGTGGTTTCTTGAAGGGGGTTGCTGTAACTTTGTAAGAACCATTGATTTAGTGCAGAGAGTTCGGAGGAACTCACGGGGACGTAGGCACATTGTCAAACCTCGACAACAAATTGCTTGCCTTCTTTCTTTCTTTGATTTTCTGTTTTTGTGTTCGATTGTTGTTTTCTTTTCTACAAGTCATTCAAGACTTGGGTGTTTGGAAGATCACCACCTGGGCATCTTGTCAAGGTGATTTCCAACAATATTGAAGTGGTGTCTAGTTTTGAGACACCAAATCAATACCACGTCTATCTTCGAGAGATAGCCCCGACTCCCAAGTCGTGGATGGATAGTCCAACTCATGATGAGATTGAACAACTTCAAATCAAGGGGTATGTCACTACATGTGTGAAATGTAGTGGGCCGAAAGATGTAGTTAGGGTCTCTCCTAACGATCTGACATGCCTCCTCATAGTCGAAGTTGTCCAATCATCCATCCAGACTCTATTGGATCCCTCCTATAGGGATCCTCAATATGCTCACCAGGAGGTCAGTGTTCACCTCAAATTCTATGCCCATCACACTGGTTCTAAACCGAAGAGCCAATGGACTACGTTTCACCAAGTTTGCGTAGAACCGGTGAATCAGGCGTGGGTAGTACTTTTGGTGAATCTTGACAAGTAATGTCAAGTGCACTGCCTCAAAGGGAGGTAGTATGTCAAAGTTTGTATGACGGATAGAATCGAAGTCAACGAATCTACCCGTCATGATCTTCTTGCGACGAATTACAGAATTATACCTCGTTTTGGCAGCTGGACTCTAAAAGAGTGAGTCGTCGAGCTCTATCATTGTCTTTTTGCTCGAGGATCCCGCCAAACCCTTTTCTTTGGCATCCGGTGCCTTTTATTTGGTGGACAGTGGCCTAGTAGGCGTGTGAGGTCCTCTAACGGTGGTTTTGATGCGTATTCTCTCAGATATTTGAAAAAAGTGTTTTTGGGGAGATTCGAGATATTTTTGGAGAAAACGGAATTTTCAACCTTGGAAAGTTGAAATAAAGGTTATGGGGGATGAGATTAAGGATACTATGGAGTGTTTTTGTGAGATTTTGGAAGGAAAAGTGAGATTTTCTAGAGAGATAAAGCTTCAGGGTTTTGAAAATGGTGTAAACCCGTGAAAAACTGAAGCGACTATTTATAGAATCGCGATACCAGTCGACTGGGTCCTTCATTGATTTGGAAATTTTTGATATACCAGATGACTGGGTCGAGATACCAGTCAACTGGGTAAACTGGCAGAGAAATACCAGTTGATTGGGTTATTCATATCAGTTCACTGGGTAGTTACCGAAAATTCAAAAATTTTGGGTCCAAACAAGGTCTTGTTCTACCAATCGACTAGGTACTTGGACTAGTCGACTGGGTGAGAAGGTAGTGTATTACTAGTCGACTGCGGTAAACTTACCAGTCGATTGGACTCTTAAAGAAAGCTCCAGCTTAGAATTTTAGCATGAAATTTGTTTATCTATGCCATCTTGAGTGAGGGAAATATTAAATAAGGTTTAATACTCATTCACTACATACCAATTATGCAAATGATGAATGATGATGCAATCAAACATACAGTTTATCCTAGTTTATTAAGCCCATTAACAGTCTAATTATATAAAAACTAGCTCCACTTAAAGGTTTTGTAAGAATATCAGCTATTTGATCTTCTGAAGGAATGAATTCTAGTCTTATATCACATTTTTAAGCATGATCTCTTAAGAAATGATGTCCAATTTCTATGTATTTGGTTCTAGAATGCTTAATAGGGTTTTTAGTTAAGTTGATAGCACTAGTATTATCGCAATAAATTGGAATAATTTTAAATTTCATGCCATAGTCTTCTAGTTGTTGTTTCATCCACAACACTTACGCACAACAACTTCTGGCTGCTACGTATTCCACCTCGGCGGTTGATAGTGCAACTGAGTTTTGTTTATTGGAAAACCAAGAGGTTTGCATTGCACCTAAGAATTGGTATGTTTCACTAGTACTTTTTTCTATCTAACCTACACCCTGTAAAATCAACATATGAATATCCTACAAGCTCAAAAGATGAATCTCTAGAGTACCATAATCCTAGATTTTAAGTCCCTTGTAGATATCTAAGGATTATTTTTACTATAATCACATGTGATTCCTTAGGATTAGCTTGAAATCTAGCACACATGCATACACTGAACATTATATCAGGTCTACTTGCAGTTAAATAAAGTAAAGCTCCTATGATGCTTCTGTAAGTTTTAGTGTCTACACATTTACCTCCTTCATCAAGGTCAAGTTTTATAGAAGTGCTCATAGGAGTACCAAGTGACTTTGAGCTTTCCATCCCGAACCTTTTTAATAGGTCCTTGGTGTATTTTGACTGATTGATGAAGATCCCTCCCTTTAATTGTTTGATTTGAAGTCCAAGGAAGTAGGTAAGCTCTCCCATCATGTTCATTTCAAATTCACCTTGCATGCACTTAGCAAACTCTTGACACATAGATTCATTAGTAGCACCAAATATGATATCATCAACATATATTTGGACTAGTAGTGTGTCATTTTTATGAGTTTTTGTGAAGAGAGTTGTGTCTATTTTTCCTCTTGTAAAATTATTGTCAATAAAAAATTTACTTAGTCTTTCATACCATGCTCTTGGAGCTTGCTTCAACCCATATAAAGCTTTAGAAAGCTTGTAGACATGATTTAGAAGATTAGGATTTTCAAATCCAAGAGGTTGCTCAACGTATACCTCTTCTTCTATAAAGCCATTTAAAAAAAACACTTTTTACACCCATTTGAAATAATTTAAACTTGTTAAAGCATGCAAAGGCTATTAACATTCGAATAGCTTCTAATCTTGCTACGGGAGCATAGGTCTCATCAAAGTTTATTCATTCTTCTTGATTATATCCCTTAGCAACTAGTCTAGCCTTGTTCCTAGTCACTATTCCATTTTCATCCATCTTATTTCTAAATGCCCATTTAGTTCCGATTATTGTATGATTATTTGGTCTAGGAACTAGGTTCCATACATTGTTTCTTTCAAATTGATTTATTTCTTCTTGTATGGTATTTATCCAATCATCATCTTTCTTGGCTTCTACAAATGTTTTAGGTTCTACTTGAGACACATAGGCTACATAGTTGCAAATATTTCTAATAGGGGAACAAGTTCTTACCCCTTGTGAAGGATCACCAATTACTTGATCGATTGGGTGATAATTTACATACCTCCAATCTTTGGGAAGACCATCATTTTACTGACTTGTAGATGGTTGGTCCAGTTTAAGAGCTTCTATCTCTTGATTTGTTTGAGGTAGGCTCTCCTTTGGGTCAACAATGGGAGTAGGTGTTTCTATTCTTGGAATGAAATCTGCATCATCATTGAAAGAAACTACTCTACCACTAATTGGGTTAGACTCATCAAGGGCTATATGTAAGGATTCTTCTACCACTAGTGTTCTCTTGTTGAAGACTCTATAAGCTTTACTAGAGGTTGAGTATCCTAAGAATATCCACTCATCGGTCTTTGAGTCAAATTTACCTAGGTTAGTTTTATTGTTATTTAGGATAAATTATTTACAACCAAAGGTACAAAAATAGGAGATATTAGGCTTTCTAAATTTTCATAATTCATATAGAGTTTTGTTAAGCATAGGTCTAATTAAAATTCTATTTAAGATATAGCAAGAGGTGTTTAGTGCTTCCACCCAAAAGTATCTTGGCAAGCTATTTTCACAAAGCATTGTTCTTGCAAATTCTTTTAGAACTCTATTTTCCCTCTCAACAACTTCATTTTGTTGAGGAGTTCTAGGAGCTAAAAAGTTGTGATCAATTCTATTTTCATCACAAAATTTTGAAAAGCTTTGGTTTTCAAATTCTTTTCCGTGATCACTTTTAATGCTTGAAATGCAAATTCCTTTTTCATTTTGAACCTTTTTGCAAAAGTTTTCAATTCCTTTATAAGCTTCATCCTTATAAGCAATAAAGATAACAAAGGTATATCTTGAATAGTCATCAACAATAGCAAGAGCATATTGATGGCCACCTAGACTAATGGTACTTATTGGACCAAATAAGTCCATATGCAAAAGTTTCAATTGTCTAGTAGTTGAGACTACCTTTTTTGATTTAAAAGAAATTCTAGTTTGCTTTCCTATTTGACAAGCATCACACACTTTATCTTTTTCGAATTTGATTTTCGGAAGTCCAATGAAAAAATCTTTTCTTCAAATGATTTTAAGCAAATCTATATTCACATGACCAAGCCTTCTATGCCATAGCCATGGGTTTTCACTAAATGCGGGAAAACATTATTCATTTTCCGAATGCAAGGATTTTAAATCAACTATATAGATATTTTAGTGTCTATGGCCAACAAACTTGATCTTGTTACTCTTGATGTCTATAACAAGACAATGAGAGGTTTCAAATACGACTTTGTTGCCTTTGTCACATAGTTGACTAATACTTAGTAAATTTGACTTAAGGCCTTACACAAATAATACATGATCAATGGTTGAGAAATTATAACCAACTTTTCCATGCCCGATGATCTTTATTTTTTTGTTGTCTCCAATGGTGACATGTCCGCCATCTCTTAGAGTTAGCTCTTTGAATACACTTCGATCATCGGTCATGTGCTTTAAACATCCACTATCATGGTACCAACAGCTACCCTTTTCTTTGGTGTGGAGACATATCTACATCACACAAGGATACATAATTGCACTTTTAGGTACCCAAAATTTCTTAGGTTCTTTGGGATTAGTCCTAGAAAATATGGTTCCTTTAGGGAACCATACTTTCTTAGCAATGTAAGGTGTTCTATATTTATAGACATGTTGATGATGCACAATCATAGGATAATAGTTATTGAAATTTCTAGGATTTCTTTTCCAAGCAAAAGTCTTGATATAGTGCTATTTAATTCTATTATTTTCTTATTTAAGCTCTCATTTTCATCTTTAAGAAAATCTTGAGAAGAATTATAAAGCAAGGAAGATAATTTTTCATTTTCTTCCTTTAAGCCTTCCATCTCTTTAGAAAGAGATGACATTTCTTTTTTGAGAATAGTGTTCCTAGAATCGAATTTCTTTAATTCTTCATACATTTCATTTATGACCTCTATTAATTCTTCACTACTACTAACAATGTTATTATTGGAAGGGAAATAATTTGATACCTCATTTTTGTCGTCGATTGCCATAAGATATAAGTTGGAAATCTTCTCGTATCCGACCTCATTGTCCGAGGATTCTTCTTCTTCGTCATCACTCAAAGTGGTTGCAATTATAGCTTTCTTTTTGAAGCTCTTATATGGTTTGCTTGTCGCTGTACAATCGGCCTTGATGTGACCGGGCTTCTTGCAACCATAACACACAAGTGGTTCCCTTTTTGAAGTGGGGTCCTTTGTGTATGGTTTCTTGCTTTTCTTCAAGAAGCTGTGAAACCACTTGGTGATTAGAGTCATCTCACCATCTTCTTCGTTGCTCTCCACCTCTTCCGTTTTTTCTTCTTTGTTGCTCGTAGAGGCTTTGAGAGCAATCACCTTTTTTCTTCTTCTCACCATCATTGACAATGAGATTCATTTCTTCCATCTCATATGTCAATAGTGATCTGAGAAGTGTTTCGACTTTAAGTTTGTTGAGATCTTTGGCCTCCATGATCGTCGTCTTCTTTGCTTTCCAAGTGGATGGCAAAGACTTTAAGATTTTCCCTTTTAGTTGATTACGCCCAAAACAGTAACGCGGTGTTGTAGTACGGCTTTGGGGTGTCGATTCCACAGGGAGACAAATTAACTATAAAGGAAGGTGTAAACTTTAATATGAGACGATATGATCAAATTAAATATAGAATTTGAAATTTGATAGTGAGACAATTGTGTAAAGTAAATTGTGAAATATAATAGGAGAGCAAAAAGGATCCGGGAATCCTCCCTAGGTTTGTTGCCCTAATCCTAACTTGATTCAGTTGTTTTTATCTCGATTGCAAGTTTCACATCCCAAACAGGCAATCGGCAAATATTCAATTAAAGCACATGTATAAACCCTAATTTGATTGTTATGAAATATTCTTTATTTTCAATTCATGCACATATGATCTATCCTTTAAGTTTATCAAGAAACGACAATATATCTTTGATGACAATATTGCAGTAATGGACAAACCTAAAGGCTAGATCTACCGGACTCAATCATACCCAAATAATTTTGACATAAAGAAAGCATGACTAAATCTATATCAAGGAAAAAGATACAATCACCGGATTAGATGAAATCTTTATAATTAGAATAAAAGTAAATCATAACAATATTTGAATGTTAAAGCTCCATTACAACTGAATCAAATAAGGGAAATAGAAACAACTACACCTAGGGATTCATCCCTTCTCCTTGCTTGGAGATTAGTTAGCCATGGGGCCCATGGTTGCACAATGGAAGGAAAGTTGCTGCTCTCTTGAGTTCTCCAGATTTTTCAATATCTAATTACAAACCCTAAGTGGTATATTTATAGTATACAAGGTCTAGGGGTGTTTTAGGGTTTGAATAAGTCATTAAAGACCTAATTAGGGTCTAACTCGGAGTGCACAAGGCTGTGCGCGCGCTGATTCAGAAAGTCTGACCTCTGTCCGCTAAAATCGCCATAACTTCCTCTAGAGAAATGATTTTAACGAACCGTAAAATCCTCCAGAAAACAGACTTCCATATCTTTCTAACCATATGTGACACACTTCCTGGTTCTTTCTACATCGATACAGTTTAATTTTTAAAGATGGTTGATTTGTATGCCAACTCCAGCAACTTATTGAAAACTCCTTCCATAGTTTCTCTTCATCTTGGCTCTTCCGCGATCATTCTTTTGCTTGAGTGTTCAATGGAACTTCGTGTTTCAAAATGATGATAGCTTTTTCATATCCTTTAACTCAAGATACCTGAAAAATGCACCGAAATAAATTAATGCTCCAAAAATACCACTTTAGAGTTGTTAATGAATAAAAATGCAATTAAGACCTAAATCAACCCTAAAGTGCTAACAAATAAGTACGAATATAATGCATTTAATGGCTATTATCACAACCCCCAACTAGCTTATTGCTAGTCCCTAGCAATTCAAGCGAAAACAAGAGATGAATTCTATGGTAGGAGTTAAAAACAACGTAAAGCAATGCTAGCGTTGAACCAAGAGTAATTCACTTTTTGTCTCAAAAATTGTACATAACATACGGCACATAGAATCATTAAATTTCACCTAAGTCCAAAAGTAATCCAAACATCAATCTTAAAATCGTTATTGACTCTTAACATCCATCTTACCACAATCCATTAGTCCGAACATCCGGATGATTTTATGCACAACATTCATGAATACAAGTCTTGGCCTCTAAAAACATAACAAACTGTGTGACATCAATCGCATAAACAAGCTCCATAGGCTTATTTTTCAAATCATTCTCCACTATTGTAGAAAAATCACACTTCATTGGATCAATAGGTCTTTAATGGGCTTGTAATGCTATGCCAAGGTAAAGGTTAAGAAAGAATGGGAAGGATTTGCAAGTAAAAGAACTTAATCTCTTAGCTTTAAACACAACCACCTTTAAGTGCTAGATAACTTTACTTCAATGCTCAACTCCTTCACCCATTTTTTATAAGAGCATATCTCTTGATAAGTCACCACTTTTCTTTTCTTTTTCTTCTTTCTTTGCCATACTTCTCTTCTTTTTTTTGTTTTTGGCAAATACTCATTCATCTCTTTTTTTTTTCTTTTTTCTTTTTTTTTTCTTTTCCACAACCCCCAACTTATCTTCTTTAATATACTTGGGTTATGATTTTTCATATTTCCATTCGTATTCCTCTTAAGTGCTTCTCAACAATGTGTACAACTAAGTTCTTTTAAAAGAAGGGTAAGGATAAAATATTTCTAGGCTCATAAGGGTAAGTAAATGGGTTTTTGAAAGAAACAAGGCTCAAATTATTTTTCAAGAAAAATGGCTCAAATAGGTGACTAGTGATATATATATTGTAAGGGAAGGTTTGAAAGGCTCAAATTATTCAAAAATGGCCTATATCATATCCTCAGTAGTGTGCATTCTAGGAATTCGCCTCAAGTAATTATCAAATAAGTTCTAGAGCTTGTTGAGACCGAAAAAATATTCACAATCAATCGCACATAAAACTTTTCTAGATGTTTTAGACTAATCATTCAATCTTACCACAAACTAAAGTCTCAAACCAAATCAAGATTGACACTTAAATTATTCTCAAACTGAAATAGAATTTAACTTCTTCTACATGCTATATGTTATTTCAATTAAGTTCATATCATTGACATGTGAATTAACTCTAGGGCAAACACAAAGCATGCTAAAAATAAACAAAAAAGAAAATGACACCAAGCAGTTCAAAGGAAAAAAAATGTATGGAAATAAAGAATATGGAAACAAAGAGATGTGTTTCTTCCACCCCCAACTTAAAAATTGCATTGATCTCAATGTAAAAGAAAGAGTAAAAGAAACTCCCTTTGTAGCCAAAGGTGCACAGAAGCTAAAAATTGTGCTCCACCATTTGAACTGCTTCGTATATTTTCCTTGAAAAAGAAATACTAAGTTAATACTAGAAAACAGCAAAATAATAATAATAAATAAGAAAAAGAAATATGAAAAACAGTAAAAATAAAAGGATATGTTGTGGGTTGCCTCCCATGAGCGCTAAGTTTTACATCTTCGGCCAGACGTTGCACCACTCTCACTGCTGGCCTCATTGTGGTGCTGAAAATGAGGCTCCAATTTAATGGCCTTAATGCTAATCTTTTGGCAAGGAATACTTAAAGTCCACCGCATATGGCTCAAGTGTTCTTGGTGTTGCCCACTCACTATCACTAGTAGGGTATTTGGTTCTCGCATCCATGTGACTTCTCTCAAGTGACTCCTCAAAGCATGGTTGCCATGATTTCTTAATAAATTCCTGTGACTTATCAAAAATATCAACAACATTAACGGCATGGGAATAAATTAAAGAATCATCGAACTTTAAATTATTAGGAGGGAATTCCATAGAATTATCTTTAGTGTGCTCATCCTCCAAATTGAGCTTATCAACCATGTAAGTATCGACACACTCATTCTCTTCATGTGGCTGTTTTGAGACTCGAAAAACATTTATCTCTAAAGTTCTATTTCCAAATGATAATGTCATTAAGCCATTCCTACAATTAATGAGGGCATTGGCAGTGGCAAGGAATGGTCTTCCAAGTATCAAAGGAATTTTGGACTCCGTGTTTACAGTAGAAACAGTATCTAAAACCAAAAAATCAATAGGATAGTAGAAATTATCAATTTGCAACAAAACATCTTCTACAATACCTCTTGGTTTTCTTACCGATCTATCCGCTAATTGAAGTACCACGGAGGTTGGTTTGATCTCACCTAGACTGAGTTGCAAGTACATGGAGTATGGCATGAGGTTCACACTAGCACCCAAATCTAGCAATGCTTGGCCACAAGATTTGTTTCCAATTTGACAAGCCACTGTTGGACAACCCGGATCTTTATATTTGGGCGGTGTCTTGCTGTCAATTATTGCACTTGCTTGCTCCATTAGGAATGCCGTCTTCTTCACATGATGCCTCTTCTTGAGTGTGCATAGATCCTTGATAACTTTAGCATAGTTGGGAATCTGTTTTATAACATGAAGAAGAGGGAGGTTAATTTTAACATGCTGAAGTTGTTCAAGAATCTCACCTTTTGACGCTGAATTTATCTCCTTAGTTTTAAGGAGTGCTTGAGGGAAAGGCACCGGTGGGCGATAAACATCACGGGCCTCTTGTTCCTTGGGGGTTTCATCCTTGTTACTCAAGTTTGATGGTAGAGTGGGACCATCAATTTTCTTACCGCTACGGGTGATTATGGCATTAACCTCTTTAACATTTTGATTTCCAGGATTGGAGGTTTGTGCCATATGTTGTCCCCTTGGATTTTGTTGTGTTTGCGAAGGAAACTGTCCTTGCTCTTGAATCGCCAAGAAACTAGTCAACTTAGTGAGTTGGCTCTTTATCTCCTTTTGTTCCACTTTGATCCCTTGTTGCTCCTCTAACAACTGTTGATTTATTTTGCCTTGATCTTCCACATTCTTGGCATATACCTGCATAAATGACTTAAACATATATTCCAAAGGTAAAGATTGTTGAGGTGCATTATATGAAGTTACTTCCGGTTGCCATTGGGTACTTGAGTGGGCAGGAGGTTGTGTATCGGGTTTCCAATTAAAATTTGGGTGATTTTTCCAACCGGGGTTGTAGGTGTTAGAGTAGGGTGAGTGTGGTTTCCCAAAGGGTATACCTAAAGCATTACACTCTTCCTTCATCTCAAAATAAATTGGACAATCCTTAGGTAAATGATCCACCCCATTACACATGAAACAAGGCTCATAGGACTCTACCCTACCAACCGGTTCAGGAGCCCTAGCATTTCTAGTTTTTAAGGCTTCAATTTCCTTAGTTAGGGCTTCTAAACGGGCTTTAATGTTATCCTCTTCCTTAAGTTGATAAATCCCAGCGGGTTGATTTCTCCTAGTGCTTTCCATGGCATTTGGTCCTGTCCAAGTGTAGGATTTTTCTGATAGGTCATCTAGGAAATCTATGGCTTGGTCGGGATCTTTTTGAAGAAAATCTCCATTGCACATCATTTCTATGAACTGCCTTTCCCTACTTAGGAGTCCATCATAGAAATAGCTAACTACCCGCCAACTCTCATACCCATGGTGTGGACAAGAATTCAATAGGTCCTTGAAACGTTCCCAAACTTGATATAAGGTTTCGCTCTCTTTTTGTGCAAAGTTTGAGATTTGTCTCTTGAGGTTATTGGTCTTATGGGTTGGGAAGTGTTTTTGGAAGAAAACTCGTGTCATCTCATCCCAACTACCTATTGACCTAGGCCTTAATGAGTATAGCCAAGCCTTGGCTTTTTCTATAAGTGAAAAAGGAAAAAACCTAAGTTTAACGGTGTCTATCATATCAGCCCTACTGTGAAAAGTTGCTATTACTTCCTCAAATTCCCTAATGTGGACATAGGGGTTTTCATTCTCAAACCCATTGAAGGTTGGTAGCAATTGGATTATGCCTGGCTTAAAATCAGGTTGTTGAACATTAGGGGGGAACATGATACAAAATGGGATGGCTGTTCGGCTAGGGTGCAAGTAGTCTTTAAGTGTCCTAGCAACAATTTCATTGTGATTTTCGGCCATGTTAGGGGAAATAAATAAAACAGAAAGAAAATTAATTAATTAATTAATTAAAAAAAATCAAAACAAAGAGCAAAGAACAAAAAAATAAAAAAAAATCAGAAAATCAAGACTTCAAGACTTCAAGAAAGGAACGATATTACCGTTTTGTCTCAAAGTTGACAATCTTCCTTGTTTGTAAGCGCGTCTCCCCGGCAACGGCACCAAAATTTGATTACGCCTAAAACAGTAACACGGTGTTGTAGTACGGCTTTGGGGTGTCGATTCCACAGGGAGACAAATTAACTATAAAGGAAGGTGTAAACTTTAATATGAGACGATATGATCAAATTAAATATAGAATCTGAAATTTGATAGTGAGACAATTGTGTAAAGTAGATTGTGAAATATAATAGGAGAGCAAAAAGGATCCGGGAATCCTCCCTAGGTTTGTTGCCCTAATCCTAACTTGATTCAGTTGTTTTTATCTCGATTGCAAGTTTCACATCCCAAACAGGCAATCAGCAAATATTCAATTAAAGCACATGTATAAACCCTAATTTGATTGTTATGAAATATTCTTTATTTTCAATTCATGCACATATGATCTATCCTTTAAGTTTATCAAGAAACGATAATATATCTTTGATGACAATATTGCAGTAATGGACAAACCTAAAGGCTAGATCTACCGGACTCAATCATACCCAAATAATCTTGACATAAAGAAAGCATGACTAAATCTATATCAAGGAAAAAGATACAATCACCGAATTAGATGAAATCTTTATAATTAGAATAAAAGTAAATCATAACAATATTTGAATGTTAAAGCTCCATTACAACTGAATCAAATAAGGGAAATAGAAACAACTACACCTAGGGATTCATCCCTTCTCCTTGCTTGGAGATTAGTTAGCCATGGGGCTCATGGTTGCACAATGGAAGGAAAGTTGCTGCTCTCTTGAGTTCTCCAGATTTTTCAATATCTAATTACAAACCCTAAGTGGTATATTTATAGTATACAAGGTCTAGGGGTGTTTTAGGGTTTGAATAAGTCATTAAAGACCTAATTAGGGTCTAACTCGGAGTGCACAAGGCTGTGCGCGCGCTGATTCAGAAAGTCTGACCTCTGTCCGCTAAAATTACCATAACTTCCTCTAGAGAAATGATTTTAACGAACCGTAAAATCCTCCATAAAATAGACTTCCATATCTTTC
This sequence comes from Bretschneidera sinensis, assembly GCA_023935145.1. NCBI lineage: Eukaryota > Viridiplantae > Streptophyta > Magnoliopsida > Brassicales > Akaniaceae > Bretschneidera > Bretschneidera sinensis. Next base: position 25,705,580 of record CM043703.1, read on the forward strand.
TAACCGTATGTGACACACTTCCTGGTTCTTTCTACATCGATACAGTTTAATTTCTAAAGATGGTTGATTTGTATGCCAACTCCAGCAACTTAGTGAAAACTCCTTCCATAGTTTCTCTTCATCTTGGCTCTTCCGCGATCATTCTTTTGCTTGAGTGTTCAATGGAACTTCGTGTTTCAAAATGATGATAGCTTTTTCATATCCTTTAACTCAAGATACCTGAAAAATTAACCGAAATAAATTAATGCTCCAAAAATACCACTTTAGAGTTGTTAATGAATAAAAATGCAATTAAGACCTAAATCAACCCTAAAGTGCTAACAAATAAGTACGAATATAATGCATTTAATGGCTATTATCATTAGTTCAAATTCCTCAATGTTCCTACCAAGAAGCTTCAAACTATTAACAATAGTGGTGAAATGTGAGTGCATTTGAGAAATTGTTTCGTTAGGAGACATTTTGAAAGATTCATACTTGGACACTAGCATATAATTTTTTGATTTTTTAACTTCACTAGTTCCTTCATATGTAACTTGCAATTTATCTCAAATCTCCTTAGCCGAAATACAAACAGAAATTTCATTATATTAAGAAATATCTAAAACACAATGTAAAATACTTGTGGCTCTACTATTTAGAGACATCATTCTACAATCCTCTTCATTGAACTCAGTTTTGAGTTTAGGCATTGTATGATTGATTTCTCCAATAGTTATTTCCTTTGTAAGAATTCTAGTTCCTTCCTCAATGACTCTCCATAAATTGTAATCTTGTCATTCGACAAAGATTTTCATTATGTTTTTCCAATAGTTATAGTTGGAGCCATTGAATAAGGGAGGCCTAGTATAGGAATGTCCTTTAGAATAGCTATTTGATGCCACCGGATCAACTCAAGAATTTTAAACCTGAAATTGAGAACGAGGCTCTGATACCAATTAAAGACTGTGGTTCCAACCCAAGAGGGGGGTGAATTGAGTTTTTAAAAACTTTTGCTAATTACTTGTAAGTTTATAAAAACAGTTAAATGCACAGGCATACAAGCAAGTAATGTGCTTTAAGTAAAAGAGATTAATGAAGAGAAAGTGCAAACTCAGTTTATAGTGGTTCGACAATATTGGATTCGTTCTGACCCTACGTCCACTCTCTTCAAGGAAACTTATTGAAGCCACCAAAACTTTTAGTCGTACAACTTCACGGGTGTTGTACAAACCTTACAACCGATCCTTTCCTCTCGAAAGCTAATCCCTTCCTCTCGGAATCTAATCCCTTCCTTACGGAAGCTTACAAAGAAGTGTTTAATTCTAAACACTCTAAGAATTATTACAAATCTTTCCCCTTTACAATAACTGTGAGTTGTTGTAAAGAAAATGGTAGAGAGATAGCAATGAGTGCTTTTAAAAATGAATAATTTCTTTCTTTCAAGAAAAACCTTGAAGAATGGCTCAACAATAAATTTTTCAAAGCTTTTAAGAATTAATGAGCAAACTTTTGAATTGAATGTGTAATCTTGTTGTTTTAAATGCTCATTGAAGTGGGTTTATATAGCCTTGAGTCAATATGGCCATTAGACACTGACTTGATAGGTTTGGTGCATTAAATGCTCAAGTCTCGTGTCTCAAACGGTTAATTTTCGAATTACCAGTTGACTAGATCTTTGTACCAGTGGACTGGGTCAAGTGAGAGATCTCACTTTTAGGTTGTGGGAGAGTACCAGTGGACTGGGAACTTTCTGTCCCAGTTGTCAGTCAACTGGGTCCTTGACACTATTCAACTGGGAACCTTCTGTCCCATATCCCAATCGACTGGTAGAAGGAGCCAGTCGACTAGGTTATCCTTCAATCCAGTTTTTCATGTTTCAAAATGTTTTTGACTTGGAAGAGTTTGAATAAATAGTTTTGTCAAAATTCTTTTGTAAAAAGAGCCATAAGATTAGCTACTTACTTGATCATAAGAGATTTATAGTTTGGTTCAATACCTTAATGCCTATTCTATATCTTATGTCTTGTCTTGGTGTCTAATAAGGGTTGAGTTCTTGCATCTTGATTCTTTGCTGAAAGCTTTTATTGTTTAAACACTTAAATAAAACTGTTAGTACAATTTGAATAGTGTTTTGTCATTATTAAAATTTAGATAAGGGTCAACGGTCAATCAGGTGTAAGGTCGAGGAGAGAGCACAGTAAGAAGATAAGTTGAAGTTAACTACCATGACCTAAACACTCATTTATAGAAGTACACTCCAGTAAAAGAAAGGACAGATTCAATCGAGGCTACAACCAGGACCACATCACTGAAAGAGATAAGCCCAAAAGAAGGAGTCTTAGACACTCTGTCCGAGACAATGAATCAGTGTTGAACTCCCGTCCGAATAAAAATCCTTACGATCATGATATGTTCGAAGTGAACAAACATATCAAAAATATAAATGAGCATCTAAGACTAACTTGAAGTAGAGAAGAGTGGATATCCTAGATGAAATATGCATTCAAAGCTCACTGTGATGAGAAGATGGTGTTCACCTTCAATATGTCAGTTATGGAATAATACATGGGAAAAATTGTTTGATAACCACTTTGAGATTTACAAGTATATTATATTGTTGCATAACCACTCAGATGCAATATATCTAACCCTTTTCCTATAACTTTGATAAAGATAGTAAGGACTTGGTTATCTCGCTTGACCTCCACCTCTATCAATTCATTTCATAACCTCAAGGTCTTATTCACAACCAACTTTTTTTGGAGTCAAATCCTTAATCAAACACCTAAAATTTTGTTTAACATCAGATAATCGCCTGAAGAAGGCCTCTGCAATTACATTGCCTAATTTAGAACTCAGTTTTTACAAGATCATGATTTTGACTAACAAGTCATCATGATCACTTTGATTAATGGCCTTGAGCCTTCAATTTTAGTCATCATCTTTCTAGAATCCAATGCCAATCAATACTCGAACTTTTGTTAAAGCCGACTAGTTCTTTATTGCGGAGGAGGACCAAGTCTTTTGCAAGAAAAGTGAGGAGGGTGAAATGGACAAGAAGAGAAAATATCAAGAAGGGTCAAGTGCCAAGGATGATCAGAGGAAATGATCCCAAGGGGGAGACCAAAAGAACAATAGGTTAAAGAGAGCCCGTTAGGGATTTGAGAGATACACTTCTCTTAACACCTTGATGACTGACCTTGTGATGGAAATTGTTGACCAAGATATTGTTTGATGACCGAGTAAGATCAAGACAACACCAAACAAGAGAGATAAAACTTGATTTTGTCGATTCTCACAATGATTATGGCCATGACACCACATGTTGTTCTTGATTGATCTGGGATGAATACAATGAAAATAGTTGTGTCAACATACCATTTGAAGAAAAAGTTCCCAATAGAACATGGTGTTGGAGAAGTTAAAGAAAACCAAGCAGCACTCAAACTTGTTATCTTACCTCGGTACAAACTGGTGTTGGAGAAGTGAAAGATAAGCTTGACATCTTGAAGATTGAAGATTTAAAAGATGGAGTAAAGAACCCAAGATACAAACTGGTGGAAGAACTAATCTTAAAGCTCTTAAAAGAAAAGAAAAAAAAGGAAAATGAAAATATAGTCTAAATTGGATCCAACCTGAAGGGGGCTCTGAGTTCAGCTAACAACATTTCTTAGAAAAACCAAGATATTTTCGTCTGGTCAGCATCAGAAATGCCAGGGATTGACCTCGAACACAAACTAGTCATGCAAAAGAAAAGGTTCTTCAGTTCGAAAAGATAGCAGGCCATAAATGCAAAGATGGACAAAATCCTTAAGGCGAGATTCATCCGAGAAATCAATTATTTGGAGTAGTTGGCCAAAGTTGTTATGGTAAATAAGTCAAACAGGAAATAAAAATTTATATAAACTTCACCAATCTAAAAAAAATCTTTCTGAATGATAGTATCTCCTTGCCCAAGATAAATCAGTTGGTTAACACCATTCTAGGTTATGAAATGCTCAATTCTCATATTAATATTCGAAGTGAAGGCCCATATTAGAAGTCTTACCTTAAATAGTTTTTCATCTTAAAATCCAAAGTGAATGCCTCGATTCAAAGCCTCATATGAGTCGTGTTTCCACCTTAAAATCTGAAGTGAAGAACTCGATAAGAAGCCTCAACTCAGATGCGTTCTCACCCCAAAATCCGAAGTGAATGTCCCGATGAGACACCTCATCTCGGGTAGATTTTCATCTAAAGTTTGAGGTGAATGTTCGATTAAGCATCTAACCTTAGACAAATTCTTGTTTAACGTCCGAGATGAGAGCACCGATGAAACACCTCATCTTAGACAGATTCTCATCTAAAGTCCGAGGTGAAGGAACCAATGAGACGCTTCACTTCAGACCGATTCTCGTTTAATTTTAAGGTCAAAGAACCGATGAAGCACCTTACCTCGGACTTTGAGGTGAAATAACCGAAAAGATGCCTCACCTCGGATGAACTCAAACTTTAGAGGCCAAGGTGAAAACACCGAAGAGGCTCCCCACTTCAGATTCTGAGTTAGGTTCTTATCCCAATAATTCAATATTACTCCCTCAAACTGAATTCCATCTCTAAAGGAATGAAGAGCATATGATATGGAAAAATACACCACCTTGTACAAAGCTAACACGTAGCAACCCCTAGGGTAATTTGGTATTTTCAAACTATAATTCCCTTATCTAATTTAAAAAGAACACCTAGCCACCAAGAAGACAATGACTTTCCTTTTCAATCAAGAGTAAAAAGATAATTTCACCTAACCCTTTGGTTAGGGGATCCACCACTTTTTCTCATTAGGGTAAGGTTCTTTATCCCTTGATAAATGACTCACATTATTCCATTTATCTAATTTATGTCACTATTTTCCAAATATTCTATATTTCCCCAAGGCATCCACTGATTTAAGCATCAAAGGGTCTCCGCGAAGAATAAACCTCATGTGCAAGCCGATTGAATGATTAATTAAAGTTTTACACGTGAAACTTAAGTAAGAAAGCCCAATGTGAAACAATAAATTATTGAATGAAATATTAAATGAAAATGGGCATTCAAAGGAATCAAAACTACAACTTGGAGCATTAATACCATATTTAAAAATAGTTGAATTACCAATCATCCAACAAGTTTAAACTTATGGGAAATGCCCAATTATTTCTTTATACTTTAACAAGAGAGGAAATATTTAAAGTTGAGAGAGTATATGAAACCTAAGTTTTGATCGAGGTTGAAAAAATGGGAAAACTGGTTGATACTCAAATATATAAGAAAACATGATGTGGACAAAATTCCACCGTCCATTCAGATGGTGACACGAGGCATGATTGTGGGCAAAATTCTCACTTTCTCGCCTTGGGTAAAATAATAATTATCTGCCTAAAGGCAAAACGTTAATTGCTGCGTTAACACTTCTAGTCTAATCTTAGTCATCCAGATAAACAATCCAAGTACAGTTTCCTAATCATGATTAATCCCTTTCAACTATAAGAAAGGCTTTGTAAACCGTTTCCCCTAAACACAATATCTCACTTTAAAACACCCCTTATTACTTAAGTCCTTTTGGTTTTCTCTACAACTGTTAATGACTTAAAGCATTGGAGGGTCCTTTAGGAATTCTAACTTTGGGTCACCTAGTGTCTCTATTTGTGGCTTTTAAGGCTCCCTTGGTCCAACTCCGTTAAGTGACTCAGTCGTCTGATCTAATTTGCTAGCTATTTTTTTTCGGTCCAGTCAAATTTTGATCATCAATAAGACATTTTGGAGATTTTTTGTCTAGTTAATGGACATCCAACCTTAAGTAAACGGAGCAATTATAGAGTTTCAAATGAACTTGGGTAGCATTTGGATTTATGAATTTGCAATACAAGTATTTGTATTTCAAATTAGTTTTTTTTTTTTTTTAAAAAGTATAGATAAACTAATATTTTTATATTAACATTCACATTGATTAATTAATCCAATATTCAAAATTTATTAATTTAAAATATATTTTAAAAACAATATTTATAAACCTAACTTTATATTTAAATCCATGCATTTTAAATTAATGTTTTTAAAATCTAAATAAAGATGAAATCGAAATAAACCACGAGAATATTACCTTGACTTTCAAATATGTATGTAATTTAGCTAAAGATATTATACGTAGACCTTCAAATGATTGTAGCTGAAGTCAAGGCTGAAGATCAAGAAGATAAGAATCTTGAGTTATTGAAAAATATACAGCCACATGAAGTGCCAAGATCATAGCAGTAAATCAGGAGGATAACAATGAGGAGATACAATCTTGAGTGATTTAAATTGTATAGCTGTAGGAGTTTGAATTATTCAATGTAAAAGTAGAAAATCAGTTGTAATTACATTAGTATAAATTGCTATGTATGCTACATGAAAGATTGTGCAGAAAAACAAATATTTTCAAAATACTCTTGTCTATCAATTATCTTACATGGTATCATTTGAGCCGTGAAAAGACCAACGTCTACCTATGTCTTCCTCATCTCCTTCCTCCTCTACTAGTACTGAAACACATGTTCCCAACCATCCCTCTATTATCTTCGTGTCTAATATTGTTATTGTCAAACTTAATCAAGACAATTATCTTCTCTGGAAAGCACAGATAGTGCCTTATTTCAGAGGTCAGGATATCTTCGGGTACATTGATGGTACCACAACAAAACAAGCCACAACCATTTCTATCTCTAACTCTGAAACCGAGGTTATTTTTGAAATACTAAATCCTGCTTACACTCAGTGGGTGCATCAGGACAACCTCATTCTTAGCACGCTTATATCTTCACTCGTTGAAGGGGTGCTTGCTCAGGTAGTCAACTATACAGCATCAAACACTGTCTAGCGTGCTCTAGATGAAACTTTCACTTCCAGGTCTAGTGCGCAAATTGTCCAAATACGCACATAATTGGCCACTGTAACTAAGGGTAGCCAATTTTTCACCAACTATTTTCTCTTCATTAAAAGACTTACAGATGAGTTAGCCATTGCAGGACAACCTATGACTCGTGATGATATTATCACTTACGTGCTTGTAGGATTAGGCCATGAATATGACAGCTTCATGGTACCTATCTCTGCCCGTACTGACACTGTGACACTCGAAGAAATTTATTCTCTCTTATTGACCACTAAAGCTCGTCTTTCTCGACATCAACTTGCCCCTGCAATCCAGCAAGCCTCTGCAAATGTTGCTAAATGACAATCCCAGTCTTTTGCAAGAAGTGGACGCGGTGGTGCTCGAAGAAGGGGGCGTGAAAATCGTGGTGGCTTCAATTCTTCTAACTGTAACAATGATCAGTCTCCTATTATTTGCCAGATTTGTAGTAAACTAGGACATTCTACTCAGAAGTGTTATCATAGATTTGATATTTCTTATCAAGACTCTCCAAAACCAGCACCTAAACAGGCTACGGTAGCTGTGAATAATGGCAATTGGGAGACTGAGTGGCACGTTGATACAGGTGCAACCCATTATCTCACCAATGATGTATCTAATATGAACCTACAGAATGATGACTACAATGTTTTAGATAATGTTCAAGTGGAAAATGGTCAAGGTTTTCAAATCTCTAAAACTGGATCCTCTAAAATTTCAACTGTTATTGCTACCTTTGTTCTTAACCAAGTTGTTCTTGTCCTTGAGATTCAAAAGAATTTAATATCTGTACAATAATTTTGTGTTGACAATAGTGTTTATTTTAAGTTTCATGCTCATTTCTTTCTTGTGAAGGACTACTCGGGAAAGGTCCTTCATCGAGGACATCTCAGTGATGGCCTCTATCAGTTCTCTACCAAATCGAGTCTCTTTCAAGCCTTTTCCAGTGTTCGTATCTCTCTTCATGAGTGGCATCGTAGACTTGGACATGCCTCAGCTCTAGTCAACAAAAAATTTCTTTCCAGCATTGCCTTTCCAATATGGAAAAATAAGATGCGCTCTGTGTACCCTGAATGCTAAATGGCTAAGAGTCACGACTTACCTTTTAAATCTTTTGTATTTGTTTCTTCCAAACCTTTGGATTTAATTTTAAGTGATGTATGGAGACCCGCATCTATGGTTTCTACCACTGGTGCCAAATATTATATAAGCTTTTAGATGATTATTCCAAGTTTCTTTGGTTATTCCCTATTAAACTCAAGTCAGATGTTGAATAAATTTTTCTTAAGTTTCAAGCATATGTTGAAAAACATCATGAAAGAAAATAAAGGCCATCCAATATGATTAGGGCGGTGAATTTCGACGCTTGAACACTTATTTTAAAAATACTAGAATTAACTATCGGCTAGCTTGCCCTCATATTCATCAACAAAACGGTTCAATTGAACGTAAACATCGACATATTGTCAAAGTAGGTTTAAGCATGTTGATACACTCGAATTTGTCAATGCTTTACTAGGAAGATGCCTTTCAAACTGCTGTGTATGTTATAAACAGGCTTCCCACACCAGTTTTAAAGCAAAAATCAACTTATAAAAACCTATATAACCATTTGCCAGACTATTCCTTTATACATGTTTTTGGCTATGTATGTTGGCCTAACTTGAGACCTTACAATAAAAATAAACTCAATTTTAGCTCAAAAACATGTATATTCATTGGTTATAGTATTTTTCATCAAGGGTACAAGTGCCTCGATCTTTCTACTGGTAAGGTTTATGTTTCCAGACATATAATATTTGATGAAACACTTTTTCCTTACATCAAAGAAACCAATCCCAACTTCTTTACTGAGCAGCCATCACATTCTGTTTCTCTTCCACTTCAGATCAATGTTTCAAAATCTATGAGTTCGATAGATTTGTAGAATAACCATATTTCCATAAGCATACAATCTGTACCTTGTTTGTCTCTTCCTACAGGAACAGATCAAGACACATATACATGGCATGCTACTGCAGAATTCCAGTCTGCTATGATTCCAGCCCAACCTGTTAGCATATTGCCTGTTTCATAGCTGATACCTGCCTCTCCCAACTGTGTAACAAACAGTCACTCTATGACAACAAGATCAAAGAATAACATTCATAAACCTCGTCAACCAACTGATGGCTGTATTTGGTATTCACTACCTCAAGCATTGTTAGCTGAAAGTAGTAATACAGCCATGGAACCTACATCTTATATTGAGGCATCAAAGTCTGCTCACTGGCGAGAACCAATGAATAAAGGGTTTTCTGCTTTGCTACAAAATGGTACTTGGTCTTTGGTTTCACCTTCAGCTGAAGCCAACATTATGGGATGTCGATGGGTCTACAAAGTTAAAAAAAAAAAAAAAAAAAAAAAAAAAAAAAAAAAAAGATGAAACTATTGAGCGTTACAAAGCTCGACTAGTCGCCAAGGGATTTCACCAACAAAAAGGAATCGACTTATCTGAGACTTGTAGTCTAGTCATCAAACTTGTAACTATTCGCATAGTGCTTCCATTGCAATTTCTTATAATTGGCCTATAAAGCAACTAGATGTGCAAAATGCATTCTTGCATGGTGATTTGCAAGAAGAAGTATTCATGTCTCAACCACAAGGCTATATTCATCCTCAATATCCAAATCATGTCTGTAAGTTACATAAATCGCTTTATGGTTTGCGGCAAGCTCCAAAAGCTTGGTTTTCTAAACTTTCAAACAAGCTCAAGTCCTTAGATTTCCATGAAAGTAGAGCTGATACATCACTTTTTGTTTTTAGAACAACAACAATTATTGTTTATATTCTCTTTTATGTTGACGATATCTTGATAACGGGCTCAAGTTCAGCTGCAATCAATAGAGTGATTAATTGCTTAAAAGACATGTTTGCTGTCAAAGACTTGGGTTCTCTAAATTCTTCCTTGGTGTAGAAGCACTTCGATGTTCTGATGGCCTTTATTCTAACTCAGTGCAAGTATATTGTTGACTTATTTAAACAGAGCAACATGGATAAGGCCAAACCTTGTAGTAGTCCAATGACATCTAATTGTCACCTTAATTCTACAGATGGAAAAACCTTATGAGGATGCAAGTCTCTATCGAAGTATTGTCGGTAGCCTGCAATATCTTGCATTTACAAGGGCCTAATTTAGCATTTGCTGTACACAAAGTCAGCAAATTCATGCATAGGCCTCTTGATTCACACTGGCTTACAGTCAAGCAAATATTGCACTATCTTAATCATTCACTTTCTACAGGTTTTACTAATCACCAAAGCTAAGGATTTTAGATTGCAGGCATATTCCGACTCGGATTAGGCAGTTGATAGGGATGATTGACGATCAATTAGTGCTTATTGCATATATATGGGATCCAACTTGGTCTCTTTGAGTTGCAAACAACAGCCTACGGTCACTTGAAACAGCACTGAGGCTGAATACAAGGCGCTAGCAAATACAGCAGCCGAAATTACATGGCTTAAATCAGTTTTATTTGAACTTGGTTTTCCTCTAAGACAAACTCCAATCCTATGGTGTGACAATATTGGAACGACTTACCTTACCTCCAATCCTGTGTTTCATGCTAGAACAAAACACATCGAAATAGATTTTTACTTTGTTAGAGATCAAGTTTCTAGCAAACAATTGGTGGTTCAATTCATTTCCAATAGAGATCAGTTGACCGATGCTCTTACCAAACCATTACTACCAATAAAATTCAAACAAGTGCAAAACAATCTGAATGTTCGTGATCTACCTTCCAGATTGAGGGGGTATTTAGGGGATCAAGTAATTGTAGCTGAAGTCAAGACTGAAGATCAAAAAGATAAGGATCCTGAGTTATTGAAAAATATACAACCACATGAAGTGTCGAGATCATAGCAGCAAATCATGAAGATAACAACGAGGAGATACAATCTTGAGTGATTAAAATTGTATAGTTATAAGAGTTTGAATTATTCAATGTAAAAGTAGGAAATCAGTTGTAATTATATTAATATAAATTGCTACGTATGTTACACAAAAGATTATGTAAAAAATCAAATATTTTCATAATACTCTTGTCTATCAATTATCTTTCAGACCTCAATGACTAAATTAAGAAGCAAATGAATTAAATACTATATATCATTATGATAAAAAATGCATTGTCACTAATATCATGAGTTGTTGTTTTTAGATCTCATCACAAGAGATTGGCATCACATTATTGCAGTCGCTATAGTGCAAAGTGCATTTATAAGGCGAGGTGGCCTTGTGTGATGCATGGCACTGTACTGGTTCTGGGACACGAGCATTGGTTATAGGTTTGCTGTGCTTGATTGCAGCATTTCTTGATAGCCTCAAAATCATTCTGTTGGTTGAACCAAAGAGTAATATATATATATATATATATATATATATATATATATATATATATGCACGCGCGCGAGTGCTGTCAACTTCTTAATATATTAAGGCATATACATCATTTTTGTATAGAAGATCTTAAGACGATTCAGTTGCAAAAGTAAATTAATGATCTATCCAATAAATGAAAGGAGGGGATCATCAATACCATATTGGTCAATGGTACTAAAAATGAGATTTTTTTTAATATAAAAAAAGCATAAGACATTATTTTCAAAGTAAATTATGTTAATATCTTTAGGTAACGTATATTTTTAAATATTTTTTTTATATTTTTTGAATTTTTATTTATATTATTTTATAAAAAAATTAATTTTTTTTATTGGTGTAAGCATTTATATCTATGATAGAAAAATTTAATCACTTAAAATCTTATGAAATTAAATTTAATATTTCGTATTAAGAATATAAATGAAGGTTTAAAAAATATAAAAAAATATTTATAATTATAAATTATTTCAAAAGAAATCAATATAATTTATCCTTATTTTTAAATTACTTCAATCACATACAATAACATGCATGTCATGCAAGCGACAGTTATGAAGCAAAGCAAAGAAAACCAATTAATCATATTCAATCTTGCCACAGAATATTGAGAATATATAGAATATGACACTCACATCATCCATTCAATCAAAATGCTAACTCATTAGTTAATTACAGTGCCAAAAGATGTTTTTTTATTTTTAAATTAAAATAATAATTTATTAATCAAACTTCTACGTATTTTATTTATTTACTAGTTTATTGTCTAAATAGTACAAAAAGAGATGAAATTAAATGGGTTCCGTAGCAGTGCTCTATATAGAGCCCTCAGTTTTATGAGTAAAGACGAGAACTCTCAAATTTGTCATCCTTTAGTAACGCTCGGTCAGTTAACAAGTAACTTTACGACACTTGTAAAAGATTAATCTGATAGATTATGATTTTAACTTTAAAAAAATTACTATTTAAGTAAAAATAGGATTTTCCGAACAGCGCTCTAGTTTTGTTTCTTTTTTAGTGATCAAAATGGGCAAAGCTAAAAGGTTATCCCACTTTCTCGCCATAGAGCATTGAGTCTCAAATTTAAAGCAATCATTTGATTTATTGTGGTGTGTGTGTCAAAGATGGGTGGCAAAAATAGGATTTGCCGAACAGTGCTTTAGTTTTATTTTTTTTAGTGATTAAAATGGATAAAACTAGTATGTTATCCCACGTACTTGCCATGAAGCATTGAGCTTTAAATTTAGAGTAATCATTTATTTATTATATGGTATGGTGTCAAAGATGGGTGGCAAAAATAAGATTTTTTGAGCCGTGTTCAGTTTTGTTTCTTTTTTTTAGTGATCAAAATGGGTAAAGCAGGTAGGTTATCTCACATACTCTCCATGAAATATTGAGCTTCAATATATAAAGTGAGTTTGGAGAAATCTTTACTGTACTTATATCGAGACCGAAACTAAAGATCACTTTATATTTTGTGCGATAAAAATATAATTTTAACACAACAAACACTTATAAATAGATTCGAATTCAAACATTTCAAACGACTCATATGGATGAGTTTTTATCACTTAAAAAAACGCTCGTTGAATGTTTTATTTTTTTTAATATATGTAATATTTTATTGGATTAATTTAAATAAAAAAATTTTGTCTTTTGACAATTGAATATATATATATATATATAACCACTTTTTGGGTATGCTTTGTTTCCCAAGGACAATCCCACAGTCTAGAGCTGTGTTGTATTTTTGGCCGCAAATTGAAACCGCGTAAACCTCTAAATGACAAAAAACTTTTTAAGCACTAATTAATCATACAAAGTTCCAAGACTTTTAAGATTTCTTGCAAGCAACTCTTCCTCAGCTTTTGACTTGCGTAGTTGGTGACGACTTTGAACAAACCACATAGACAGTTATAACTTTTTATTATACTAATATATTATCTACACAGTCTCTCTACCACTCCTTTAGTTGAAAAAGGATAAATGGGGAACAAGTGTGGGAGTCTATCTTTTGTAATTTCAACCCAGAAAAAAATAAAGTGTTATTAGAACCATTATTTTGAACTACACCTGTCAATTTCCGTTAAGTAATCTGCTCATATTTTTAAAAGTAAAATTGATAAACTATTAATCAACATGCACGATGTATCATAAAATTACTTAATCTATTGTCTGAAAATCATTTTGGATGATCGGTTTTTATAATTCAAGTAGAGGTGATAAATGAATCGGGTCAAGTTGAGTCATTCGAGTTTGGATCGGATCGAGCTTAAATCATATTGAGTCGCGAGTCATTTCAAATCAGGTTTGATAAAGTTCAGATAATTTCAATCTTTAATCATATCAGGTTGTAGATCGGATTCGAATCATATCAAGTTTCAGATCATATTATTTTGATGTATTTTTGGATTTAGACAAATTTAAACTGAATCGGATTCTTAGATCGGATCTGATTTTGTCACATCTAAATTCAAGTAGCATTATTAAAAAAAAAAAAGAGTGCATTATTTTTTTTGAAGACCCTATTAGGCTAATACCACAAACACATTAGACATTTTGATTATTTTTGAGCTTCTGACCCACAAAAACAGAAGACCACCATATATTAAATATAATATTATAAAGGAAGAAAAAAAATGAGGGAGGGGGAATTTTGAAGCAGTACTATAGGAGTTTCCTTCTCATAAGGCTTAAACAACGTTAAGGGCCACCATAAATACAATACTAATGATAAGGTCGGTTGCTGACACAATTAAAGGAATACTGGCCAACATCGTCGTCGGCAACATGAGTCACCGTCTCTAACCGGTAATGTCGCCGGTACAAATATTTCACATGGACACCAACCATTGCAAGCAAATTGAAGCGTAAATTAAACCCTTTATTCCACTTAAGTGTGGTGATTAAATCAAATTTTCCTAAAGTGAATATGTGATTTAAGTGGAGGTTGTTTGGGTAATTTGAGTAAAAGAGGTTTTTGGTTGTTATATTACCAAAAAACCCATACTGTTTATTTTTAAAAGATATGAGGTTATAATTATCTGAAAAAAGTGAAAGGTAAATGAACATTTTTGCATGTGTCGACAAAATAAGTATATATTAAAACATGTATGATTTGATCTCTAATTGAGAGTTTGGATGAGAGTTCTCCAAACGTCGTTTATAGTAGAATAAAATAAAAAAAAATTAAGTACTAATATTTTTAACAGTAAAGATATTGAAACTTCACTAATAATTTTAAAAAACTTCGTTGGTAAGTCCATATAGCTACTATTCATGTTACTAGTGAGGTAACCTAATAATTACCAATGAAATTTCGGATTAGATATAAAAATGGGATTTTACACTCTATCCAAATAAGAATTTCACATTGAAACCCAAATCTTTTCATATTTTTTTACATTCACACCAGCAACAAATCAAAAACTTCAATTTCAGTAGCAAATAATATTTTTTTAAAATAAATACAAAATAATTTATCACTCAAATTCTTACATATATCACTCCGTTACTACATGTATTACGTAAATTTAAATCATGATTCATTCAAATGTAATTAATGAACATTATATTATAAATTTATAATATAATATTACTCTTTGAAAGAACTCGAATTTTACAATCGAAGCTATGTAAAAGTTGCCACTTCAAATCCACACAGGGACTGAGTGCATTTAACTTCTACGACTAATTTAATTAATAACTCTCACCAAACCCACGTTCACACTTGATCATGACACCACCAGACTATCATCGTTCATCGGGCTCCCGATGATCATGAAACGATAGCCGGAAAACCCACTTAGTGAGTGACGTCGCCGTCCTTTTTCTCAGAGTTTGGTGAATATAATTATTTCTACTACTAATTGTAATTTGATCGTTATTACAGATGGACTCCACGAATCCCTTCAATCTTTTCAACGACAGCTTTAAGGTATCCTCGGACATGTTAGCGAAGCAGACGCGAAACCAACCCGCTTCGTTGCAATGACAGGAGGAACCAGGCGAGATATTTAATCCCACATCGTAAACAATCTTCTTCCACAGCACCATTTCTGCTTCGAACGTGTCGGACTTCAACAAATGCCTCATGTCCACCCAACAAAACAACCCTGCATTGCTCTTTAAGCACTTGATACCCGCTTTTTCAAGACCCGAAACGAGCTTTTTGTGTCTTTGCCGAAGCCTTTTCTGATTCTCCGATATATACTTCTCGGTGAACTTCTTGTCGGAGAGCATAGCAGATAGAAGATACTGAGTTTGAGAAGAAACAAGGCCGAAGCTGGACATTTTGGTCGCTGCAGCGACAACTATGTCATCGTTGGAGTAAATCGCGCCAACTCGAAAACCAGGGAGACCTAAATCCTTTGAGAGGCTATAAACGACGTGAACTCGGTTCCAAACCTCAATGTTGTTTATTAATTCTCTGTCTTTTAAAACCTCCATTATGCTAACGAAGCCTGGAGAGTTAAAAACTGTCCCTGAATAAATTTCGTCGCTAATTAGATGGATGGCTTTAGAAGTAATGAAGTTGACGAGAAGGTTCAATTCATTTCGAGTCATTGTTGTGCCCAATGGATTTGAGGGGTTGGTGACTAAGACACCTTTAACCCTCAAGTTGAGTTTTTGTGCTTGTTGATAAGCTTCTTCAAGAGCCGACGCAGTGATTTGGAAGCCATTTGAGCTTGTACACTGTATTGGTACAATCTCTACCCCAGTTCGCCACTTGAGATCTCTATCAAATCTGCAAGAGACAAAGATAAAAAATTAATTAATTTATATATTATATCTTACGTTCCATGCATAAAAGGAGAGATACTTGAGACTGAAGTAATAGTGAAGAAATTCTTGGGTAGGATCAGTTTGACACGTTATCTTTTTTAATCTCGTTTATTCAACGCCTAGAATAATTTTTATTTTTCATTAATTTAGTAGCTTTACGTAATTATTATTATTTTTTGTTGTAATAATTGGAAAATTGACCAGAAAATTAATTTACATGTACGTACCCAGGATAGTACGGTGTAGGAAGAAGAAAGGCGTCGCCGGGTTCAGCAAGGCAAAACATGAGAGTCTCGTTAGCAGAGGTTGCTCCTGCGGTGAGGACTATGTTGTTTGGATCAAAAGTTACTTTGTTTCCTCTTATTTCTGCCATGAATTCCACCAATGCCTGTTTGATGATATAGAAAAATTAAGTACGTTAGTAATTATTTATATTATGAAAAAATAAAAAATAAAAGGAAAAACTAATTGTTGGTTTTGTTGAATTATAAAATAAATAAATAAATAAACTATAAAATCTTACTTTCTTAAATGCAGGGAGACCATGATAATCTTGGAAGAGAGCTAGCTCTCTGAATATCGATTGCCCTTCTCTCTTGAACCCGGCTGCGTCTGGGTTCTTAGCGAGCCATGACTCAAGTAGATCAAAGGAGAGCTGCAGTTACGAAAATGTAAGAGAGTGCGTGAAATTAAATTTAGTATCTCTAATTATAAGTAAATATATTTCCATAAGAGTATATTTTCTTTTCTCAAAAACAAATTTGTCAACTCGAGTTGATAACCGTTGCATCAAAACTCAAAAGAATTCGAGTAAGCTTGAGGGGTATAATAAAAAAGGATAATGTATGGGTTTTTTACCTGATTCTCTGCAAGACCCATCTGAATGATCCCTGTCGGATTCTTAACCTCATCGTATGGGTTTTTCTCGTATTCCTGCCATCCTAAGAAGTATGAAGAATCTTGTCCGTGAGAGTTACACGTGGTTTTTTTTGACAACATTTTCATTTTTGCTCTTAGTAGATCTCTCTCTGTTTTAACAAAAGTGTTTCAAATTCAATATCCTTTTCGAAGAACTTTAGGTAGAAGGAAATAAGATTTTGAGAGGAAATTTGAAGAAGAAGAATTTGGTTTTTGTTGTAGTGGAGAGGTGTATTGCAAATGTAGCATATATATAGCCTCAATTTGTGAAGAAGAATTTTGACCACACCAGACAGAATTTCTCTCTTGTTTAGAAGTATTAATGAAAAATGACAATACCTACGCGCTTTCTCCACCGTCCCACGGACATCACCAACTCCTAAACTCAAAAATCTTTTATCTCACTCTCACAAGGTATGCTTCACTAGCTACAAAGTCACGTAGGGTAATATGGGGTATCACCTGGTTTTTTAAGAATTTTTTTTGCTTTTTAATTTTTATTATAGTAAAGTGAAAACAAAAATTTAAGACCCCTCTATGAGGGAAAGAAATTGAAAAGCCATGCCGACAGCAAATCTTATAGACCCACAAAGTCCATGTTAACTTAGACTCTAGAGCGTGCACCTCTGGTCCATATGCTCCCTTGGTTCCTCTAATCCATCTAATCCATGTCGGCCATTTTCTTCTTTAACCTCTCTTCTTTTAGTTTCTTTTTCTCATCGGTAAAGATTTAGAAACCTTACCATTCATTTTGATCGCTCAAGTCAATAGTTAATAAAAAAAACCTTTTTTTCCCCATTGTTACAGTGTTGAACAGAATATTATAACTTGAAACGATAATATTTTTAAAGTTAAAACAATAATTTATCAATTTAATTTTTACGAATATCATTCAAATATTACTAATTGATTGATTGGGTGTTACAAATTGATAACTAATTTGAGGGTTCCTCTATCCTCTTTAATTTGTTTTTCCTCTCGTCTTAGCAATTAATTAGTTTCCCAAATTAACAACCAACTCTTTGATCCTAATTTGAAGTTAAACCTTAACATTTAAGTATCGGCAAGAAATAATGAAAAGGGTTTTGCATCCCGACTCGAAAGCCTATTATGATCTAAAATAATTTAGAACAATTTTGAAAGAAAAGAAGAGTGAGATTTAGTTCATGAAGCAGATGTTCAACTCGTAATACATGAACAATCATATGAAGTCGTTTGTTAGGATTTAGATGACAAACTGTTTAGATGATTTTTGTACTTTTCATTTTTAATAGCGAATTTTTTTTCTCTCATATAGACATAAGCTTAATCAGTAGAACCACGTAAATCTTATGTTTTTTTTATTTTTATACGTGATTATTTTGATTACTATTTTACTATTTCTATTTGGTTATATTTCAATCTCGTTACAACAAAGACTATAATTACCAATGTTATCCATGGTAGGTATATATTCAAATCTTTATTTCCATTTCAATGATAAATTAAGAAAAAAAATTTAAAAGAAAAATTATATATAATTAAGTGGGTAGATGCTGAAAAATATATCAAACGAAGCAATTATTGCTTAACAACAACTTGTAACCAATCGTCGGCCCTTAGTTTTAGCTCCCTGATTTCTAATTAGTCATGATCACGTGCTAGTTAGGGGGGTGAAGTAAAAATCTTAAGACTTGGCTTGAAGTGATTATAATAAAGTCCCTTTTAGGTAATTAAAAGTTTATCAAAAGTGACTGATGAATTGTTTCAAAGGTTAGGTAAGGGCGTTTTAGTGATGGCCAGTGCTTTTTTCTTCTCTTTTTAGCATTTTGTACAGTTATTTGCTACTACTTTTTTCGCTTTATAGTATTAAATTAGAATCGAGAAAAGGTGAGTGACTGCTCTTTGTTTGAGTTTGGATTAGTGATTTAAAGCGCGGTTTAAACTATTTTTAATGCATACTCAGACAACACCATTATCGCATAGTTTTGTTCTTTATGATCCTTTTATAGAGTTTTGAGGTTGAAGAAACCCTAGCTTAGCTAGAACTAGAACTAGAACTAGAACTAGAATATATTCTTTGCTATTGGGAGGGGCCCTTTTGTTAATTTACGTGGAACTTCTTTTTAGTTTGTTTTTTTTTTTTCTTTTTGTCTCTATTCTGATCCCTTCCATGTTTCCTTTCTTCCTTTTTGACGTGCCAAATTGATCACCTTTTGTCTAATCTTATACATTATTGATCAAGTACAAAAGAGAATATATATATATATATATATATATATATATATATATATATATAAATAATATCTTGATATCTCACATCGGTTAAAAGAAATGTTGTTAGGTTATTTATAAATAATAGCTACCTCAACTTGCATAATGCACGTGTATATTGAAATGATGTTATACAAATATAATAATACAATGATTTGATCATAACATAATTAAGTTCGTAATAATATCACATAAACTATACTTAAACTAATAATATCATCACATTTCCCATATAACTAAAATGAAAGAAATAATCAATAAATTAAATAAATAATTCAAATATATATCGGTGGAAATTAATCAAACCTAAAATCTTTTGATTCCAAAGCCTTAGATTTATCTTTTACAATTTAACCAAGACATCTTCAGTGCGATTTTTAAACGCTATAAAAATGACACTTTGAAATATACAAACTTATAATTTCAATAATTAATTTTTTAAACTATTGATTTGTGACAATGTACGTTGTTCGAGAATGATATTGTTTGGCACTATAGTCGACAATCAATGTTTTTTTTTTTTACATATTTGCAAAATTATGTCTTTTTTTTTACATATTTGCAAAATTAAAATTTTACATATTCAATTCTTTTTTTTTTTTTGCTCAAACACATTAAATGTCAAATTCTCAAAGCTCTTTGTACAACCGGTATTATAATTAGAGTGTTGATACACGCACATCAGAATATATAATATATCCATTCTGAAACTCTTCTAATAATTTTTTGGAATTTATTGGGAATTTTTTTTTAAATCGATTGATAACATAGAAAAACTCAAAAATAATTTTCCATACATTCTCGGATTCTCTTTATATACTAAGCTGCTGTCTGTTTTGTTGTCCGTCCATCCATCTTTATCCTATAATTTAGCCTCTTGAAATCAATTTAGAGTTGTTGTCCATCAACATCAGAGGATATGGTCCCTCAATCCTTCTTAACATGCAACAAATGGGTCCTTGCACAAGGTTAAAACGATCTGACTGATGCAGTATGTGACCTTTTGCCTTGACAAACACAAAGCATGGCCATGGGACAAAAACTAAAACTGGAGACATTATGCGAAATCCCCAATTTATAATGAAATCATAATTAATTGTATCATAAGGATAGAATTATGATTAACATAAGATAAAATAAAAAAAAATTAAAGAGACAGTACCTTAATCTTATGTTTGGTTAATGAGATTGTAGGATTTGGATAAAAAATCTAAATAACAAAATACCCTAACACTATTCATCATCCTTAATAACAATCTCTAATTTCTTCACAAACCCTAAAGTTTAATTATTATTATTATTATTATAAATAATAGTTATTATTAAATTATTATTTTTATCGTCATAATTATAACAATTATTATTATAATTAATATAATAATATTTTCAAAATTATAATTATAAGAATGATAATTAATAATCAAAATAATAATTATTATTATTATCAATATTATAAT
Source organism: Bretschneidera sinensis (assembly GCA_023935145.1). NCBI lineage: Eukaryota > Viridiplantae > Streptophyta > Magnoliopsida > Brassicales > Akaniaceae > Bretschneidera > Bretschneidera sinensis. The sequence continues at coordinate 25,726,308 of CM043703.1, forward strand.
CATTATTATTATTATTATTAATAAAAATTATTATTATTAAATTATTAATTTTTATCATCATAATAATAATAATACTAATTTTTATTATTATCATAACTATAATTATAATTAATAATAATTATTATATTTATTATAATAATAGATATTATTATTATATTATTATTATATTATTATAATACATTGTTTTATCATTATTATTATAATAATTATTTTTGTTAATATTGTTATAATAAAAAATTATTTTTAATAATATTATTATAATAATAATCACTATTATTCAATGGTAAAAAGAAAAAAAAAATTAACCCCACATGGATGAGATAGATTATATCCTATTGGGGGAAGTGGGACAAAAAATATTAGATTGAAACTAATTTATCCTACATGAATAGTAAATCTTTCCAATCAAATGAGGGATAATTATTCATGTGATATTAAAATAATCTAATCTCACTTTAATCCTACCAACCAAACAATCTCTAATTTGATTAGGCTCAGTAAATTATATAGAGATTTTTTTTTATTTTTTATAATAAAAATGAGAGTTTCTAACTATTCTTTGGACAAAGATTTTGATACAATTCATGAAGCCATTAATTTTATTTCTAGGCCAAGAAATAATTATTGATTTTGTTGAGCAAGGGCACAATGCAAATATGGTTTTGGCTTATCTTATGTCCATTATGAGGCTGTTTATATCGTACTACCTAAGCACCAACCCCCCATTTGATTTGCATTTGGTTTATGCATGTTAGGCCTTAAATGGGATCTTAAAACGATTGTCGTTTTTTAAATAATTTTAAATATTTTAATAAATTAAAAAAATAAAAAAATTTAAACTCTAAAAATATACTGCAGAAAAATTGTTATTTAGTTAAATAAATATTGAACATGACAATTATTGTGAGATTAAAAAAAAAAAAAAAAACTAACAATACAAAGGAAAAAAAACTAATAATTGATCAACAAGGGGCCACGTGGTTTGTAGTAGAAGAAGGGTTATTAGGGCATGTGAAACCCTTGTTTACTTGGCCCCACCACACAACCTCATAAAGCATAATACGTAAATGTAGAATATAGGCTTTTAATTTGGGGACCAATTTGTGACCTAATAGTTCACTTGGTGACAACTAACATGATGCTCACGTTGGGATCCATTCTTCATAATCTTCCTAGGAGACACGCCTAGGGACCATTTGCTTCCTTTCTTCAATAACGTTGGCCCCTCTCTAAACCCAACCATGAATGCTCTCTTTGTCTCTCTCACTGTCTCTGTGAAATCAGCGTTGGTTGATGTTTTATATGTATATATCTATCCAATTGAACATACACTTGGTAGCTAGCTAGGGAGGTCAACGAAAGCTACCCATACCCACACACAAGAAAATTTCAGTAACATTGTTTTTACATTTCATTTTTAAGTTCATCCATGTTAATTTTATTTAAGTGTTTTAAAACACTTAATTTTTTGTGTAACTAATCATTATAGTCTAACTAGTCGTTGAAAATATTATGGTTAAATTATATGTTATGACTTTAATAAGGTTATTAACTCACATTTAAGCCACTAACCGTTATACCATTAAACCACTAGTTGTTGGGTTATTATTGGTTATTATCTCACCCATAATTTCACTATTAACGGGCTTGTAACTCTGAAGTCCAAGAACCTATAAAAATACACAATATTGAATAACCCATCTCCTTCTTTCTCCTCAATAGATAATTCATCAAGTCTTTTGAGTATTAAATAACAAAGAATTTGTTGTAGCAATCCTTTAGTCTTTGTAGTGAATGCGTGTTCATACAAATTATTACTATAGTTGAATTCTTGAGGGTAGATACATTGAGGCCGTAGATGCGTTGAGACCATATGCGTCAAGTCAAAGATTTCGGGGACGCGAAATCTACCTTTAAGGACAACGTTTTCGCGTGTGCCTCTATAACTAAGTTTTCTTGTTCTTATCTTTCTTAAGTGTTATGTTTAATTATTAGTACAAATTACTATTAGTAATAAAAATTAAAGCATTCATACACAAATAATTCCAATAATCTAATTACAAGGAGAAACATCAGTCTATTAAAATATTGAAGATAGTTGAGTTACGGAATAATTGGTAATTCAACTATTTTTTATTACGATATCACAGTTTCATATTGTGTTTGAGTTCAAGAGATGTTCGATTTCAATTCATTTAATATTTCACTAAATACTTTGTTTTTTTACATTTGGATATTTTTACACATAGATTTCACGCATAAAACCGTTAATCATTCAGTATGTTTGCACATGAGAACATGTTAAAATATAAAAAATTATTGAGTCATTTCCAAAAACTTAAAGATTTTTTTTTGTTTGATTGACAAGAAAGGAGATCGACCACAGGTATCTTATTCCTAAGAGCCGAAGATGATCAGCTATTTCATAATAAAGTCATGTAGAGATTTTTTGACCAATGTGTCAACTCAATAGGGTTAAAGGGTGGTTGGGAAAAAAAGTCTCACATGACTTATTAAACTCAGAAAAAAAAGTCCTGCATACAGCTAAAGTGAAACCCAAGTCTTCTATATATATCTAAATTCATCGTAAGTCGCAAGCATTGACTTTAACGCAAAGGATCAAAATTCAACGGTTGATGTAATGTTTTCCATATATTAGGCAGAGTTGAATTTGAAGGGGTGAAGTACTGTGGAAATTATATTAATGCTTTTTAATTAATTAGTCAAAACATGAATGTTTGTAGTGTACTAGTTTTGCATGGAATTAACAAGAGGTCGACTGGCCCAACTTCACTTTCTCAAACTTTACATTGACCGACTGCTTCTTATCCAAATTGGGTATATGGAATGATGTGATGATATTACCGACTGATCGACTCAATTATTTTCATTCATAATATTCATGCCATTTAGAAAACTTCAGAAAGATGTTTTCAAAAACAAGTCTTGTTTTAGAAAGTAGTTTTCAAAAAAATAATATGTTTTTGAAAACCAAACATATATCATATATCATATATCCCTAAGATACAAGTTTTGAGCTGCAAGAATGAAAACAATTCAACTATGAATGCTTTTCTTGCTTAGAGGATGCTCAAAGTCATCATGAAACTAGTAGCTAGTAGTACGTAGTTAATTCAGTCCAATCCACTTAATTAATTTAGATGGATCGTCTTGTTTTTTTGTATATCCAAGTGGGTAATAATTCTTAGAAATGAAGCATGGAGTGTGCCTCACTTACACATCAAAGGGTCTCAGTTAACGACCCAGTTTTCTAATTATTTGTTGCACTCATCCAAAATCAAGCAATCCCCAACCAAAGCCATGCAGCTTGCCTTGATTGCGCCACATATGGCGACTTAGTCCAGCCTAGCTTGAAAGTGATTGCTTTTCTTGGTGGCCTACGCTAGCATTGCATTTATATGCTTGCATGGCAACAACTAATGAAACAAAACTTTGACACTCAAGTTTTGTCTTCTATGCTCAAAGGCTTAATAATTTAATTCATCATTAATATTAGATGTAGCAAGTTATTATCCCCTAAGCGATATCTCCTCCAGATCAGGTCTAATAATTCATTCTTAAACTGGAGAAAATTCACTAGCAATCATGTAAAAATTCATTAGCAACATCCATACAAATTTTTTTTTTTTAATTTAATTATTGTTGATGTATGTTTATTTTTTGAAAAATTTAATTTAAAAAATCAATCTTGAACCAGATCCGACAAAAATTTCTCCGCAATGCAATCTTGCATGGAATGTACCCATCAGATTTTATTTTGGGGCTCTAATTAAGACTTTGGTTCGAGTGGCCTCAATTGTCAGTCAATGAACTCAAGAATTCCATATTTAATAAATTTAGCATTAGAATTTCATTGATGTCTAATAAAGAATTTCTGTCAAGGACTCCACTTTTTTGTCTGTTACCTATCCATGATTTCGAATCGCACAGCTGGTTTTGGGTCATTACCTGGAAGATATCTCGTCCTTCAGCGACGATCACGGATGATGGGTTCCTCACATGGGAACACCAAATCGATGGGCTACACATGTAGTCATATAAGGTACGTATGACATGGGCCCAATCCCAACATAATGGGCCTAAGGTAAACCCAATATGTAAAAGCACGCTGAACATTCGCCCCTTCATGCTGGCCCTCCAGGGACATGTTCCCCACAAAATTATTGTGCTTCCTACGCATGTTAACATGTCAACTCATGTTTGGCGCTCACAAAACAACATTGAAAGAAATCATTTGAAAAGGAAAAAAAAAAGGGAGGGGGAATATAGACTGTAATGGCTATATCAGTTTACTCTAAAAGGTAGTTTGTTTCGACTCTCCATGGTCACCAGAATACTGAGCAAAGCTTAGAACCTCAACAGGCGGGCCTCAAACTATCTTTCGATAGAGCCTGAAACTAGCAAGAGTCTCAACTACGGTATCACATAATGCATGCTACTGTTCAACTGCTACGTCACCATCTTCCTTAATGGGTGGTCTCCATTTTCGATCAAAAATACTATTTCCCACTACTCTCTGGGACTTGAGCTTCTCATCCTAGGTCTTTAATCGTTCCTCGATGATTCCAGCAACTCTTGCAAGCCAACTCCCGTTAAGGCAGATATTTTAACATGCGGAGAGTGCTGAGCTTGAGATTGGGAACCTTTTTCCATCTTCCACACATCAGAGCAATTAATTTGTTGGTCATCCAGAGTATTCCCATACGTCAAGGAACCATCTTGTTCATCCACATTGTCTTGGTCATCTCCTGACAACAGCAAGCCATCAGAATAGTCACTTTGCTCATCTTCGATGGTCTCATCTAGACCTCCAGCTGACAGCTCAGACATGATGCTACCAATATCTTCAGCATTATCATCACCGTGATTAACAACCAGTTCAGCCTCTGATGGCTTAGATGCCACATCATCCTCTTCTGCTCCTGAGAAACTGCTGACCTCAGCATCTTCCCCATCATCTAGATACTCATCATCACCCATTTCCTCTTCTTCATATTCGATCTGGGCAGTTCGTAAAATTAGAAGTTGAATGTCATTGCAACTTTATTCTATCAATTGTTCTCGTTTTCATTTGTTAACTTTTGAAGGAGTACGTTTTAGTACCTTATTCCAGACTTCAATCATATTATGAAGCTTCTCTTCTGACACTCATATTTGTCGAAGAACTTGTAATACTGTTGACCGGTGCTCATCAAGATTAGGGGCCGTACAGTCTACTAAATGCTGCATGGATATTAAAAAATCCATTAGATGTGTCCAATTGTGTAAATAACAGAATATATATATATATATATAAAAGAGAAGCAAAATCCCGAACTCCAGCCGAAGAAAAAGCAGGCAATCAATTCACACCACAAGAAGGTCATCTTCCACCACTTCTTCCAGGGTTGAATGAAATGCTTCCGCCACCTGTAAAAGCAAACTCCACTGGTGATAAAGACGAACAACGACAATGCTTAATAATTGACAGTTCTTTACTTATAAAAAAAAAATGCTTAATAATTGACAAAGCAACTGCACAAGGTTTCAGTTACCTGCACAGGAAAATCTGATATAAATCCCACAGTATCACTAAGAAGTACTTTCCTCCTGAACATTTCACACAATCAAATCAGTGAAGCAATGCAGGACAAGTACGATTTGTCCTTAAATTGAAGGGAAAATATGAACAAAGAGATAATAACAAGGTACTTAGACCAGAAAAGACAAAAGGGATCTTAGAACAAAAAACCAAATTTGATATCGATTTTATATCTTTAATCATTCAATTCACATATCATGTCTCCCTAGAATACCACTAGAGGCACCCAACATAATTCAAATAGGAAACTAACTCAAACCCTAATTCCTAATCCTATACTATCTAAGATACTACTTAATATAGTATTAATTATCTAAATATCCTTAACATCAATGTTACATATTTCCCCTTAATTACAAAACATCCTGTTAGGAGTGTTAAGGTTAGAAGTATTGATTACTTATTAAAAAAAAGGTTAGAAGTATTGAGGGTATTTATGTATTTTTACATTATTTTCCATATATACATGACTACTAGTCTTAGGGTTAGTATACAGTTCACTCTTATAAACATCAACATGGTATTAAAGCGGGTTTGGGGTCCAGTGTAGCCATGTTCGGCCATCTCTGTTTTGTTCGGCCAGGTGTTCACTCGTTCTTTGGCGTTCTTCGATGCGTTTTTGTCTTCTCCGGTCCGTTTGCAGTTTTCCCATTACTTTTCTGTCTTCTTCAGCTTGTTCTGTTTTCTCCAGTGAGTTATGTTCAGTTTCTTCTCTTCTCTAGCGATCTCCGACGTATTCTATTTGGTTAATCTTCTTCTCTAGTGAGCTCCGGTTCCCTCTTTTGACAAGGTGATGGGGAACAAAAGAAATATTAGAATGGATTTTAATATAGGAATTGGGGGATAATTATATAATTAGGAAAGATTATGAGTATCTCGGTGTAGTTAATTGTCATATTTCAGTTTCTTTATTGGTCTAGGACTAGGGTTTAAAATCTTTATATAAGAGGCGTCCCTATGTCGTTTGTAATCAGCTTTGGAATTAATAAAAATAAAATTGTTGAAATTAAAAACTGCGATTGAGTGTTTTCATACCATGTGATTTGGTTGTGGTTTTCGTGTCCATGTGATTTGGATTGCGGTTCCCATGAGATTTGGGAAGATCCACGTAATTTGGATCATATCTATCTTTATTTCCTTGCTTTTTACATTTTCTTCCCTACTATACGGCATCAAGTGGAATCAGAGCCAAATTAATCCAATTTTCCACATCGAAATTTCAAACCAAGCCAAAAGTAGCAAAATAAGTTCACTGCCGTCCAGAGCCGCCGTCAGCCACCACCCCAGGAGCTCGCACCGCCGCCAAATGGTTTGAATTTCTTGGGCGACCAAAACCCGAGGTATGTTCCGACCCGCCATCATCTTCACCCTCAAAACCAGTCGCGACCTTCATATCTTCAGCCTTCACCATTGTCAGCGCCACCACCGGCCGGTGCGGAATCATCGAGTGACCACGTCTCGAGACACCCAGTCCACATCACCGGCGGTGACCAGTTTTCCAAAGGCTTAACCCTTCAGCACTCAGCTCGATCCACCTATTTTCGACCACCCAACGTCGGATTGGACACCGGCAACGTGACAGGAGAGAAGTTCCAACCAAAACCTTCCCACTCCGGTCCTGATCCGACCAGAATCCGACCTGAAGCAACCCGGCTCAACTACCCCAGAATGAAGAAGAGAAGTGAGCCGTGAACAGTTTGAGCTAAGCTGAGCCGAGCCGCCTATCAAGTCGAGCCTAGCCAAGCCAGCATATGAAGAAAAAAAATTGCCTTTGCAGCATGTTTTCTGTCTCTTTTGTTATGTGATTTGCAAACAGGAAAAAAAAAATTATGTTTGAGCTATTTAGTTGATATCATGTCTTATTGTACTTGGACTCATATTCGAAACTTACAAACTCAACAATCAACTGCTTACTCTCGCTTGGATGAGTTAAAATCTAAAACAATCAAAGTATGGTTAGCGTTATCTTCTCGAGTATGAATGAAGAATATGAATAACTTCAATATTGAGTTTATCATGATGAGCGACAACTTGAAGAAGAAGACCCAACATGAGTATGAGTATGAGCATAGTTCTCGAGATGTCCATGCTTTAAATGGTAATGGCGATTATGTTTATGATGATGAAGGAGTTGCTTATAAAAATTATTATTATGCTCCTAAATATGCTTACCATGGTTATGTTGGGTATGATCGTGCTTACAGAAGTGATGATGGGTATGGTACATACGATGAGCTTGTGATAGAATAAGAGCCCAACCCAATAGCTTCATCCTAAGTTCGAGAGAAGATAATTCAATTGCTGAAAGAATGTAAAGAATTGTGCAATCCCTTGGATGTTGTGACATTGAAAGATGACCCATGAACTTGATAACCCAAAGCCTACTGATGATAGGGAAGACTCTAAAGAACAACAAGATGAAGTCAACGAGAATGAAGATATTCAAGTGGAGATTGCACCTGTTGAGCCAGTTCCTTGTGTAGTTGATCTAGTTCAGCTAGTCCAATAAGATTTTATTAAGCATATTGAGGATGTTGAAAAGATTCAAGACAAATAGGACGACAAGCTTGATTGTACGATTGAGGTTCGGTTGACACACGTCTTGGATATTGATTTTATCCTACCTACCTGGTTTCACACCCCTCAGCAACAAGCATTTCTAGCTCAATTTTGTTCACCTCCTAGTGACTTCAGCTTCCATGAGTTTCACGACTATGTTTTGTTTCTCCACGCCTCGGAGTATTTGCTCCTAGAACATTTTTCAACTCGAGGACGAGTTCTTTCTAAGAAAGATTAGAATTAGGGATTTTAATATTGAAATTGGAGAATATGGGGATAATTATGTAAACAGAAAATATTATGGGTATCTAGGTGTAATTCATTGTCATATTTTAGTTTCCTTTCATATTTCAGTCTCCTTATCAGTCTAGGACTAGGGTTTAAGATCTCTATATAAGAAGCGTTCCTATGCCATTTGTAGTCAGCTTTGGAATTAATAAAATTAAGATTGTTAAATTAAAAACTTTGTGATTGAGTGTTTTCGCGCCATGTGATTTGTTTGCGGTTTTCGCGTCCATGGGATTTAGATTGCGGTTCCGATGTGATTTGAGAATATCCATGTGATTTGGATCGTATCTATCTATATTTCCTTGCTTTTTACATTTTCTTCCCTACGACATCACAAGGTCTAGCTGGAGCTGCAATTTTGGTTCTTTTCCGATGAGATTCAATATGTTCCCCTCCTCTCCCACGCAAAATCCGGCCTCAACGTCCTCACAACCTTTCTTTGTCACCATCACGAGTTCTGTAGCTCCCAGTCATCTAGGTCCATCGAACCCCGTCGTCAACTAGTTCCAATCATCAAGGTCCAATTGCATCGTCCTGACATTGCTCAGAGATTGTCAAAGAAATGGTTTTTTGGATGTTTCCGGTTTTGCAATAATGTTGGTTGTTGAAGGAAACAAGGCTAGTGGGTTAGGTTGATGAAGTTAACCAACCCATATCCGCTAACTCACTTGTCCAGATCCTTGTTCGACCTGGCCCAGATCAGTTGACTCAACCATTTTCATTGACCCGACTCAGATCTGACCCAAATGTGGTTTCTGTTGTTAAAGAAGACACGATTTGACCCATGGGTAGCAACCCGTTCCAGTTCTATTGTGTTGTGCGTCTTGTTGACCCAATGTTATGGATCTTTTTGATCCAATCTTGTTGGGTCTTGTTGACCCGGTGTTGTTAGATCTTGTTGACCCATGGTTGTTCTTAATGGTCTTCTTGTATTTGGGATTGGATCCATTTATAACAAGTTGGTTGGGTCTATTTGTAACAAGTTGGTGCATGTATATGCTCCAACTTGAGGAAGAATGTTAAGAGTATTTGGGTAATGAGTCTTAGGGGTATTTATATAATTTCCTAATATGTCCTATATATACAATACTAGCCCTAGGGCTGGATAACTAGTTCTCTCTCAATACTTAACCATCTCTCTATCTCCCTCTCCCCCCCTCTCTCTCTCTCCCATAAAACTATAACAAGGTTGGATCTATTTCTAATAAGTTGGAGGGTTTATTTGTAACAAGTTGGTGTTAGGAGTGTTAGAAGTGAGGAGTTAGGAGTGTTGAGGGTATTTATATATTTTTACATTATTATGTTCTATATATATGACTACTAGCCTTAGAACTAGTTAGCAATTCACTCTCATAAACATCAACACATCCCATCACATTAAAACCCCTATTTTAATCTTCCATGTGTACTCCATTCTCCCCCACATTGAAAGAACTTGACTTCGAGTTGAAAAAAGGTGACGTATAGACTTTTGAAGCTTGGAAAAATAAAACATAATCCTGGAACTCGTGGATCTCAATTTCTATTAGATTAAAAAATTGTTGAAAATGTGTGTTGTGGAGCATGAAACCAATTCAATAGTACAAATCAACAGTTAGAGCTTGCATAGCAACCAAGACCTCAATCTTATCTTGACTTTTGTCTTAACTTTCTCAATATGCTAAACGAAATCATCATTGTTGTACTGGTTCAATTGAGACAACCTGGCATAGGACTTGCTCAGTAGGTGAAACCTCATTTCGAACATTTTCATCCTTGACAACTTCATTCTTGGCGACTTCATATTCAACCTTCGTTGAAACATCAGCATGCTTGAAAAGGCCGAGGTCATCTTTCAATGTCGCAACCAAAGGCTTCAATGCTTCTTGTTCTACATGTTGAAGGACAACTTCATGTTTTGATTCTTTTCGGGCTACAAGGATTAGAGGTTACTCGGGCTTTTGTTTATCAAATGCTGATCATAATCATCGTAACCACCATAAGCATAATTATAATCATCATAACCATCATAAGCACAATCATACTAAAAATAATATTGCCTTCTTAATTCTTTAAGTCTTCATTCATTATGACGAACTCGAAATTTGAGGTCTATATATTCCTCGTTGAAGGTATGAGAACTGTTAAAATGTATATGGGCTTGATATATATTGTTGGCCCATTTCCTATCAGCTTAAACTTTTAGGACCAATAGTAGTTAGCATGGTATCAGAGCCAAAGGTCTTCCGTTCGAATCTTGATAACTCTTGCTTGGCTTTGTTTATGACACATATTTGGTTTAGTCTCTGTCTTTGCTTCAAGCTTCACGTGCATCTTCTCTGTTGCTATGCACGTGAGGGGGAGTGTAAAAATGTATATGGGCTTAATATATATTGTTGGCTCGTTTCCTATCAACTTAAGCTTTTAGGATCAATGGTAGTTAACAACAACCATACTTACTCCTTATAGATCTCAACAGTCAACTCATGCAATGTTTGGTGTCAACAAAAAGTTGAGCTCTCAAACTTTCAATATTTTCCCTAGTGCAGGAGGACATAGTAGACCGACTAAAAATTAAACGTATTCATAAAGAAACTTTCTTTTTTATGCTAATTTAGGAAAATCAGAAATAGAAAGAAATCATCTTTAAAAATTATCAGGAAAATTTCTGCCAAAAAATCTGCTGGTCAAAGTCAACGGTCAACGGTTTGTCAACATGGCTCGGCCCAGTCGACAGCAGGTCACATGGCTTGGCTTGAGAACAGCTGGTCAACAGCTCAGTGGCTTGGTGTAAACCAGAAACTAGGCTTAACTGGAGCTAAGAAGCTGCTGGAATAAGCCACACACTAACAGCACGTGATGCGCATATGATAAACCGGCCACCTTAGATCACCAAATTTTATAGACAATGAAATCGGCCACCTAGCTGTTCAGTGATGTCAAAGGATTTACATGAAAACTCCAGGAAGATGTCAATCTACAAATGGCAGATGCAGGTAGATAGTTTGGTTCTTCAAAACAACAGACTGGCTACGACCAGAGATTTGATAGCGATGGCGGTGTAGGCAGAAGAGAGGCAGAGATTGTCAAACTTAAGGGCAGATATGGGGAATTTTGCAGTCTTGATGATGTGGGTTCTTGGTGGGAAAACAGCACATTGAGGACAGGAACGGACAGATCGGAGTTCTCCGGTCCGGATGAAGCACGCCACTTTTGGTTGAGAGGATTGTCGGCAGCACGGCCACTCTCCAGATGGCAGCAGGCGAGAATCCAAATTGTTTGAGTTTGTAAAATTCTCACCCTTTTTTCTCACATGTGCCCAATCAGATCTTGAATTTAGAGATTTTACAAATTTTGGTACTTCAAACTAGTGATAGCAGAGATAAGTTGTCTGTTCTTGTATCCAATTTCACTAGCATTGAGAAACAAATTTCTTTCCAAATTTCGTTCTTGAAGATTGAAGTTTGATCTGATACCAACTAACATAGGACAAGTAGGGTTTGTCCTTAAATTGTTGGGAATATAAAAATAAGGAGATAATAACAAGGAGAACAAAGATGATTCTAAGAGAATATTATTGATCAGAAGACATAGGACTAAGAGAATATTATTGATTAGAAGACATAGGGACCTTAGATCTAAGAACCAAATTTGATATCTTTAAACAAATTCAATTCTGAAATCAGGTCTCCCTAGAATGCTACTAGAGGTGCTATTATATAGGCACCCAACATAATCCAAATAGGAAACTAAAACATAAGCTAAATAGGAAACTAGCTCAAAACCTAATTCCTAATCCTATAATATCTAAGATACTACCAATATACTATTAATTATCTAAATATCCTTAATATCAATATTGCATAAATACCCTTAATTACAAAACATCCCATCACATTAAAACCTCAATTTTTAATGTGTTCTCCATTAGAAAGATTTCAGTTTCATCTGAAAGAGATAATATATATATATAAGTCTCAGGACATAACAGATAGAAATTCTGTTATTTTTAGTTCAAATCTTAATTATGATACAATATGCAAATCTAGAGAAAAAGTGCTTTTTAAGGGGATGAAAATACCGCTCATTACTGTATAGATCAGTGTCTGATAATGTACTTATTAATGTAGATTTCCCGTCAGTAAAAGGAAAAAACAATATTTCAAAATGAGTTTATTTGCATAGCAGAAACAGGGAAGAATCTTCACAAGATCTAGACCACTTAAAGCATTTGTGTATCCTACAACAGCAATAGTGGCCAAACCTTGGCCATCTAATCCAGTCCGCCTTTTTCGAGCAGCATGTTGCAAGGCACGAGTATGGCGAGCGTCTTCAATTTGGGATAACAAATGATTCCGCCATTCTAAAATTCTGAAATACAGTACCTTATTAATATACATGCAAGATATAAAAATATAAAACATGTGCTATTGATAGAGCTTTGTACTTAGAATTTCATTTTTAATCTATAAAAGAGCAACAATTCTTTTTTTTATATGAATAAAAAGATGTATATAAAAGAGCAACAGTTTACAAGACACAAGTTCAGATACAAAAAATAAAAAAGAAGAAAGAAGCCCAGCTATGCAACAAAAATAAAGATTGATACATAATTTTTAATATTCTGGACAACTGAAGTCCTTCTATACACAATCCACAACTGTTATAGCACAATGATGAAGGCATCTACTGGATTAAGAGGGCTTTTGCATTCAATTCTTACTACCATCTGGCAGGAAAAAACATAAAGCCCACAAAGCAATGCCACAGCATGACCCAGTGACCAAGTATCAGAAAATTAAACTGCCATATTTTCCCATGGCATCTAATATCATTAAAGGACATGATTCCAATGTATTGCTCATTAAATGTTCCAACTTCATAAGGAGTATGTAATGAAAAACAGTTTCATACGAGATGACTGTGGTTTAGAACCTAAAAGAGGAAGATTTTTTTCTTTTACGATGAAAAGAGGAAGTATAGTACAAAGTTTAGAATGAGTTTAGTCCCATATATATTTTCCCATCCAATATTAATTTTTACACAAGAACAATGATATGACATGTTTGACACCAAAAGTTTCAATCAGAAATGGTTGGGATATCTCCCAATTCTAATGAACTCACTTTGTCCAATTACTATTGTCCTCCTTTTTCTATTTTTCAAGTCCCAGAATTATTTCCTCTTTCAAGAAGTCAATTATATAATCATTAAAATTTCACTGATACCCTTTACAATAACGATATATAGCAAGTTAGACCATAGTTAGCAGAAATTCGGTACGTCCTGGTTCGCGGTACAGGTAACGTGGTATGTTATCCACTTGGAACACAATATGAGGGGATAGACTTAGAATGTTTATTATGTATAAGCTCATATATAAAATTAATATATTAGATGTATGATTGTATGTACAGGTATAATATAACTTAGATAAAGAGTGGCATGCACGATAATAATTAAGAAGATTACATGAGTTTTGACAACTAATAAAATCCATAAGCATGATTTTTGAAAACATAAGTTTAAAATAAATTATGAATATTATGTTTTTCCTTCCTTATATCTAAAACTCAATTTTTAGCTATAAATTCCCTCCTTTATTTAATAATTAAGTTAAATATGGACCGCCAATTTCGGGAATCCAATGCACAAACACAACACAAATCGAAACACAAGATTATGATTGTCATTCCAAGAGAGTACAAGGATTCTGGTAACTATGGTTAAGACTAGCTATTCTCAAATTGATGAGGGTAAATACAAAAAATAGATATGATTTTTAGCATGTCGAAGTAATATCACACTTTCTTACAAATTGTGCATGGTCAAAAGAGAGTACAAAATTCGAGAGACGGAGTACATTACACTGAATGCTTCATCTAGCATGTGCTTTATATTCTACTCACTTTAGAATACTATTGAGAATCCTAATAGGATTCCTAATGTGTGTCCTAGTAGGCTTAGATCATATTTATTTTATCTTATCGTTGTATCCTAGTCCTATTAGACTTAGTATTCATAAGTTTATATATTGAGTCAATTGTATTCTTTTCGTTTAATTAATAAGACGAAATTTCTTTTCAATTCTTATTTTCAACATATGGTTATTTATCTCCTTCATATGCTTCGTTTATTGCTTCGATCTCCTGTATCTATTCCCAAGTCTATTACAGTAGCTTTGTCTCTGGGTGGAAAGAAGATTTGGATGAAGAGATAATTGCCTTGAAAACTAATAATACATGGGACTTGATTCCTCTACCATCTGGGAAATCTATTGTTGGTTGTCGCTGGGTCTATACTGTAAAGGTTTATCCTGATGGTACTATTGACATATTAAAAGCTCGTCTAGTAGCAAAAGGGTATACATAGGTATTGACTACTCTGAGACATTCTCTCCAGTGGCTAAGATTACATTTGCTCGTGTGTTTATCTCCCTAGCAGCTACTTTTCATTGGCCCCTACATCAGTTGGATTGGATGTGAAAAATGTTTCTAAATGGTGATTTACAAGAAGCATACATGGTGATTTACAAGAAGCATACATGGTGATTTACAAGAAGTTTCTATATGGATTGAAACAATTTCCTCAACCGTAGTTTGATCGGTTCACCGAAGTAGTGATTAATTTTGGCCTCACCAGATGTGGTGTAGGTCATTTTGTATTTTATAAACACAATGAGGCAGGTAGGATATTGTTGATTGTATATGTGAATGATATTGTGATCACAGGAGATGACAAAGAAGTAATTCTAGCACTGAAACAATCCTTGAGTACTAAATTTCAAACAAAGAATTTAGAACAATTGAGATACTTCTTGGGTATCGAGATTGCTAGATCTCGTCATGGTGTTTCTTTATCTCAACATAAATATGTTCTTGATTTGTTGATTGATACTGGAATGTTGGGGTGTAATCCTATAGATAGTCCTATGGATCCCAACACAAAACTTGCACTTGATCAAGGTGACTTATGATCCAAGGCAATATAGGTGTTCTAGTTGAAAATTGAATTATTTAACTATTACTAGGTTGATATTTATATTTCATTTGCAACAAGTGTGGTTAGTCAATTTCTCGATGCTCCACGAACTAGTCAATGGGATGTTGTTATTCGAATTTTACGGTATCTTAAGAGTGTTCTGGTCGTGGTTTATTTTATCAAAATCATGGTCGTACTCAAATTGAAGATTGTTAGCAGAACTTGGTATTAACAAGAAGTCCTATAAGTAGCTATTCATATTGCAAATAATCCAGCATTTCATGAGAAAAACTAAGCATATTAAAGTTGATTGTCATGTGGTTCGAGAAAAGCTTCTCCAAAACATGATTAGTACCAGATACTTGAAGTCGACAAACCAGTTAACTGATTTATTTACTAAACAATTAGATAGTTCTCGAGTTAGATTTATTTGTAACCAACTGGGTGCATATGATATCTATGCTCCAACTTGAGGGGAGTATTGAGAATCCTAATAGGATTCCTAATTTATGTCCTAGTAGGCTTAGATCATATTTATTTTATCTTATCGTTGTGTCCTAATCCTATTAGACTTGGTATTCATAAGTCTATATATTGAGACAATTGTATTCTTTTCATTCAATCAATAAGACAAAGAATTTCTTTTAAATTCTTATTTTCAACATATACAATAAGCTTAGAGAAATAAAATTCAATGACATAAGCTCAATACAGAAATCATTTCAAACATTCAATATAGTAGACCAACTTTCATAAAATCAAGTGAAATAATCATTTTGTCCAGAATAAATAATAATAACTAAAGAATCTAAGAATCACAATAAATTAACACCAGGGTGCAGACCTTCGTCGTTGAAGTTGAAGCTGAAGTTCTGTTTCACCCGGACCACTAATCCACTTCCTCTCCTGCAACCAATATCCATACACATCAAAATTGTTCGAAGAATTTATACATTGTGGGGGAGGGGAGAGAATGTGGTGATGACATTGCAAGTGTCTGTGCCTCAGGATGATAACATATTACCAGAACCATGTAACACCTCAAAACTGTAAATCAACCAATACAACAAAGCCCTAAATCTTGCCATCCTTTCACCATCTCTCCCTATAAAGTAAAACTTTATTGAAATTGTTCATCGCAATGTATTTAGCTTTCTATTTATAACTAGTAAACTAAAAGGTACAAAAAAAAGGTAGTATAAGTGAAATACATAAGTACATGGGATGTATCAAAGGAAAAAAAAAAAAGTAGTAGAAAGGGTGGCAACTTATCAAGAACAGTAGACAAGGGCGGCAAAAATTACTATGGATCAGGTCTCATTACCTCTAACACAGATGACACTGAAAATGACAACTGACTTGAACAAGTTCAAATTGTGTAATGTAAAGTTTAATCATCACAACAGACACACACAAATTAATAGGTTATGTGAAATTTTAACATTTTAATTTCCCCATTGAAGGACCACTGTATGACCTAAAGCTAACACAACTAGAACTTAAATGCTGAGTAATGCTAATTGATAAGAAGCTCATGAAAAGCAATAGCAAAAATAAAGGAATACTTTTTTTCTCAAGAGTCTACAACACACAGATGTTCACAAACTTTAAATTTAGCAAATTTCTACTAGAAATTCAGACAACAAACACACCCTTGGGCACTAACGACTTCAGCTTCTTTGGCTGCTCCAAAAGTAAAGCGTCCATCAGGGCCACAAACACGAACAAGCCTACTCTTTTTATACATGAGAGGTGCTAATTCAGCCTGCAAAATCCAAAGGGGGATCAAAAGGTCCACCAAAGCAGTTTCTAAGAAGACTAAAATTGAAACATTAGGAAGTGAAACTTCTCAGGTGGAACTACTATAGTACCTGCAGCTTTGCTTCTTTTGTATGGGCATGAGCATTAAATATCTCTATTATAAGGCCCATACGATCTAAAAATGGTTTGCCCCAGGCTCACAGTCATCACCCAAGATGGAGATGTAAGAAATATATAACAGAAAAGCAAGTTACTAGAGCTCATGTTAACTTCTTCAGAGGAAAAAAGAAAAGAAAAGAAAAGAAAAAGGAAGAAAACTTAAGCAGGCACAACTTGCCTCCAAATTCCGTTGTTGAATGCCAGTCAAAATTGCATTAAAAACAGCATCCACTTCTTCCTATTAAAATTGTAGGATAATAGTCAAGATTCCACAATGATGAGATACAAATACAGTTACTTACAGATTAACCAACATACACTCATGTCAAATGGACGTAAAAACAAAGATAGCTCCTTGCCTCAGACTCCGCAGCATTTAGATAGCATTTGATATTCTCTACTGTCCCAGGTCCAAAATATGTTTCTACATGCATATGTTTCTATGCATTAATGGCCAAGGAATATATAGAATACCAGTAAAAGATTTGTTATTTACAAAATATTTGAACAAAACCCATGACCCATTAGCCTCTCATGCGCATTCCACGAGAGTGGAAGCATGATAGCCGGAGCAAACACTGATAAATAAAGGGGCACAAGATTAAACCACAATCAAATTTGAAATTAATGAAAAGGAAATAAAAAGAAACAAACTTCAACACGTATAAAAAGAATGTCTCAAAAATTTCAACAGCAAAGCATAGACCAAAAATAAAATTAAAAGGGAATAACTTATGAAAATTGAACGATACCATGCAACACTAGCAGCAAGTAAAAAAAAAGTGACACAAAAAGCCAAATAGAGAGACTGACAGACCTGCGCGAACTTTGGAGGATTTAAGAGACGGATTTTGAACAACGACAGGGGGAGGCAACTCCTTGTCGAAGAAATCAACATCAAAGAAGCCATCTCTCTGTTCGTTGAGGGAATTGGCGAGGCAAAGAGCCTCATTCAGCTTTGCTTGCAAGAAGGTCTGTGGTCGGAGCCGGGGTTGGACCAGGAAGAGCCTAGGCGGGCTTGATGGGACTGTACTGAAGACTAAAGAAACGGCGTCGTTTGATGTATCCTCCTCGTCCTTGATCTTCTTTAATTGCTTTGATGATGATGAAGAGAGAACGGGAAATGGTAAGGGAGACGGTGGTGATTGAGAGAATGAGGTAAGGGTTTTGGTTTGGGTCCTTAGGGACCTAAGGTGGCTCGTGCAAGAGATAGCGTTCTCAACATCTGATGAGTGTTCAAAACAGTGTGTCACTTTTGTTGGTTTGGTAACTTAGTTCTGTGTTGCGGAGAAGTACAGAAAGAAAAAAATGATGCGGTTTGGTTTCTTTCCATTTGTACGGTAGTGCTTAGGGTTTAACCTCTGGCTGGCGGTTCGGGCTAATCAGGTAAAAGTAAAACCAAGGTTACCCACTACCATACTCAGAGGTTGCAGCCAGAGGATGAAAACTCTTACCCAGAGGCAAGATCTTGGGCTTGTAATTCAAGAACCTATGGCTGTCATGTACGGTCAATTGATCCTAACTTTGTTAGAGGTAGCAATCGGATCGGGTCAGTCGGGTTCGAATCTTATTGAGTCATTAGTCGTTCGTGTCATGTCGTGATCATGTAATTTTAATCTCGAATCGTAGTGGGTCTCGAATAATGTCGGGTTGGGTCATATCGAATCTCGAGACGTATCAAATCGAGTCAACAAAATAAATATTTCTGCTTAACTAAAAAATTATTTTATTTGCATATAATAGGATTAAACGAGTTACATTATCAAATTCGTGAAAATTAATTAATAATAAATCAATACTTTAATTTTTTAAAGTAATATGTAATATTATGGCTTTTAGTCTCAAAATTCAGTGTTAAATGATCTCAAACAACTAATCCTCAAGGAGTAATGTCTTATACTTCATTCCATTATATTTTTTCAAGACAATTAAAAATAAAATTTTATTGTGACTTAAAGAACAATCTAAAATTTACTATTCTTTTTAATTTTTTATTTGAAATTAATGAAATTACTCATATTAATATAATATCAAACCATGCATATCAACACATGTAAATAAATAATTAATTAATTATGATATAATTTATTTTATATGACAACTAGTAAATTAATTCTTATCCTAGTTTTAAAAAGCAATTTGTTTTTTAATAAAAAAAATTATATTTTCAAATCATTTTAGTCCAAGTTGTTTCGAGTTTCGAGTCGTTCGAATTCAGATTTGATCGTTTTGAATCCAGGTCATTTCGAGTTTCGGGTCGAGTTCGAATCATATTATTATAATGTATTTTCAAACCAAACCGAATTTAGATTGGTTCGAATCGAATTGAATTTTCGAATTAAATCAGATTTTGTCAACCCTAATCCCATGGGTAGATGGCACAAGTTTGCACTATGTATCGAATTTACCTCAAATTACTGAATTTGAAAGAAAAAAAATTCCTGCAAGTGAGAGTGCAAGCTAGTTTGCGCTAGGGAGCGAGTTACCATAACTTATTGAATTTAAGAAATGGTCCGTGAGTGAGATTGCAAGCGAGTTTGCACTAGGCAATGAGTTACCTCAAATTAGTAATCATTGGAATTAAAATCAACCTAGCACCGAGAATCATAAGGTATCTAAAATTTGGAAATTCCTTGTTTGTCAAACCTATCACCTTGCAAGATATGTATGGATGAGTGCTTCAACAATCAGGTATTTGAGTTTTAAACTTGATAAGTACAACGTGAGATTACGTCTCAAATTGGAAACAATTGTTTGACCTATGTTTGCTTGAATTACGTTTGGTCTGATCCTCATTCGGGTATGTAAGTGTTGATACCAAAAATATGTCGAGAATCTGAACGATCGGGAAGCAGAAGCTGCACACACAAAACGAGGAGAAGATCTAAAAGTCATCAGAGGACCAGAGGAGGTGTACCTCCAGGAACTCTCTGATGCCTAAGTTAGAATATGGCTTTTCGAGAATAAGGAGAGTTGTATAAAGCTGGGAGTTGGGAGTAAGAATTGAATGTACCTTTTCATAATGAGAGCCCTCTTATATAGTGTTTCGGAGTATAATCCGATTAAAAAAGTGATTGATCATTAAGTGTTACGATAGGAATAGTATTCCCATAGAAAAGTTTGGAGTTATCCATAAGTTGAATAATGATTTTATCTGTAAGATGGAGTGGCACAATGGTATCAAGACATTGGTATGAAATTATCGTTATGCCATTCGCTAGGTGTGGCGATTCGATTGGTTGATCTATCTGGGTCGCGAAATTACTCTTTTATCCTAAAGTGGCCACGTGTCATTATATTATTTTAGAGAGAATTTTTCCCTACATCAGATCCCCCACTTCTTTAAGTGCAGTTATGCATTCGAGGAAGTAGAGTTCATTTGGAGTGATTTTTCTCTTGTCGTGGGATTCAGAACAAGTCTTTGTTTCGGGTACCCGAGTACTGAAGGAGCGAAGAATGGAGATTCAGGGGTGTTTAGGTGGAGATGTAGACTTTGAGGAGACCTACCAGTCTGATACTTCATTAGAGTGAGGTAGGTGACGAGCTTGAGTGAAACAGTTTTTGAGTCCGAGGAGATGATGTTGTGCTGAACTGCTCAAAGTTTGGTAAATAGGTTCGATGAGATAAAACTTAGTCAAATTCCTCGGAGTTTGGAGAATAGGTCCGATGAGATGACACTTAGTCAAACTGCTTAGAGTTTTGGAGAGTAGGTCCGAATAGATGGCATTGAGCCAAACTACTTGGAGTTTGGAGAGTAGGTTCGAAGAGATGACATTCAGTTAAACTGCTCGGAGTTTGGAGAATTAGTCTGAGGAGATGACGCTCAATCAAACTACTCAGAGTTTTAGAGAGTATATCCTAGGAGATGACACTTAGTCAAACTGCTCAGAGTTTAGAGAGTATGTCCTAGGAAATGACACTTAGTCAAACTGCTCAGAGTTTAGAGAGTATGTCCTAGGAGATAACATTCAGTCAACCTGTTCGAAGTTTTGGATAGTAGGTCCGAGGAGATGACACTCAGTCAAACTACTCAGAGTTTGGAGAATAAGTCCGAAGAGATGACACTTAGTCAAACTGCTCGGAGTTTGATGGAGACTTCTAAGGAGAATGATAAGGATTAAACTGCTTGGAGTTTGATGGAGACTTTCAAAGAGAATAATAAGGGTCAAACTGCTTGGAGTTTAATGGAGACTTCTAAGGAGAATGATAAGGGTCAAACTGCTTGAAATTTGATGGAGACTTTCCTAGAAGAATGATAAGGATCAAACTGCTCGGAGTTTGATGGATACTTCTGAGGAGAGTGATAAGTGTCAAACTGCTCGGAGTTTGACGCAGACTTTCAAGGAGAATGATAAGGGTCAAACTGCTTGGAGTTTGATGGAGACTTTCGAGGAGAATAATATAGGTTAAATTGTTCGGAGTTTAATGGAGATTTTCGAGAAGAATGATAAGGATTAAACTGCTCATAGTTTGATGGAGACTTCTAAGGAGAATGAACTTGTTCATTTGTAATGTGAAAATAGGTGCGGTAGTGGGTATTAAGCCTATTTGGTTTTTGGAGCCTATTAATATGGGCCATTGTTTTTAACTTTTTAAAGCTTACTAACTAGGCCAAGATCCTTTGATTCAGAGCCCATTAGGTAAGCTATTGCTTCTAGAATGTTTATTGGGAGTTAATGAGGGTGTAGACATTTTCGATCGCTGTGAAAGGACAGAGTGTTCTCAAGTATCCAAAAGAGCGGTGTCAGTTCATAAGTAAAACGGTGCGTCCCTTCGTTTATGTAAAAAAGTGTGCGTATTCTTGGTTATTTGAAAGGACAATGCTTCGTTGTGACCGTTTACAATTGCAATGATTAACTTCTCCTCGTTTGAATCGCATATAGTTGTGAAGAACTCTTTATAAGGGAGTGAAGGCCTCCTTTGCTTTTCACTTCACTCATTTGCAATCTAAGAAATATTTGAGAGCATTCGGAGTCTAAGAAAGAGGAAGAACTCGGAGTCTGAGAGGGCAGAGCTTTTGTAGATCGTTTGGAGTTTAAGGACAAAGAGGAGCTCAAAGTCTATGGAGCTTTCGGAGTCTATTTGGGTTAATAACTTTGGAGTTTAAAGCTTCTTATCTTTGGTGAGTTCTTTCCTCTTCTCTTAATGTCTTTTAATAGTGATAAAAGTAGTGGTAGTGATTGGAGTAGTGATGAAAGTAGGAGTAATAATGATAGGAGTAAGAGTAGTAATGATAGTAGAAGTAGTAGTGAAGGTAGAGGAGAAAGTTCTAAGGAGGTTGAGGTGGGTAGCACCTCAGTTGGATCTCGAGCATTAGTGCCTTATGAGGGAGGAGAGACTTCATCATCCTCGGAAGGCAACCATGCCCTGACTGAACTCCGAGAGGAAATAAGGGAGGAGGAAAGGGTGAATATGGTTTTCTGTGCTAACTCAAGCCCAAACAAACTGAAAGAGGAATAGCTCCTAGTACTTAGGACCATATATAGTATAAACTGAGGTTCAAACCCAAGAAGGGGGTGAAGTAGGTTTTAAAAACATTTTGCTAATTAACTTGAAGGTTTTAAAACAGTTTAATATACAAAGCACACAATCAAACAATATTCTTGAAAATAAAGGAGTTAAGAAAGAGAATATGCAAACTTTGTTTATAGTGGTTCAGTAATATCGGAATCTCTCCGACCCTACGTCCACTTTCTTCGAGGAACCTCCTTGAAGTAATCCACTAATCGTTAGTCGAACAACTTCATGGGTGTTGCACAAACCTTACAATAATCTCTTCCTCACGGAAGTTACAAACGAAGTGTTTAATCCTAAACACTCTAAGAGTTACACCAACTCTTTCCCTTTACAATAAATTGTATTAACTGTAAAGTAAATGGTGGAGAGATGGCAATGAATGCTTTTTACAACTGAATAATATCTCTTTTTCAAGAACCAGCTTGAAGAATGGCTCATAATGAATATTTCAAAGCTTTTGAGAATTAATAAGCTATATGATGAACTGAATATTCTATCTCTTTGTTTTAAATGCTCATTGAAGTGGGTTTATATAGCCTTGAATCAATATGGCCGTTTGACACTGACTTGGTAGGTTTAGGGCATTAAATTCTCAAGTCTCACGTCTTAAATGGTTATATTTTCGAATTACCAGTTGACTGGGTCCTTGTACCAGTCGATTGAGTCAAGTGAAAAATCTCCACTTTTAGGTTTAGGAAGAGTATTAGTTGACTGGATCATAGCACCAGTCGACTGAGTGAAGTTACCAGTCAACTGGGTTCTTAGTACCAGTCAACTGGCAACTTACTGCCCCATTTTCTAATCGACTGGTATGTAGACCCAGTCAATTGGGTTGTCTTTCAACCTAGTTTTCATGTTTCAAAATAGTTTTTTTGACTTAGAAACTTTTTGTATTTTAGTTTTTGTCAAATCCTTTTGTAAATTGAGCCATAGATCAAGCTAGTTAATTGAATTTAGAGATTTACAGAGTGATTCAATTACTTTAATGCCTATTCTAGATCTTTTATCTTCTTTTGGTGTCTGAATGTGTTGAGTTCTTGCATCTTATTCTTGAATTAAATGCTTTTACCACTTAAATATTTAGATAAAACTGTTAGTGCAATTTAAGTAATGCTTTGTCATTATTAAAATCAAATAGGAGTCAACATATAGGATCTTTGAAGAGTATGGGCTTAGGAATACTGAAGTTAGGGAGCGAGCCTTTGATAACCTAAGGGAAAAGGGCCCTTTGAATTGTGTGTCTATACCCACTTCCTTAAAGTTGGGCTTTATTTGCCCCTACATCATTTCTTCTGCACCATCCTCAACCATTATGGCATAACCTTATATCAGTTGGTGCCTAACTCCATGTGTCTGATAATAGCCTTTGTATATGTCTATACAAAAGTGAAGGGGGAGAGTAAAGAAGGGGTTGTTAAAGAAGAAGCCCACTTCTATCAAAGTGGAATGATCAATTCTTCTATGTGCAAAGTGATAGGAGCTTTGGAGTTCCTCTAATGTGGGACCTGGATCTTGTATGACCCAATAAGAAGCCTAACCTTCTGAGACGTGAGCTAAATAGGGTGACCAACATGGTGAGCAGACCTATAGATGTTAATATTATGTATAAGAATTCTGAGTAAGCTAAATTCAGACTATGTCCAAAGGGCCCAAAAGAGAAGGTCTGAGCCTTCTTACTTGGTGTTTTCCTTCTTCATGTTAAATATTTATACACATATCTCGTTCTTTTTACAAAAATGGATGCATTGAAGGCAGCTCAAATGGCAGTGAAGAGGTCACATAAAAGAAGGTGTTTGGAGAAGTCTACAAGTCAACCTAAGGAGAAGAAGGCTAACACCGATGAGCGTCCTCGCCATGCTACTCCTCCTCCAGCCATCATCCGAGTGGATGAGTCTATTCTCACTCCCTCTTCTTCAAGAATTGTGGTGTTTAGACTTGCATCTAAGTATTCCTTAGTACTTCTTGAAGTCCTGAGGCTTGATTGGAACGTGAAGATCACTGACTCGATCTTTGGCAGTGCCAATATTTCTCGGGAACACATGATCCTAGGCATTCCTCTTAAGTACTTGTACCGACTGAGTTAAGAGCCCATTGAGGCCCTTAGTGCGTTGGTGGAGGACCTGGCCTTTAAGGTATCTTATAACCTTTCTCTCTCAGTTCTTTTGTTTAAGTCCGATGAGTACTAAATTATACATTTTTTTCAGTCGAACATAGCTGCATGAGTAATGTCCCATTGTTATGTAGATCTGGACAAAAATATTGGGGATAGCCACCACTTCATCTGGACTTTTTGGGAGTCCTTGGCGAAGTTCATAGTCGATAATGTGAGCTTGGAAAGGGGCAGGGCTCCATTGTTTGAGGAATTGGAGGAGGCTAGGATCGAAAGGAACACAATCCATGCTGAAGCGAGGAGGGTCACAGTCGAGATGGAGGTTATCGTGAAGGATACCGTGGCAAAGGCCTTGGCAGACTTCAAAGAGTCCACAGAGTTCAAGAATGTCGTCGTGAGTGCTTCTAAAGACTTCTACCTCGATGACTTTGAGGAGGCCAAGAAGCAGGTCTCCGAGGCTTACCCGGAGCAGAAGTTTTCTATGGTTGCGATCCTAGGTTTTGATAACAAGGACATTGTTGTTGAGGACCCCAGATGGACTGAAGAAGATGGTGAGGAGGTCCATACTCGAGCTGCTGATGAGGAGGGTGAGGAGGATATGGCCGCGTACTAGGGCCTCAGTAGTTTTTTTTATATCTTTTTTTTTATTTTAGGCCTTTAGTGCCTTTTTGTAAAAAATTCTAAGTTAATGAAGATCTTTCCTTTTGGTGCAATGTCTGCCTTTTATTCTTTTTGTTTCTTTTATTGGTTTAAGATGAAATTATGGAGTCCGAGGAGAAAAATCTTGGAGCTTCTTCCTCGATCTATGTCCTAGTAAAAGAAGCTTTAAACCTTTATTAAACACAATGAGAACTTTAAAAGAAAAAAAAAACATGGATCTTCTTTATTGATAATATTAATTGGAGAAATAAATACTGATAGCGTTCCAAGTCTTGGGTATTGGTTTTCCATCCAAATCCTTAAGTTCGAATATACCGGCTTGGTTTACTCTTTTGATACGGCAAGGTTCTTCCCAATTTGGGTAGAGCTTTGATGTCTCTCGAGGATGGGAGACTTCATTTTTTCAAAGCATCGAGTCGTGTAGCTTAAAAGTTATTCCACGGACTTGGGAATTGTAATATCTCGTCACCCTCTAGCGATAAGCAATTAGCCTGATCTGGGCTTTATCTCTTACTTTGTCAATGAGATCGCTGTTCATCGTAAGGGATTTTTCATTATTAGCTTTGTCGAAGCTTTGCATCCGTAATGATGATGTCCCTATTTTGAAGAGGATAACAACCTTTGACCTATAGGCCAAGAAAAAGGGAGTTTCTCTAATGGGAGTCCGCATGGTCATCTGGTAGGCCTAGAGGACATTAGGTAGGTGCTTAACCCATTGTCTATCAATGTCGTTAAGTCTCTTCTTGATTTCTTGCAAGAGAGTCCTATTAGTTAATTTGGTTTTCCCGTTATCCTGTGGATAGCCTACTAAGGAAAAACGGTTCTCAATCTGGAGTTCTTGGCAAAAGGATTTGAATTGAGAGCTATCAAATTGTTTGCCATTGTTGGTGACAAGTATCATTGGTATGCCGAATCGACATACTATTGATTTCTAGATAAACCCTCGGGTTTGGTAGTCTAAGATGCTTGCAAGGGGCTCGGCTTCCATCCATTTGGTGAAGTAATTGATAATAACCATCAGATGTTTCTTTTTCCCTTAAACTTCTTGGAAAGGACTAAGGATGTCCATTCCCCACATAGTAAAGGGAAGTTGACTAGTGATTGACATAGTGAATTAGTTGGTCATCGTGGCACGGAGGTATGTTGCTGACAAGTTTTGCACCTTTTGACCATCTCATTGGCGTCGCAGAGCATCTTGGCCAGTAATGGCCGTGGCAGAGTATCTTGAAGGCTAAGGCTCGGTCTACCTGGTAATTGCCATATATGCCCTTATGAACTTCTCAGAGGGCATAATCTGCATTGGTTATCCCGAAGCATTTTAGATAAGGAGTGGTGAGACCCTTTTTGTATAGTTGTCCTTCGATGTTAATGTCGTGAAGCGTGGGAGATGAGCTTCTTGGCTTCATTCTTCTGGTTGGTAAGTGTACCATCTCTCAAGTACTGGAGAATTGGATCTATCCAGGATTGCTCTTCGATCACGGGCATGACCAAGACTTCATCAATGATGGGTGCATCAAGGTTCTTGAGATAGACCGTTTTGGTGAGGTCAGACTATCTGAAGGAGGCAAGTCGTGTTAAACGATCTACCCTCAAATTACATGCTCGGGGTACTTGAATTATTTGGAACCTCTTGAAGGTTGCTGCAAATTCACGAGCATTTTCAAGATACTTAATGATTTTCGCACCTCTGGCTCATACTCATTGGTCATCTGGTTAACCACCAGCTATGAATCGTTGTGTGCTTCTAAGGCTTCGATAGCCAATGTTTTTGCTAGCTTTATCCCTGCAAGCAACGCTTCATACTCGACCTTGTTGTTTGAGGCTTTGAACTCGAACCTTAAAGTATACTCTATAATAAAAAATCTGGGACTGCTGAGGATAAGACCGACTCTGCTGCCAATTTGATTGGAGGATCCATCAACATACAGTGTCCAACTCGTGATCTGCTCACATTCCTCAAACTATTGCCTCTCGGTAAGTATTTTGGAGAACGTGGTTTCCACGATAAAGTCAGCTAAGGCTTAGGCCTTGATTGTTGTCCAAGGTTTGTACCGGATGTCAAACTCTCCAAGCTTTATGGACCACTTTACCAGCCTTCCGGAGAGATCTGGTTTGTAGAGTACTTGTCTTAAAGGCTGATCGGTCAGTAGGTTGATAATGTAGGCTTGGAAGTATGGTTGGAGCTTCCGAGCTATGACTAGGAGAGCGTATACCATTTTCTCGATGGGGAGATACCTTGTTTCAGCATTATAGAGAAGTCAACTGACGTAGTAGTGTTCATCCCCGATAATGGGCTTGGTCAAGAGTGGGGGGTTCAAGTATTCCTTCAATTCCTCAAAGGGTTTCTGGCAGTCCTCTGTCAGGCCAAATCTTTGGCTTTTCTAATAGCTTTAAAGAATGGTAAGCACCTCTTGATAAATTTGGACATAAATTAGTTGAGTGCGGCTATGCGCCAAGTTAACCTCTGTGCCTCTTTGATGTTCCGAGGAAGAGTCATATCTAAGATTGCTATGATCTTCTCGGAATTTAATCTTATCCCTCGTTGTGTGACCATAAAGCTTAAGAATTTCTCAGAGGTGACTCCGAAGGCACGCTTCCTTGGGTTCAGCTTCATTTGGTGATGTCGGAGTATACCAAACACTTCTTCCAAATAGAACTAGTGGTCCTCAGCCTTTATACTCTTTACAAGCATATCATCAATGTATACTTCCATATTTTTACCGACTTATTTTTTGAAAATCTTGTTAACCAGCCTTTGATAGTTTGCCTCTATATTTTTCTGTCCGAAGGGCATTACCTTGTAGCAATATAAGCCTCGGTCAGTAACAAAGGCGGTCTTAAGCTGATCTGGCTCATGCATGAGGATCTAGTTGTAACTTGAATACGTGTGCATGAAACTGAGTAATTCATGTTCAAAAGTGGCATCGACCAATTGGTCTATCCGAGGTAGAGGAAAGTTGTCATTTGGATAGGCTTTATTCATATCCGTGAAATCGATACATATTCTCCATTTGTCATTGGCCTTCTTTACCATCACCACATTGGCGATCCATTTTGGGTAGTCCGCTTCCTGGATAAAATTGGCCGCAAAGAGCTTATCTATCTTTTCTCTATAGTGTTTTGTCGTTCTTGGGCGAATGACCTTTTCTTCTTAATGATAGGCTTATGGCTCGGATCCATATTTAATCTATGGACGATGACTTTTGGGGTCCACTAACTAACGCCACTGACCAAGTGTAGAACTTTCTTGCGTAGGATGGTTGCCCTCTGCTGCTGGTCTTCTAAAGATTGTTTTGATGGTGCCCGTAATTGTGGTTGTGTGACCTTGGCCACTCAGGGGATGTATGTCACTCCGACCCTATTTACTAGGACTTAGCTTGGGACTCTACCTAGGAATTCGGTAATGGCTCCGATCATACCTTAATTGTCTAATGGTCTGCCTATAGAGGCGTTGGGATCGATCCTTATTGTCTCAGAATTGGCGAGGCCCAATGTATTCCTTTAAGAACCCTCGTTGAAGGGGGGGTGGGGGATCTAATTTTGCTTTTGAGAGCATGGAATTTCTCAATGTCATACCTTGTAATCCCTCTAGAAATGGCACCACCTGCTTCGATTCCCGCTCTCATTTGGGGTGAAGTTGTTTCAAAGGCAAATGGAGAAGGTCTCAGTCCCTCTTTCATTTGAAGGCTTCCTTTATCCTTTTGTCCATCTCTTCCAGTCTTTTATCCACATCAGTGTGGTTCTTAGAGATGGAGAAGTCTTGGGATCTCGTCTTGGCATAAAGAGAAGACTCGGTAGTGGAGCGGCTATGGGCTGGTCCGTTGGGATCAGGGTGCCTTGTTTTTCGCGAATTTCGCTGAGGCAGAAGTAGAGGCGTAAGAGAGCGAGCTTGCCTCCTAGGTCCAACGGCCAAACTTGTAACAAGTTGCCGAAGCTCCGGGAATTACTCTTAGGAGTTGGGTTAGGCGCAAAAGGTGCCTTTAGATCCCCTTGAACATCAAGATTTACTAGGTCGAGTTATGAAGGATCCACTGGGTCAAGCGGAGCAGGGTCTGTTGGGTCAAGCCTGGTTCATCCATCGACGGTTCATTGTGACTTTGGCCAGAGGTAGCATACTAGGAGATAACAAGGAGTCGTGGGCCAGGTTGTTGACTGCGAGTGTATACTCTTGTGGCTGTTAAACTGGTTTCAGCAGGGCTCTAAGCAGATTTCTTGGGCGGCATTGTAATAGGTGAGTTATTTGTCCTTCAAAAATAAGAAGGCCCTTCCTCTAACGCCAATTTGTTGATGCCAAAAATCTGTCAAGGATCCAAACGATCGGGAAGCGGATCCTAGACACACGAAACGATGAAAAGACCTAAAAGTTGCTGGAGGATCGAAGAGGGTGTGCCTCCTGGGGGACTCTTCGATGCGTAAGTTAGAATGGAGATTTTTTAGATTAAAGAGAATTGTATAAAGCTGGGAGTTGTAAGTAAGAATTGAATGTACCTTTTGATTGTGAGAGCCCCTTATATAGTGTTTCAGAGTAAAATTTGAGTAGGAGAGTGATTGATCATTAAATGTTGTGATAGGAATAGTATTCCCACAGATAAGTTTGGAGTTATCTATAAGCTGAATAATGATTTTATCGGTAAGATGGAGTGACGCAGTGATATCAGGACATTGCTATGAAATTACCGTTAAGCCCTTTTCCATGTGTGGCGATTCAATTGGTTGATCTATATGGGTCGTGAAATTATTATTTTATCCTTGGAGGTGGCCACGTGCCATTATATTATTGGAGAGGGAATTTTCCCCTACATCAGTAGGCAACTCAAAGATTTGAGTGCGATCGCTTGTGTATGCTTGATTGACTTCACGTTCATCTTTCTGCATATTTTGCATGATTATTATTTATCAAATGCTAGAATGAATGTCTTCAAGGCTTTGAATTCTATGTACATGTTCGTGTATGCATCCTCAAAGAGGAGCAACTGTGGACAACACATTCTATACACATTGGTAAATAACAATCCCCCCTTCCTTGGGCCCAATTAAAACAACAAAGACTTTTGTTTGTGTATGTGTTTGAGGTGTGATCCTCATCGAGTTTGAATGTTTATTATGGTTAGAATTGATTGAGAGGAAAATAAATTTAAAGATGAGAAGGATTTAAACCTTGAAAATTGAATTTTGACAAAATGTCAAATTTTGAATGTTTTGAGAACCTGACTTTCAAGCTTCATAATTTTTAATCTATGAAATCTAGAAAAATTTCACTTTGTGAAAGTTTTTTAATTATCTTTCTTTTGATATATCATAGGCCTTAATCCGATGATTGGTTTGAGAAGAATGAATTTTTCTTTATCAAAAAGCTCTAAAACAGACAACTTGTGGTATTTCGAGCACCATTTAAAAGTGGTTTGGGCTTTTTGAATAAGGCCAATTGGCTTTGAAAATAAATTTCATAAGCTTTTCAGATCATCCAGAATCACCTTCATCATATTTAAATTGAGTGAGCTAAGCCCGTTTGAATTCAAGGTCCAAATTTTGTCCTTTTTCCTATTTTCAGTTTCCTATTTAAAATTTTCCTAAATTGAAAAATTGCCTAAACTCTCTAGGACAACCAGAGCTTGTTTCTAACCCTAATAAGACTTCCCAATGACTATAAAATACTGTCTCATAACAATTTAGAGAGGGCCTTACTTATAAAAAAAACTTTAGAGAAGGCATTTGGTTGAGGTTTCATTGAATTTTCAGATTTTGAGTGATTTAGAGAGAAAAACAACACAAAAGCAACCCTAATGAGAGAGACACTAAAGTTCTTGCACTAAACCCTAGTTCTTGAATTTATGAATCAGAATTTTGAAACCAAAGAAGAAGTATTGTCACAATCAGTCAATCTTTAATCAAGGTAAGTAAAGAACGAAGAAAGAATTGCTTCGAGATCGAAAGCAATCAAGAACAAACGTTTTCTTGAAAGGACCAAGTAGACCACCCATTATGGAGAAGAAAGAATGTTCTTTGATCTTTACTATGTGCATAGCAACTCAAGGAAGGTCCAAAAAGCTCTTGTCAATCCTTATAGAGTTATTTACATGTTTCAAAGATATAATCAATCTCTTCTCTTTAAAAAATTCATAACTTTCTCTCCCCAAAAGTAGTTTGCATCATGTAAATTATACAGTGTTTGATTCTAATTTCTAATTTGGATGTGATTTGATAGTCATATAGAGCTTATTTTATATATCTATTTTTTTACACTATAAATGAATAAGGTTTTCCTTTGAGACATATGTCTCGCTATCAGATCTCATGCATACATTCATCATTGGGGTGGACTCGAATCGAGCTTTAATTGAGCTATTCGAGCTTAATCAAAGCTCAACTTGTCGAGATTCGAGCCAAACTCGAGTTTGAAAAGTAAGCTCGAATATCTTATCGAATCGAGGCCGAATACTTTACTATTCGGCTTGTGAGGCTCGCAAACAATTCGATAAGGTATTATCGAGCTCGAACCGAGCCTAAACCAATTCAATATTTATATATTAGTATTAATATCACTATTTTTATTTATTAAAATTAGACCCCAGGTTCGAGTTCGAATAAACAATTCAAGACTCAGGCTCGAATGAGCTCGTTTATTATCAAGCAAGAGTTGAGCTGAGTTCAAGTCAACAAAAAATTGATCGAGTTCGAGGTCGATCCCTTTTATTTTGAGTCGAACCGAGCTTAAACACCTTAATATTCAAACTTGGCTTAAGTCCACCCTAATTCATCAAATGCCATGCCATGCTAAGTTTGTCTTAAACTTTTGCTATCTTTGTTAGTGAAGTAGTTTTTCTATAAGGCATAATAAGACTACAATTTGCATGTGTGTTCTCCATGACACTTTCCATCTCCTCTCCTTACTCTCTTAAACGTCTTTTCTGAATTGTCTAATAACTACATTTGCCCTCTTATACTTTATATCTGTTTTTTTTCCTCGCGATATAACAAATGTTTGGTTTACTATATAAGTTAATTTAAAACAAATAGACTTAAATGAGTTCAAAGCAAAATGTTGACTTATATAGCAAACCAAACAAGGCCATAAAACAGCATGATCAATACTTGCAACTAACACCTCTATGCAATCTTAACTTTGGCACTATAGCAAGAGATTCAACTCCACATCTCATACAAGAGGCATCAGAACCTCTCTAGCAGGTGCACAGAACATCA
Organism: Bretschneidera sinensis; assembly: GCA_023935145.1. NCBI lineage: Eukaryota > Viridiplantae > Streptophyta > Magnoliopsida > Brassicales > Akaniaceae > Bretschneidera > Bretschneidera sinensis. The sequence goes on from CM043703.1 coordinate 25,759,127, forward strand.
AACATCTAGCTCTCAATTACGACTTAGATAAATCCATCCAAATGTATAATAAAGGTGTAACTTGTACAAGTTAGTTCGACTCAATCCGGACTTTTGACAAACTAGGGTTGAGCTTTTTTTAAGTTGAACTGGGTTAAGATTAGAATTAACTTTAGGCTGGTTACGGTTAAAATTTTCTCAACCCTAACCCAACTTGTAACCCGTGAGCCCGTATTTAATTATAATATATAATTTTTTTTTTATATATGGACTTTATTATAATGTTTAACTATTTATCTTTTTAGTGTTACAACTTAATTAAAATAAGTTTTAATTTCTATAAGATGTTTTTTAGAGAATTTTTATAAGTTGTTTAACCTTTGTAATTTTAATATTTGAAAAACATTTTTTTTGGTATGTAAATTTGATGTTTTTAAAATTCTATTCATTAAGTTTACCATTTGAAATGAAAAAAAAAACATAATTCAATAATCTAAACCCACCTGAGTTAACCTAGTTCAACCCGATCAAATTTAACTTATTGAGCCCGATTTTGATTTTACAAACCTAACCAAACCCAACTCGAACTCAACACGATTTTTCACAAGTTAAAATTAAAATTTTCATAACTTGTCATGGTTTGGGTTGAGTTAAGATTAAGAATATGATGTCATAGGTTGGACTAAAATTAATCTCTAACCCGACTTAGGGGTGGCAATTTTGGACACGACACGACACGAAATAAAGCATGTTAGTGTTGAATATAATCGGGTTCGTGTTGTAATCGTGTCGACACAATTATGACACGGAAAAATAGTGTCGTGTCGCGGGTTGACCTGAAAACCCGAAACGACACGATTAAATTCATGGGTCTGATGAGTCGTGTTGGCACGAATATGACCCATGACCTGTTTATGACCCATTTAAAAAATTTGTCTATTACATTAAAAAAAATTTCTTAGTGTGTAAAATAAACCCTAATTTCTATTTTCATCACATCACAAACACAAAACACTCATTCACAGACTCACTCAATAGCGACGCATCACAGAGTCTACAAACTTTCTCCTCTCTCTCAATATAGATGATAGTTGATAAGATAATGTTTATTTTATTAATTAGACTTTTTTTTATGTGCATTTGGATCATGAATATGTTTGAATTTAAATTATGATTGATTAAATAGATGGTTATGTAATATAACTTATATTTGTTTATGTAATAAACAAGTCGTGTCGAGTTATCGTGTCTAACATGTTAGTCGTGTCGTGTCGTGTCGGGTTATCGTGTTTTCGTATTTAATATGTTAGTCGTGTCGTGTCTAACACGATCCGTTTATTAAACAGGTTAAGCGTGTCGTATCGTGTTACCCATTTAATAAACAATTCGTATTAGTGTTGAGTTTTCTTGATACGATTAATAATCGTATCGTGTTCGTGTCAATCCATTTAATATTATACCTAATTTCGACATGACCCGTCAACCCGAATTGCTACCTCTAACCCAACCCCACCAGTACACATTCCTAGTAATAATATTAAGAAAATCTAAAAAAACACGAAAAAGAAAATAATATCTTACCATGATAAGACCATTTTACTATCTAGTTTGCTGGCGTGTAGTCATGTTATCACTTCCACATGCCATGTGTCATATGACGCAATTAACAGATAGCAGATGACAAAAAGAGGGTGCTTTTGGAAAAAAAAAAAAAAAATTACGCAGTAAAAATATATATATTTTTTGGGTAAAATCTGCATGCAAAACACATATTTGAGTAGTAAAATCAGTTTTTTAGTATCGAAAATTTTATTTTTACCACAAAAAAAGTATAAATCTATCATTAAAAATATATATTTAACCACATGCGCCTTTTTTTCAAAGACACCACAGACCACCTAAAAAGAGTAAGAATAAAATAATGTTCGAGGTGCACATTAATGTACTAAAACCCGTGGTTCAAATTGATACTATACCGAAAATTTAAGGAAGAAATTATATAAAATAGGCCTTAAAAATAAATCTCACATCAAAAAGGAAAAAAAGATTACTAACACATGCACAATAAGAATGAAAACAGAAGTTTCTTCCGATTCCTATGAAGTCATTTAAATATATATTCACAGAACAAATTGCTAAAATACAAATTTACAGATTTATATTTTGCAGATACAATGATTAGCCGAAAAAAAAAAGATGAGTAATGCAACTTTAATCCTAAACAGAAGACCTGGGTATCTTGTACTGTTTCTTGACAAACTGGGAGGCCTCTGAATCACTCCGGTGGCACAATATTCTCAGTAGAGTCTGGCTGTCGGCACCTAGCTTTCCTCTACTACCCTGCATATCCAGACTGCTTCCGAATTTCAAGTCCTCAATCAGCTCTCGAGTCTGCAAACAATTATGGTAGGGGAAAAGTTACATTATATCCTCTTGCAGACAACAGTCGAATGTTGAGAAGACGATACTTTTTCAGCCATGAAGGGAAGTTTTTGGTTGGCACAGGAGCTTAATAAACTTCTAATGGATGCAATTCAGCATAATCTCAGTCAATCACAATACATTCTATTCATTTTATTTTATTCTTTTATTGAGGGTTGAAATATCAATCCTTCAACCAACAACCTTCATAGCAATGTGGTACCAGTGGCTGAGGGAGGAGGACCAAGGGGAGCCCTGCCCTGACTCCCTTAAACCTCTAACTATTTTTTTTTTTACAATATATATGGTTATTAAGCAAACTTTTTTCATAATTGCCTCCCCCCAAAAAAAATCATGACAAAATATAATAAACTAAAAAATCTATTAATAGTTATAATTAAAATTTGCACTTACTAAACCCTAAAATTGATACTACCTAAGCCTTAAAACTTAAAATGGAAATCTATTACTCTAAATACGTAAAACTATTAAGCCTAAAAATGTAAAGGAAAAGTATGCTTGCTAAGCTAAACATATCCCACAAATCCTAATATTGTCCAAAATGCATACTCTTTAGATCAAGGGACCAGAAAATAGTCTAAAATACTCTAAAATAGTCAAAAGAGTAAAACGAAGTAGGTTTGCCAGCGTCAACTTGATTAAATTTCCATTTTTTGGGTAAAGAATTCACTTTCATGAATAAGCCATTACTTTTTCCGTTTCTTTCTTTTTTTGAGATTAATGTGAATAATCTAAATTTTCTTTCATTGGTCCAATGGATACATATACATCTTATTTGAACAATATCTCAGTCAACATAGTGACAACCCAACATATTCCCAAACTATAGTAGACGTAAAGAGTCAAATATTCACATACTTGTAATTATCTTATATGATATATACATGCACTGAATATCAATACAATAGTTTGCTACTATGTTATTTTTGTGCATTTGTGATTAGTACAAAACAATTTTAAGCAACAACAAATAAAGCATGTTACTTTTCACTATGGAGTAATATATTTTTTTCTCTTTTTACTTCCTTACAATTATATATATATATATATATATATATATATATATATATATATATATATATATATATATATATAAGTGGTGATGTTACTGGAAGTAAAAAATTTATTTTAGTTTATTTTAGTTTACACTGGCTTTGACTAGGGGTGAGCATTTGGTTTTTCGATCCTAACTGAAATATTTCGGTTCCTGTTTACAGAAGCCAAATTGACCGAATTATTAGTTCGGATTTCAACTGAACTGACCAAAAATATTTCGGTCGGTTTTGATTCTTAATTCAGTTAATTGTTCAAAAACCATCCTCAATCATACTCAAACTGCAAACAAATTTCAAAGCTTCATAACAGGTTGCATTAGTCTAAAGCATGGAACCCATCTAATTATGATCAGAGATTTATAATGTTCAATCCAAAATCAGAAAAAGAAATCAATTAACTCATTTATTTTTCATATTAGCAAGGCAAAATATTATCCAACTCAAACCATTTTCTTTCAAGAACCAGTGATGCATCAATTCATGGAGGAAGAGCTAATTTACATTAGCAAGATGACAACAAATAAATCGAATCTATAGCCACAAGTCTGTGGTGATCGAGTTTCCCAGGGACGACCACAACTGAGATGAAATGGGTGGTGATGGTGGTGTGGTAGTCAACAACGGCAGCAACAAGGATCTCGGTGGCAGCGGCTTAGCAATGATTCAGCTTCACAGTGGCTCAGAATTGGTGACACAGGAGGAAAACGGTGGTGCAATGAAAGATTCACAGCGGTGACATGAGGCGATACGATGGCTGGACAAACGATGGTGTTGAGGACGATGGCACTATTGGCGGGGCTTGCAGAGAGAAGGGGGGTTCAAACTGTTAGGAGTGTAGGTTTAGGAGTAAGGGTATTAATGTAATTTCACAATATTATGTTCTTTATATATATCACTACTGACCCTTAGTAACTAACTGCCTCCAACATAGCCCCTCTATCTTTCTCTGCAACTCAACCATTCTCTCTCAACATGGTATCAAAGCTGATAGTTCGAGACCCTGATGGTAATATGATAAACCCAAAAGAAAAAAAAGGAACCATCTTCTTCCTCTCGTCCCACCTTCCAATAGAATCCCTATGTTTCACCAACCCAACAGAAACCTTAAGTCCTCATCTCTGGTGAATTCGACACATCCGGCAAGCTTCATTCCATTCTTCGGCACCAATTGCGATCTCCTTCAATCTAGTCTGGCACGACTCCATCTAGCACGATCTCTTCCTATCTATTCCGGCGTGATGTCCTCTTATTCAACTCCGCCATGCCATTTCTGGTCCTTTTCTGTCCCCATTCTTCTCCATATCAGTCGTCGTCCAGTCACGAAGTTCCTGGTTTTGGGTGCTATGTATTTTTGTTGGTGGCGACAGATTTGTTCTAGGTTTGAAGAAGCGTGTAATTTGTGGTTTGAAGAAGACTTGACCCAACCCGGATCCGAACCTGAACTGTTTCCCATTTTGGTGCTCACCCATTTTCTCAACCTAGATCCGGTGGGATATGGTGGTTTCATGTTGTTAAAGAAGGCTTGGACCCGTTTCTTGGATCAGACCCATGTGAAGCAGCCTGTTCCAGTTCTATTGTCTTGTGGATCTTGTTGATCCAATATCCATGGATCTTGTTGATCTAGTGTTGTTAAGTCTTGTTGACCTAAGGCTGTTCTTACGGGTTTCATTGTATTTTGGATTGGATTTATTTCTAACAAATTATATGGGTCTGTTTGTAACAAGTTGTTGCATAACTTTAAGAGTTTTAGGAGTAAGGGTATTAATATAATTTCACATATTAAGTTTGTTTATATATATCACTACTATCCTTAGGGTTAGTAACTAATTGCCTCCAACACAGCCCCTTTCTCTCTCTCTGCAACTCAGCCATTCTCTCTCTCGTTTGAAATAGAAGAAAATAGGACTGGGTAAAAAAAGATGCCTTCTACAGGTAGGGTTTCAAAGATTTAGAGTAAATGACATGATAATAAATGTAAGTAGAACATATCAATATGTTTTGCAGTTGAGAGGAATAGATCCCCTGACCAGCAATCTTCAAGCCTAAACTCTAACCATTGTGATAACATACTAACTTGATATTTAGGGCAATGAGAATATATACTTATTCGGGTTTTTTGGTCTATTCGGTTTTGAATTCTAAAAACTGAGACCGATCACCGGTATAATTGGGTCATGTCAACCGAACCGAACAGAAAAATCAGACACCAGAACCGTTTTAACAAAAATCGAACGGTGGGTTCAGTTTTTCGGTTTTGACCAAATAATGCTCACCCCTAGCTTTAAGACCCCTTGATGAAAATCTTGGCTCCACCCCTGTTTGGTACCCCTCTCTTGAGCGAAGAGGATGGGCATGGGTTCAACTTCATTCCATGTTAGAACAGGGTGGCTACCCGATTCTACAACTCACTTGCAGAAAAAACAAAATGGGAAAAGATGTTCTTAAAAATAAACAGGAAACAGATGCTCTGGGAAAAAATGGAAACAGATGTTCTTGATTTTCACTTCAATATTTATTAATACAAAGAAATGAATAAAGACTTTCCCCAAACTTCTCACACAGGCATGCAAATATTTATGTTAGAGAACAAAATAACAAGATAATGTGATCATGTATATTTGAAGTCAAAACCTTGTCCAAGATACAATAAGCTAACGACTCCTGAAATTTCCTACAATTTAAGTTCATCGATGCCCTTTCAACATTTTGATCTCTCAAATATTAGTATTAACAATAAAAGCAGAACAACTAACCTCATATCCATGTAACTTTACAACATGCCGAACACGCGCTACTTGATTTTCAACCACTCCTCGAGGAAGCCCATCTCCTCCAGAAATAAAGAATTCCTAGGTGCATCATCAATCATGTAAAGATAAGTATTGATTCATCATACAGGTCTGAGTACTAAGGATGTGTTTGACACACCAGTTAAACCACCGGAAAGGATGATTTTCATCCTATCAGGTGTTTGAAACTCTTAAAATAGAGAGGGACAGGATAAACAAGGGGATCAATAGTCCTCTCATCTCCGGATAAGAAACCTGGTGGGTAGATCCTGGATTAAAACATCCGATCTGGGCAAGATAAGGTATGTATTTTTTTTCCTCATTTTTCCTATTTTTACCCTTAAAAAAAGAAAATTTCATTCTCTACCATTCTTTGAACGGTTACTTTAAAAGTGGGCCATGTACTACTCAAAAGTTCTTAGAAATTTGCACATATTATTTGTCCATTGTAACGCGACAATAACGTTTTTTTTATAAGTGACAATGACTATAACACCCCTATTTGTTACAAAACAATTTGACCATCAATGGGTCCTGCATTACTGTCTAGACAGTTTGGGAGTTTGGACTTTGGATCTTAACAGTTTTTTGAATATGTTTTGCTCCAGTTTTTCTTTTATTTAATAAATATTTAAAACAGAAAGCTCATGCAAATTTGCACATTGAAAACACAAACATCGTTTAAGAATTTAATTTCAACAATAAGAAGCAAAGAATTGGAAAGAAAAATTTTGTATGTTGTGAGCGTACGTAGATCCTCCGTCTCATTATTTTTAGTCCACTTTCTATTTACACAAAGTTTAATGCAAATATTGTTTTGTCCAAAAAACCCTTTAAAGTTGAAGTTAAATTAAGCACATGTGGGTCTTACAAGAGTTGTATCTTTACATAAAAAGAAAGTCAATGCTTTTTGTATCTCATTTAAGGAAAGTGAACAAACAAGATTGGACATCCACTTTAGGAAAGACTCAAAATATGAGACAAATGGAGTATATAATATTCATGGTGTCATCATTTCTTTACAAAAAAATTAAAAATATAAAAACATATGAAAAAATATCAGTTATCACACTTATAAATACAAATTATATGAAATAGGTTTTGTCCGTTTGAAAATATTATCCTATCCCCCCACGTAATCATGTGTATAACAAACACATTATAAGATGAAAATCATCTTATCCCCTTATTAATCATGAGTGTACCAAACATAAGATGGGACGAAAATAATCTCATCATATCCTCTTACTAACCGTACACTCGCGTTTTTAAAGTTGACCTACTGGATAACCTAATCTGATCAGCTGTCTTAATTAAAGCAAAAAAGCGCGAAATGGCAGAAATTTTGAAGCATCTTTCAACTACGGAAATTAACTTTTCAATTTCTAATCTGCAAGAAACTTTCAGATGCCTATCTTCAAACTCTGTTCTACCTTGGCCATACACAAAGTGCTCAAGTCAATGGCCAAAAGAATCACATGCTTCTTCATTGTTTGAAAATCTATGCAATTATTGCTAATGTAATCATCATTGCTTTGAGCATTAGAAGGGCCACAGTGTAGTTACCTTTAACACCTCCAAATCTTCTTCTAACAGTTTTGCGTCATTTTGGAAGAAAACTCGTGATGGGCCTCCATCTAACAAAACACGGAGCAAACCATCCTGGCAAAACAAAAAGAAAAATAAAATAACACTCCCAACTAAAGTAAAGTTTCAACAACTTGTGTTAGATTTGTTGAAAGAAGCAGATTAAGACACAGACCAATGATGCTTGAAGGAGGCTTGTCACAATGCGATCCCTAAGCGGCTCCACAATAATATCGCACAATTGATTTAGTTCCTGCAGCAGTTAAAATAACAGAGAACCCTAATCTCAACATCAATCAATATAATACTTTCAAGTAATCTGTATGAGCAGCTCAGTACATTTTTGGTTAAATAAAATCTTAATGCTGGCATGTAGCTGAAAGAGGTAGCCTGACTTAAGGCATCAATGATAGCTAAAAACTACCCAAATTCACCAAGGAGTTGTAGAACATTTCAAATTGAGCTGATGGATATTCTAACTATCGTATGTCATGACGTATCACATACATACACACTTAGAAACAATTTAACTCTATGGCCAAGTTAATGCGTCAGGTTCAGCAATCTGCTATCTAAATTTTCATCTACCAAAGATACAAACAGCAGACAAGATCAGCTGAAGTGAGAAAATTCGCATAATATGCACAATAGTGCACTTGCGTTGCATCTAACTTTGTGAAAAAATTTCATAGCCTAATCAATAATTCAACAACACCCCCAAGATAAGATGTTTGCACAGTAAGATCAAAAGGAGTACTCTGACATATTCAAAACAATAGCCAACTTAGTTTCCTATATACCAAAAGGAAAAGAATATAAGAAAATTAGTTATTAAAAAAAAAACATAACTAGCAATGTCAGGCATGAAACTTTAAAACTGAATGCTTTCATTTTTATCTTTTTGATTTTTCAATTTCCAAATAAAGTAAAAGAAAGCCTATTAACTTCCCAAACCAAAATTATTTCACTTAGAAAGTGTTCAAAAAATGATATAAGAATAAAATGCAGCTTCTTCACAAGGAAAATCTTACCAGATCAAGTGCTTCAACTAATGCATCCAACCTTGATCGAGTAACACTAGGTTTATATAAGTTGTCAATAAATGGATCCCTTAAATCCCAAAAAACAATTTTAGTTCCTGCAACATGCAAAAGAGTATGTTGATCAGTAATCAGTTTCATTTCTTGAGGGAATATGGATGAGAGAGCACAATAGTTCTTACCGGTAAACTCACAAATGCGATCAATAGCAGCATTTATATCTTTCCTACTTCCATCAAATGTGTCCTGACTGAAACTTTTGGATTTTTCATCCATGGATTTCCCTTTAGACAATTGGTCAACAAGATAAGAATTCACATAAGGTTACTACTCCAAGCAGGAAATCACAGCAATACTGTGGTCTTCTGAAAGAGAGTAGAATAAAAATAAATCCACTTAGTAACTATTCAAACAATAATATAGCATTCATATATGGCATCAAGAAAGGTGTTTTTTTATAAGTAAAATGGTATTAATAAACCACCAAGAGAGTGCATCTCAAAGCCAAAAATTATTTACAAGAAAAAAGTTCCACAAAATTTAGGAGGTCAAAGTCACTTAAAAAAGATTCCCTTTAAATAAAAAATTAAGGATGTTGAACCATCTATCTGATAACTTCCATAAGCATCTCAATACCATAAAACGCTCTACAATTCCTCTCATTCCACACCATCCAAAAAATAGAGAGTGGAATCAACGAGAAGGCTTTAATCTCCTTAGTAGCCCTCAACCCACTCTAAGCCCAAACTCCATCTTCCACGAAACCGACCATTACCCAAGAGACCCCCAAAAGCCTATAAGCCATCTTCCACAAGCTTTTAGCCAAGGACCAATCCACCAAAAGGTGAAACACGGTCTCGGCACATCCTTTGCAAATGTAGCATCTATTAACAAGCATTGTTCCCCTTCTTTGTAAGTTGTCAATAGTAAAAATTTTCTCCCAAGAGGCCTTTCACACAAAAAAACTACTTTCTTAAGAGCACAAGAACACCAAATTGTTTTCCAAGGAAAATTGGGAGCACCATCTGAGGGAGCTCCTTCAAGAAAAAACTTATAAAAAGATTTCAACTCAAAGTTTTTGTCCGGCCAAGGTCCCCATCCAACCAAATCCTCTCTAGTCACGTCCAGCCTCGCCCAATATCAAGCCTCCAACAAACTTACAACCATCTCTGACTCCTAGTCATGGACATTACGGATAAAAAGACACATTCCATGAAACACCCTCATTGGTGAAGGATACACATGAGCTACTAAGTGCATCCTTATCCCTCGCAATCTCGTAGATGTCCGAAAATTGGTCTTTAAAGGAGTATTCCCAAACCACGTGTCATGTAAATGCCAAGTTCTCCCATTTCCTACCAACATAAAAACACAAAGATGAAAAGCCTCCCACCCTTTCCGAATACATTTCCACACCCCCACACCATAGACCCCCTAGGCTCCTTAGACATCCACCCCTTAGAATCTATCCCAACCTTAGCTTCCACCAGTCTCCTCCAAAGATGATCCCTCTCCACAAGAAATCACCATAACCATTTCCCGATAAGAGCTTTATCAAATAAAGTGAGAGATTTAAGACCAAACCTCCCTTTTTCCATCCATTGCTTAACCACATTCCACCTCACCAAGTGATACTTGTATTCCTCCCCTGTGTTCCCCCAAAAGAACCTCTTTTGAATACTCTCTAAGCGATTAGCCACCGAACTCTGAATAGAAAAGAGACAAAAAGTAGATTGGAGGGCTAGAAAGAGTGCTTTTGATAAGAGTAAGTCTTCTCCCTTTTAAGAGATAATGACTTCTACCTGGCTAACCGTTTCTCAAACCTTTCCACAATAGGATTCCAAATGCTTTTGTCTTTGAACTTAGCCCCAAGAGGAAGACCGAGGTAAATAATAGAAAACAAATCACTCTTGCTAAGATTAACCTTAAGCCCCGAAATACCTCAAATCAAAGAAGAACACATCGAAGGTGCAAAATTTGAAATGCCTCCGCCCCACAAAAAACAATCGTGTCATCGGTAAAAAGAATGTGACACACTCACACTACCTCCATTTCTCCCCACTTTGAAATCGCTCAAGAGCCCCTCATCAACCACTTTCCCTAACATCTTACTAAAAGCCTCCATTACCAACGTGAACAAGAAAGGAGACAATGAATCCCCTTGTCGAAGACCCCTCGAAGCTTTAGAGAAGCTTAAAGGACAACTAATTAACTGGGATAGAGAAAGAAGTCGATGAAATACATTTGAAAATCCACTTGCACCATTTGTCCCCAAAACCCATTCTTTTTAACAAATAAATCACAAAACCCCAACAAATATTATCATAAGCTTCTCCATATCAAGTTTACAAATCACCCCTACTCCATCTTTCAAATGGGCATCCACAACTTCATTAGCTATCAACACAACATCCAAAATTTGTCTACCTCAATGAAAACATTTTGGTTCGGACTCACCACCTTCCGCATCAAGTTCTTTAATCTAGAAGTAAGGATCTTTGATAAGAGCTTGTAAATACACCCCACAAGCCTACTAGGCCGGAAGTCTTTGACATTGGACACCCCAACTTTTTTCGGGATAAGGACTATGAAAGTAGAGTTAAGACCTCCCACAAACTCCCCCGAAGAATGGAACTCCTCAAAAAATCTAAGGATATCCCCCTTAGCATCTCTCGATTATGAACTAGAAACGTCATGGTAAAGCCATCGAGACCTAGAGATTTATCACCATTACAATTCCCAATAGCAACAAGAATCTCCTCTTCATCAAAAGCATCAATTCTAGACAATTCAAACCCATCGAAATTCGGTCTACTATAACACGTCTCCTTGTAAAGATTCTTATAGAAGTCACAAATCGCCCTCTTCATACTATCCTCATCCTCAAACAACAAACCATCAACCTCAATGGATCTAAGAAAGTTAATTCTTCGATGAGCATTAAACATAAGATGAAAGAACTTAGTGTTCTTATCACCTTCCCTAAGCAAAATTTCTCTAGATTTTTTACGCCAAGAGATTTCTTCCATAGAGATAAGCTTAGCAAGTTCCTTTTTAACCCAAAACCTCATCTCTATGTCCGATCCCGAAAGGCTGTCAGCAGTATCTTTCTCATCGAGCCTGCAAATCTCACCCAACAAAGTGTTTAAAGAGGAGCTCACATCTCTGAGGGTTTCTTTGTTCCATCTTTTCAAGTTTTCTTTGAGGATTTTAGTTTCGAAGCCACCACAAAACTAGCAAAACCTTCCACATTGCAACCCTCCAACCAACCTTTGACAAGATCCTAAAACCATCTACCTTAGGCCACATATTCTCAAACTAGAACGGAGTCAGACCCCACTGCATGCCCCCTGCTTCAAGAACAATAGGATGGTGATTCGAAGTGGGACGAGGCAAAAGTTTCGGAATCAAGCTAGGAAAGAGAGTTTCCAAACAACCAGCGACAAGAAAACAATCGATCTTAAAGAACGAAGGAGTCTCCCTAAAACTCGACCAAGTGAAAGAACCACCCGATAAAGGCAAATCAATAAGGTCAGGTCCTCAAGCAAAGTCTAAAAACTCTCTCATCAAACTACTCTCTTGCGAACCTCCTCTCTTATGAGGATAAAGAACAACATTAAAATCACCACCCACGGGAGTGCAACCAATTTCGAACCGCTGCTAGCTCCCCCCAAAAAGGCCCTTGTTCCCCGCTATCCATTGGGTCGTAGACTCCTGACAACACCCACTCTCCACTAGAAGAAAGCCCCTTAAAGACATAGGACACCGAGAATAATCCCACCGGGAAATCAATTAAGTCAAGTATCTTCATATCCCACATAATGACAACACCCGTGAAGCACCAATCGATCGCTAGAAACGCTTTCCAACCACAGGGCCTCAAACCACAAATACAACGGATAATCGAATCATCAATCACCTCCATTTTAGTCTTTTGAAGACACACAACGTCTCCCTTCCATTCTCTAAGGTAGTGTTTCACCTTAGCCCTCTTCTTCAAGTCATTCAAACCCCTCACACTCTACTACCAACAACCCTATACTCCTCTATCAAATCCAGTATGCACATGCAGTGAAACACACATTGTACAAAGTAAGAACTGGACGGCACCATACCCCGAAGAATAAAATCAAGGATCATAGTTATTTGACAACTATTTGATTTAAACCACTAGTATCCAATGGACTGATGACTATGGTGATGCACTATCCAGTAACTACTGCAGAAGTATTTCATCAGTCAGGATCAAGTGCTGCCGTTATTTTTCATTTGCATTACCTTGTGAGATCAAGAAAGCTAGCAATTGCAATGAATCCTATTGGTTCTACAAGTTCTTCATCAACACATGTTAATATGAAATAAGTAGCTCTGGCCGGAAAGAACCAAAAACAAAAGCGCGGCACAAATTTAGATACATACTGATGACAAATTTTTCACTAGGCTTTTTCCTTGTCCAGCGCTCCCAGATGCTATCTTCCAACTTATTCAGTTGACTGACTGCGTACTGTTAAAAGTACTAGAATTCAAATCACTATATTTTGATAAATACATCACCAGATAAGTTTAAACACAGTATATATAAGAGTACAATTATTCTGGATTTAGTGCAACTGAAAGTTTCTAGCAAATGGTTTGCAATGAAGGGGCATCATTGTTATATAACTTTAAGCTACAATGGCAAGTATTTTATGTTGTAACTTACCAAAACTATAGATCTTTATGATTTCACTCTCAAGTTTGGATCGTGGCCAAGAAGATGGTAAAAGAATTAAATTAACAAAATCAAGAAACCCTTGCTGAAAGTAAGCCTCACTGCTTTACTTCACTCAAATATTTTAAATTTTACTGGTCTTCCAAACTGTTGTCTTCCTCTATGGATGATAGATAAATAAAAGCACCAGTCATGGATGGATGTATATTCTAAAACCTATTCAAGTAATAAAAAAATTTTAGGTACGATACATGGTTTGGCACCATCTAGTTTATGACAATCAATATTAACATCTATAGCCTATTCCAGCACAGACAGTTAGCTTGCACAACTTGTACACACTTTCTTTTGTTCTCTTAGTTTCATTGTGTTCTTCATACGTTACTATATTCATGATGAATAATAATTTCTAATAATATTACAACCCTAAACTGAGTGACACCATTTAGCTTTCTACCGAAACTAGATTAGAACCTGGCTTTTCCAGTTCTGACAGTAAAACCTAGGCTAATTGCTTTTTATGTGCCATCAAAAGATCATGTGAATTGATAGAATTATTATGTAGATAGAACAATTTCTAAAGATATTGGAAGACAAAGAATATTAGGATACTGTGATATACTAAACATTTCTACTTTCTTCCTTTTAAGAATAATTAAAAGATGAAATTGGATACAAATGCAGGTCTAGTCAACATAAAACGAAATCATGTCTTAGACTTATTAATGCATAGGACAACTTTAATTTTGATAAAGGAAAGAAAATAGTGCAACCAGAAAATGAGCAGCTCTACCATTAATTTTATCATTAATAAAGTGATGCTTGAACTCACATGTAGAGTATTTAACTGAACACAAAGGACTGGTGTTGTCCGGACGTTAATTTCAGTTGACCTTCTCTCATCAGGCGGCTTAGAGTCAAATAGTTCCTTCTTTACAAAAGCCTTTATTCCAGCTTCCTTCCTGTACCGTGTGAGAACAGGCACAGGTGGAATTAAATCACCCTTGCTCGCTGCAGGCCAAAATCAGACTTCAGGGTCCATTATGAGATATGAAGATTAAGAAAATAAAGTAAATGAGGACTACAAGTTGTTTTTGGAGAAAAGGAATTGATGTAGGACAAGAAAATTGAAGGAAAGAGAAGAATAAGGGAAGAAAGGGAACATAAATGGAGGAAAATAAGAGGTGAGGTAGAAGAATTTACAGGGAGAAAAGAAGAAAAAGAGGAAGGAGAAGAGATAAAGAGTGGGGAGATACCAAAATTCTATATTTTATTCTTAAATTCAAGTCTGAATCAAAACCCTAATAATTTTCTTTACAAGACACCAAATACAAATAAAATAAGGAAATTAAACCTATTGAAATTTAGGTTAGGGAGAGAAACAAGAGAGAAAATGAGATTGAATAGAAATATTGTAGAATAATTCTTATTATTGTTGTTATGTTTTGTGAACAAACCAACAATCCTATATATACCTAAGGATATAAATCCTAAGAGGAATAGGAAACATAAACTAAGAAAGATTAGGAAACCTAATACATATCTAATTGGGAAACTATATTTCTAAACATTCCCCCTCAAGTTGGAGCATGCACCAATTTGTTACAAATATCTATATCAATAACAAATCTGATCCAATCTAAAACAAATAAACCCAAACCCATAAATTACAATAACCAATGAGAACACGTCAAAGCTCCACACCAACGAAAAACAGTTAGGTCACCACGTTGTTACCACCTAACTAGACAAGATCCGAGAATACTTGATCAACAAAACTTACTTTTTTCATCTTATTTTTTACTAACTTTGACTTTGACTTGAATATGTCAAGAAGATAACATTAAAACAGGTTGGATCGGGTTAACTCAACATCTGGTCAACAACATCAACATAGGGGTCATGAACTCTTTCTTTTCTTCTCCTTCTTCAATATAAACACACGAAACAGTAATACAAAGCAAAATTTCTTTCAGTATTTTTTTTTCTTCTTTTACTTCTTCAAAAGAAACAGAAAACCAGAGACATAATCCGGATTTGAACTAGAAACACAAAATATCCGGATTTGAAACTGGGTTGTGATCTAGCAAAACGGGTCGCCAAAGATTAGATGACATCCACTGGCCAGAATGGAGCATAGGTGGATGGGTTTTGTTCGCCGTCGCACCACGCACTTGATGGTGGTCTCCGATCACCGAGCCGACGCCTAAATCTCATTGGAAAACAGCTAGAATCGCCTAAAAAGGACAAAAGCCATTGAAAATCTTGGGTTTTGCTCGCCATGGAAAACACTATGGTGGTGATGGCTGATCATGGGGGTCACCGAAAAGGCATATCGCTGGAAATCTTGACTATATGACAATTTTTTTTGTTTTTTTGGAAGAGTTTACAAATACCACCAGGTCCAAAACCATGAGCTTGAATAAAAATATTGTAGAATAAGTCTTATTATTGTTGTTATATTTTGTTAACAAACCAACAACCCTATAGAAACCTAAGGAAATAAATCCTAATAGGAATAGGAAACATAAACTAATAAAGATTAGGAAACTTAATACATATCTAATTAGAAAACTCTATCTCTCAACAAAACCTAAATCATATCCTAATAAAATCAAAATAATTCTAATTAAAATCACAAAATCCCTAATTTCCTAAACCTAAGAGATCAAGAATATTCTACCTGATTTTCAAGAAAATTAAAATTACAAAACAAACCAAAAATTCTAGTGCTCAACTTAGAAAAAAACTAGACCTCAACTTTAAGAGTGGTTAAGTATCAGGATTAGTGATCCTAGGTTAAGCTTACAGGAAGACTTGAAACCCTCCGAACTTGATACCTTGAATAGAAAACAAGAATGATCTGAAAGAGCTTGAAATCACCAATAGGACAAAATTAATGACTGCACACTTTGCTTGAAAAGCTCATCCTCGCATTGGACATCTTCATCCATATAAAGTTCAACTTTGTTTAGTAGCTGCTCACATTTGACATTCTCTTCTGAATATTCACTACCATTTTGCTCCTTTGACTCATCAAGCTTTTCTTCTTGCCCTCTAAATTTTCACTCTCGCTCCTCAGGTTGGATTGAAGACCCTTAAAAGCATCTTTAAGCCTTTGAATCTGTTCTTTTACATATCCAAGCCTTTGAGATTTTTCTTCAACAACCATTAATCAACTTGAAGTTCATATTGTCACAGAAAATAGCAAGGATGGAGTCATACTTAGGCATTCTCTGTTGAATTACAACCTTGTCACAGTCAAAATACTCATCATATATTAAATATTCATTATATGTATAATATCCAGATATGTATCTGCCTTGGCACTTGGTGAATAATCATTGTAGAACTGCATATAGCTATAGTGGTAAGAATTTCTCATCGAATCTAGCCAATAGTAATTATACACTCCCAGTCCCATTCTTCACACGAGCAACAAATTTATTTTCATATTTTTTTCCTTTTTTTTTCTTCTTTTCCTCTTTGTTCTTTTTTTCGTTGCTTTTTTTCACTTCAGAAAATAAAGAAAATAGAAAAATGGCTCGAATTGGCTCAACACAGCACAGCTTGGCTAGAGATCGATGGCTCACATGTGGCTAGGAAACTGCAGGTATGGCTTAGCTCAGACGAAGAACAGCTCCTACAACGACAATCACGTATGCTTATCTACACGCGTGGCGTACGAACCTAACCGATTGAGAGTTGAGCGAGCGAACATTGCAGGTTGGCTGGTAAGAGGCTTCTAGTTCCAACAGTGGTGTCAGCTTGGCCTCCAAACATCAGCAAGGTGGTGGATCTGAGGCAATATGCGGCTTGAGAACCAGTGGCATGTGAGAAAAAAGTCGCCTGTTCAAAGCATGGAGTTATCATATCACGATATATCTGAGTAGGTTTGGAGGATCAATGCACAATTTTGAGAGATAAGGCAAGAGTAGGAAGAAGAAGATTGAGCATGTGAGGTTCATGCGCTCGTAAAACTTCCAACTTTTCTCACGGCGATGCAGGACAGACAAGTTAGTAGTAAAAAATTGATAGTTCCTGATTGGTTTTGAGGTGAAAGCTTTTTACAAGGTTCTTTTGGAAGAGATACCTTCGGATGGGTATTCCATTTTTCCTTGGAAGGTTATTTGGTGCTCCGTGGTTCCAATTAAAGTGAGCTTTTTTGCTTGGGAGACTTCGTGGGAGAAGATTCTCACTTTAGACAACTTACAAAAAAAGGGAGGGTATTACTGAATCAATGTTTTATTTGCAAAAGTTGCGGCAAATCCGTGTTTCATCTTTTGTTGAAGTGTTTTTTGGCCAGAGCTTTGTGGGAAATGGCTAATAAGGTGACGGGTATCTCTTAGGTATTTTCCGGCTCCGTGAGAGATGAAATTTAGGCTTAGAGTGGATTTAAGGCTTACGTGGCGTTTGTTTTTTTAAGTGTTGAAGTGTTGAATACTGAATGAACATCTGAATAGTGCTGAATAAGAGGCAGTGTCTGACCGCTGAATGGTTAAGTGCTTAGACTGTTTAATAATTGAACTGATTGATCTGAATGTGTATTTTCCCATTTTAACCCTCTTATTTGTTAAGAACATGACTGTAGCTATTGATCTGAACAATGTTTGCATATTTCATCTCAAAAATATTCCCAATTACTTTTTTTCTATTTTTTTTTAATGAATTGAGCCATAATATCAATTGAATTAAATAACCAATTTAAAAATAAAAATAGATTGGGTTAACAATGAATACATATTACTTAATAATTAAACAATCAATAAAATTATATAAAAAAAATACCAATAAATTTAATTTAATGCTTATCCTATAACTTAAGGAAGTTAATTACAAATAAATATAAATGCATAAAAAGCAAACAATCATTTCGAAAGAATTAATAAAAAAATCTTAACAAATCAATTGTAAAAAATTTAAAAGGGTGGATTGTGGATATAAAATTGAAAGGGGTAGATATGTGTAGTATTATTTTAGAGGAAGATATAAAATAATTATCCAAACCAAAACCTTAGGCACACACCCACAGCCACCGACTCTCCACGGTCCCATCTCCAAAATTCACGCTACTACCACATCTGCCATCCAAATTCGAACCAGACCAACAAAATCAAATAGAAACTCATCCATGAGGGCATATTCCCGACCCCAAAATCCTATGCAACCTCTGCAAGAAAGAAATCGAAAAACACAACCGAAAAGACAAATGCCAATCCCCTGGCCAAAAGCCAATGGTCACTACGTCTCAGCAACAAGCTCTCGCCGAAGAATCCCATTTCCAAGTTATGGCGGTGGAAAGCCTAGTAGCCATCGAATGACCTTAAAGAACTTTGATGAGCTCTTTCACCAAAACAAAACCCAGATATAATAGAGAGAGTGAGGACGGTGGGGGTCTTAGGTCTATGAAGTTGGACTGGGTTCTTGTCGCCAATGCCGACTAGGTTCCTATCGCTGGGTACTCTGAGCCAAGAAGGTGTTGATTTAGCAAGGGTATTTGTGACAATAATCTAATATACTAAGGATATTTTTGTCCAAAAACCATCTGAATGGTATTAAGACACAATTTTGGGTGTGACAATGTTATTCATACGTGAAAAATAAACGAACATAATTGCACCACATCTAACCGATTCAGATGTGATGCCATTAAGACTTGCATAAGTGCAAACAAACAAGGCCTTACTCTATGATTCCACTTTTGATCTTTTGGTTGGTTTGGAATGAAAGGAACCGTAGAGCTTTTGAAGGTATTAAGAGGTCTATTTTTGTAATTAGGGAAAAGTGGTTCAACACCCTTAATTTTTGGGTCAACGGGCATTCTTTTGTAAATGACATAGATCTAGTAGATTTTGTGGAGTTTCTCCCTTATAGTTAGTCTTTGTGCATGGGCTGCACCCCCTTGGTGCGTCTTTTTATACAATTTATTTACTTATAAAAAAATTGACAGTAGCGTTAGGGTATTGCAGTTTGCTCTTATAACAATTTTATGTAGGACAAAGATTAAGAAGGGAAAAGGGAAAAATAAGGGAAGGAAAATAAAGGAAACAAGAGAGGAAGTAGAAGAATTCAAAGGGAGAAAGGAAGAAATAGAGGAAGGAGAGATAAAAAACAGAGGGGAAATACCAAAATTCTTATTAATCTTAAATTTATGTCTGAATCAACACCCTAATAGTGGAGCTGTATGGAGGCACCAAATACAATTCAAATGAGGAAAGTAAACCTATATCAAATCCAAATAAAATCAAAATCAAAACCTAAATAAATCCTTAATTCTCTAACCTAAGATCCCTAGAATATTCTACCTTACTTTCAAGAAAATTAAAATTAATGAACAACCCATGGTACTGAATATCCTAAATTAATCTTCAATAGCTACTGCATTATAAATGAAAGTAAAATTAGGAATAGCAGAATATGTGAGTATAGATGGGAACAGCTAAATGACTAGGGCCTGTTTGGCTTAGCTGGAGCTTTTGCTGCAAGGGCCCAAAAGTGCTGCTAAAGTAGATATGGGTAGAAGTGTTCTCGAGTTAAAAATTGTTTAGTGTTTGGTAAAATTGTGTTAAAAGTGCTCCCAAACTAAGATGCAAAAATGGTAGTGTTTGGTTGATTAAGTGGTAGAAGTGCTTTTAAATGTTAAAATCACCAAAAAGGGTATATTAATATCAATTAACTTTTTGAATGCCGAGATGGCTTTCTTCATCAATTTGACTTTAGAACTTGTACAGTAAAAAATTAATCATATTATGGCTTTCCACCACCGCTTCATATAAACATACAATATCAACTGTTGAATGTATATGTATTCCTCATGACTAATGGTTGGACAGTGGATCATGGTTCCAACATTTTTCTATTTAAACATAGAATGAATAAGCGATATTCACCATCATAACAAAATAACCTCAAAAGTGGATTGGAAAGAATGAAAAAGAGATAAATGAAACTCTTTCATAAAAATATGATGGAATTGCTGCAAAGAAGAGATTCCTAGTGTGTTTTATGTCAATGATGGCAGTTTCATCAACTATTAATGTACAGGTGGAACCTGGAACATACTCACCCAAGTTGTCAATGACGTGATTTGCATACACTTGAAATGCATTGTCGATGCCACGAAAAAGGGCACTCAGTTCCATTGACCTCATTGGAACTTTAAGAGCAAAAAATTGATCAATCGTCTGCATCAAAGATTATTCACAATAGAAGTCATTATGCATCACATAGCATACAGACAAACAATTGTGGCAGAAAAGTACATCAAAGCTATGAGTGCCAATTCAAAAATGTAATTTGAAACTCTGAGGTTCCAAAAACCTCCCGTATTTTGAGGAGTGGGGATTAGTAAATGAGAAGGACAGAGCCATAGGAGCAGCGGCTGAGTCTTATGTTGAAGCAGTTGAAGACATTGAAAGACAAGAAGCAATTGAGGGTGGTGATCAACCCACTGAATGTGAGATTGAAATTGATCAATGTTTGGATGACGTGGAGTCATCTATTACAGATAGTCCAGGAACAAATGCTACTAGTACTCGGGCTCAACCATCTTCAAGCCAGGCAACATCAAGGCTTGCAAACAACAAGAAGAGAGTAAGATCAACTGATGAGGACCCAGCAAAGAATAAGCTGGTCGAGTTCTTGGAGAAGTTAACTGATGTGGTTGTTGAGCAAGGAAACTCCTTTAGTGATTTAGTTGCTTAACACAAGACTATGGCTGCGGGAGAAAGAGGGCTGAAGTTATCCTAGAGTTGCTGAAGTTAAAAGGCTAACCACTGCTCAACATATCAAGGCTGGGCCCATAATAGATACTGACCACAACAAGATAACTTGATTCTTCTCTTTACCCGATGATGAGTACAAGCTGGACTATGTGTTGCAGCAAGTTAATTGAACACCATGAATGCAGGAGTAATTGTATGTTTTTGAGTGCATTATGGACACTTTTTTAGGCACCTTATAAAATATGTTGGAGACTTCATCTTATCAAAAACAGATATGTTGAAGACTTTATGATGTTTGGGCTTAACGTAGCCATGAATGTTTTGGTTCCTCTTGTGCTCCTGTTTAGAGGTTTTGATGGTCTGAAACATGGCTTAAATTTGTTGTTATTATAGGATGATATTCAATGGAGGTTTATATTTTGCAGCTTATAACCCTTTAAATTTTCATGGAGGAAAATGTTTTATATGTCTATGGATATTCTAGTTATGTAATTGTACAGATTTTCGATACAGGGGCAAAATTGGAAAATTTTCAGGATTACGGTCAGATTACTGGTAATCTGTTTTCTGAATCAAACAGGGTAATATAAGATTATCAGTAATCTTCTGGCAGATTACCTGGCTAAACCAAACGGAGTAATCTGAGATTACCTGAACCAAACACCCCCTTAAGATAAAGTAGCTGCTTATAATTAGGAGGAATGAAGTGTTGAGTCATGGCATGCTTCATTTCTTCCCATCAGTTTTCCTTGCTTGTTATACTGCAATAATTTTCGTACTACACAGGTTGCAGTGAATCCTGTTTCACGCTCGTACCAAGCATATTCCGATCTCTTATCACAATGTGAAAGATTTGGTCTATCGAGGTTTTTTAAGGTTCAGTTTTTCACTCAGTTTCCCAGCTTGCTGATATGTTCACCAAAAGCCTTATAAAAACAAGCTTCTTTCCTTTTCGTATTAAGCTGCTATGACAATCTCACCACTTAAGGGGGAGAGTTAAGAGTATAACTGTATATTGACTGTTGTATATCATATATCGACATTTTAGGGATTGCTTATGTGGTTTCCAAATGTAAATTGTACACGTGTAATTCATATAAATACATAGTTAACCATAAATTGTTATTGAGAAACCTTCATCACATTGTGTTTTTATAGAAATTATCGAGAAGAATGTTTGTAAAAATAACTTATAGCCATTGTTTTGTTTTGGGCATCCTGCCATATAATGACAATGTAAAGGAGAACACAAAGAAGAAGAAATATAGGGGTTTTATTATAATTAAGGGAAAATATGTAATTTTGATATTAGGGATATTTAGGTAATTCATATTATATTAGTAGTTTTTTAGTTATTCTAGGATTAGGAATTAAGGTTTGAGTTAGTTTCCTATTTAGGGATAATTATCTATTTTTGTCCTACAACTAGTTTTATTTTCGCCATACATCTACCAATTGTTCTAATCAACTCCTCAAACTATCTTTAGTTACCCGATTAGACCCTTCCATCAATTTCTAGCGTGAAAACTTACGGAATTCCAACTCAGCATCAACTAAGCAATGAGGTGGCTTGAGAGATGAATTTGACAGCAAAATCCTCTCCAATTAAACTCTAAAATACATAACTATGATTTCTATCCCTCTAAGGTGAACAAAGCTGGGTTTTACATTGAGAGATTCGAGAGAAGGAGAGAATTAGATAGAGGAAGAAAGAGATAGAGAGACAAACCTCTTCAATGAGTTGGGTTGAATAATCATCAACAACTCATTTTTCAGCAGCTCTAATCTACCATTTGCGGAGAGAACGGTCATCAAGACTTAATGGACACAAGCAAACTACGGACAAAAATTCTATATCTCCTCTATCATCAAGAGGGGTGATGACTTCGTCTTGGGTTGACAGTTGTCTCTCTACAATGACATATCAAAACTGCTACAAAACAGGTGGTTGATGATAATGATTCAGTCCAACTAATAGTGAAGAGGTTTGTCTCTCCTCTCTCCCTTCCTCTGTCTTTTGCTCTCTAATTCTCTCATACTCCAAAATCTCTCTATGTAAAGCCCAACTCTATTCACCTTAGAGAAAACCAAGTAAAGATTTGAATTTTAGGGTATAATTGACACAGATTTTACCGTCAAATTCATCTCTTAAGCCACCTCGCTGAGCTACTCATGTGGAGTTCCGTTAAGTTTTCGGGCCAAAATTGACGAAAGGGTATAATTGGGTAACTAAAGATAGTTTAAGGACTTGTTTAGAACAATTGTTAAATATATGACCAAAATAGAATGCAACCAATAGTTGTAGGACAAAAATAAGTATTAAGCCCCTATTTGGATTATGTTTCCTATTGGGATTGTGATGGGTGCCTACATAAGAGCTCCTCTAGTATTAGTCTAGGTTAGACCTGATTTGATAATTGAATTTGATTAAAGATAACAAATTTGGTTCTTAGGTCTAAGGTCCTTTGCCTTCTAATCAATAATATTCTCTTTGTATTATCTTTGTTCTCTATTATTATCTCGTGTTCTTATGTTCCAATCAATTTGAAGACTAACCCTACTTGTCCTACATCACAATGCCTCCCAAAGTCAAGCTGACATACGAAGGAAGAATTATCATAAGAGAGATGTAATAAATATAACAATACCCTACTAAATCATGTGAGTTGTGAAACTTTCAGCAAAAGGATATTGTTAAACTACTACGGGAAGAAGCCATATAAGAATGCCAACAACGAAAAATATGCATTCATACCTCTTCCACTATCCTATAAACTTCAACAATTGAACTCCCATGTCGTTGTTGAGGTGATATTGGGCTCCATCGCTGTACAGTAATTTATACAAAAAAAAAGAAGATATATTTTGAATGAAGGAGCTCAACTAAGGGCATGAATTTGAATATATGATATATAATAATACAAAAAAAAACTTGTACAACTAATCGTAGAAATTAGTTGATGATAACACAGAATTCCTATCATCAACAAAAATTTAAAAGTGTGATTGTCCATGTAGAAAATTGTACAGTCAAACTATCCATTGAGCACCACAGGAAAACTTCCAATGCCTTGTATTGTTTAGACAACAAACATAACTGATGTAAACAAGAAAGGGGCATCATGAACCACTTAAGAAGACAAAGGTTATAAAACTGACATGCCTTCTAGTATTTTGCTCAGACTGACCCTTATATGTAGGACGCTAAAAACACCATCCACAAAAATTCATTAAACTCGTCGCTCAAAAATATGGAATGTTTATTCTGTATGACAACCTCTACGAATGCTCATATCATAACAACTATAGCATGCCTAAATCCAACCGGGTTTACCACAATTATGCCCCACTCTCTCCCCCCCACCCCCCCCCCCCCACAAAAAAAAAAAAAAAAACCTCACCCAAAGAAAAAGTAAGAAAACAGAAAAGACAAAACAATAGAAATTAGAAGCTGTAAAGAAACAAATACTCCTAGATAACAGCTGATGCTGACGAAACATAGAGAACATATAACGACACCAGGTCTAAGTCCGAAACAAGTGGCAAAACTAAAAAGCATGCTTTTAAGTAGGTAACAATATGAACCAAACTTTAAGCATTCACCTCTTGTTGAATAGCCCGCTCCACCCAACTTAAAATTCTTCCAAGCTGTGAATTGACCCATCGCAACACTAATGTTCCAGATATAGATTCAATCTAAATGAAATAAAAGATTCAAGAGAACATATTACAAAAAGAAAAACCTATAAGAGGCAGTAACATATAATAAACTACTTAAAAAGTTTAGTCATAACAAAATTAAGAACCACAATTTTCAAGATCAAGAAATGATTGTGAGAACATAGATAAATGATAAAACAGAAAATAAATAATCAAAAAATAAAGATTGGTGGTTTTCAAAGAATTGGATTTACTGATTGAATGAGAAGAAGATTTGGATAAAAAATCCAAATCTTTACCACTTCCAATCAAGGAAAATCTCTGATTTGTATATGATATCATATTCCACACACTCCAACAAAAAGGATTAGGGACACTAAAAGCCAGTACGACAACAGCATCTCATATTAGTTCAGCTTTTATTTTTCACTTTCAAAGAGTAACCACAGTAAAAAGCTGGAAAACAAAATATTCCACAAGATATAGCCCCTTAAATATATAATCCCGTAACTGTTGCAATTACCGATGGTGACAAGGAACTGTGTAATAGTCCTCAAGTGCCGACAGCAGTAGATCCTAATTAATGTCATTATAATCCTTGTGCATCAAAACCTTCACCATAACTTTAGACGTGAAGAGGTTTTTAAAGAGAGGAAGAACTTTGATCTCAACACACATTTCAGAAAATTCATAGAACATGATTGTTAGAAACTGACTACTTTATTATCAAACCCAAGCATTTTATCACTTACCATCTTCGACAAGACAAATTCAAAACTACTCTTGTTGCAAAAATCTTTCCCTCTCATCTTATATGGAAATAATTTACTTCAGGCAGCAAAATTCACCTGGTATGGAATTAGTTTCCGGAAATAGACCTCGGCAGCTTCCTTTTCACACGCAGACGTTATAACTGCAAGCATATACTGCTCAAGACTATCGGCTGATGGGAATACAGACACGATATCCTCATTCAGATGTTCAGCACCATCAAGAAAAGGTTTCTGGAGAAAAGAAATTTTATTAGGATCACATTATTCCAACTTTAAAAAAAAAAATTAAACTGTTTCAGGAAATTTAGAAAAGAAATATATGAGGTACAACAGAAGCTTATGTACATTGACGATAAACAAATCAACCCAGTATCAGCTTACCAACTTGTTCCCATAAAGCTTGTGTAAAAGTGATGCTGAAACAACAGTTGCTTGTGGATGCCTCTGAGACAAAATTGGCATGAACATTGTTGAATCTGTTTTTAAAAGTTTCTTGCTCTCTTCTGCAAGCAACGCCAGAGGATGATCATTCACTGCATCTGATTTATCAACAGCTTGCAATGTCTGTAAAAGGAAAAGTGAATACCAAAGCCATATCTTTTACTATAGTTTAAACAATGTCAAATCAATATAAACTGAAACATGCCAGATATTTGTCTAGTGCATGTCAATGTCAAAAAAGAAATACATACTCGCAATTGAAATACAATGTCCCATGTGAATTTCAAAGTTCTTACAAAATTTAGGATTCCAACTCACCAGATTTTTTTTAATGAAGATTTTTGTTGAGACCTTAAATTGAAGGAATTTCATCTGGTTTGGAGCAATTTTTGCGAGAGATGGCAATTATAAAAGCCAAAGAAGGCAACCAAACCTCAATTTCTATTTTATAGTATCCATAGCTCAAGCCTATATTCCCATTGGCTATCCATGAGACATGCACTTGTACAGATTTAGCAATTCTAGCCAGATCCAATAGCTACTTAGCATCACATGTTTACATCCTAAAGTGTATGGCATAAATTTTTTGTTAAAGATAACTTAAATGGTAAATTAGATAAGGCACCCAAGCAAATTAAATCAACATAGCTTGCTACATCCTTGGCAGGATACGTCTCATATTTAAAAATTGAAATCAGGTTATCTGGTATCTATTTGAAAAGTATCCAGTCACCCAACAAATAGAATAGATCAATAAGTTAAGATTACTTGTGCTGATTGGAGAAAAGATATACCCTTGCAAATGCATTTTTAATGGATGACGATATATACGATTCTATCTGATCTCGATCTGTGACATATGTAGATTGCACTGCCTGCAGGAAACATTACAGAATAACATTCAGCATCAACACAAAATCATGTAATGCTAGATAGTATTAATGCTAATAAAAGATAATTCTGTTATTCTGGACAGTAAGCAGAGTGTATTGAAAAATGATCACTCTCCAATAAAAAATTAATCACAACTTGTAACTCCTAAGATTAAGAAAACTCATACTTCTTTCTCCTTTGGGAACACTAGTCATATCAGGAGTAAAGATGTTCAATATAGAGAAATATTACACACCCCTTCAGATTCCTCCAATAGAAGCCTTCGAGTAACCATTGCAACTGCTACTATATCCTCCATCATCACCGACCCCTACAAAGGAGAGAAACTAAAAAGTATAATAATACTGAGTAGCGAGAAGATGACCACCAGAAATTGACAGACGAGCAATACCTTTTCCTCGATGAGAATATAAATATCCAAGATGTAATACTAAAGATATATGTGAGGAAGTAATGACGAAGTAGTCTCTGCTTACTAAAGTTTGTCAATCAAATGAAAGTTGCAAATAAATCTAAGATGAAAAAAGAGGAGGAAAAAAAAAAACTATAGAATAAAGGAACATTCTTCACATTTCCTAATTACATGGCAACATCCCACCTTATCTTTCCATATGCAAAGGAATTTTTATCACTTGCATTATGTCATATCATGCGATACATAAAATACACTAAATTTTTTAGACAGATCAGAAAATATGTATTTTACATTGTCAACTAATATATAAAAAAAAACATAAAAAACCTCAGATTGTCAACTAATATAAAAAACAAATAAAAAAACCTCAGCAGATTGTCAACAGATAAAAAAAAACCAATAATGATAAAGAACACCAATATATATATATATAAATCTAAGTATAGCAAAGCAAAAAAATCAAAATAAACTAATATAACATTCATGAAAACAGAAGCCCAAATAATGGGAAAAAATAATCACAGGCAGTCAGGCACAACATTAAGACAATTGCCAACTAATCATATTTCACCATAGTTCAGATCAATCAAACAAAGTAACAACTATGGTTGCACATAATCAAACCTTGGCAAAGTGGAGATGGTAGTCGCCTAGCTGATTATCAGCCCATTTTTGGATAGGTGATAGGAAGGACTGTAAGAAAGACACATCTCGGAAGCCCTCTTCACCTTCAACTTTGGAATGCAAACTTTTCAAGTGTAACCTCTCTTGTGGGCCACGTTGTTCTTTCAATGGTATTTTCTTCATCTGCTCAATGGCATGTCGCAAGATTCCTTGCTCACTTGTGATAACGTGCTGTGATCACACAACCAAATTCTAGTCAAATATCCCATGCAACTTTACCATCAAGAAAGCAATTCTTTTGCCAGTAATACCTGACGAAGCAATACCCATGCATAGCAAGTGTAGTGGATGGTCTCTGTGATTCCTAAGACACGCCAGGTCGACTTCAAGAGCTCAAGAATTTCTTCCACTTCCTAGAAACAAAATGTCTTTGGTTGGCTCAATTAAGTAAATTATAAAAGTATAGCTGCAATGAGTCATCTTATCAATTTAGAAAAGAGCTAACAGCTAAAAGTTTAACTTTGATTAACATCCCTACTTGAACTTGTTAAGTTTGTACCAAAATAATAAAAATTTCAAATTTCCTGTGAACCACTGGATATTTTTGCCACAAGAGATAGTTGACATTGTAATAAATTCTGAACAGAAGAAGACCTACACTCCAGCAAGCTTTAACCCAACAATTCAAGCACAAAACATAAAAAATAAAAAATGTATGCAAATTTTAGAATTTACAGCTTTCCTCCTAAGTGTCATGTCACCATATCCTTTAACAAAGCAAAATTACTAACCTCGGTCAGTTTTCCCTCATCTAACATGTCAAAGACACTGAGAAGTAATTTCTCATACAGTCTAACATTTAGATGATAACCATCTGCCCAATGACATACTTCACCGGTTAAATCACCCCGTGCTGGCCTCTCAGCAAGTGGAATGGCAATATCTCTGAGAGATCTCAAGCATTCTGTCCGTTGGAGTTCACCCGTAGATGATGGAAGAGACTAATATCAAAAATAAAAAGGAAAATTCATACCAAAGGAAAAGTATGCCAAATTTGGAAGGAAAGAATGCTGGAATGCAGATTAACATTAACTTAAATAAGATTCAATAACGAGCAACTAAACTACAGAGCACTGAGTACCATATTCTGCGCCCAAGAATCTCAAAGCCCAAAGTATGTATTTACAAAAAACACTTAAATTAAATTAAATTAACTTGTAATGGTGTTTACAGCATCAGTGGGTTAAAAGCTTTTGGTTGAGATGGTTGAGTAGCATCCTACTAAAGTTAGTGCTCTTGGATGTTGTGGGACATGAGTGGTATGCCCTCTAGATATCTGACCTTTCGATTTATTTAAAGTTTAAAAAATGCATGGCAGGGGAATCATGCAACATCTTGAAGCAAAGTCTCGAAAAACTTTTAAACGGAAAAATCATAAGCAACATAATCTAACTTATTTACAAAGGGATTCAACCGTCAATCAAGGAGACTGACTGATGTAGGACAAGTAACCAAAGAACAAGAAACAGAGGGATAAAGGGGAAGAAAGGATGAAATAAGAGAGAGACAGGCACAATCAGTTAGACATTTAACAGATAGAAAGAGAAGAATCAAGAAAAGGGAAAGAACATAGGAGATACACAGAGAGAGATACCAAACTCAACAGTTTATTTCCATAATCATAATCTGAATTACAACTCTGATATAAGTGCTCTTATATAGGCACAAATTATAAACATAATAGGAAACCAACTAATCCTAAACATAATAGGAAACTAACTAATCTTAAACATGATAGAAACCATGCTAATAACAAATACTAAATCCTAAAATTTCTTAAATTAAAATCCCACTATAAAATCTTATTTACAAAATAATCCCATAAATCATAAAATCGTACATAATTCTTTTCCAATGCTGCATCACTAACACATTGGTTACCTACATTTTGGAGCGGTCCAATGCTCATAACAAACAATAGTAACCATTACAATATTTAAGAGATGACACAAATACCTCAGATTCCTCAATCTTTAGCAAAAGATCCCTCAGCCCACTCGCCTTGTGCCCAGATTCCCCAAATCCAACAGCAGAGTGATTAATAAGTCCCTCTGCCAACATGTTTAACTGCAGTTACACAAAGTTACAAGAATATATACACTTATTACCAGCATTGCAATTCTACCAAATAAAATTACATGGCAAAAAACATAAATACATGAAAAAGGTACAAGACTTGCCTGCCTTTTTTGCCAACGTATGTATGTTTTTTTGTCAGAAAATTCTGTGCGTGAAATACAACACAACAATTCCAGAGGAATCAATAGGGTATCCATTCTTTTTCCAACTTTCCCTGCAAGAGCATTAAGCAGCCCCTGTCTTGTTCTAATGTCCATGGCTTCAGAAATCTGCTTGTACACATAAACATGGGAAATGAAACCACAACTACACTCACAGAGAAGAGAATATAACTTCCAGATATTATATCTAAAAGAAACATGCACGATCAATCACAGGGTTAAAATATGTGCATTCATGTTATCCGCTTAAAAGGACTGGCTGCAAAACAATTTTGGTATGGGCATGTATATTTAAAACACCATCCTTGCGCAGAAAAGGATGAGACAACTTTTTCTGGGTTAAAAATGTAGCTGAACATGCTGCCTAAGAGATCATGTAGGCTAAAACAGGGAAAAAAACCATTGTCAGATATCTGATTAAGTGGCCAACCAATGAGCTTATTTTGATGCTAAGAATACCAAGTTTCTCGATTCTCAATTAAGATTCCTCTGACTTCATATTCCAATCATGAGTTCATGACCTTACATCCGTACTCAATAAATTAAGTAATCTAAACGTGCGTGCGAGTAAATCATTGAAACTGAAAAGGGCCAGTACCCAAGTAGTTTCACGAGCATGCAACCTTGCAATTTCATTGTTTCTTAAAAATATGACATTATAACGGAAAGGAAAACAAGTTTCAATTGAAAGAGAATTGCCTGAGGCATAATAAATGCCGTATACAAAGAAAAGAGGGACAATAGTTTGAACAAGGACTTTAAGGTGGAAAAAAGTTCTAACATCAGAACACCTCTTTGGTAAGACATTCTACCTCAAAGCTACTTATTATAATATTCTACGCATCCAATAAGCACTTTTCTGGTGGGAGAGATAGAGTGAGAGGGAAGGAGGTAGAGAAACATTCAAAATACCTCCATTTGGACACGCATGGTTTCCAACAAACCAACCATTCCAGGAGCACTTTGTGAATGAGTCACATTTTCACTTCTACTACGTCCAAGTTTCCTCATCAGTTTGGACCTTTTGTCTTTCTTTCTTCCCTTTGATGGTACAATAAGGCCCCTGTTTCGTAAGTGCAGAATGAAATAGGTTAAAATAATTAAGAAAAAAGGGAGAGATGACAACATAACTAGGCATGCAATAGCAACAGTAATCGACGTCAATGAAACAAGGTGAAACAATATCTGCAGGCCTAAAAGATTGTGGAAGCATGTGGCATACCCTGAAGCACCAGCACATGCCAAGAGGACTTCATATGCAGTTTCGCGGAGATCATCATCTGATATACCTGAAAACAGTAAAAATCACAAAAACTTTTCACAATCAGACGATGCATTATAATTTACAAATTAACTCAAGTTCCAATTATGACAGTCAATTTTCTCCAACAATGAGAACAGGAAAATTGAGTGTATGTTCTCTAGCACCATTAACCTCAATCTTTGAACAAGTCATATTTCAGATTCCCATGAAATTATATCATTTGATGTCTTTTCACTATTCCTAGTGGTTTATAGATCATCTTTTCTTCCTACCTGACCAAAATGGGACATTGAGACAAAATTAAATACCTTGGCTGTTAAGAGGAACAGGCGGTCCATGCATAGTAAAGCATGAGGTCGAAAGTATAACAGATAAGATTCATGGGCAAATTTTGCTCTGGAAGTCCAGCAAGTAAAAGTCAATGTATACAAAAGTACCTAAATAGCTAAAAGTTCAATACATACAAAAGTACCTAAATAGCTCTGAAGCATTAGAAGTCCAACTCCTATTATTTTATACTTCTTTATGAGAGAAAAAAATGCATCCAGTGCATTCTCATCATACATGCAACTAAAATGATTCTTGCAACTCCCGCAAATGTAGAATAGACATTCAAATATCTAACATGTCATTCGCACCCATTTTACCTGTACCAAAAGAAGGCAACTTTAGCACAAGATCAGAAGCATCATTTGCATTACGTCTTGAAATCCTGACACTATTAACTTCCTCGATATCATCATCATCCTCAAAATCTTCAATGTCATCCACAGTTAGCTCTTGAACTTGTGTAGAATTAAAAGACTCTGATCTTGATGCAGTTGGCACAATGGGTGATGGAGCAAAAACAGGGGATGGTGTTGAAACATGAATAGGCGGTGGTGCCCTCCTTGGAGGTGAACCTGAAGATTCAGGATTTGTAACCAAAAAGAACTCATCGGTAGAACCCATATTATTCTGCAATAGGCAAAAAGAATCAAGTCTTTAAAAGGACGATCAGCAAAAAGAAAATGCATAAATGCATTTGTTGGATGAAGTGGGAAGAGTTTAGCAGCATTCTAGAATTTGGTTATGCCGCAGCTCGAATGACAGTATTTTTGCATCTTTATAGATCTTGGTCATCATTATTGTTATGAAAACCATATGTTCATTGCCTTAATTGTTGTTTGAGCATTACATGTATGCTTTTATATGGGTACTTCTAGTTTTATGTAAACGTGAAATACAATCTTTTTATTCGCTAGAAGTAAATGCTGGATGAACCAACCCAAAAAATTTGTCAAGAATTAATCAGATGAGGAAGTGGAGCAAAAAAAAAGGCAGAACTAGAAGTTGAAGAAAGTACAATTACTAGCAAAGAGGAAACGGTTCCCAGTAACTTTTACATAGAATCATGGGTATTTTCACACTAAGTCACTGTATGTGTACAAGTGCTTAAAATTTTCTAAACTGAAAGAATGAATGACATGCCAATACTTTGCAAATAACAAGACCATCTTATGTGTGTGCACAAACTTGATATAACAAACCCATAAACTGACATGAACCCTAAGTGAAAAGTAGCTTACCATTTGGGGTAACGCAGTGTGATCATGATAATCCCTAATAGCTTCAGAGAGTTCAAGCATTCCGCCTACACTAACAAAAAACTATCACGAGAGGAAAATTCTAGAACACATAAATTCAAAAGCAAGTGAAAGAAGACTCTTCAGTACCTTTCCTTGCACAATTAAGGACATAATCAACGCTAACTTGGTCCAAATCCACATCATCAAGTGTAACTGCTCCAGGCGGCATTATAACTTTCCTAATTAAGCTACCGGAAAGAATAAAATCCAAGAGTACGCGTCTATCCCGCCGGTATCTTTGCAAAAGCTCAACAGCATTTTCCCTACAACCATAAAGTTTTAGTTATAGAAATGAAAAATCACAGAATGCGGATATTGAGATTCTAAAGAGAACTGATAACATACTCTTCCATGGCGAATTTTAACTTAAAAGGTATGTCCTTCCAACTTCAACAGCCTGTCAGTTATGCTATGTCCACGACTTGACTTGAAAATAAAATCGGATCCGAATTAGATATCACAAAACAGATTGTCTAAATATTTGTTATTATTACTACTACAGTATTTTCTCTACTAAAAGAGCAAAACCAAAGTTAATATGTTAAGCAAAGTCACATATTAATTGGTAACCCTTTGTTCTTATTTCCAAGAAGAGAAAAGAAAATACCTACCATATAAAATTTGCAGCTTTGACTTGAATATTCAATTTCCTTGACAAATCAAGATCAGATCAGTATGGTTTCCAAGAAAATGTTGGAAAAGAAAACTATTCAAAAGTTTGAGACATTTTAAATTTTTTTCATTCAATACTCTTACCGTAACTAATAATTAGAGAATAACTGGAATTAAATTGAAGAGTTAGTAACACGCACTTTAACTAGAAAATTTTAGAAGATAATTTTGCCTACGAGAAGAGCTTTTGAAATGGAAGAGAAAAATTGCAGGGATCCAATATTTTGAAACGAAGATAAGATTACAGAGCTGAATTCAGGAGAGTTTTGGTACCTGTAAATCGAAAGTTGCTGGGACAAGTTGAGAGAGAGAGAGAGACCTGGACAAGGACGGGTGTTATTTGGACTTCGGTTTGGACTAGAGTAGAGATGAACGAAGCCGGCCTAGGGTCGGGTTGGATCGGGCTTAAGGCCCAATAGATATGGCCCGGTCCAGCTCAGCCCATAAATTCATGCCTTAATTTTTGTCGAAGCTCGGTTTAATAAGTTTGATTAAACCCAGATCCGCACATCAGGCATAAATTATTCATTTTTTCTTTGCTCTAAGTTAATACAAAATATAATTTAAGTAATTGTATTTTCTTCTATTTTTTTCATAAAATAAAATGTTACTGTAAAATAATCTTAACACTAATATCACATGTACATGAAATATATATTATTTAATATATAAATAATTAAATATATATTTTAAAACCAATTGGGCCTGAATTTTATTGTAAATCAAACCTAAATTTTTGTTCAATTTTGATTCCTCAATCAATTTTTCTTGCTCAAGTCCACAAAAACAGCGCTACAGCGGACTAATGATCAGCTTTAGTTTATAATCGATTGAATTAACAAACAATGATTTATATTTTTTGTTATCTTGTTAGACTGAAATAATTAATACATAAACTCTCAAAACTTTGAATTTTGTATATTAATTCAAAAGAACTCTTAAAAATTAGTAATTATTAATTAAAATTAACTATGATGTTTAAAATATGTATATAAAATTATTTTTATAATATAAATTAACGTAAGATTTTAAATTAACAAATCAAATATTTTATAATAATGAAAAATTATTTATGTGATTCAATCTCTTGACGCCCTCAATCGAGTCAATGTCCAATGCGGATGGGATATCTATGCTTTTCAGACTAGGCAGTGGATGAAACTAACCATTCTCAGACCAAGTGGAAACGTACAGACCGTCGAGAAGAGAATCTAAATAGAGAGGTGCACCATGAAAAGGGATCAGAGAGGAACTGTTTGTTGTGTGTGGGGTTTGGAGGGGTAGGTATAGGTGGGCAGAGAGGAGGGGAAAAGTTGAAAGCAAGTCCTATGATACCTATTCTACAAAACCAATTCATTTAACTGGCAGAGCTCGAGAGGCAACTCCGCCTAGCCAAATGAGGCTCTTGAGCTGGTACGTATTGTGACTCAGGAACTCCCATTAGCTTTATGTGTTGATGGTTTTTCCAGTTGATTAATGATAGGGGGAGCATCTCTATCGAAAAAGAAAAAAGCGGATGCTGTTACTCGCACTTGAGATGGGGATTGTCTACACGTTAGGTGCTATTTCAGTAGCATGTTATCAAAGCGTTGATGTGTCAAGAAATTCAACGCATTCCATGACGCATTTATCATGGGCATGATAGGTTAACTTTGACCCAGCCTTCATCACATAAATGATATCGAAAATGGACAAATTAAATTTTAATGTTAAATATAGAACAATAGTAAGGGTAATGAAGTTGAAAGAAACTAGAGTTCAAGTAGATGGATAATATTCTAAGATACATTAAACATCTGCACCGGCCAAATTCGCTTTCGACCATCAGAGGCAACACCAGTAGTTTCCAATGAGATGTCAATGCTACGATATTGAGGAGCACGAACGATGCTGATACGCAAATGAATTCTCACCACTGGACAGGTATCTGTCCCAATCACTGCTGATCTGTCAGTACTGGGTTTTCCCACTGCCATTGCTATTGGTTCTTGGAAGGTCAAGATTGTTTGTGACCAGTGTGTTTTGGGAGTATATGGGGATGTGGATAAAACAGTTGGCATTTCTTTGCAGAACCTGCTGCTAAAACCAGTCTCAAACCACAAGACAACCCCGTAACACCAGGTTGTCTTAGATTTCAATTCAATGGAGTTGCTTGGCAGACTATCCAACTTTGGTTCCAAATCAACCCTTGCAGTGAAATCCACTTCATCAGGCTTCATCGTAACCAGATCAAAGGCCTGGAGAGAAAAAGAGAAGCAGTTAAAAATACAGTCGATCCCTGAACCTAATTTACGCGTAAAAAAACTTAAGCACAAGTTACGGACTCTATAAGTGCCCCCTTTTGGTTTGCACAAAGAATGGAAAGGATAATGTTCTAAAATGAAACTTGAGAGGGGTTGAGGGGATGGGGTGCTGGTTCTTTTGATGGCAAAGTATGCTGCTTCATGCCCAACGGAAGGGAATAAGATTGCCAATTTTTAATATGGTAACCTATCCTTTCCGTTGGGCATGAGACAACATACTTTACAAACAAAAATACCAGCATCTCATCTTCTCAATTCACCTCGAGCTTCATTTTTAGAGTATTAATGCTACTCCATTTCCATTCCATTCCTATGATGTCCAGTTTTATCTTTTTTTTATAAGTGATGTCCAGTTTTATCTTAACTACTTGAAATTTAGTTCATTAAAATTCAGTATAGTTCCATGCTTGTTCCGAGTTCAAAAGAAATTTCATTTCAAGGTTGCTGAATTTTGAAGCATGATTGGAGGTTGCACTTACACCAATATAAGCATTAATGCTACTCCATAAGACTTCTGATTCACTAGTCAGAAAGTTTGGTCAACATGGTACGAAAACAGCTTTGGCCAAACATTGGGAAATTTTAGAATCAAGAAGTTCAAAACTTTAATACTGTTCCAATAGTGTTTTGAAATCAGAAACTCATTAAGAAACTCAATAAAGTCCAGTTGGAAACTAAATCAAAAAATAGGCAAAACTTCTGCAAAAAGATAATGTCACAACTTTATGGTAACACGGCCATGTTTCTCAAATGAACTTCCAGCAAGTCTTGCCACTTCAACTCAGTACTTTAAATAGTGAAGAAAAGAAAATCAGGCTAAGAAGTTTGAAAATTTTGGAGAATCTTGAACAAAGTAGATAATTAATCCAAACACGACCTGCTTGATAATGATTTGAAATTCCAAAATGGTTCAGAAGATGAAATGTTTCGCAATTTGGCCAATTTTGAGAAAAAAAACTGGGGTTCCAAAGTTGAAGGTCAAGGGAGCTCCTTAATATTGAAGATTCTCAGTAATCCAAGGTCTCTTATAGTGAAAATTCATTGGAATCAGAAGTTAACTTCACTTTGCATGAGATGCTACATAAGGTTAAGACAGAGAAGCAGATACATAAACACACTCGTGGACCAATATTAAGATATATAAGCAAATAAAATTTTCGAATACTATTAACCACCCAAAAGATATCCATCCATTGCCATTCATGGTAGAGAAGCAACAGATATTAATGAGCCTATTGATGGTACTATCTCATAATTAAAAGCTGAAGCCAAATGTAACCTGGAGAATCGTAGCACTAGTCACTATATCACGATCATCTACAACATCAACAATAGGAATTCGAGCAGCATCTTTAACAAGTTCCTTGCCAACGCAAGACATATTGAAGCCATAAACATTTTCCCAAAATGGAAGACTGGTACCACCTTTTCCAAATCCTGCAACAAACTGCAAAAGAAATCGAAGCGACAAAGAACATGTAAGTTCCAACTATTAACTCTAGATCATGATTTGCAAAAGCAAGCGAAATCTGCACACCACTCACAATAGTTGCTGTATCAGGGAGGATAGCACCTCCAGGCTTCAACCAGTGATCCCGTGCAAAGAGCACTGAGCTGAGCATTGACTCATAGAGTAGGCAATATCCCATCCATTCACTAAGTAATACATCTACACTGTGAGGTTCAATATGTATAGATTCACCGATCTCTTCAACCATACTTTTAACCACTTCAATTACCCCAGTGCTATCACTGTGGGTTTTACTCCGCAAAAGGCCACTTTCTTTCGCAATCTACAATGAAAAAAACCCAAAACTTAGCGAATAAAAAAGCAAACTAAGTTAGTATTTTTCCAGCTATGGAATTAGGAAATCTCACCTGAGTTGCTACTACAGCCATCTTCTCACTAGCTTCAACTGCAATTACCCTTGAAGCCCCTGCTTGGGCTGAAAAGAGACTAGTGAAGAACACCAGATAAAATAATAAGATAAACCAATATCCTTATGTACAAGGAATATTTACAACTAGACACCTATAATTGAAAAATAAATGTTAGAACCATTACTAGACCAGTAAATAGGAAGATTAACGGATGCAAATGCACCTTGGGAATAACCCAGCAATCTCAACTCTGAAACTTAACATAATGCGTGATGTTAACAACCTACAGATAAAAGTTGCAGTTCACTGCCATGCAGTATGCCCGTCAAGAAATCCAGTTAACGCAATTAACATAAATGATGTGGCATCATAAAAGAGAACAGGGCATATAAAAAATATAGAAAGCAAAAACATTATAAGAGGATGCCACGCGCCTCTCTCTGATAAAGCCGCGTCTCTATGTTTAACGAAGTTGAGTGGATTGGCATAATGGACATACCACATGGTAGTGAACTGCAACATTTTGACTCTCAAGGGTATACCCTGAACTCGAACAAATCACAAAGAGTCAATCCATCAACAGGATTTTGAAGGCCATTAATCTCATTACAACTATACCATAGGGGATCATTCAATTTCTACAAAGTCGGATTCCCAAAATTGAGGAATCTAACTTTCCGAAATTCAAGGAAGCCTTTAATATTCCTTGGGTTCCTTTTATTCGTAATGTTCAAGATTGGGAGGTCGAGGAAGTTACTTTGCTTTTGGATTCTTTATTTTCTTCTAAAATTGAGATGGGGAGGGAAGATGATTTGAGGTGGAGATCTAGACCGGATAAAGGCTCTATGGTGAAAGATTTTTACAATATTCTTACTGATAAAGACCTTGCTAGTAATCACCCTAATTACCCTTGGAAAGCCATTTGGCGTGCTAAGGCTCCTAAAAAAGTTAGTTTTTTGTGTGTGGAAGGCCTCGTGGAATATAATTCTAACCATTGACTATTTACAAAAGAGGGGAAACGTGCTAGTTAATAGGTGTTTTATTTGTAAGGAGAAGGCCGAGTTTGTTTATCATCTCTTGTTGGATTGCTCGTTAGCTAGAAGTTTATGGAGATGGCTTATAGAAGGGTGGGAATCCATTGGGTAGTTGCAGTGTCCGTGAAAGACGAAATTGGGGCTTGGAGCGGCTTGAGAGCCTCTAAAGAAGTCAAAAAGGCTCTAGAGTTAATTTCGCATTCTATTTGGTGGATGGTGTGGTGTGAAGAGGGAGGAACTTGAGGGCCTTTGATGGTATTGAAAGAATTAATGCTACTATTAGAGATAATTGGTTCAACGCTCTTATTTTTTGGGTTAAAAGAAATTTTGTAAATAACGATGATCTTTTAGATTTTGTTGAACTTCTGCATTGTAAATAGCCTTTGACTTTTTGGTGCACCCTCTTTGTGCTTCTTAATAAATTTTTATTTATCAAAAAAAAAAGGAAGCCTTTAACTTGGAATGTGAGATCCCAACGTTTGATTTTTTTTCAAGGAAAGTACTAACCGAATTGGGGGAAAGTACTACCCTTTCACCAATCCAATATTTGTTTTTTTTTGTGAAAAAAAAAGTTGAAAGTCTAAAATAATTACTCCATATATTGCATATTTTTAGTCCTTCATTAATAAAATGGATGTCCCATATTGTTTGTCCACTTTCTTTAAATGAGATACAAAAACCACTGACTTTACAAGTATACATAACTTTTGTAGGATCCATATATACTTAATTCAACTTTAACTTTTAAGGGACTTTTAGACAAAAGAACATTTGCATTACACTTCGGGCAAATAGAAAGTGGAGTAAAAATATGGGACAGAGGGAGTATATTTTTATTGGTTTAGGTAATTTTAACTGAAAACAATTTAGAAAATAAAAATAATACTTTTAGTTCAAAATCATCTGCACAATAAATTATTAACTTTCCCTCAATTGAAAACAGTTAAGATTATCTAGGGGTGGGTGGAATCACTTGCACATTTTTTTTTTTTTGTGATTGAGGGGAAGTGAAAAAAAAAAAAAAAACAAATGAAAGTTGAGAATCTTCCAACTTTCCTCTTGGAAAGAGAAATGTTGTTTTCCAAATTAATGTTAGAATGTCCAAATTGTTGAAGAAAATGTTAAAAAAATGGATGGAAATTTTCCCCAACTAAACGGCCCTAAACAATCCCTAAAAAACCTTGAACCAAAAGGAAGCTCACCAACAAATTAATATTATTGGGGAGGTAAATCATGCCATTTATTACATGAGTGTTTGAAACATAACAAATTTAACAAGACAGTTCTAGATCTAATATTTGTGCATGTAAATAAATAAATCTACATCCCTGGTATGTTGGTACATTTTTCTTTATTATACCAGAAACTGAAAAGCTAGGGGGAACAAATGTTTCATACTTGAGCTCAAAATTCAGATATTATTAAACGACGCACAGGCTATAGCCTATCAAGGCTTAATGAAGCCATTATCACCTGAAGTAGTAACACATGCCCAAGGATGATTTTGATTAACAGTAGCTAAATCAAATTTTCTATTAGAGCACCTAATGACACCAAGCATTCAATATAGATCATTCTTCCAATCACACACAGGAAGGGATTATTTCCATGAACTAAAAATAATGGATTATTCTACAGAAGCCTCTAATCAATCATTGAACTATTCCTTCTGTATGTACAGAAACCAAATATTATCCTAGTTCCATACATGAAACGGTCATGATAGTTTCACAAGATCTCACATGATCATGAAAGCATTTTGGATTAACAAATGAACTCTTCAAGCTCGATGGGGAAAGAAATTG
This sequence comes from Bretschneidera sinensis, assembly GCA_023935145.1. Classification (NCBI taxonomy): domain Eukaryota; kingdom Viridiplantae; phylum Streptophyta; class Magnoliopsida; order Brassicales; family Akaniaceae; genus Bretschneidera; species Bretschneidera sinensis. Next base: position 25,800,148 of record CM043703.1, read on the forward strand.
AAAAGGAAGAATATGAATTAATTATGCTTTAAAACAACTAAATACACCATGTCACCTTAGTATGCCAGTCCCACAACCTACATCCATCACAACTGCATCATTGAAGAGAGAAGGATTTTCCAAAATAGCTTGCCTGTAAGCATCTGTTCTTACCTGCATAACCAGAAAATAAAAGGCTTAACACTAAATGACAGCATCAACAAATAAATTAGGCATTTGCCAATTAAGCCTTCTCCCAACATGAATTTACAAAGTTCAGTTCAAAGAGGAAATGGGAAATAAATTTAATACCTTATCACCTAGCATCTCCCTATGGATGCCAAACGAACCGTACGATCCAAAATAACTCTCATTCACCTTCTTGATATCCTTTGAAACAAGATTTATAGTAGAAATTCTTGAATGCTGATCTTTTGTCTCTTTATCAGATGATCCAACATGGAGTCCTGAATCTGTAGCATCGACTATAACCTTATCCAAGGAACTTAAAATGTTCAAATGGCCATTGGAAGTAGACGCGACCTCTTTATTCTTTTTTTCATCGGAAGTGTTAGTATTTAAAGCAAATGTTTCCCCGTAATTCTCATCATCAATCCCTATTTCTTCAAATTTCCTCAAGTCCCTCATATACTCCTCTTTGTCAAAAAGTGTATTATAATCATCTTCATCTTCCTCACCTTCACCAAAGCTATACAAGAGTGAATCCTCTTGCATGAAAGGTTTTAGATATTTATCATTGTCCCAAAGATACTTAGCGTCTTCAAAATTGACAGTTTCATGTAAATGATCCTGTAACTTTTGGTTGGACGGGCAGATAAGCCCACAACTCCAACATTTGTTTTCTGCCACCTGTTAAACAAAGGAAGCAACAACAGATTAAGAAATTTAATTTTTTTAAAAAAACCTTGGTATCCTGCCTCTGTAACTCAAAAACTTAATTTCAAACACTGACACGTTGAACTATGATAGTTAAAAGGGGGGGGGGGAGTAAGACAACTGAAATTATTTAACTTTCTGTTGCACTGCAAATAAAAGCTGTAATGTAATCATGATTTTATTCTAAGGTTGATTACATTGCTTGGTTAGGTATTGGGTCCATTATGTAATGTAATAAGAATTATGAATGTAAATCCCATTACATCTTTAACTGTAAAATTCACTACTTGTCTTAGAGGGTTGAATCCCGATTATGTCAAGTTACTCCACCCTCCATACAGCAAGATAATTTTGACTTTTTATCATTTTTTCTCTTGATCCTTGTCTTATAGCTCTTGGGTTCTTTCAAGACAACCACCTAAAGGTAATCACTAGTACATAAAAAAAGTGTTATATTCTATGAAGAAAATAAATAATTTTGAATGCCCTGAATCTTTATCCAAGCTGAAAGCAGATAGAAGACATAAGCAGGGCCTTTTTAATCATACGTTTTTTCTTTTATATTTTTTTAAAATAATCTCAAGTTTCTAACATTCCTTTTTTTATCTATGTTCCCCCTCCCAGAAGGAGAGAAACCCTTCATTTTAAGTTTTGTCTCACCTGACTCTCACGGAAAAAAGACATTTTTAAAAAGCCATTAAATTCTATTCCAACATTTAATTAGCCAAAACTACATGCAAAAATGAAAATGATTATTTTTTTTTATCAACACAAAAATGAAAATGACTTTTTTCTTGATTGGTAAAAGAAATTGCCATTATATTGCATTGCGTTGAATTCCTTCTCCCATTACATACCAAGCATTTCTGCAGTCCAGTATGAATTTAATCTATTTCATCCTCCATTTCTCATCAACCGATCACATAGCAACCATGAAGCATGTCTCTATTGCGTGGATGCTGATAAATGTAGGAGAAGAACGAAAACTAATACTAGCATACAACAAAAGTAAGCCAAGCTTAGTTCAGTACAATCTTATGCATTCATGGATATACAACAATATTGAAACAAACAAATAAAGAGTTTCTTACTTCCAAAAGATTAAAAAATGCTTAAACTTAACGCAAACACAATACATGATGTCAAGAATAACGAAGTATTACTTCCAAAAGATTAAAAATGCTTAATCTTTCACCCAAAAAAAATCTCCAGAACATAAATGAGAACCAAATAACAAAAAAAGGCAAAAGTGATATTTTAACCTGTGACCGCACATAGTTGATGAGCTTAAACGAACTGTAGAAATCCAAACTTAGCGTTTTCTTAATGCCATGGAAGTCGAAGTGGTGACTTAAACGACAGTGCTCGAAGAGCGAATAACATGAATTGTACTTTGAATCACAGAACAAACAGAGCAAATCAGATTCTAAATTTTCTTCTTCACCATCATCACACTCGCTCCAGTCTTCCCAATCTTCAGTTTCTTCATCAATCTGTTCATCCAAAATGTGAGTCTCTACGTTCTCCGCGTCGTTTTTAGCCATGATGTTGAGAAAGGAGTTTTGCTTTCGCCAGCTTAACTTCTTAAACCCTACGAGAAACCTAATAAAGACGAGCAGTAGTAGTCAGAAGGAGAAAAATAAGCAGCTGGGTCGCGGCGGAAGAAAGAGAGACGACGACGGTGGAGTGAGAAAGGAGTGAAAGAACATGTGCGTAAGGTTGGGGAAGAAGATGGCGAATGAGAAAAGAAAGAGAGAGGGAGAAAAGAATGATGTGGCTGTCGTGAGCGTGGAGAGAGCGGAGAGTTAAAGTGGCAACTGTGAGGTTGTTTTTTTAGGGTCTTCGTTCGTTGCCCGCTGTAGAGAGAAAATATCTTCAGGGTTTCCTCTACTGGCCGATGTATCTCCTCTGGCAGCCGTTTCTCCTTCTGTTCGTGTACAGCCGTGTTATGAGTATGAGAGGGAGGATGTTTGAGCGAGGGTTTAAATGAAGGGTTTACAGAGGACAACGGTTTAGGGTTTATTAATGATGGGCTGTCTTGGGCCAATATGAGCCCAATCATGCCAAGATCTTATTGGCAACTGGTTTTATTTGGGGCTTTTTATTTGTACAAGGACTTGTCGAGTTTCCTTCTTCCTCTTCCTTTATTTTTCTCCGCTAAATGCCACTTTCTGTCCACAAATTATACACCCGATTTTAATTTGGTTTTGGTCTTTCAATTCTATCAATCAATTCATTAGCGTTACATTAATAGTCAAATCAATATCTATTAAATTATAAATAGAAATTCAGTGAGTGAGAATTAATTTAATTGATATAATTTTTTCTAATCGTATAAACGATTTTTACTCATAATAAAAGTAAAAAAAATTAAGAATAAAAAAACCTTACCTCTCATTATTAGAAATGGATAACGGGCAAATCGTGTTGAGTACAAACAATCAACGAGACATAAATCAATAACTACGAGTTAAAAATGTTTTTTTAATGGATTTACTTTTCATACTCAGCTCGACCCAAACCCACAAGTAATCCACTATAAAATACTAAACAAATATAAATATAACAAAACTTACATAATGCAAACATAAACTTTTGTCACAAGTCAGTTTTTACTTGCGACAAATCTACCAGTCGCAAGTCAAAAATAACAAAATCACAAAATTATCTAAAAGAAATTATATCATGAACAACTAAATCATGAAGGCCCAAACGGAATTAGGATAACATAATTTTTAGGGTAAATATTAATTTTGATCCCTAAGGTTTAAACCTAATAACAATTTGGTCTCTAAAATTTTAATTTGAACTATCAAGTTCTTAAGTTGTCAAGTACAAAACAATTGGGTCCCTAGGCCATAACATCGTGAAAAACACGTAGGGACTGTCTGGTTTAGGGGACAAAAGTGGAATAAGATTAAATTAGTCCCTGATGAATAGTTAATTACATGTTTTGTTTGGGATATTTACTATTTATCTAGGACTAGTGTGGGAGAGATTCTGTCCCACACCCCCTTCGGTACAAAATAATCCCACTTATATGGGATTAATTTTTATTTCTCAAACCCATTCTACCCCTGGCAGGACTTCTTTCGCTTCTTCTTCCATCATCTTCATCGCCCATTGTAAGCTAAGCAACATTATTCACTCACAAAACCAGAGTGGAACAAAAAAATTGAATATTTTCATGTATTTTCCCAAAAAATTGAAATTTTGAATATTAAAATTTCAAGATACAGTTCTTAAAAAAAATAAAGATACAAAGCAAATCTCATCTCTCAAACTTGCATAACAAATTCATTTGAAAACCAAAAACTAGAAAGATAAAGAAAAACTTCAAAACAGAGAAAATAGAAATAATCTCTCTTCTTCTTTTTTCTCAAACGCATTTTACCTCTGTTTGCTGTCGTTGCTTCTTTGTTGTAGTTCTGGATGAGTGTTTGATTCCTAAGATAAATTCATTTCCTTCTGATTTTGAAGATTCCACTCAAATTTGGTAAAGATCTTTGAGGAATCAAATGAAAACAGAAATTTTCGGTGCTTTTGTTTGATTTTAACGAAAAATAATGGAGGAAATGAGTGTTTGGTTCTCTAGAAAATGTGAGAAAATGCCAGCAAAATTTTTTCATTTTTTTCTTTAGTTTATGGTTGTCAAGAATTAGAAAGAAAAACAAAAGCAATAAACAAGAAGAAATATTATCCAGTTTTTTTTATTTTTTTCTTCAATTTTCCTCATTGTTGATGGCATAGAATGAAGAAAAAGAAGGGGAAAAAAAAGAAGAAAAGGAAAGATTCCAGAGAGAATGAGGGTTATTTATTGCTTTATATATAAACCAAATGTAAGGGTATTTTGATCTTTGTACTTTAATCCCACTTTGAAAATGTTATGAACCAAATAAAGAATTAAGATAGTACCACTTTAATCTCATTTAATATTATCCCACAGTAATCCTAATTTTATCTCACTATAGTCATGTCTGTGAACCAAACGAACTCTAACGGTACACATGCCACGTGTCCCACACGAGCTTAAAAAACTGGTCGATTTTTCCCCCAATCCCTAAATCTACTTTGGGCAAAAGTCTCTCTCTCTCTTGCACCAAACTCTCGTTCTTCGAAGAAAACACTCTCCCTTCATCCACCTCTCATCTTCCTCCTTACACGACAAACGTCACAGGTTTCTGTGTTTGTCTCGATTTATCAAACCTATTGCATCTTCCTCCTCACAAAGAAACCCACCAAGAAACGACCCGATCATCTCTTAATTTGCATAATTTCCATAATTCGTATTAATGTACTCAATATGACCACTATGTCCACCATCACCACCAATATGATGGTGATGATGCAGAGGTGAGGAATGATCAGAGTGGTGCAAGGAGTGAGACCCAAAATCATCATCATCGTTCTAAAAAATCGAATTGAGATGGAGATGCGAACCAGAATTCGAGTGAGTGTGAATATTCTTGGGTGAGCTAGGAGCTGGTTCTCCTCTTTTAAGTTGTTGCTTGGGTGAGGGAGGTGAATCGGAGAAATTGACTGAAACCTTGTTGATTCTGGTTGATGAAGTGGTAAAGAGAGTGGCCAATAGATTTCAAGGAGTGGATGTAACTAATGTGAGCTTCAGCTAGAGCAAACCTTAGCTAGATTGCCTCATCTAGCAAAGTGCAACGCTCACAGTAGTATGCCACTGCCAAGAGATCGTCGAGCTTCGAGTTTGTGCAGCCCATAACAGTGATTGCTATATTTTTATAATGTATTACTATATTTTTTTAACAAAGAAGAAGAAGAAAAAAAAGGTGTTAGGTACGACATTATTAAAATATGAAAAAAAAATAAAGGTGATTGCGATAGGGATAGTGAGAGAGATTGTTTCTCGAAGAAAATTTTTAGGACGAAGATGCTACCCTCTAACTTCATTTGATTTGGGGTTTCTAAAGGAAAAGAATAGAATTTGATGGTACTAATGGATTGTTTTGATATTTCACATGTGTCTCATTAGTCTTTTTCACGATGTTATGGTTCAAAAACCTAATTGTTCTGTATTTGACAAATTAAAGACTTAATTATTCAAATTAAAACTTTAGAGACCCAATTGTTATTGGAACTAAACCATAGAGACCAAAATTGATATTTACCATAATTTCTACTTATCTGCAATATGGTAAAGCTTAACTGGTCTTAATTAAAGGAGAAAGTTTCAACTGATTCAAAAAAAAAAGGAACAAGTCACGAGTAACTCAACATGTCTTCTTAGAACTACTATAAGAGCAAGAAGCATATAAGCATTTGCATTATAAATATTAGTTACACATAAATCAGGTATTACTGAGCATTCACATAGAATAAACTTGTTTAAAATGTTACCAAAGATTAAAACATCTTTAACAATGAAATGAAAAATAAATAAATAAAAAATGAATCACTAAATTACAGAACTACCAAACCTTGAATAGAAACTACTATAAAAGCATATATAAATAGAACAAAACCTACCTTTCCCGTATCTACCAAGATATACAACCAAGCCCAGTCGTTCTCTCCCCATTCAAGAAATATTACAGCTTAAATTAATCTCCAACATTAGACATACCTATTCGTGTCAGACATCCTTTTTAAGTACTTTCCATTTCGCCAATGCATGGTTTTCAAAATGTCCTCTCTCTGAAGTGCAATAGGCATTAGGCCCCCGCTCCATTACTTAGTTGAAGGGTCAATTTTATATTCATAGCTGCCAACTTAGCAGCCAAATATCTGAACACGTAAGGTGACAGTCTCCATCACTTTACTCGTCTAGCAAGCATGGCATGTAACCTTTTTTGGAACCCTCCCAGAGGGTAACCCACCGATCTCCCTCTCTAATCGTTTCTGTGGCTGGATGATGGATGTAGTAAGTATGCTTCCACAAAAAGAACACACATCAGCAACATGATGATCCGAACACGTATAGAGCCTATCATGCAACAAATATGTTGCTCCATGGGCAAGCATTGCATCTCGTTCCATTTCTCCAAAACGAATACCTCCACCTTGCTTTCTTCCTTTGATTGGTAGATGGGTGATCTGGTCTACTTGTCCTGTGGAGCGAACCTGTAATACCAAAATGAGTATCAAGAGAATTAACTAATGCATTGGTAAATTAACTTGCAAGGTCATGTGAGTATGAGAGAGATGGAGTCCGAAATAAAAAGACTCATTCCTAAACATTGTTTAGCCAATTCAACCACTACAAAATATAAAATTGCAAAATGATTTAGTGCTTTGTTAGAGAAAAAAATTAAGACTTAAAAACATTGCACATTTTTAAAGGATATGGCATACTTAAGAGAGAGAAACAAAGAAAGAGCATCTAAAAAAAAGATGTGCCAACAAATTTGCACGTGACCAAAACTTCAACTGCTGCAAGAAGCGACTGGAAACTAAACATGCATTTTTCATAATCACATGGACATGCTTGAGAGAGAGCCTCAATAAAACTCATCATGCTTTAGTTGCCAAAGGATTCACACTTGACCAAAACCTCACTTGTTGTATAACAGGGAGGCTCTGATTCTTTCTCAAGCATCTACAGGGTAATTTTATCACTCCAAGAAATTCAAGGACAACCTAATCCATTCAACTTATGTCACTTCATATGCATACAAAATGTTGGGTTGGGGCTCGGCCTCCTAACAAAATTACATAGCTCGAAAGATCTTCAAACCTAAAATCTACACCAGTTGAAGTGCCTTTACCAGCAAGTACTCCCGGGCATTACAAAACACTGGAAACCCTGACTTTTATTAAATTAAATGATCTCACAAAGGGTATTAAAAGTAAAAATCAACACTTAAGGCAAAATTGGTATGGTACTAAACAATGTCGAAGTATGCAATGTAGCAAGAGGCATCAAGACATATACCTATATTGTTGGATATATGTTACCTTAAGCACCTAGGCCACACTAAAATGCTAGCCCTCCAAAACTAATCACCATATAATCTCTAAACCCATTAAAAGCAGCAAGTCAAAATTATAATTGCATAAAGATATTTGGACAGAGGACTAAGTAAAAATAATTAAGAGAATACAAAAGAAAAAACCATTAAGTACTAAAGTTAGGCAAAATCCCAACAGGCAAGATAATAAGAAAAAACTTCTTTTCCTTGTATTCCTAGATCATGGAAAAAAGAACTTATTAGCTAATACTGATGATGCATTGAGCACACAAAAGCTCCAATGTCAAGAATATTGAATAAATTCAAGAAATATGGAAATTTTTCTTACCTGAAATTTGTCTGAGACCATGTGCCTAAGTCGTCGATGATAAACAGGCCCAATAAATATCTCGCAAGGGAGTTCTGTTCCGTAAACCCCACTGTATAATACCGCTACACCATGGTAATTAAACCCATTTTTTCTTGACATGGAACTGAGGTCGTCAACAAGTGAACTAGATTCCATTTCAGTTTTTCCATTAGCTTCTTTGACTGAACTAGAAAATGGTGTTGCATCCTTAAATTCACCATGTAAACTACCTCCATGCGAAAGAAATATCTAAGAATCTATTGCTTTTATATATTCCACAAAAGTTAATATCAAATAGTTCGCATGACAAGAAAATCAAACAAGAAAGCATAACATTGCGATGAATATGCACAAAGCATGCACTCTTGTTCTCAGGAACAACTACATCAAATCTTCAAAGTTTCTATTTCCAAGTCCAACACAAAAGTTCAGCAAAAAAAAATTATTTCTTTTTATTATGAAACGTTAAATTATTATAAATGGGATTATACAAAAAAATAGTTATAGATGGGAGTATCCAATTTTTATTTTATGATAGAAAAGTCTACATATTTGAAAGGTGTAGGGAGTTGATTACAAATACATGTTCATTAGCATAAGTGAATTTCATTTTCTTTGTCCACCAATAAATAAGACTATGAATGCTTTGACATCCACCATCAACAATTCTAACGTAGTATGACTATATAAAATTGAGTGCTTTAACATTGTTAAGTGACAATCAATGTCAAAATCAAATTCTTAGTTGGTAGTACCTTAGCAGCAACAGATTCCAAAAGCATTGCAATTGTCATCCTTGAAGGAAATGCATATGGATTGATAACCAGATCTGGATGCATCCCTGTAACTCCAGAAAATGGCATATCAATATCAGGCCACAACTGGGAACAATCACCTTTATGCCCATGTCTACTGCTAAATTTATCACCGATGACAGGGTTTCATGGATGTCAAAAACGAATATTCACCTGCTCAAAACAAGGAAAAAATATATAAAATAAGATTATAAAGAACACATGCACATCGACACACGTGCATATGTACAGAAGCATTTGTGTGTGCATACGAACACAGAGAAAGAGAGTATCAAAACAAAAGCTTGTACTGAGCAGTAAAAACAAAAAGCTTACCAAATACTGATTTTATAATAACAAAAATGATAATTTTCCCAATTATAACTTTCCATCAAAATGGATGGAGCCATCCCACTGCATGTACAATCTATGGAAACAAAGAACAAACCATCTACAAACAAAACGACCACTATGATCTCTTCTCCACATATATATTTTTCTGAAATCAATTTACAACCTAGAGCCGTGCATTCCAGAATTAACATATACAAAGTATGCTTTAAGAACTTGTGAGATGAGGAGTAGTCAAGCAACCCATTGATCGAAGAGGTCTTGGTCTTATGTCATCTGTTCTTTTTAACAAAGCTCTTCTAAGAAAGTGGCTTTGGAGATTTATGCTGGAGAAGGATAAATTGCGGCATAAGGTTATTGTGGTGGAGCATATTGGTTGGATTTCTAGGGAGAGACGTGGTACTTATAGTGTTGGGGTGTGGAGGTGGATTAGAAAGGGTTGGGATGATTTTTTATTATGTTCTCTGTGTGCGGTGATCAGAACGATATTCAATTTTGGCATGATATTTGGCTTAGCGATGCTTCTTTAAAAGAGTAATTTCTGAAGGTTTTTACTCTCGCTCGAGATAAAGAAGTTTTGGTGAGCTTGTGTGAGGAGCTTGTATAGGACATTGCCATTACTCAAAATGCTCATGATTGGGAATTAACAAGTGTGATTAGATTTTTTGAAAACATTCATAAGGTGAAAGTGAACTTGCTTGATGAAGATAGGTTAAATGAAGGTTGAATTCGGGTGGAAAATTTGAGGTTGTCTTATTACAAGACTTTTTTTGCTAGAAAGCTCAGAGAGCATGGACGCTTTTCCTTGGAAAGTGATTTAGAAAAACTTAACTCCCACAAAGGTTGGTTTTTTTTTTTTTTTTTTTTTTTTGCTGGGGAATCTAGTTGGGGTAGCATTCTTTTAATTGATAATCTTCGAAAAAAATTAGAAGAGGGAAGATGTTGGTCAGCAGGTGTTATCTTTGTAAGGAAGAAGTCGAGTCAATCTATCATTTCTTTTGGGATGTTCCTTCACTCGACATCTATAGGAGATGGCTTTTAGTTTCCTGGGAATCCATTGTGCGGTTGCCAATTCAGTTCAAGACGAGGCATGGGCTTGGTGCGGGGTGAGAAGATCAAAACATAGGAAGAAAGCTTATTGCTTTATTTTCCTTCTAATTTTTTTGGGTTATTTGGCTTGAACGGAATAGGAGAGCTTTTGATAGCAAGGAAAAACAACTAGCCATAATAAAGGATATATGGTTACATACTTCTGGGTTTTGGCTTAATAAAATTTTTTTTATAAATGATTAAGATATTATAGATCTCTTTGAGCATCTATCTTATAGATAAATTTTTGTATATGGGTGGTGCCCTATTAGTGCCCTTGTTTTATAATTTTTCTTTTTCACTTTTTTTTTATAAAAAAAAGAACTTGTGTTCAAATATCCATGCATCTTGGCTTCAATCCAGCTTAATTGGTTAAAAAGATTTCATAAATAAAAGAGAAAATTGTAGAAAATAACTATCAATTGGATGTTTGCTTGTCACTTTACATTAATTTTTAGATCAACAATTCCTAAGAAAACGATGGCATGTATTCTAATAATACTACCCTATATAACATAGTTACTGCAAGGAAACAAAAAGTGAGGAAAAAACCCAAGAGGTTTAGATACAATAGTAAGGCAAGTTACCAAAACAAGTTTAGGTTGAACCATTTGTGCCTTTTCACTTTCATAATATACAGTTGCATCTTTAAGATCTTACAGAAGTTGGTCGACCGGTATAATAAAGCTGGCACAATGGTAAAAAAATATGGCGTAATAAAATTTCATCATGTAACTCTTTCTAAAGTAAAAAAAATACCCTTGTACGATTAACTAAAATGCCAAAGACATTAAAGCGACAAAAAAGCTTTTAATCTCCTTTTTCCTCAAATTTTCCCCAATATATATAAATTTCTTTCCATCTCTACCTTTTCCCAAAATCTCTAACACTACTAACCTCCAAGTTCCTTTAAACAACCCAATCTCATAAAAAAGAAAAAGCTCTGAAAATATCCAATCACCTAAAACCCTTAACAAATCACACGGACCAACCCAATTTTATCCACCTTGATCCTATCAATCCCTTCCGTTGCCACGAACTGCATTTGCTCTTCATGTGCTTCTGTATGTGACTTTGTACAACTATTCCAATATGTCTTTGATGCCCTCTATATCAATGAATATCTTTTCCTTGTGTTAAGGTCTTTGGTACTGTATGAAGAGAACAAGAGTTGTATTGTGATTGGAGGTGAACTGTTACAAAAGATAGAGCAATTTGGTGCTCTATTATCAAATCCATCTTGATTTCTTAAAGTTTTCAGTTATCTTCTTTTTAACTTCTCCTCAAAAACTGAAGCTCTTTTAGTGGCTTGTTGGGCTATTTGATTGATCAAACCAATAAATCTAAAAACGGTAGCAGTATTAATAAAAAAATAATTAAATTTGGTACAAAATATTTTTAAAGATTATTAAATTTAGCGATTGGAATGAGAATTTGAGCAACCCAAATGTGAATCCTATTGTCATTTTTACTACCTACAAGTTTAGGTGCAGAAAGGATTGTGTTGCAAGAGCATTTTCAACATAGGTGTCCTAGGAAAGTTTATAGCGTTAATTGTCCTTATAAATTTTTGTACATTGGATGATATAGTGAAGAATTGGTTAAGCTAGAGATAAGAATAATTTGTTTAGTTGTTAAGATTGACTAGTTTTTTTTTTTTTTTCGAGAAGGGTGAAGATGAAAATGGAGCTTGAGGAATATTGGCGTGGGGGCATTATATGAGGAAGGTGAAATGTTTGTCGCATTTTACTACAAGTTAACAATGGCACTTTTTTTTTTCAAAAACACTATGAGTGGTGATACAACGGACCTGGTTCTATGGGAGTTTCCACATAACGAAGAAAGTTCATTAGTAATCACAGAGAAATTAGGTAGTAATTGTTTCAAAAAATTTAAAAGAAAAAAATTGAATTGTTGGGAAACCACCCTCAAGATGCCCAAGAGGTGATCTTCCAAACACCCAAGTCTAGAATGACTTATAATGATCAGAACAGAAACAGAAATCAAAGAAAAGAAAGAACACAAGCAATTTGTTGACGAGGTTCGGCAATTTGCCTACGTCTCCGTGAGCTCCTTCGAGCTCTCTGCACTATCTTGTTAATGGAGTTCTTTACAATTAGCAACACCTCTTTAAGAACTCACTGTTTCTTAAAGAATGAAAGAAGAAGAAGTAGAAGAAAGTAATAAGAACTAACCTTGGAATTTTCCTAGAAAATTCCCCTTACAAGCCCTTGTATCTAATCTATACTACTCTCTACTTCTAAACCTCCAGCCTCTCTACAAAGAGTCTCTCTTGTTTTGTGTCTTTGTACTCTTACAATTGATCCCTTGTATGTCACTTGTGTTTCACTTGTCGTTGTATTTGAAGCTAGGTGACCCTTAATATAGTGCACCAACTTCTTGACCAATCTTGAGGGTAATATCCACCCTTAGGTCTTGAGGACCAATCAACCGTAGCCCTTCAACAATCCTAAGTGATCATGTGCGTTTTGATCATGCCTCACGCACCTTTCAAAAGGCTGGAAAAATCAGAATCAGTGTGCCTTCAAGCCGCAGCCTAGAACAGGGCATGCCGCGGCCTGGAACAGGGCTGAACTACCTCACACTCTGGGCGCCACACCTTGGGCAAGCTTGGCCGTAGCTTGTCCTGATGGGTAGCCTTCCTGGAGTTGCTGCTGGCCACGGCAAACAAGGCTGGGCCGCGGTGCATAGCTCTAAACCTGATGCTGAACATGCTGAATCTTACTTTGTTTAATCATTGGACAAAACACCAACATAAATAAAGAAGTTACTACTCAATTTTTTTTGTAATTACTAGTGAACTTTTTTGGTTTCATGGCAACTCTAACGAAACCAAATCTCCGACATCATCACTCAAAAACTATTATGGTGTGTTTTCATCATTATGTCCGCTTTTTGACACGGTTTACTAACTTCCATTAGGTTGTATGGATCAATTATATACTATGAAAATAAAAGGATACAAGTGTATTTTTAACCCAAACTGAGGGTTGTTTATATATATTTCCACAACATTAATAGTATTTCACATATGTATCTAGCAAAAGAAGGAAAAAATATAAATTATAAATAATCATATCTATTGATATAACTATTTTAAAAGACTTATTGAGGAGGTTTATTATTCTGGCAAGTACTCAATTTTTTAATCCTTATAAACTATGTAGTTCTGGTTTTAAAATTTTTGGGATATAAAAACAATTCATAAACCCTATAAAGAACACAAATACTAAATCTCAATAGATAAAATCCTCATACATATAGGGCATCCAATCAATTTAATAGTTGAGTATTAGACTAAATTAAATTGAATCATCAACAAAATTAAATTATAAGATTACATCTTACAAAGGGAAAAAAATATCCAATTGAAACAATCGTTAATATCCAATTAACTACATGAGACTGCATATTTACATTTTTCGAATGAAATCAATTATTAAAACCCAATTACTCTTATGACTATAAAAATATGGGTATTTATATACCAACACATTCTTTTATAAATAAAAAATACCAACACATTCTAAAGAGCATACCAACACATTTGCACAGGAAAACAGTTATAAAAAATTACACAATAAGCCAATAAAAAACAAACATCCAAATTACAAACATATGAAAGAATATTTACTTATGTCTCAAATAATATAAACAAACAATTTAAAATAATTTTTCAAATCCAAGATATTTAAATCCTTGAACATGAGATTAAAGAATAAAATCACAAGAATCTAGTAGGTATAAAACCACATAATTTAAAATATTATATGTTCTCAATAGCATGATAGTCGCAAAATTACTATCCATTATATATATAAAGACTCATATTTTCTCAATACATTATTAGCTTTTGATATTTTTTTAAAATAACCCTGTACATAGCATCGATATACAATTAGTCTAAATATCTATAATCTATATTCTATATATCTATAATATATATGTATTTACCATAAATTTAATCTTGGTAACATATTGAATTTCAATAGTACTATGTTTTGAGTTTTTAATAAAATTGATTAAATTAAACATAAAATTGATAGTTTTTACAAGTAAAGAAATATTATTAAGAAAGAAGCACCAAGAGGATGCAACTCAAAGACAAAAGGCTAATTACAAGAAAGGAAATCCACAAAATCCAAAAGGTCAATATTATTTGCAAAGAAATTTCCTTTCACCCAAAAGTTAAGTGTATTTAGCCATCTATCTCTAATAGTATCAAAACTTCTCCCACTTCCATCGAAAGCTCTATGATTTGTTTCTTTCACACTAGCCAAAAAATTGAGTATGGAATCAAGGAATAAGCCATTTTAACTTCCTTGGTCTTTTCAACCTACTCCAAGCCCGAACTTCATCTTTCACGAATCCCGCTTCCGCTCAAGAAATCCCCAAATTCTTATAGGCCATATCCCACAAGCTTTTAACCAACAAACAATCTACTAAAAGACGAAAAAATAAACTCATTGCATCTCTTGCAAATAAAACACCGATTAACAATTACTCTTCCCCTTCTTTGCAAGTTGTTAATGGTAAGAATTTTCTCCTAAGAAGCCTTCCATACACAAAAAAAACTTACATTCCTACGAGCACTAGAACACCAAATTGCTTTCCATAGAAAATCGGAAGGTCCAACCGAATGATTCCCATTAGCCAAGATCTTATAGAAACAATTCACCTTAAAACCCTTTTCCATATTAGGATCCCATCTAGCCAAGTCTTATCTACTCCCATCCAACTTAATCTTGTATAAACTTTCAAAGAATCTTACAATCCCCCAACTTCCCAATCATGGACACTACGAGTGAGCGGAACATCCCATCATTTTGAGATTCTATCTTGTATATAGATTTTTTGTACTTGGCTGGCACCCTCTTGGTGCCTTTATATTTATACATTCTTTTACTATAAAAAAATACTTTGATACAATAATTTCATCTTTAATTATATGGAATTTATTTATTTAAAATTCTTCACTTCTACATTTGTTTTGTATTTTTAGTTATGGCTTATTTGTTTCAAAACGATCTAACTTTGGTAACTGTAGTTACGAGGCTATATAAAGCCAAATCTATATACCATGAAAAAACCCGAAAATAATAAATTTGATTGTATAAAACGGAAAAATTTGACTACATAAAATGAGATAGTAAACAAACCTAAATTAGATCTCCAAAAAATTAAATTTATGATATTATATTAAAAAAAACAAGAAAAAAAATTGATTAATGTGGCATGTTCCCCTCAAATGTACTTTTGGTACTTTTAGTATACATGCTATATAAAGCTCAATTTTTCAACATAACAAAGACCAAATTTAAAAACAAACTATTGGCTTAAAGTAAATAATACAATCAATTATTAGATTAACTTAATCAAAATGAAAGAAATGTATAATTAATTTAATTAAGTAGTAAAGTAACATGACATATATTTCAAACAAGCTAAATTTATATGATCATATTAAAAAACAGTTGAGTTACCAATTATCCAAAAAGTTTAAGGTGATGAGAAATGACCTAATTAAATCTTTATATTTTAAGCATCCCCTCACGTGCAAGTCGACTGAAGGATTAAAAGTTTTGCACGTGAAACCCAAGTGTAAGAAAACCCAAATATCTAAAAAGGCAAAGAATTAGGTGAAATATTATATGAAAAGGTACATCCCCATGATTCGAAACCAAGACCTAAAGCGCTAATTCCATATTAAGAAATAATTGAGGTACTAATCATCCCAAAAGCTTAGCAAGTGGGAAAAGACCCAATTAATTCTTTATACTTTGACAGATCATACATTTTTTACCATAAACTATAACAAAATATATATTTTTTCTAAAAATAAGATTTTTAACATTAGGACTTGAGAACAAATATATTTAATAACAGCATGCACGAGTACATTATTAGTTGTAATTCATTATATTCATGTTTTTTCATCCCATGCTGAATAGTAAATTTGTCCCAGCTAAAAGGGTGTGCTCACCTTTTGAATATGATTCTTGCTTTTCATATCAACAGTGACATAGTCAACAATAACAGTTTCTGAACCTTTTCTATTATTGGTTCTTGTTGTATTTGTTACCGCATTATGAATACTACAGTAGGGTTCATTTGGGTGTATCATCTAAATCAGTCATAAAAAAAATTGGTCAACATAAATATTAATGATGAGAAAACTAAAATGAAAAGTCAAACAGACAAAGATAATGCTAACCTGACCAACATAAGGAAGTCCATCTGAATCAATATAAGAATGCACTGACTTCTTGTGATTATCTCTTTTGAACATTCTTTGACCTCGATCTGACCTGCTGCTATGATCAGACAAATTAATTGTTTTCGTCTGCCAAAGAAATGAGTATTAGGGTGAACAACAGTCAAAATCAGACAATTAGAAAACCATACTTACATGAAACTACCCAATAAAATGAAAAAGAAATCCAGTTTATTTTATATTTAAAAGAAAAAACTTGTGACAAATTACGACTTATATTCATAAATAGATACATACATAAGCTCATTTATAGATCTGATCATTGCATGATCAATATGCAGAAAGGGCTCAAATCTTGAAAGCTTATTGGCTACAGAATCCACGTGATTTTCACATGGCATAGCTTAACTTTTATTTACATGTCTTTTTATAACTAACTTATATTCACACAAAAGTTTGGAACTTTAGTAGGGGTCTTTACAATATATTATTGCTTGTACTATGAACTTAAGGACTACACAAGGTCATTAAGAATTCATAAACCCTAAGAAATGCACTAATATACATTCAAAGTTGGAAAATAACTTGCAAATTAAATTAAGGCTTCTTTTGACTAACATACAACCAAAAAAACAACATCTTAGATCATAAGGGAGATCACATTAAAGAAAGGTAAACAAAATAATAGAACCAATAATTTCAAATGATATAAATACATATATATATATATATAATAAATTAGGTAAGGGATCTTTTGTCGAACGAATAATACTAAATCCTAATTCTACGAGAAAAAAATACCTTTTATAAGTAAAAAGAAAAAAAACACTTCATATAATAAATATAATTATTAAGGACATTTTTGTCCAACGAATACACACATTTATACTTTACATATACAGACTTATATTGACTGTTTATACATGTATTATACATAGATGATTGTATCCACATGTGAAAATCACTTCACATTAAGAAAACTAGTTACCAACATTAAGAGAACAATTAATCCCATAACCTCTCATAGCCACAGTTAAGAACCACAAAGAGCAGGAAATAGTGAAGAGAGATATACAGGAAGATAATGGGAGTCCAATAATAAAATTAAGAAAAAAAGATCCATGGGAGAAAACCAAGAACATAAACTTCAATATGCTCAGCCAAGGAAATGATTAAAAAAAATTCAAACTAGAAACTTTAGACAAACTAAAAGAAAACCTGATATATTTGTCCGTGACACATCCCACGGTCTGCAGATGACTTATTCAGAATCATGGCATGCTCTATATCATATCTAGAAAACGAAAACATAGTATCTTTATATACTACACTTGATAAAATTATAATAATTCCTACTATATGATAAGATCACTATATATCTCTTATAACATTCTAACCCTGTATATGCTAGAACTACAACTATTGCATTCATTCCTGTTGGATATTCGTCAATGTTGTACTTTTTATACGTACTCATATGCACAATAGGAGTTCGAGGAGTTTGTAATGGCCAAGAACATTTTCTTTACAGTAGGGCAAAATGGAGGAAAAGAATTGAAACAAGTTTGCTAAATAGATTATATAAGAATCATTTAGATGAACAACAGCTTCACTTCTAAACATGGAGGAACATAGCTTTTCTTGACAACATATCCTTCTGAAAACAATTCAATAAAAAAAATAAAGAGAGAGAGATATAGAGAGAAAAAGTGGATAAAAAGATGTGGCAAATGACTGGTCAAACACTTAAAATCAAATCCCATATTCAATAACTACTGAAAACTTATGAACATGTGTGTTGGAATTTAAGCATTTATACATTGAGTGGGAAAGGTTTTGGTGAAGCATGGTAAAGATGGATTAAGAATTATATCTCCACAATATAGTGCTGAACCGGTGTCTATCAGGTTTTCTCTAAGTCTCTAGAGGTTTGAGGCAAGGAGATCCCCTATCCCCTATCCTTTTCATCTTGGTAATGGAAATTCTTAGTCACATATTATACAAAAAGGTGTAAGAGAATATATTGAGCGGCTTGCCACCTTACAGGAATTTTGAGAAAGTTATGGTGTCACACCTTTTTTTTTTTCCGATGACACTCATTTTTTAAGGGAGATGCATGACTTCTTAAACATAGACGCATTTTAGATTTTTTTGAAGCGATTTCGAGGTTAAAGTTAATTTGGGCAAGATTGAATTGATCCCTTTACGTAAGGAAGGGGATGGGAGACTTTTGGATAACGTATTAGGGTGAAAATTGGGTTCTCTCAATATTACTTATTTGGGTCCTTTAAGTGTCAACTTTAAGGAGAAATGTGGGTGGAATCGAATGATGAGAGATAAGAAAAGAATTTATCCTGGTGGAAAAAAAAAATACCTTTCTAAAGGAGGTAGACTACCTCTTATCAAGAACAAGATTTCAATCCATCCAATTTACTTTATGTCTCCCTGTCCAATTCCTAAAGAGATTGCCGAAAGGTTGGACCATATCCAGAAGAGAATAATATGTGAGGATTATAACTATCACTTAGTGAAGTGAGGGAGTTATTCAACAACCCATTGAAAGATGACAGTTGGATTTAAAATCTATAATCCTCTTTAATGAAGCCCTTTTGAGCAAATGGTTATGGAGATTTTTTAGAGAAAGAGATCATTTGTTAAGGAAAAAAGATCATTTGTTAGATTATGTATAGCTTAGTTATTGCTTTGTTTGTTTAGTCTCACATCGGTTGTGTATAGCTTTGCCTCTCTTATTACCTTGTATATATAGGACTCCCTTGTATATCAATTCTTGTGTGATTCTAATACAATATCTTTCTCAACATGGTATCAGAGCTTTGCTTCTGAAATTAGAATCACCAAAACCCAAATTTTGTTCTCTCTTTTTCTAGCGCAAGTTAGTGTTTTCTGGCGAGTTTACTACTCTGTCTCAAGCGGTTCTTTGTCTTTCTCTCATTGTTTCTTACAGGTGTCAACACCACTCGAAACATCAGAAGACAACCGTTCCAGAGCCACCGAGTACAGCTCCATCAGAGCTTGCACGCACCCACACGTGTCGCCCAAATTTTTTGGTTCTTCGTCACTATTGCTGCCGTTAATGGCCACCTTCGTCGTTCAATTTTTAGTGCTAGCATTTGTGCCACATCAGCATCTTGCTACGTCAGCTTGTTCATCGTTGATCGATAACCAGATTTGATCAGGTGCTTTCTTATCAATTTTCTCTCCCGAATTCAATTTTTGTGGTCTGTTTGTGCTTTTGGCATTTGTAGATGGTAGAAAAAAGATATTTTTCATCATGTTCAGTCTGTATTGGATGGGCAGAAAAAGTTTACGTTCAGTTATTCCATATCCATCTCCAACTACAGCTACATCTTCAGTTGCGCCCCCTGGTGGGTCATCAGGATCGACTGTCACCTTATTTATAGCTGACGGTAAGGCAATAGTTAATTAGGTCATCCAGTCTCATTCTAGTAATGCATCTTCTTCTACCCTCTCAGTCATGCTAAGTAATTCTGCGTCTTGGTTTTTTTATTCCGCTTGTTGTAACTATATGACACATTTTCCAGCTTCATTTACCACATCTGCACCTTCACCTCATTCCTTATTCATTTGCACAACTGATGGCTCCACTATGACTGTTAAAACTATAGGCACCATCAATAGTCGTTCTTTTTCTATTCCTGAAGTTTTTCATGTGCTAGAATTATCCTATAATCTTCTTTCTGTTGAGCAATTGTGTGAACTTGGATATAGACTTGTCTTTGACTTTTCTGGTGTGATTGTGCAGGATCCTCGTATTGGTCAGACCCTTGGGACCAAGAATAGAATTGGGCGCGTGTTCGAACTCTCATCCTTACATCTTCCTACCTCTAACATCTCTGATGCTGCCTCTTTGTCACCACCATGCCTTGCACTTTGGCATTCGTGTCTTAGTCATGCATCTACATCTCAGGTACAACTGTTAGCTTCAAAGGGTTTGTTAGGGTCAGTGTCTAAAAGTTTTTTTGATTGCATTTCGTGTCAACTTGGAAAACAACCGGCTTTGCCTTTTAATAATAGTGAGTCTCATGTTACTGCTTCGTTGATTTAATTCATTCTGATGTTTAGGGACCTTCTCTTGTTGCTAATATGAGTGGTTCACGCTATTTTGTAATTTTTGTTGATGATTTTTCTCATTATACTTGGGTATTTTTAATAAAATCTCGTTCTAAATTATTGGATATTTATCGTACTTTTTCCAAAATGGTTGAAACCCAATTTTCAAAACCCATCAAAGCTTTTCGTTCTGATAATGCTTTAGAATATACTCAACATTCTTTTCAAGCCATCCTAAAAAATTATGGCACTATTCCTCACTTGTCGTGTTCTGGCACTTCACAACAAAATGGTCGAGCTGAACGTAAACTTAGGCACATTTTAGACACTGTTCACGCCCTCCTCAATTCCATATTTATTCCTACCTTATTTTGGGGTGAAGCCACTCTCACAGCTATCTACACGATCAATAGGCTGTCTACCCCTATCCTTGATAATTGCACTCCTTACGAGCAGTTTTTGGCTATGTTCCCTCATATCACCATCTTCGTGTTTTTAGTTCTGCTTGTTTTGTTTTACTCCAACCTCATGAGCGCACCAAACTCGAGCCTCGTTCTCGGGATGTGTTGCTTTCTTGGATATAGAGTTAAACAAAAAGGCTATCGATGTTATGATCCTGTGTCTCGTCGTCTTTGCATCTCCCGTTATGTAGTTTTTTGGGAGCATAGACTATTTCATGAAATTGGCAAATTCAGCATGCCATATTTTCCTCATTTTACCACACTTATAGAGACTCTTATTTCTCTTACTCACACTAGTGATGTTTTGCCCGAGTCTCCCTCACTTCACACTAGTAAAGTCTTACCCGAGGTCTCTCTCACCTATTACTCTTGATTCTACTCCACCTGATACTCTCGACATCGCTTCGCCTGAGCCCCTAAGGTCTATTACATATGAGGATCATGTTCACACTTCCCCTCCAAACCTTCATTGATCCACCAAAGTAAGATCTCTTTTATCCCATCTCTAGGATTTTCATTGCTTTCATGCTTTAGCTACTTTACATGAGCCCCACTCCTATTGTGAGGCTTCCATTAACCCTTTTTGGCAGACTGCGATGAAAGAGTAACTTGATGCTTTACACAAGAATAATATACGGGATTTGGTTGACTTGCCTCATGGAAAGTCCATGGTTAGCAGTAAG
Organism: Bretschneidera sinensis; assembly: GCA_023935145.1. Lineage (NCBI taxonomy): Eukaryota > Viridiplantae > Streptophyta > Magnoliopsida > Brassicales > Akaniaceae > Bretschneidera > Bretschneidera sinensis. Next base: position 25,822,016 of record CM043703.1, read on the forward strand.
TGGGTTTACAAAATTAAGACTTGTTCAGATGGTACTGTTGACAGGTACAAAGTTCGACTTGTTGCAAGTGGTTTTACTCAGGAGTATGGTATGGACTATAAGGACCTTTGCTCCAGTTACTTGTCTATCTTCTATACGTGCTTTGCTGGCTGTTGCAGCCTCTCGCCATTGGTCACTTTTTCAAATGGATATTAAAAATGCATTCCTTAATGGCGATCTTAGTGAAGAAGTCTATATGCAGCCACCTCATGGACTATCTAATCCAACAAAGAAGGTATGTCGTCTTCACCGAGCTCTATATGGACTTAAGCAGGCTTATCGAGCATGGTTTGCTAAGTTTAGCAACAATATGTCTAGCCTTGGATATTCTATCAGCCCCTATGATTCAGCCTTATTTGTTTGCCGCATAGACCGAGGCATCATACTTCTTCTGTTATTGTTGATGACATGATTATCACCGGGGATGATCCCATTGGTATTCAGGAACTTAAATAGTTTCTCAGTCAACACTTTGAGATGAAAGATCTTGATCCTCTCAGCTATTTTCTTAGTCTTAAGATTTCATCTTCTTCTGATGGTTATTATTTGGCACAAGCCACATATATATCTCTAATATGCTTTCTCGGGCCAATCTCACAGACAGTAAGGTTATTGACACACCAACTTAGCTTAATGTTTGTCTTACACCTCATGATGATGAACTTCTTCGTGATTTTACTTTGTAACGACATTTGGTTGGCAGTTTTGTCTACCTTACTATTACTCGACCTGATATCTCGTATGCTGTCCATTAGGTGAGTCAGTTTATGGCTGCTCCTCGCCCTACTCATTTTGTTGCTGTTCTTCGCATCCTTTGTTACCTAAAAGGGATATTATTTCATTGGCTCTTTTTCTCCTCTCGGTCTCCTCTTCAGTTGTGTGCTTATACCGATGAAAATTAGGCAGGTGATCCTACATATTGTCGTTCTACCACCGGTTGTTGTTTCCTACTTGGCACCTCTCTTATCTCTTGGCATAGTAAGAAATAAACTGTTGTTGCTCGATCTAGTACTGAGGCAAAATATCGTGCTTTAGCTTACACTACCTCTGAGCTTCTTTGGTTGCGATGGTTTTTACAAGATATGAGTGTGCAACTTTTGCTGCCACTCCTGTATACTGTGACAATAGGAGTTCTATTTAGATTACTCATAATGATGTGTTTCATGAACGGACTAAACATATTAAGATTGATTGTCATTTTGTCCACCATCATCTCCTCAGGGCTCCCTACAGCTTCATTCTGTCACATCCAAGGATCAGCTCACAAACATCTTTACCAAGTCATATCCTCCAGGGCGTTTTCGTGATCTTGTTTCCAAACTCAAGTTGGTTTCTAGTACTCTACCTTGAGTTTGAGGGGGGTTATTAGATTATGTATAGCTTAGTTATTGCTTTGTTTGTTTATTCCCACATCGGTTGTGTATAGCTTTGTCTCTCCTATTGGCTTATATATATAGGACTCCCTTGTATATCAATTCTTGTGTGATTCTAATACAATATCTTTCTCAACACTCTTTAATGAAGCCCTTTTAAGCAAACGGTTATGGAGATTTTTTAGAGAAAGATATCATTTGTTAAGGAAAGTTGTGGTACCCTATGGTTTGGACCAAATGGTTAAATTTCCATGGTAAAAGAGCCCACGGCATAAGAGTTCAGAAGTGGAATATGAGATATTGGGAGTCTTTCTTCTCTTATGTTTGTTTCGATGTTGGAAATCGAGAAAGAGTCTCCTTGTGGCATGATGTGTGTGGGGGTTAACCTCTAAAGGAGCAACTGAAGATATTTTTCCTTTGGTGAGGCACATGAATAGTTTAATCAGTTTCTGTGTTGCAACGACACAAGGGAACGTGTGAAATGTCCCCACTCCCCCTCTTAAGGAAAGCACAAGATTGGGAAATCTGAATAATCGAGTTTTCTGTAGAATTTGTATAGCATAATCTTGGATAGTTCTAAATTCTAACAAGCATAGACTGAATTAAAAGTTGAAGTTCAACACAAGATTTGAGCTTAAATCCTATTTGGCACTTAATCGGAATAACTTGGAGAAAATCCTATCATCCTAGATTTCCTTCAAGGGCCCTTTGGAGTTCTTACCTTCTCACTATAATTGTTGTCTCTGTTTAGAAGGCAACTTTGGGCAAGATTTTTACCATCAATAATTTACAATAAAAAAGGAGAAATTTTTAGCTAATCAATGCTATCTTAGTAAGAGAAAAGTTGAATCCATCCATTACTTTTGTGTTGTGGTGTTCATGGCTTACAGATTTATAGGAGTTGGCTTAAATGCTTTTTAGGAATATGTTGTGTCACAGCCGAGTCTATGATCAAGAGTTATATGTGTGACATGGTATTTATGCAAGTAAAGGTGGAGAAAGGCTACTGCCTTGATTCCCCTTTATATTTTGGATTGTCTGAAATGAAAGAAATATAAAAGCTTTCGATAGAGTGGGAAGAGCTAAATGTGATTAAGGATAAGCAACTCAACACTCTTCACTTTTGTCTTAATAGGAATTCTCTTGTAAATTAGGAATAGTTAATAGAGTTTATAGAATTTTAGTCTTACAACACTTATAACCGGGTTACCACCCCCTTGGACCTTAATGCTCTGTCATGAAATGTTTATTTATCAAAATTCTAATAAAAAACATTGTTAACAAATAAAATGCATTTGATTCACAAAAAAAATGAAAATTAAACACATAACTTCAACTGTCTTACATCAGTATAATTCATTCTTTGAGTTGCAGGTTATGCAACAATAGTTTGAAAAGTTGAATTTGGTGTTGGGGGAGGGGAGGGATAGGATGGATCAACAAGAGATAGTGATTAGAAATCTGCAAGTTGGACAAGTTAGAAGGAAACGTGAGCCTAGCGTTGAAAATGAGTATGAGAACAAAGAAGATGATGAGAAGGTGGAAGACATAGCATCTGAAGTTGAAATAGGTGGAATGGGTAGACCTAGAGGAGGTAGGCATGGAAGAGGACCTAAGAGAAATCAAGGGGTCGAGATTCGATAAATATGAACCTTGGGAGCATCAAAATGAAAATACCATCTTTCCGAGGTAGGAATGACCCTGAAGTCTATTTAGAGTATGAGAAGAAAATAGAGTTGATTTTTTATTGTCACAATTATTCGGAAGAGAAGAATGTGAAGTTGGCGGTAATTGAGTTCACTGATTATGCAATTATTTGGTAGGATTAATTAGTGACAAATAGGAGCAGGAATCATGAGAGACCTGTAAAAACATGGGGTGAGTTAAAAGCTCTCATAAGGCAGAGATTTGTACCTAGCCACTACTAAAGAAACCTCTACCAAAAATTACAAAACCTTACACAAGGGTCTAGGAGTGTAGATGATTACTATAAAGAGATGGAGGTGGCTACGATTTAGGCTAATGTAGAGGAGGATCGGGAGGTCACAATGGCCAGATTTTTAAGTGGTTTGAATAGGGACATAGCCAATGTAGTTGAGTTGCAGTATTATGTGGAGGTAGAAGATATGGTGCTCATGGCTATGAAGGTAGAGAGGCAGTTAAAGAAAAAGAGGGCAGCAAGGTATACTTCAGTTTCTAGCACTCATTGGAAACCAAAGTGGGATAGAAATGATCGAGTTGTAGCAAAGAGGAAGACTGAACCACCTAAGGGAAAAGATGAAGGAACTAGCAAGAACAAACCCAAAGTAGATTTCCAACCTTTAAGGAATAAAGATATTAAATGTTTTAAATGTTTGGGTTCAGGGCATATCGCATCTTAATGTGCAAATAAGTGGGTGATGGTTATACGTGACACTAGGGAGGTGATGACTAAGAGTGAGAATAATAGTGATGAGATGCCCGAGTTGGTCGATGCTAGTGATGAAGATGGAGTGGAATACCCCGTAGAATGTGAGTCTCTTGTTGCCAGGCGTGCTTTCAATATTCAAATTAAGTTAGATGATATGGAGCAGTAAAGAGAGAACATATTTCATGCTAGATGTTATGTAAACAACAAGGTGTGTAGTATGATTATAGATTGGGGAAGTTGCACCAACGTAGCTAGTACTACCCTAGTTGAGAAGTTGAGCTTACCTTTACGAAGCATCCTAGACCTTATAAGTTGCAATGGTTGAATGAATGTGGGGAGGTAAAGGTCAATAAGCAGGTTTTGGTGGCTTTTACCATTGGGAGGTACAGTGATAAGGTGCTTTGTGATTTAGTTCCTATGCATGCTGGCCATATTTTGTTGGGGAGACTGTGGCAGCGTGATAGGAGGGTGATTCATGAAGGGTTTAGGAATATGTACAGCTTTGTAAAGGATGGAAAAATAATCAAGCTTGCTTCTTTAACCCCAAAACAGTTCTATGAGGACCAACTGAAGCTAAAAAGTGAGATTGAGCAAAAAAGAAAAGGTGAGGCCAAAACACAAGAAAGAAAAATGAGGGTAAGGCCGAAACCTGAAGAAAAAGATAGGGTGAAAAAGAAAATAGAGAGACAGCTAAGAATAAAGAAAAGAGAGTGAAGCCATGAGAGAAAAAAGAAAGAGAACCTGTAGAGAGAAAAGGAAAGACAAATATGAGCTTTTATGCAAAGGAGAGTGAGGTTAAGAAGGCCTTCTTAGCAGATCAGCCTATGATTTTTCTTGTTTACAAAGAATTTTATCTTAATCTTGATGAAACTAACCAATCTCTTCCTAGTTTGGTTGTTTCTTTGTTGCAGGAGTTCGAGGATGTATTTCCGAAGGAGATGACGAGTGAGTTGCCGCCCATTAGAGGCATTGAGTATCAAATTGATTTCGTACCTGGAGCTATTATTCCAAACCGACCAGCCTATAGGAGTAATCCAGAGGATATAAAGGAGTTTCAAAGGCAGGTTAAAGATTTGATAAGCAAGGGGTACGTGGGGGAGGGCATGAGCCCATGTGCAATACCAGTGCTACTAGTGCCAAAGAAGGATGGGACTTAGAGGATGTGCGTTGATTGCAAAGCAGTCAACAATATTATGGTAAAATATCGTCATCCCATTCCTAGATTAGATGATATGCTTGATGAATTGCATGGCTCATGTATTTTCAATAAAATAGATCTTAAAAGTGGCTACCATCAAATTAGCATGAAAGAGGGAGATGAATGGAAAACTACTTTTAAGACTAATATGGACTTTATGAAAGGTTGGTTATGTCATTTGGACTTTTAAATGTGCCTAGTACTTTCATGAGATTAATGAACTATGTATTATGTGCGTTCATAGGCAAATTTGTAATCATGTACTTTGATGATATCCTAGTGTACAGCAAGAACTTAGATGAACATATTGAGCATTTGAGATGTGTGTTCGATGTGTTGAGATGTGAAAATTTGTATGCTAATTTTAAGAAATGTACCTTTTGCATGAAAAAAGTTATTTTTTTGGGTTATGTTGTTAGTACAAAAGGTATTGAGGTGGATGAAGAGAAAGTCAAGGCCATCAAGGAGTGGCCAACACCTAAAGGCATGTAATACTCGTGTTCTTAAAGTATGGGTAAATAAGTAATTTGATAAATATGACATGAAATTAAAATAAAATAATATATATGTGAAAGGTTTATTATTTGAATAAAATAATTCTTTTGAAGAAAAAAAAACTGGACACGTGATGGTGTGGATACAAAGAAAAAGAAAAGAAAAAAAATGCGTCCAACGTGGAAGGATAAGAAGAAAAAAAAAAGAGAAGAAAAAAAGGAAAAAAAAATATGGGCGTGCAACACCTGGAAGTTTAGGTGTTGCATCTCTTGACACTAAGCAAACTTTGAGAAATGGTGGCAGATGAGGGGGCGGTGAGTTCAGGTGTTACCCATATATATATAGTTTTTCCTTTATTTATTCATTACTTACCAAATCCTGTTTGGTTTTCTCCTTTCCTCAATTCAAATTACTTTATTTCTTTAAACACCTGGGGACTGAAAGAAAGGTTGAAATAGTAAAATTTTGAAGAGGTTTACGGGAATTATAGAGAAGCACAAAACACTCTAAGAAAAACAAAATGTAATAACGTGAGTTTTATTTTTTGAAATCTAGTATACATGAAATTTTCTGGAATTTAATGTGAAATTTTCAAAGGGTGTGAATTATGAAAGAATTGAAGAATAAATTAGAAATTTTAATATAAATATTATGTTAGGTGTTGACGATCAACAACCGAGAAAAATTGCTAAGAGGAGCCGGAAAGGCAATGAGGTGATCCACGGGTAGCTCTAAGTGCTACGTGGTGAGTTAGATTTACTTTAAGTAATCAAGATAAATATGAGATATATAGTGATAATATTAGAATAAATTATTAACTTATGCTTTGGAGGTAGATGAAAAGTTGGTTGATAGGTATGATAGGAATAGTGGATGTGTAGATAATTATTTTATGAGAAATAATATTATTGGAATAATAAGTCAATTTAATAATAAAGGTGATAAGTGAAATTCTTGATGAGCTATGGTTGATGATTTGATATGATTTATGAGGAGAGGAATTTAGTGGATATTGACAAGCTATGGTTGAGGATTTGATATGATTTATGAGAAGAGAAATTTATGGAAATTTTCAAATAATAATTTGAGAATAATCACGATAGCTAATTTGAATGTTTGAAGACATGTTTGTTTTTATATTATTGTTCATATGCATATTTAATATCATTATTCATATGCATATGCATGAAATAAAAGAACAGGGAAAGCAGTCGGTCTAAATGAAAATAAAAGAACCGGGAAGGCAGCTGGTCTAAATGAAAATAAAAGAACCGGGAGCGCAATCGGTCTAAATGAGAACGAAAGAACCGGGAAAGCAGCCGGTCTAAATGAGAACGAAAGAATCGGGAAGACAACCGGTCTAAGATAAAAATATGTCGATATGTGGGAAGACGTTCCCAATAATAATAACATTTTAATTCATGCATTGCATTTGCTTAAATATTGATTGTTATTACTTGAGATGCTAAAATGCTATTCATGATTGTAAATTTATTGATAGATGAATAAGTCACACAGAGAGACAATTATGCTGAGAAGAAATATGGAAATATGAAATGATGAGAATTATCTGGGTGACTGATTATATGTTGTAAACCTCATAATGGGGTAATTATGAGATAGAATTGATAGTCTCAAAATGATGATTAGTTATATGAAAAGAAGAGATTTATAAAGGATGAAGATTTGATATGAGTAGTGATAATAGAATGTTATTATCAAAATATATAAGATATAGATGAATGAATATTGGAAGACTACTTATACAAATTGAATACTTTTAGTAAGTTTAATTCACTAAGCTTGTGAAGCTCACTCCTCATTGTACAATGATTTCAAGTTACAGGCAGGACATATAATTTGGTGAGTTGAGATTCAGATGAAGTCATTATCTATAAGCCACGTGGTTCACATCCTCAGACTAATGAGAAAATAAAATAAAAATTTATTTGTAAATATTCATGCACATTATGTTGTATAAAATGTTTAAGTTGAGATCTGAATAATGCATCTCCCCTATTAAGGGTTGAGGAGCAATGTAAACAATTGCAGTTATATTATTTTTATTGTTGCATATATGTGTTGTGCTGGGACTTCAAAAAGTGGCGACACCGTCTCGGGGGTGGCCAACCCAGGATGGGTCATTATAATTTTGGATCAGAGCATTAGGTTTTATGATTCTGTACACTGTATAAAAAGAAAGAAAGTGGAAGATTAAAATAATATATATTTTAATGAATAATTTGAGGATAACACGTGAACGTGATAGAGCTAGAGTTAGAGTTGTTGATTTGAAAGGGCGTGGTAGACCCCCAATATTTTTACATGTTAAGGTTGAGTCTTAATCTGTGGTTCCTAGAAAGGAATGTGTTGACAATATAATTGATATTAGTAGAGGTGTGAGAGAATCTGAAGTTGAAAGAGATGAGCTAAGATAATTTCTTACACATGCTCTTGAGAAAATGAATGTAACAGATGATAGAGTTGATAGCTTATAACATAGACTTGATGAACAGGCTAGAGTAGTGTCTGAGGTTGTTGTAAATCCAATAATGGTAGACGTTTAAAAAGGGGGAAATGTGAGTTTATGCATGAGATGCAGGGAGATTGTTTTGTTAAATATATTAAGTTGAATGCTTTGTTGTTGTTGTGAGTTTTAAATTACTCGCAAGCGCACGAGTCGTTTGCAATATAGTGTATGCAAGTGCGAGGTCGAATCCACAGGGGCGTCGTGAAAATATATTTTTATCTAAACTAAACCTATTTTAACCTAGTTCCGAATTTTGAATTGTATTATACAAAGAATATAAACTAAACTAAATTGAGTTGAAACAAATGATAAAAATACTAAGGTTTCTGAATCCACCCCACCAAAGTAAAGCATATATTTTCATGTTCTATATAAAAGTAATCTATCAAATAATTCCATGAATCCATCAATATACAAATCACAACGAATACCATGATTCAACCAAATCATCCAATGTATCCGTTTACTTTAGAATCACAATGGATATCGAATTTACTTTGGATGATTCACCGTATCTGGCAGATGAAACACATGGAATATCCAATTTGAACAATTTAAAAATAATCAGTCATAAAAATTTACTCAAACAATTGAAACAAAACATTAATACTAAAAATATCAGAATTATACGAACATATCTGAAAATATTATGTCAAACAATGGCGGGACTTCATCTTTAACCTTAAATGAAGGTTTTAGCCTCTCATGATTATGAAACTAAATTTCACAATTAAAGTACTAAATATTAAACTTTAAAACTCAAAATAAATTAAAACTGACTATATATTGAGAGAAATTCGACTCGCAGCTATTGTGCAGCGCTTCCCCCCTTAGTAGCAAAGCCTTGGAGATCCCCCAAATTGCTAGCAGAAGTCCTCCAGATTGCACACCGATTGCTTCAATGAGGTTGGGATTTTGTAGGGAAACTCCATGAGTGCAATGTGTTTCCAATTCGATGTGGAATACTGCGCGAATGCGCTTGATCGCAGCTTGGTGCGCTCGATCACAACATGGTGCGCTGCAAAGTGTTTTTAATTGATATAGGATGTCACGAATGCATTGGTTCGCAGGCTGGTGGGCTCGATCGCAAGTCTCCTGTGCTTGATCACACTGGGCAGACTCAAACTTTTGCTCTTTAAGCCCGACAGTTCCCAAAATGCTTCGTTTTCTCCACAAACCTATTAAAACACAGAAAACACAGAAAGGAAATAAAATAGCATGAAATAACACAAACTAAGAACTTAACAAATGCAAATTAAGGGGCTTACCCAATTGCTATCAGAGATTGGATAAGTGATCCTTGCATCCAACAACTTTATCACTTTAGTCCTCACAACCTCTTGCATAGCTGGGTTAAGCCTTCTTTGTGGCTCCCTCGATGGCTTGGCATTCTCCTCCAAATGTATCTTGTGCATCACCACAGAGGGGCTGATTCCCTTGATATTCTTAATAGTCCAGCCGATAGCTTCCTCGTGCTATCTTAAAATGTCTAATAATTTCTCCTCTTGAGCCTCAACCAAATTTGAAGCTATAATCACAGGCAAAGAATCTGCTGGACCTAGGAACTTATACTTAAGATTGTCCAATAAAGGCTTAAGTTCCTTCTTGAGGGGCTCAGGTGCTGCGATCTCCTCCGTCTCATTGCTCTCCTGAGGAGTAGACCCCAAAATGGCATTCACTTGCTCAAGTAACTTATCCAAATCCAAATCCTCTCTAAACTGAGCAACGTATGCCTCCAGGGGGTCCTCAATGCTTGATTCATCCACAGTCTCCTCAAGAATCTCCTTTATCAAGCATACATTTATCACTTCATCATATTCCAGTGGTTGCTTACTGATATCAAAGATATTTAGCTCCACTATCATATTTTCGAAGGAAATCTTCATCACCCATTTCCTATAATTTATCAGGGCATTAGCCGCGGCTAAGAATAGTCACTCTAGAATAACTGATATCTAAATCCCTACAGTCTGAACCGGTTCTGTGTCAAGCACAATAAAATCCACAGGGAAATAAAACTTTTCCACCTTTATCAAAACGTCCTCAACTACTCCCCGTGGTATTTTCACTGACCTGTCAGCCAATTGAAGCATCGTGCATGTAGGCTTCAGTTCTCCTAACCCCAACTGCAAATAGACTGAGTAGGGCAAAAGATTCACACTTACTCTTAGATCCAAAAGAGCCATCTCTATCCGGCTGACTTCTATTATGCAAGAGATGGTAGGATACCCCGGGTCCTTATGCTTGATGGGCAGTTTACACTAAAAGATTGAGCTAACCTGCTCGATCAAAATGCCTTCTTCAGGACATTCGTCCTCCTCTTTACAGTGATCAAGTCCTTTAAGAACTTGGCATATGACGGCACTTGCTGGATAGCGTCCAAAAATGGGATATTGATTTGGACCTACTTGAATACCTCCAGAATGTCCTCATACTTCCCTCCTTTCTTGGGCACTTGTAATCTCTCAGGGTAATGTGCTTTAGGTATAAAAGACCTAGGAAGATCTTTAACAGCAGGAGTCGTTGTAGATAGCTCAACATCTCTCTTCTCTTTGTTGCCACTTTTTCGCCCTTGCTGCATAGCAAGGTTATCTTCCACTTGATTGTCCACTTATCTCCTAGACCTCAATGTGACAATCAATTGTACTTGTTCCTCCCCGTGCATAGGAGTTGATGAATTTTTAACCACAAACTGTCCCTTCGGGTTGGGCACGGGCTGACTGGGGAACTTTCCCTTCTCTCTTTCACCCAAGTGACTTGCGATTTGACCCATTTGACTCTCTAGCTTAGTAATCACTTGGGTGTTTACTATTGTTACACTCCTAACTTCGCTGATGGATTGGCCGATCATCTTCATGAACTCCTTGAGGGTATCTTCTAGAGACTATGAAACCGATGCTGGCGCTTGAGTGGGAGCTTGGTAAGCAGGTGATAGTGCTGGATGGGCTGAGCGACCATGACTTGGAATTGGTGGAAGAAATCTGGGAGGGTATTGATTGTGAGCATGATGTGAGTCTCTGAGTAAGATCCATTTGCTTGTTTTCGATAGTCATTGAAAGCATTCACTTATTCCATGGGATACTCGGCAAAAGCCCGCATTGATGGACAATTCTGTGCTAAATGCATAGGACTAGCATAGATGAAACAGTTATCAACATTTAATATATTGGCTGCATTGATGGACTGGCCCATAGCGAGAACGTCAATCTTCTTGGTGAGAGCATCTATCTTTATCCTCAAGTCAGTATCCTCCTTAATCTCATAGATGCCTCATTTCTTAGGAGCACGAATAGACTTGTCCCGACAGCTTGAAAAATCCCACTGCTGCAAGTTGTTGGACAACTTGTCCAATGCTTTGTATGCTTCATCCCCCGTCAGACTTAAGAATGCCCCCCATTCATAGACTTGATCATGCTACAATGGTGTTGAGTCAACCCTTGGTAGAAGAACTAAACGAGTCTCCACTTCTCATATCCATGTGGAGGGCATCTGATTAGTAACTCTTTAAAATGCTCCTAACTCTCATAAAACTTCTCATCCTCCTCCTGAGTGAAAGAACTAATCTCCTTTCGGCAGTCATTCACTTTAGACATTGGGAAAAACTTAATATAGAACTTACTCAGCAGATTTTCCCAAGATGTAATAGACCCGGGCATGTTGGAATCCAACCATGCCCTAGCTCTATCATGAAGAGAAAAAGGGAAAAGTCGAATATGGACTGACTCCATAGAGAAGTTCTGGAACTTGAATGTGGCACAAATATCTATGAATTTCTTCATATGGCTGTAAGGATTTTCAAGATCTAAGCCATGAAATAAGGGTAAGAGTTGGATGACATGTAGCTTTAAATCAAAGATTATGAGTTAGTTGCAACGGGCGCGAACAAATCCCTAAAGGATGTAGTGGAGTCATCATTCCAAGCTCTAGGTTGCTCTACATTCTCCTGTTGATTTGCATTCCTTAAATTGTCTCTCAACTCAATTGTCTCTCTTTCAACAAATGCTCCCTTATGTCTCCTAAGAGTTCTTTCTATTTCGGGATCTAAAGGTATCGACTCTAAATTCAGGGATCTCCGACCAAGCATACACCAAACAAACAGCAATAAAATAACTAACTAGCAGAAACAAATAAAATACAAATAAAAATAAAATAAAATAAATACAAAAACATAAAACACAATACTCACAAAATAGGTAATTGTAATTGGAAATGAATAAACTAGAATAAAATTACAAAAACAAAAATGCTAACCAAACTAGTAGAAAAATAAAATCAATTCACACAAAAATTTAATTTTCACAAACAAAATAATTCCCCGGCAACGGTAGCAAAAACTTGTTGTGAGTTTAAAATTACTCGCAAGCGCACGAGTCATTTGCAATATAGTATGTGTAAGTACGAGGTCGAATCCACAAGGAATTGCATCATGAAAATATATTTTTTATCTAAACTAAACTTATTTTAACCTAGTTCTGAATTTTGAATTGTATTATGCAAAGAATATAAACTAAACTAAATTGAGTTAAAACAAATGATAAAAATACTAAGGTTTTTGAATCCACCCCACCAAAGTAAAGCAAATATTTTCATGTTCTATATAAAAGTAATCTATCAAATAATTCCATGAATCCATCAATATGCAAATCACAACGAATACCCTAATTCAACCAAATCATCTAATATATCAGTTTACTTTAGAATCACAATGGATATCCAATTTACTTTAGATGATTCACCGTATCCGGCAAATGAAACACATGGAATATCCAATTTGAACAATTTAAAAACAATCAATCATAAGAATTTACTCAAACAATTGAAACAAAACATTAATACTAAAAATATCAGAATTATATGAACATAACTGAAAATATTATGCCAAACAATGGCGAGGCTTCATCTTCAACCTTAGATGAAAGTTTTAGCCTCTCATGATTATGAAACTAAACTCACAATTAAAGTGCTAAACATTAAACTTTAAAACTCAAAATAAATTAAAATTGACTATACATTGAGAGAAATTCCACTCGCAGCTGTTGTGCGGTTGCTTCCCCTCTTGGTAGCAAAGCCTTGGAGATCCCCCAGATTGCTGGCAGAAGTCCTCCAGATTACACACCGATTGCTTTAGTGAGGTGGGGCTTTTGTAGGGAAACTCTATGAGTGCAATGTGTTTCCAATTCGATGTGGGATACTGTGTGAATGCGTTCGATCGCAGCCTGGTGCGTTCGATCACAGCATGGTGCGCTACAAAGTGTTTCTAATCGATGTGGGGTGTCATGAATGCACTTGTTCACAGGCTGGTGTACTCGATCGTAGGTCTCCTGTGCTTGATCGCACTGGGCAGACTCTAGCTTTTGCTCTTTAAGCCCGACAGTTCCCAAAATGCTTCATTTTCTCCACAAACCTTTAAAAACACAGAAAACACATAAAGGAAATAAAATAGCATGAAATAACACAAACTAAGAACTTAACAAATATAAATTAAGGGGCTTAAATATGAATGTTTAAGCACTTATCAGTTGTTTAAAGGATTTATAAATCTTTTTAAGCTTGAGTTATGGGTGAAACAGGTAGAGAGATTATTTGATATTTTACCAATGACTGATAGGCAGAGGCTCGCCTTTCCTACATTCAAGTTAGAGAGAGAGGCCTTAGAATGGTGGGAGGATATTCTTCCCAGGGTAAGTGCAGATATTGATAGACCCTTAACCTGGAATAGGTTAAGGAGGTTTTTCTTGATACATACTTTCCTTATACCTCTAAAGCCCAACAAGATAGAGATTTTATTTATTTGAGGCAATTATATTGACTATGACTCAATATGATAGGAGATTTGTGGCTTTGTCGAGGTTTGTACCAAAAATGGTAGACCTAGAGGAGAAGAAGTATAAGAGGTTTATTGATGAACTATGTTTAAAGATTTGATCAAAACTATCTTTCATGAGGCATATGAATTATGTCAGGTTGGTGCATATAACATTTCAGATTGAGAAAGAAGTGATGAAGTTTAAGGGAAAGAGAAAGAGTGGTTAAAGAGGCTTAGACATGAAGGTTCGAGAGGTAGTGGTGGTATAAGTGTACAAGGTGAGCGACCACCCCAGATGGGGCGTTCCTTGTTACAAGGAATTGTAGTACAAAATTATAGGCAAGTAGGATTTGTTATTTCTGTAGCTCAGAGTAATATCGGTAGGACCCCTTGATTCAGGAGATTGTTTATGGGAACTGGAAGTTATGGTAAAGGTGGTAGTGTACTACCTAGAGGATGTGATAACGTAATAAAAATACAAGAACGTGTTATAGATGTAATCCGATAAGATATTTATCCTAGAATTTCCCTAATTTGAAGTGCTTTGGATGTAGAAAGGGTGGACATATCAATGTTGTTTGATCCTGGTGCAACTTATTCTTTTGCTTCCAATGTATTTATGAAGTTTATTGATGCATGTATTAGTCCTTTGATGCATAATAGTATTGCTGAAATTCCCACTAGAGATAAAGTGATAATCATAAATGTTTATAAGGATTGTGTGATTCGTATCAGTGATAGAGAATCTGAAACTGATTTATTATCTTTGAATATGGTTGATTGTTTTAGAAAGAATGTAGTGTTCAAAATATGGACATGAAGAATGTAACTTTTAGGAAGAACATAAGATACTCTCGAACGATCTTATTTTTGCTCTGATTACTAGTAAATGGTCAAGGAAATGATGTGAGGGAAATTTAGCATATGTGGTGGATTTTAGAAATGATAGTAGAAAGTTGGAAGAAATCTTACTAGTGAAAGATTTTTTAATGTAATTCTTGATGAGTTGTTTAGTTTAGCTCCCAGTAGGGAGATTAAATTCTCTATTGATGTGATACCAGGTTAATCACATATATCTATAGTACCCTATAGAGTGACACCCACTGAGTTAAGAAAGTTGAAGGTTCAAGAGTTATTAGATAAACAATTTATTCGATTTAGTGTGTCACTTTGGGGAGCTCTATGTTGTTTGTGAAGAAAAAAAGATAGAATGATGAGATTGTGTATAGACTACAGATAGCTGAATAAGATCACCATTAAGAACAAATATCCTTTACCCCAGCATAAATGATTTATTTGAGAAGTTGCAGGGAGCAAGAGTTTTTTCTAAGATAGACCTGAGATCAAGTTATCACCCATTTGAGAATAAATGAAGGAGATTCGTCTGAGACTGTTTTAGGACACGTTATGGTCATAAGTTTCTTGTGATGCCATTTGAGTTGACTAATGCTCCAGCAACATTAATGGACTTGATGAATAAAATGCTTAAACTATTTCTTTATAGTTTTATGGTTGTGTTCATTGATAACATCTTGGTGTATTCTAAAACTAAGGAAGAATATGTAAAACATTTAGAAATTGTGTTACAGATTTTGAGAAAAATAGAGATTGTATGCTATAATTTCCTAAATGTGAATTTTTGTGGAATAAAAATAACTTTCTTGGGACATGTAATATCCGAAAATAGCATAACAGTTGATCTACAAAAGGTAGAGGCAATGCTAAGTTGGGAGAGACCAACTAACGTGACTGAAATTAGAATCTTCTTGGGGTTAGCTAGTTATTATAGAAGATTCTTTCAAAAATTTTCTATTATTGTAATACTATTGACTAGACTAACCAGGAAATAAGTGAGATTTTGTATGGTGTGGGAAGTGTGAGAAAAATTTCCAATTACTAAAGGAGAAATTGACTATAGCTCCAGTATTAATGTTTTCCTTCTGGTGATGAAGGATTTGTGGTGTATAGTGATGCGTCGCATCAATGGTTGGGATGTGTGTAACATAGGAAAACTGTGACCTATATTTTTAGGCAATTGAAGAATCATGATAGGTATTACGCCACCCATAGCTTAGAGTTACCTGCCATAGTGTTTACTTTAAAGATTGGAGACATCATCTGTATGGAGCCACTTGTGAGATATTCATTGATCATAAGAGTTTCACATACTTACCTACCCAGAGAGAGTTGAATTTGAGGCAAAGATGGTGGATGGAGTTAATTAGTGACTATGATTGTACAATTCACAATCATCTAGAAAATGCGAAGGTGATAGCTGATGCTTTGAGTAGAAAATCTACAAGAAGATTGACTACTGTTGAAAGTCATTATATGTAATTAATGATAGACTATGAGAGATAAGAATAAAGTTAAATATCAGTGATAGAGGATCATTGTTAACAAATATGGTTGTATAGTCATCCATAGTAAAATGTTTATTAGAGATTCAAGGTAGAGATAAATATATAGAAAAAATGAAGCATTGAGTGCTTACTAGAAAGCAATATGAGTTCAAAATTTGAAATGAGGGTATTTTGGTATTGGAACATAGGATTTGTGTTCCCAATGACGCAAAGTTGAGAAAGAAGATATTGAGAGATGTATATGATGATGTATATTTGATACACCCGAGTAACAATAAGATGTATAGAGGGTTAAGACAGAATTACTAGTGTCAAGATTGATGAAGGATGTAGCTGAATATATTTCTAGATATTTGGTTTGTTAGTAAGTGAAGTTAGAGAATAATATTCTGGAGGCCTACTACAACCTCTTCCCATGCTTAAATGACCATAGAAAAATGTGAGTATGGATTTTGTTTCTGGATTTACCCATACTTAGAGAGTTCATAATACAGTGCAAGTGATGGTAGATAGACTTTTTAAGTCATTTCAATTTCTTCCATTTAAAACTAATTGGAATCTTAAAAAGTTGATTAAACTGTATGTAGCCAAGATTATGAGGTGGTATGGAGTACTATTGAGACGTAGCATCATTTAGAGATGCTAGATTGACATCTTTGTTTTTAGAGAGGCTTTTAGAAAGCCATGTGTGCACAGTTGTAGTTTATTACAACTTTTCATCCTCAAACAGTTGAGCAGACAAAAAAGATTATTAGAACTTCAATATGTTGGGACAAAGTTGAAGAGAGAAATATACTTGGTCATAAATTATTGAGTTAACAACTGAGATGATCAAACCGGTTAGAGAGAACTGTAAAGTAGCACAGAGTAGATCGAATAGCTATGCTGATAATAGAAGAATTCCTCTTGAATTTCAAGTAGGTGATTAGGTAGAATTAAAAATATTTCCATGGAAAGGTGTGTTGAGGGTCAAAAGAAAAGAAAGTTGAGCCTGAAGTATATGGGATCCTATAAGGTTATTGAGAAAGTTGTGCTAGTTGTGAATGGCCTGGATTTTCCCTAAACTTGAAGTGGTTATGTAACGTATTTCATGATTCACTTTTTGCAGAAACGCTTACATGATGAATCTCATAATATTTCAAGTTAAGTGGTAGACATTCAAGAAGATTTGACTTTTATACAAGTACCAATGAGAGATTTAGACAGAAAAGAACAAGTCTTGTGTAATAAAGTAATTCCATTAATTCAAGTTCTGTGATGAAATAAATATGTTGAAGAGATTATGTGAGAGCATGAGGCAACTATGAAGAAATGTTATTCACAATTGTTTCTTGAGTTAGGTAAGGAAATTTTGGGGACGAAATTTTTATAAGGTGGGTAGAATTGTAATACTTTTTGTTCTTAAAGTATAGGTAAAGAAGTAATTTGATAAATATGGTATGAAATTAAAATAAAATAATATATATGTGAAAGGTTTATTATTTCGAAAAAAATAAAATAAACTGGACGTGTGATGGTGTGGATACAAAGAAAAAAAAAAAGGCGTCCAGCGTGGAAGGACAAGAAGAAAAAAATAGAAGAAAAAAAAGGAAAGAAAATATGGGCGTGCAACATCACTTTACACTAAGCAAACTTTGAGAAATTGTGGCAGATGGGGGGGGGGGGGTGTGAGTATATATAGTTTTTCCTTTATTTATTCATCACTTACCAAATTCTGTTTGGTTTTCTCCTTTCCTCAATTCAAACTACTCTATTTCTTTAAACACTTAGGGACTGAAAGAAATGTTGAAAGATTAAACTTTTGAAGGGGTTTACGGGAGAATTTTATAGAGAGGCACGAGAACCTCAAAGAAGAACATAAGGTAATAATGTGAGTTTTATTTTTTGAAATCTAGCATACATGAAATTTCCCGAAATTTAATGTGAGAATTTTCAAAGGGTGTGAATTATGAAGGAATTGAAGAATAAATTAGAAATTTTAATATAAATATTATGTCAGGTGCTGATGATTAGCAACCGGAGGAAATTGCTGAAAGAGCAGAAAATGCAAGGAGGTGATCCACGGGTAGCTCTAAGTGCTATGTGAGGAGTTAGATTTACTTTAAGTAATCAAGATAAATATGAAATATATAGTGATAATATTAGAATAAATTATTAACTTATGCTTTGATAGTAGATGAAAAGTTGGTTGATAGGTATGATAGATGTGTAGAGAATTATTTTATGAGAAATAATATTATTGGAATAATGAGTCGATTTAATAATAAATGCGATAAGTGAAATTCTTGATGAGCTATAGTTGATGATTTGATATGATTTATGAGGAAAGGAATTTAGTGGATCTTGACGAGCTATGGTTGATGATTTAATATGATTTATGATGAAATGAATTTAGTGGAAATTTTCAAATAATAATGTGAGAATAATTAGGATAGCTAATTTGAATGTTTAAAGACATACTTGTTTCTATATTATTGTTCATATGTATATTTCATATGTATATGCATGAAATAAAAGAATCAAGAAGGCAGCTAGTCTAAATGAAAATAAAAGAACCGGGAAAGTAGCCAGTATAAATGAAAATAAAAGAACCGGGAGGGCAGTCGGTCTAAATGAGAATGAAATAACCGAGAAGGCGGCCGGTCTAAATGAGAATGAAAGAACCGGGAAGGCAGCCGGTCTAAGATAAAAACATATCGACATGTGGGAAGACGTTCCCAATAATAATAACATTTAAATTCATGCATTGCATTTGCTTAAATATTGATTGTTATTACTTGAGATACTAAAGTGCTATTCATGATTGTAAATTTATTAATAAATGAATGAGTCACACAGAGAGACAATTATACTGAGAAGAAATATAGAAATATGAAATGATAAGAATTATCTGGGTGACTGATTATATGCTGTAAACCTCATAATGATGTAATTATGAGATATAATTGATAGTCTCTAAATGATGATTAATTATATGAAAATAAGAGATTTATAAATGATGAAGATTTGATATGAGTAGTGATAATTGAATATTATTATCAAAATAAATAAGATATAGATGAATGAATATTGGAAGACTACTTATACAAAGTGAATACTTCTAGTAAGTTTAATTCACTGAGCTTGTGAAGCTTACTCCTCATTGTACAATAATTTCAAGTAGCAGGTAGGACAAATAGTTTGGTGAGTTGAGATTCAGACGAAGTCATTATCTGTAAGCCAAGTGGTTCACATCCTCACACTAATGAGAAAATAAAATAAAAATTTATTTGTAAATATTCATGCATATTATGTTGTATAAAATGTTTAAGTTGAGATCTGAATAATTTATCTCCCCTATTAAGGGATGAGGAGCGATGTAAACAATTGCAGTTGTATTATTTTTATTATTGCATATATGTGTCATGCTGGGATTTCAAAAGGTGACGATACCGTCTCGAGGGTGGCTAACCCGGGATGGGTCGTTACAAGGCATCACTGAGGTAAGAAGCCTTCATGGTTTAACTAGCTTTTATGGGCGTTTTGTTAAGGATTTTAGCACCATTGCCACACCACTCACTGAAATAATTAAAAAGAATGTTTGATTTCATTGGGGGATTGATTAAGTGAATGCATTTGCTTCTGTTAAAGAAAGGTCATGTTTTGCACCTATGCTAACATTACCTGACTTTAACAAAACTTTTGAGATTGAATGTGATACCTCAAGAATAGGAATTGGAGCCGTTTTGATGCAGGATAGGCGGCCCGTAGCCTTCTTCAGTGAGAAGCTAAGTGGAGCGTGATAAGTGCTTAAATATTCATATTTAAGCCCTTTAATTTACATTTGTTAAGCCCTTTATTTACGTATATTATTCTATTTTACTTCATTTTTGTGTTTTCTATGTTTTCATAGGTTCTTGGAGAAAAAATAGCATTTTGGAACTCAAAGGAAGAAATTTGGAAGACCTGGAAGCAGCCAAGTGCGATTGAGCATAGAAGAGTGTGATCGAGCGCACAAGCACTCGTGCGCACACATAGAAGGCTCGAGCGCAACCTTGCGCTCGAGCACAAAAGCATGAGATCGAGCGCACATGTGCAGTAAGACAACAGAGCCAGTTTTGGAAAGAATAGTTTGGGTCTTGTTTTGGAAATTAGGGTTTCAAGGTGTCCTTAGAACCTTATAAATAGGCCTGTAAAACACAAAAACTTTACTTTTGAATCTTCTTTTCAGTTTTAAGCTTCGGGAGACGAATTGACGACTCTTCTCTCGAGTTTATTTTTTCCATTATTTTACTTTATGATATTGTTTAACATCACAATCATGTGTAACTAAACTCTAGTAAGGGCTTGATTGAAGCCTTAATTATGTTTACTTAATAATTCAGTATTGGTGCCTTTGCAATATTTATGCTGTGATGCTTAACTTGATTAATGCCTGTTTTTATTTAAATTCCTCATATGTGTTTGTCTGATCAATGTATGCATGTGGTATGGATTAGTTAGTTGAATCAATTTGGATGACCGAGTCTAGGGTTTAACAATAGTAACAAAAGAAATCCACGTTGGGTTCTTGGGTTAATCAACATGGGAAACCGAGAGTATACACCATGCCCTAGGTGTCGTGTGGTTGTTGATTTTCACAGATCTTATACTCTTTTAAGGAACAACTCAGTATACACCATGCTAAATCCCTTAAGAAAGAAAAGAGTTAGAGTATACACCATGCCTAACTCGTTGCTTAGGGAAATCAATAACTTAAGGAGTGGACCAAGCCCATAGGTTAATAAACATTAGGTATTCATGACATATTTTAAGCATTGGCATATTGTTTTGTTGTGGTAGCATGATTAGTGGTGGATATCAAGTCTCTATTCCTTTATCATTATTAATTCAAACTTAACATTTATTTATATCATTTTTATATTGCGAAACTGATTCTAAAGCGAAATTCACTAATCCCTATGGAGATGATCTCGCATTTGCACACTATGCTACTGTTAACCTTGTGCACTTGCAAGTAAAACAAGTTTGATTATTCACTTATTTATTTAGGTGGATTTTCGCACAACAAGTTTTTGGTACCGTTGCCGGGGATTGCATTAAATTCTGCTTAGAATTATTTTCGTTAGTTTTTATTTTATTTTATTCTGTTTCATCAAAAACCTAATTTATTTTTCTTTTTGTTTTCTGTTTTTTTCTATTTCAGGTACAGCAGTAGAGCAATCTTCAGCACTGTGATCGAGTGCACTCCTTGGTGCAATCGAGCGCACTTAAGGCAGAGACTATCTGAGCAGTAGTACTGAAGCTACTGTATTGGAGTGTTTCAGTTAATTCATGCAAGGACTTCGATCCAGGAATCCAACCTTCTTTCCCCTTGATACAGAGCTTGAGCGGACCATTCGACAAAGGATTAGAGACAATGTTGAAGAGGTAGAAAAGGAATTCAAGGGAGAAGCACCAATGGCGGAACAGTTAGAAAACCAACAACCACCTAAGCGAAGACCTATGAAGCAATCCTTCATCCCACGGAACCTCGACCAACCATCATGCATTGCTTATCAACCAGAGATGGAAGGTAATTAATACATATCTCCGCAGATACTCAGTGCATTGACTCATTTTAAGGGTACACCTGCAGAGGATCCACACTTGCACCTTCGGGAATTCTTTGACCTCTGCAAGCTCCAGCATATCCGATGCCTAGAGCAAGAGGGAATCAGGTTAATTCTTTTCCCTTTTTAATTAAAAGATAATGCTAAACTGTGGTACAATTCATTGCCTGCAGTTTCAATACATACTTGGGAAGAGTTGGCCAGTAAGTTCCTAAGGAAGTTTTTCCCAACTCAAAAGACAAGACAAATGAGGAAGGAGATTCAGTCTTTCCAACAGAAGGATGGAGACCTGTTCTTTGAGGCATGGGGATATTTCAGCGAGCTGCTACTCAAATACCCACACAAGCTTTCTATGAAGGTTTGAGTGATACTAATAAAAGTATTGTGGATTTAGGTTGTGGAGGTGTGCTGATGGAGAAAAGCAGCGAAGAAGCCATGGAGCTGTTTGAGACATTGAGTGAGCATACCCAACAATTCTCCTCTAGAGGTAGACAAGGAGTTAAGAGCAAAGGTATGTATGAGGTGAATCTAAATGGTGGATCCTCTAGTCAGATAGCTGCTGTGGAGAGGAAGCTAAATCTGCTTGTTAAGGCCATGATTGCTCAGAACGCCTCACCTAGTCCACCAACTACACCACTCCAGGTATGTGCTATATGTTCTCATTTTGATTATAATATTGAGACTTGTCCTTTATGTTCATCTGCAGATCCATAGCAAACAAATTATGTGGGACCAAACAACTATCTGCCAAAGAACAATCCATATGCAAACACCTATAACCCTGGATGGCATAACCACCCCAACTTCTCTTGGAGCAATAATCAGAATGCCCTGAACAGTCAAAGACAGCAAAGGAACTCCCAACCAGCAGCCTATGCAGTTCCTGAATCAAAGAAAAGTGACCTAGAGAGTCTTGTGAGGCAATTGGCAACTCAGCAACAACAGTTGGTATTTCAGCAACAACAATTGATGACTTCACAAGAGCAATTTATGGCAGATGAAAGGCAATTTCGGACTGAGCTAAGATAAACCACTGCAAAATATGAATAATCCATTCAACAACTAGAGGTTCAAATGGGGCAACTGGCTAAGGAGTTGAGTTGAAGAAAGCAAGGTGAGCTTCCAGCCCAACCAATACATAATCCAAGAGGACATCAATAACTGAATGCCGTGATAACTCTCAGAAATGGTAAGATCATAGGAGCTGATGAGCTTGCACAAGTAACTCCAGATAAAGCATCCATATCCAAGGTATGTGAAATGGAGAAGGTGAATGTATCACCCTTCCCTCAAAGGTTAATAAAGCCAAAGAAAGAAAATAAAGTGCTTGATATTTTTGAAATTTTGAGAAAAGTATAAATAAACATTCATTTATTAGATGCAATTCGACAAATTCCTGCTTATGTTAAATTTTTAAAAGATTGTTGCACTAATAAAGGAAGTTTCAGGAGCATGAGACAGTGGCTTTAACTGAAGAGGTAAGTGCGATATTATTAAGAAAGCTACCACCAAAGCTAAAAGATCTAGGTAGTTTTACCATTCCCTGCAGGATAGGAGACCAGCTTTTTGAGCATGCATTATTGGATCTAGGGGCGAGTGTAAATTTGCTGCCATACGCTGTATTCAAGACACTAGGGTTGGGGGAGCTTCAACCAACTTCTATCACCTTGCAACTAGCAGCCAAAAGCATTAAATGGCCAAGAGGTATTCTTGAGGATGTCTTGGTGAAGGTAGGTAAATTTATTTTACCTGCTGATTTTATTGTATTAGATATGGAAGAATGTCTTATGCCACTACCTCTGCCCGTAATCTTAGGAAGACCCTTTATGATAACTGTTGATACAAATATTTGTGTAAAAAAAGGTATTGTCACTATGAAGGTAAATGGTGAGGAGATAGAATTCAAAATATTTAATGCATTAAATTCACCCGAAGATAATATGGAATGTATTAATGTTTGTATCATGCAAGGTATTGTTGAGCAAGTTTTTCAGGTTCAGCACACTAATCCTTTGGAGACAGCCCTAACTCAGAATTTCAAAAGCCCGAACATTGAGCCTGCATCTAAAGATATTACTGATGACGTCTTTGAAACTGTGCACCTTCCTGAGATCTCTCTCATGCATCAAGATTGGGTGATACGAGGAAGTTGCATTCAAATCAGCTGCGTGAATTAAGTCATGATTAATATGCAACAACACCAAGAGCACTTGAACCACATATAGTGGACTTTAAGTACTCCCTGCCAAAAGACTAAAGCTGAAGCTGCTATAGAGAGTGCTTGAGCAGTTTAGATTTTGATAAACGTGCAAGCGCCTCTATTGAGGTCAGTGGTACTGAGGCCACTGAGTACAGTATAGTTTTATTTTTGCTAATTGTTTTCATCATTTTTATTTTTTTTTAGTCCTTTTGATAGTTTATTTAGTTGTCAGCTCTGCCCTTGAGATCGAGCACACTACACAGTGTGCTCGAGCGCACTCTCGTCTTGCCCTCAATGGCACGCGAGCACACCACACCAATGCACATACGTGCTTATAAGTACGATCGAGCGCACCTCACAGTGCGAGCGAGTGCACTAGGGGTAGAGAGTCACGTGTTAGTTCATTTGTTTCTGTTCCATCCTCATACTTTCACTCTTGCACGACACTCAAACCCTCATCACCCAATCCCTCACCGCCCATCACCACCACATCACCACCATACCACCGTCCAAACCACCCCTTACGCTACTGCTCACACCCACGTGCACACCAGTCTTTTTACAGAAGGTTGAGACCTTGTTAGAGTGCTGCCCACAGCTTCAAATCATTGTAGCCCACAACCTGTTTAATAAATTACCTGACTCAGTGCAATCGAGCGTAAGGAGTCTGTGATCGAGCGCATGGCAGAGTGCGATCAAGCGTACTACACTGAGATCGAGCACAAATCCTATAGAAACCTTATTCAATATGCCTAAACAGACAGCTTCCACCTCCCGTGCCTCGGGCAGCCGTACCCAGTTATCCCGGCCCAGTTTCGAACAATGAGAGATCTTGTTCGAAACTACATTCAACATTGACGCTAACTTTAAGAACTTGGAAGCCACTCAATGGGCAGTCAAGAGTTCGAGCACCGGGGTTTGAAGAGGCTGTTTAAGTCGGTAAGCTCTACTGCCTACATCCGGTTCATTGTCCAGTTCTACGAGAACATATCTTTCGATTGTAACAGGCTGGGTGTCTTGTCCTCATCGGTCCAAGGCAAGTATATCGATGTGACTTTTACTGATATCGCTGTTGCACTCCATTATTGTGATGAGTCCCCTTCTGAGGACACCTAGATGGAGGAGCAGTCGAAGTCCTTTCCCTTGCTCTACATCATTGAAGACATGTGTGCTGGGCAGTACGTCGATTGGCATAACAATGGGGGGAGTTGATCTAAGTTGCCTCCACAACTCTGGCTCATGGATTCCATTCTTCAGCGGAATATCTGTCCATTGGGGCACAAGACCTAGAGGAGGGACCATTTCTTACAGGCATTGTATGCATTCCTCTGAGGCCACTGGTACTCAATCCCGGCTGTCATCTAGAGTCAATTACATAAGTTCTGGGACCACATCCATGTATGCCAGGTCACCATGATGAATGCATGGGGGCTCCTATTCCCATTCCCCCTCAGCTACTTATTCAAGAAGAAGGGGATTAAGGGCTCCTCCATTGATGGACAGATAAGTGACCACCCATTCTTTGGGAAAAGCCAGTGGACCCTGAGCCAGTTGCATATGCCTAGAGGACCTCGAGGGCATACACCTGCTACTGAGAGGGTCAACAATGATCCTATGGAGACAGAAGACCCAGTAGCGAGTCAGACACGGGAGGAGGACCATTCAGACATAGGATCCATCGAGTACCGGTACCTTCTTGAGGAGCTATCCTCTTTTCGATGTGAGCTCTCTGACATTCGACAGGAGGATAAGGAAGCCACATTACTAGTGCATCAGCATATCGATGGCTTGGAAGTACGCTTTGTGAGGCAAAAGGTGATGTTCCAGGCCATTCTTAATCGACTACCTCCCGCCCCTGGTACCTCATCGTCTGCACTACCTGGAGACTAGTGATAAGTTCTTAAATAGTCATATTTAAGCCCTTTAATTTACACTTGTTAAGCTCTTTGTTTATCAAATTTAGTAGATTCTATTTCATTTTCATGTTTCATGTGTTTTTTACAGGGCTTTGACAAAAAGATGACATTTTGGAGCTCTAAGGAGTAAAAAGTAAAGTTCTGCAATCCAGCAAGGTGCGCTCGAGCGCACCTCTCGTATAATCGAGTGCATAGGCACATGAGTGCACACTTAGAAGGCTTGAGCGCAGACCGCATAGGCTCGAGCACACACACACCAGAGGTGGCAGAGCCAGATATGGAGAGAAGTCTTTGGACCTTAAATAGGAGAGGAATTGACGACTCGTCTCCATAGTCTTCTTCGGGTTTTATTTTTCTGTTTTTGTTTGATTATGGTTATAATGTTTAGTTCAACTAGCATGTGAAACTAAACTCTTATAGGGCTCGATTGAAGCCCTAATTATGCTTTTCCACATATATATTCATTGATTACCTTTGCCTATAGCCATATTATAATGCTTAACTTGATTAATACCTGTTTGTATTTAAATTCCTCATATGTGCGTGTCTGATCAACTTATACACGTGGTATGGATTTGTTAGTTGAATCAATTTGGATGACCGAGTCCTAGGTTCAACAATAGTAACAAAAGATATTCAACCCGGATTCTTGGGTTAATCAATATGGGAAACCGGGAGCGGACCAAGCCCTAGGTCCCGTGTGGTTGTCGATCTCTACAGCACTTATGCTCTCTTAAGGAACAACTCAGTATACACCCATACTGAATCCCTTAAGAGAGAAAAGAGTTAGAGTATACATCATGCCTAACTCGTTGCTTAGGGAGATCAATAGCCTAAGGTGTGGACCAAGCCCTTAGGTTGGCAATCATTAGGTATTCTTAATAAGACTAGAGCATTGGCACCTTACTTAGTGGGAAAGTATAATTAGTGGTGGATATCACAGCCCCATGTTCTTATTATTATTAACTCACATGTTATATTTATTTCTCTTTTTACTTTGAGAAACTAATTCTAAATCGAAGTTTACCAATCCCTGTGGAAATGATATCGCACTTGCACACTATGCTACCATTAACATTGTGCACTTGCAAGTAAAACAAGTATGATTATTTACTTATTTATTTAGGTAGATAAACACACAACAAATTTTTGGCGCCGTTGCCGGGGATTGCGTTTAAATTTCTTTTTAGAATTATCTTTCATTAATCATTGCTATTTCTTTTTCATCTATTTCTACTTTTATCAAAAAAATCTCAAAAAATTTAAGTTTATGTTTTTACCTTATTTCTGTTTCTTTAAACCCTAATCTAATTCCTTTTTGTTTTCTGTTTCAGGCACTCTAGGAGAGCTTTCTGTGCCACTTGCGATCGAGCGCACCCTTGTTGTGCGATAATATACCTAAATAAATGGGTAAATAATCGTACTCGTTTTACTTGCAAGTGCATAAGGTCAACAGTGTAGTATAGTGTGCGACTGCAAGATCATCTCCACAGGGATTGGTAAAGTTCAATTTAGAATTATATTCGCAATATAAAAAGATAGAAATAATAAAAGTGTTGAGAAATAATAAAGATAAAATACTAAGGATAAAGGCGTAGGGACTTGATATCCACCACTAATTATGCTACCACAATATAACAGTATGCCAATGCTTTATTCATGCCATGTATACCTACTGGTTGCCAACCTAAGGGCATGGTATCTACTCCTTAAGCTATTGATTTCCCTAAGCAACGAGTTAGGCATGGTATCTACTCTAACTCTTTTCTTCCTTAAGGGATTCAGCATGGTATCTGCTTGAGTTGTTCCTTAAGAAAACATAGGTACTGTGGAAATCGACAACCACATGAGACCTAGGGCATGGTATCTACTCCCGGTTTCCCATGTTGATTAACTCGGGTATCCGGATAAGATATCCCTTGTTACTAATGTTAGACCCAGGACTCGGTCATCCAAATTAAAGTGTCCCCATGCCTCGAAGAAAAGGTCTCCATCCCTCTGTTGGAAGGATTGAATCTCCTTCCTCATCTGCCTTGTCTTTTGGGCTGGAAAAAATTTCCTTAGAAATCTATTGGATAGCTCTTCCCAAGTATGGATAGAATCTATAGCCAATAAATGATACCACATTTTAGCATTATCTTTTAATGAAAAAGGAAAAAGAATTAACCTGATTCCCTCTTGATCTAGGCCCCGAATATGCTGGAACTTGCAGAGATCACAGAATTCTCGAAGGTGCAAGTGTGGATCCTCAGCAGGTGTACCCCTAAAATGAGTCAAGGCACTAAGTATCTCCGGAGATATGTAATAATTTTCTTCCACCTTAGGTTGATATGCAATGCATGAAGGATGGTTGAGGTTCTGTGGAATGAAGGATTGCTTCATAGGTCTCCGTTTTGGTGGCAGTTGGTTGTAAAGCTGTTCCATTGGTGTTTCACCCTCAAATTCTTCTTCTCTCTCTTTGAAGTTGTTTCTAGGCCTCTTTCGAATGATTTGCTCACTTTCTATATCAAGTGAAAGGATGGTTGGGTTCCTCACTCGAAGCCCTTGCATGAATCAACAGGAATACCTTAGTGCAACAGCTTCAGTACTGCTGCTCGGGTAGTCTCTGGACTATTTGCGCTCGAGCGCTCTAAGCACTGCGCTCGATCGCACCAGTGCACTCGATCGCACTTAGGTTTACGCTCGATCGCAGTGCCAGAATTAGCACTGATGCACACCTAAAACAGAAAGAAAGAAAATAACAAAAACGAAGAATTAAGTTAGATAATTGATGAAAATAAAATAAAACAAAACAGATTAAGAAAAATATTTAATGAAAAATAAGAAAGAGAAAAAAAAAATTGAACAAAATAGGAAAAATAAACGGGAAATAGTTCTAAACAGAAATTTAGCACAATCCCCGGCAACGGCGCCAAAAACTTGTTGTGCGATAATATACCTAAATAAATGGGTAAATAATCGTACTCGTTTTACTTGCAAGTGCACAAGGTCAACAGTGTAGTATAGTGTGCGAATGCAAAATCATCTCCATAGGGATTGGTAAAGTTCAATTTAGAATTATATTCGCAATATAAAAAGATAGAAATAATAAAAGTGTTGAGAAATAATAAAGATAAAATACTAAGGATAAAGGCGTAGGGACTTGATATCCACCACTAATTATGCTACCACAATATAACAGTATGCCAATGCTTTATTCATGCCATGTATACCTACTGGTTGCCAACCTAAGGACATGGTATCTACTCCTTAAGCTATTGATTTCCCTAAGCAACGAGTTAGGCATGGTATCTACTCTAACTCTTTTCTTCCTTAAGGGATTCAGCATGGTATCTGCTTGAGTTGTTCCTTAAGAAAACATAGGTACTGTGGAAATCGACAACCACATGAGACCTAGGGCATGGTATCTACTCCCGGTTTTTCATGTTGATTAACTCGGGTATCCGGATAAGATATCCCTTGTTACTGATGTTAGACCCAGGACTCGGTCATCCAAATTGATCTAACTAACAAGTCCATACCACATGCACATATTGATCAGACATATACATATGAGGAATTTAAATAAAAGCAGGTATTAATCAAGTTTAAGCAACACAACATAAATATTGCAAGGCGCCAATACTAAATTTATTGAGTAAACATAATTAGGGCTTCAACCAAGCCCTACTAAGAATTTAGTTACACATAATAAAATAAAAAGGAAAAAAGAAACCCGAGAGAAGAGTCGTCAATTCCACTCCACGGTCTCCTTCTCCAAGCTAAAGCAAAAGATAAAAGAAGGGATCTAAGAAGTGATCCCCCCAAGAGGTGATGACTTTTGTGTGTGATTTACAAGTGTATTTATAGGTCTTTGAGAAGTCCTAAGAGGCTCATGAGTTCTTAAACTTTCCTAAAACACAAAACTCCTTTATTTCCAAAATAGGGTTATTTCTAAAACAGGGTTCTACAGTTTACTGTTCACCGCCAGTACATGTGCGCTCGATCGCATATGTGGTGCGCTCGATTGTAATCTAGCCAGCAGCTGCTCTAGGATTTTCATATTTCTTCCTTTAAGTGCCCAAAAATGCTTCTTTTTCTCCAAGACCCTATAAAAACGTGTAAAACACAAAAGTGAAGTAAAATAGACTAAAACATATAGATAAAGAACTTAACAAATGTAAATTAAGGGGCTTAAATATGAATATTTAAGCTCCTATCAACCCTCCTGTGCGATCAAGCGTAATTGAGGCAAAGAATTACCGGGTAGTAATGTTTAACTGCTGCACTTAAGTGATTATCACCGATTCATGCACGGACTTTGATCCATGTATCCAACATTCTTTCCCCTCGACACCGAGCTTGAGTGAATGATCGAGACAACTTGGAAGAGGTAGAAGAAGAAATTGAAGAAGTAGTACCAATGGCGGAACAGTTAGAAAACCAACAACCTCCTGAGCGAAGACCGATAAAGCAATCCTTCATCCCACAGAACCTCGATCAACCGTCCTGCATTGCTTATCAACCTAAGGTGGAAGGAAACTACTATATATCTCCGCAGATACTCAGTGCACTGACTCACTTTAGGGGTACACCTAATGAGGACCTACACTTGTACTTCCGAGAGTTCTTCGATCTTTGTAAGTTCCAGCACACCCGAGGCTTAGACCAAGAAACAATAAGGTTAATTCTTTTTCCTTTTTCCTTAAAAGATAATGCTAAACTGTGGTACAATTCTTTGCCTGCAGTTTCTATCCACACTTGGGTGGAGTTGGCTAGCAAATTCCTAAGGAAGTTTTTCCCAGCCCAAAAGACGAGGCAAATAAGGAAGGAAATTCAATCCTTCCAACAAAAGGATGGAGATCTATTCTTCAAGGCCTCGGGACACTTCAACGAGTTGTTACTCAAATGCCCACATCACAACCTACCTTAGGATGAACTGGTACAAGGTTTCTATGAAGGTTTAAGTGATACTAACAAAAGTATTATGGATTCAGGTTGTGGAGGAGTGCTAATAGAGCAAAGCAGCGAAGAAGCTATGGAGCTTTTCGAAACCCTAAGTGAACACACTCAGTAGTTCTCCTCTCGAGGTAGACATGTAACCAAGAGTAAGGGTATGTATGAGGTAAGATTCAATGGAGGATCATCCACTCAGATAGCTGCTGTGGAAAGAAAACTAGACCTGTTAGTTAAAGCCATGACTACTTAGAATGCCTCACCTAACCCACCAGCTACACCACTCTAGGTATGTGTTATTTATTCCCAATTTGATCATAATACTAATACATGTCCCTTGTATTCATCTGCAGATCATGAGCAAGCAAACTTTGTGGGACCAAACAACTATCCACCGAAGAACAATCCTTAAGCAAATACCTACAACCCTGGATGGCGGAATCACCCAAATTTTTCTTGGAGCAAGAATCAGAACAGTTAAGGGCAGCAAAGAAACTTCCAGCTAGCAGCCCATTCAGCTCCCGAAACAAAGAAGAGTGACCTAGAAAGTCTTGTGAGGCAATTGGCAACAAAGCAGTAACAATTAATGACTTCACACGAACAATTCATGGAAGAAACTAGGCAATTTTGGACTGAGATGAGACAAACCACTGCAAAACATGATCAAGCCATTCAAGGACTAGAGGTACAAATAGGGCAATTGGCCAAGGAACTGAGTAGTAGAAAGCAAGGTGAGCTTCTCACCCAACCACTACCTAATCCAAGAGGACATCAACAATTGAATGTTGTGATAACCCTAAGAAGTGGAAAGATCATAGGTGTCGATAAGCCTGCATAAGTATTTCCAGACAAAGCATCCATATCTAAAGTAAGTGAGATAGAAAAGGTAAATACACCTCTACCCTTCCCTCAAAGGTTAGTAAAACCTAAGAGAAAGACTAAACTGATGGGAGCTTCAACCTACCTCCATCACTTTGCAATTGGCTGACAGAAGCATCAAACGACCGAGAGGTATCCTCGAGGATGTTTTGGTAAGAGTAGGTAAATTTATTTTACCTGCTGATTTTATTGTCTTAGATATGGAAGAATGTCATATGCCATTACCACTCCTCATTATCTTAGGAAGACCATTTATGATCATTGCTGACACAAATATTAGTGTAAAAAAAGGCATTGTCACTATGAAAGTAAATGATGAAGAGATGGAATTCAAAATATTTAATACATTAAAATCAACCAAAAATGATAATGAATATTCTAATGTAAGCTTAATGCAAAGTGTTGTTGAGAAAGTTTCTCAGGTCCATCACACTGCTCCATTGGAGACTATCCCCAACCATGATGACACAAGATTGGACATTAAGCCAGAGGATGACGATGTGATTAAAGACATCAATAGAGCTATGCCCCCCATCAAGAACACACCAAAGCCTTCAAGTAAGTATAATCCTCGAGTTGAAAATCTTGAACTTATTAATATTGCTTTTCCCTATTTTTTTGACCAGGCACTAAAATTGGAGACGAAACAGCTGTCAAGGGCACTGAAACCACATGAGGTAGGCTCTAAGTGCCACCTTCAAAGAAAGTAGAACGGAAGCTACTATAGAGAGCGCTTGAGCAATCCCCACTTACATAACGTATAGCTCAAGCACCTCTATCGAGGTTAATGGTACTGAGGCCACTAAAGTACGGTAAGGATAAGGTTATATTGGTCTAAAGTTTCGTCTTAGATTGTGGTAAGTTAAAGTTGTCTATTTATTCTGCCGTGCGATTGAGCGCACTACATAGCTTGCTCGAGCGCACTCTTGCCTGGTACACAAGTGCGATCGAGCGCACTTCACAATGCACTCGAGTGCACTCGAGGCAGAGAGGTTATGTGATGATTTTTAAACATTTCCCCCTCATTCTCCCTTCCTTACGCTCAATCACAAATCTCTGCCTCTCTAGCCCTCTCCATTACGCATAGCAATCCCTAGCAAGCCCGACACTCTCATTTTCTATCCATTTCACTCCACATTAACCAAATCCTTCCCCCACCCATATCTCATTCACATTTTCTTATCCTTATTTCCCCAACACGCACAAATTAATTTCCACAACTACATACGGTATGTCTGTTCCCATTCTTTTATCCCTAATTAAGTTACACACATTCACACATAGCTTTTTAGTCTACTCTTTACTAATTCGATGACTTTATCATATGTGTGGTTGTAATTTGAGTTTACAGGAGGTTGGGGTTGTGTTTGGGTACTGTGCACAAGTTTCGCATATTTGGCGCACAGAAACTCTTTGATAAATTGCCTGAGCCAGTGTGATCGAGTGCACATGGCCAAAGATCGAGCGTAAGTCTTCTAGTGTGATCGAGTGCACAAAGCCTATGATCGAGCGCATTTTTGATAGTAACTACAGTTCCAGACCTTAGAACATAGCTTCCACTTCCCGAACCTCTGGCAACCGCTCCCAGTTCACCCGACCTAGTTTCGTGCAGCGTGAAATACTGTTCCAGACTACATTTAATGTAGATGAGGACTTCAAAAGTTTGGATGCCACAAGATGGGCGGTACAAGAATTCAAGACCCGGGGTCTCAAGTGGCTGTTCAAGCCGGTCTGTTTGACGGCATACACCCGATTCGTGGTCAGCTTCTACGAGAACCTGACCTATGACTGCACCAGACCAGAGATTCTATCATTCTTAGTCCAGGGCAGGTTCATAGAGCTGACCACCGCCGACATCACCAGTTCCCTCCATTGTTGTGATGAGTCCCCTCCGGAGGACAACCATATAGAGGAGCAGCCAGGCACGTTTCCTCTACCACACATCATAGAGGACATGTGTGTGGCCCAGTATATAGACCATCACAATAATGCGGGGAGCCAGTCAAGGTTGCCTCCCCGCTTATGTTTTGTGGATTCCGTCTTTCAGTGTAACGTGTGCCCTTTGGGACACAAGACTCAGAGGAATGATCAGTTTTTACAGACTCTCGATACCTTTCACCGGGGTCACTGGCACTCCATCCCAGCTGTCATATGGAGTTGGATACACAAGTTATGGGATAGTGTGCATAACCGTCAGACCACCATGGCTAATGCATGGGGACTCCCTTTTCCATTCTTGCTCAGCCACATCTTCAAGAAGAAGGGGATTAGAGGCTCCTCTATAGATGGGCCAGTTAGCGATCATCCATTCTTTGGGAGGGCTCAGTGGAGCCTCAGCCAGTCCCATATGCCTCGAGGACCCTGGGTGCCGATTTTTGTTGCTGAGCCTGTAGCGGATGATCCTATGGACCTCGAGCACCCGACAGTGAGCCCTCCGAAGGAGGAGGACCAGCTAGACATGGGATCCACCGCATCCTGACTCTTTCATGATGAGTTGTCCTCCCTTCGATATGAGCTCTCTAATATTCACAAAGAGGATTGGAAGGCGAGACTATTGATCCATTGGCAAATGGATGGGTTGGAGGCACAGTTCGCACGATAGGAGGTGACACTACAGGCCATCCTCGATCGCCTACTTCCTGCACCCGGTACCTCTTCGATTGCATCACCTGATGACTAACAGTGAGAGGATACCCCGTCTGGCTGAAGTCGTAAAACTTAGTGCTCATGGGAGTCACCCCAAAGCATATACTTTTCATTATAGTAATTTTATTTTATTAATATTTATGTTTATATTTAAATGTTTATTATCCATATTTCTTGTTTTCCGGCACAACGTTTATTTTTCTTTGTCAAGAACTTACTACGTGTATCCAATTCAAGTTTGGGGGCGTGTACGAGCAATACAAACAATCTAGTTCTCCACCTCCCAGGTCAGATCTTTCCATGCCACACACACATTGGAGACAATGTGTATATTAAGTTTGGGGGTAGTGGAAGACACTGACACATGCACACACTAGGTCCCAGTTTTTTTTAGAAAAGATAAATACATGCTCATTTTGTGTTAAAAATTTTGATTGATTTAAAAATATGATAAAACTTCATTTGTAAGCTTAAAATTTAGAACACATAGTCATGTAATAAGAATTTTAAAAGTTTAGTTACCTACCTCAAGGCACTTAAGAATTCTCAAGTTTGATCCAGATCTGACACGAGCACATTAGCACGTTTTTATGTGGGGTATGACATATAATTCTTATGTATATGTTTTCATGACCTAACTGTAATCTGATAACTTGTTAAAAGAACACTTTGGCATAAGAAAAATAAAGAAAAAAATGTCCATCATGCAAAAAGAGAATAAAAAGCTTCTAATGATCATTAAAAACTTTCTACTGAGTAACTGGACCTCTTGCCTTAGTAAGCAGTGAGTGTTCACGTCAAAATGTGGGAATTAAGCATTTAATGATCATAATAAAAATTTTCACTGAGTAACTGGACCTCTTGCCTCAGTAAGCAGTGAGTGTTCACGTCAAAAGATGGGAATTTCACTTGGAAGCATTAAGACCTGTTAGTTCCGTAGCCGTTTTTACTCGAGTTAGTAAGTCCTTAGGGGTGTCTTTACACCTAATGCCCTTAAACCATCTGGTTTGGGAGTCATTGACTAAACACTCGTTACAATGGTCAATTAGAAAGCTCAATAGAACTCAACATGGCAAAAATCTCATGATAAAAGAAAAAGAAAAGAAGCAAGCATTATGCCATTTTTGTTCTATTTGATAAGGAATTAGATAAAGGTTTGGGCACCGAAACACTGTACAGTAAAATTATTTGGAAGCTCCATCTTCGATGTGCTAATTCATCACACACAAATCAAACTTGTGATGCCTTAAGCCAACCTTAGGTAAGTAAAATAAGCTTTTAAATTCCTTATTCATTACAAAAATGTGTTTTTATTATAAGCTTACTCATGAACGGTCATCATGGTTTTATATGCAGCCCAAATTTTTGAATATCATGAAGAATGAATTTATCCTTAATTTTGTTTTGACATAGTCTTTCATTTTGTATTGCTAAGGGACTAGCAATATGTAAGTTTAAGGGTGTGATAAGTGCTTAAATAGTCATATTTAAGCCCCTTAATTTATGCTTGTTAGGCTCTTTGTTTATCTAATTTAGTATATTCTATTTCATTTTCATGTTTCATGTGTTTTTCACAGGGCTTTGACAAAAAGATGACATTTTGGAGCTATAAAGAGTAAAAAGTAAAGTTCTGTAATCCACCAAGTGCACCTCCCTTGTGATCGAGCGCACAGCCACATAAGCGCACACATGCGCTCGAGCGCAGACCGCATATGCTCGAGTGCACATACACCAGAGGTGGCAGAGCTAGATATGAAAAGCAGTCTCCGGACCTTAAATAAGAAATTAGGGTTTCAGGGCACCCTTAGAGCTCTATATATAGCCTTGTAAAACATAGAAACCATACCTTTTGTTTTAGACTTGAAGTTGCAAGCTTGGAGAGGAATTAACGACTTGTCTCCATAGTCTTCTTCGGGTTTTATTTTTCTGTTTTTGTTTGATTGTGGTTATAATGTTTAGTTCAACTAGCATGTGTAACTAAACTCTTATAGGGCTCGATTGAAGCCCTAATTATGCTTTTCCACATATATATTCATTGATTACCTTTGCCAATAGCCATATTATAATGCTTAACTTGATTAATACCTGTTTGTATTTAAATTCCTCATATGTGTGTGTCTGGTCAACTTATACACGTGGTATGGATTTGTTAGTTAAACCAATTTGGATGACCGAGTCCTAGGTTCAACAATAGTAACAAAAGATATCCACGCCAGATTCTTGGGTTAATCAATATGGAAAACCGGGAGCGGACCAAGCCCTAGGTCCCGTGTGGTTGTCGATCTCCACAGCCCTTATGCTCTCTTAAGGAACAACTCAGTATACACCCATGCTGAATCCCTTAAGAGAGAAAAGAGTTAGAGTATACATCATGCCTAACTCGTTGCTTAGGGAGATCAATAGCCTAAGATGTGGACCAAGCCCTTAGGTTGGCAATCATTAGGTATTCTTAATAAGACTAGAGCATTGGCACCTTACTTAGTGGGAAAGTATAATTAGTGGTGGATATCACAGCCCCATGTTCTTATTATTATTAACTTACACGTTACATTTATTTCTCTTTTTACTTTGAGAAACTAATTCTAAATCGAAGTTTACCAATACCCGTGGAAATGATCTCGCACTTGCACACTATGCTACCATTAACCTTGTGTACTTGCAAGTAAAACAAGTACGATTATTTACTTATTTATTTAGGTAGATAAATGCACAATAACCAGCAGTGAGAGAGGTGCACCGTCTGGTTGAAGACATAAAACTTAGCGCTCATGGGAGGCACCCCACAGCATATCTTTTTTTTATAGTATTTTTCACATTTATTGTTAGCATTTATTTTTATAATTTTTTATTATTAGTATCTTTTGTTTTTTGGTATTACATTTGTTTTCTTTTTCAGGGACAATGTGTGTGCATCAGTTCAAGTTTGGGGTGTGCTTCGAGCCATGTTAGCCATCTAGTTCTCTATCTTCCAGGTTAGATCTTGCCATGTCACTCACACATTGGGGATAATGTGTAAATTAAGTTTAAGGGTGTGGGAGACACATTTACACACTCTGTCCTAGTTTTTTTTTTAGTATTATTGAAAAGATAAATGCATATTCATATTGTTTTGAACATTTTGGTTGATTTAGACAAATATTGTGATAAGATTTCATCAGTATGCTTAAACTCTAGAACACATGGTCTAATAATAAAGTTTTAAAAGTTTAATTACTTACTTAAAGGCATTTAAGAATTCACAAGTTTGATCTAAATCTGACACGAGCACATTAGCACATAATTGTGTGGGGTATGACATATAATTTTTATGTGCATGTTTCCATAGCCTAACCATAATCGGATAACTTGTTAGAAGAACACCTTAGCATAGAAAAATAGAAAAAAAAATTATTGCACAAAAATAGGAAATTAAATGCTCCTAATGATCATTAAATAAACTTTCTACTGAGTAATTGGACCTCTTGCCTCAGTAAACAGTGAGTGTTCACGTCAAAATGTGGGAATTTTGCTTGGCAGCATTAAGACCAGTTAGTTTCATAACTTTTTTTACTCGAGTTAGTAAGTCCTTAAGGGTGCCTTTACACCTAATGCCCTAAAACCATCTGGTTTGGGAGTCATTGGCTAAACACTCGCTACAGGGGTAAATTAGGAAGCTTAAAGGAACTTAATGTGGCAAAAATCTTATAATGAAAGAAAAAAAAGAAATAAAACTATGTCATTTTTGTTCATTCTGATAAGAAATTCGATGAATGTTGAGACACCGAAACACTATACATTGGAGTTATTTAGAAGCCTCATCTTTTATGTGCTAATTCACCACACACTAAGTCAGACCTGTGATGCTTTAACCAGCCTCGAGTAAGTGATTAGGTTTTAAAAACTCTTATTCATTGCAAAAATGTGTTTTTATTTTAAGCCTGCATAAATAAATATCATAGTTTTGTGTGCGGCACAAATTTTTAGATATCATGAATGATTAATTTATCTTTGTTATTGTTTTTCAGTTAGTTTTTCGTTTTGTATTGCTAAGAGACTAGCAATATGTAAGTTTAGGGGTGTGATAAGTGCTTAAATATTCATATTTAAGCCCCTTAATTTACATTTGTTAAGCCCTTTGTTTATGTATTTTATTCTATTTTACTTCATTTTTGTGTTTTCTATGTTTTCATAGGTTCTTAGAGAAAAAATGGCATTTTGGAACTCAAAGGAAGAAATCTGGAAGACCTGGAAGCAACCTAGTGCGATCGAGCACAGAAGAGTGTGATCGAGCGCACAAGCACTCGTGCGCACACATAGAAGGTTTGAGCGCACACGTGCAGTAAAACGGCAAAGCCAGTTTTAGAAAGAATAGTTTAGGTCTTGTTTTGAAAATTAGGGTTTCGAGGTGTCCTTAGAACCTTATAAATAGGCCTGTAAAACATAGAAACTTTACTTTTGAAACTTCTTTTCAGTTTTAAGCTTCGGGAGACGAATTGACGACTTTTCTCTCGGGTTTATTCTTTCCTATATTTTACTTTATGATGTTGTTTAACATCACAATCATGTATAACTAAACTCTAGTAAGGGCTTGATTAAAGCCCTAATTATGTTTACTCAATAATTCAGTATTAGAGTCTTTGCAATATTTATGATGTGATGCTTAACTTGATTAATGCATGTTTTTATTTAAATTCTTCATATGTGTTTGTCTGATCAACGTATGCATGTGGTATGGATGAGTTAGTTGAATCAATTTGGATGACGGAGTCCTGGGTTTAACAATAGTAACAAAAGAAATTCAAACCGAGTTCTTGGGTTAATCAACATGGAAAACCGGGAGTATACACCATGCCCTAGGTCTCGTGTGGTTGTCGATTTCTACAGATCCTATACTCTCTTAAAGAACAACTCATTATATACCATGCTGAATCCCTGAAGAAAGAAAAGAGTTAGAGTATACACCATGCCTAACTCGTTGCTTAGGGAAATCAATAGCTTAAGGAGTGGACCAAACCCTTAGGTTGACAAACATTTGGTATTCATGACATATTTAAAGCATTGGCATATTGTTTTGTTGTGGTAGCATGATTAGTGGTGGACATCAAGTCCCTATGCCTTTATCATTATTAATTCAAACTCAATATTTATTTCTATCATTTTTATATTGCGAAACTGATTCTAAAGCGAAATTCACTAATCCCTGTGGAGATGATCTCGCATTTGCACACTATACTAATGTTAACCTTGTGCACTTGCAAGTAAAACAAGTTCAATTATTCGCTTATTTATTTAGGTGGATTTTCGCACAACAGAGCGGCCCTAAATTACCCCACTTATTGCACAGAACTTTATGCTCTTGTTCACGCTCTAGAAATGTGGCAGCACTACCTTTGGCCTAAGGAGTTTATGATTCACACCGTTCATGAATCATTGAAAAATCTCAAGGGTCAAGGTAAATTAAATAAGAGATATGCTACGTGGATGGAATACATCGAGACCTTTCTTTATGTCATCCGTTACAAGTAAGGTAAGAAGAACATTGTTGCTGATGCTTTATCACGAAGGTATGTACTTCTTACTTCTTTGAGTGTTAAAATGCTTGGGTTTGAATATATGAAAGACATGTATGGCAATGATGTTGATTTTTCTGAGGTATATATGGCGTTTGATAAAGCGGCATTTAGTAAGTTTTACAAGCATGATGGTTACTTGTTTAAAAAAAGCAAATTGTGTGTACCAAATTGTTCAATGTGTGAATTATTGGTACGTGAGGCATATGGTGGGGGGGATTAATGGGACACTTTGGTGTCAGAAAAACCTTATAAATTTTTACATGAACATTTCTTTTGGCCTAGGATAAGAAAAGACATCACTCGAATATGTGGTAGGTGCATTACATGTAGAAAGGCCAAATCTAAGGTTTTACCACATGGGTTGTATACACCTTACCCGTTCTTAGTAAGCCATTGATAGACATATCTATGGACTTTGTTTTGGAGCTGCCTAGGATAAAAAAAGGTAGAGATTCTGTTTTTATGGTAGTGGATAGATTTAGTAAAATGGCACATTTATTTCCATGCCATAAAACAGATGATGCCACAAGCATAACTAATTTGTTTTTCAAGGAAATAGTGCGACTCCATGGAGTACCTAGGAGTATTATTTCTGATAAGGATGTTAAATTCCGTAGCTACTTTTGAAAGGTTTTGTAAGAAAAATTAGGTATAAAACTTTTATTTTCCATTACTTTTCATCCACAGACTGACTGGCAGAGTGAAGTAGTCAACATGACTCTAACTCAACTCTTGCGTACTGTCATTTAAAAGAATTTAAAAACTTAGGAGGACTGTTTGCCATTTATAGAGTTTGCATATAATAGGACTATGCATACTACTACTTCTTATTCCTCATTTGAAATTGTTTATGGTTTTAATCCACTTACTCCTTTAGATTTGATGCCTTTACATATTAATGAAAGGAGTAGTTTGGATGGACATAGGAAAGATAAATTGGTGACGTCAATTCATGAGAGGGTACAACTTCAAATTGCGCAAAAGAATGAAAAGTTTGCTTCCCAAGTCAATAAAATGCAAATGCGTGTCATCTTTGAACCAGGAGATTGGGTTTAGGTTCACATGCGCAAAGAAAGATTTCTAGCCCATAGAATGACTAAATTGCATGCTCGAGAAGATGGACATTTCCAAATCCTTTAGAAAATTAATGATAATGCTTATAAAGTGGATTTTCCAAGTGAGTATAATGTCTCTGCAACTTTCAATGTTTCTGATCTTTCTCCCTTTGATACAGGTGATGATTCGAGGTTGAATCCTTTTAAAAAGAGGGGGAATGATGGGCACCATGGTGGATCGAGTCTTAAAGATCCCTTACAAGTTCCAGATAAGCCAATCACAAGGTTAAGAGCTAAGAAGATCACAGAAACAATGTAAGGATTTGTGCAATTCACTTGGGCCGAGTTTGCAAATTTATCGAGCAAGACCCCAACATTCAAGATGGGCTTGAAAGAAGAAGAACCAACTTTAATCTATTTGATACAAGCTACAGAGAGGGGTGACATAGCCTAGTTGTTTTGTGTAGACTTTTTGTTTCATTAAGTATAGATGTGTAGGCCTATTTTATGTTTCTATGGTTGTAGGCATTTGGCCTATTTAATTCATTCAGTAAACTTTTTTTATTAGCTATAGGTATGTAGTTTAGGATGTTTTGGGCTTGAAGATGTTCAACCCATGTCTTTTAATTGATGTAGGACTTATTTGGCAATAGGGTTTCATGGAGGGGTAAAAAACACTTGTAGCCGCATTTTGAGGAAAAAGTTAAACGTGAATGAAGTTTTCTTTATAGAGAATTTTTAGTTTTCTCTACTTGTTCTTGATTGAACTAAGAACTTATCAAAGGCAAATCCTTTGTGTTGTTCTCACTGAATCTAGGTTTTTGAAACAAGATTTCAACAGGTCTAGATTATCTTGACTTGATTCTTGGCTTTTTTAGGTAACTTTCAATTAGATTGTGGGTTCAAGAGATTTCTATCCCACAGGTTCACGTCATTTATGTTTTTTTTTATGCCAATAGTAGGTACATTGCCTGTCGTACTATTTGGTCATCTTTAACAAAATTTGCATCCTCTTTGGATGGTCCTTGGTTTCTCGGTGGGGA
This sequence comes from Bretschneidera sinensis, assembly GCA_023935145.1. Taxonomy (NCBI): domain Eukaryota; kingdom Viridiplantae; phylum Streptophyta; class Magnoliopsida; order Brassicales; family Akaniaceae; genus Bretschneidera; species Bretschneidera sinensis. The sequence continues at coordinate 25,864,047 of CM043703.1, forward strand.
CTTTAATGTGGTGCTTTCTCATGAGGAAAAGTGCAGTATGGCCTCTATTGATTCACATGGTGCTTAAGAGTTTTAGGAATTCATTGATGGGAATAGGTTGGTGGATACGGGATTTGGAGGAAGTCCATGCACATAGTGCAATGATTATCAGAGTGCGTCTAGGTGTTGGGCCAAACTTGACAGAATTTTAGTCAATCATGCGTTCATAGATCTAGTAGTCCAAGCCTTTCTGGTTTTGCAAAGTGTGGATTTCGCACCCAAATTTTTAGGAGGCGGTTTCTTCTTAGTAGGATGTTGTGTCCATTGGTCCATCGCTAGTTGTTTTGCACAAAAAGTTGAAGTTGGTGAGATCCCAGTTACAATATTGGAATTGGAATGTTTTTTGGAACATTTAGCGCCATATTTATAGAGCCCGACATGGAGTTTTTATGGCAGATTTTGATCTTCATGAGGAGTACTTTGTTGACTTAGCCAAGGTTTTAAAATTTTCAAAATCTGAGTTGGAGCTTTGGTTGAGCCGAGAGGAGTCTATAGCTCGTGATAAGTCTAGGATCAAATGGTTGCAAGATGAGGATAGTGATACTAAATTTTTCCAAGCATCAATCAAGGAAGGTGTTATGTGTTCAAAATTTAAGCTTCACCAAGGTTATGATTAGGTCACGGATGATGCTGAGCTAGGCAGTGCAACAGTGTCTTACTTCCAAGAGTTATTAATGGCTATCCGGACGTCTTCTAATTGGGCCGAGTTGCTAGAAAGTGTTCCTGCAATTATTTCGACATAGCAAAATAATGTGCTTTATAGTATTCCAGATGAAGAGAAAATAAAGAGTGTCATAGAGAACTTAGACACTGACAGTGCCCCTGGTACAGATGACTTCAATGGTAATTTTGTTCGGGTATATTGGTCCATTATCAAAGAAAATGTAATTAGGGTTGTACATGATTTTTTAAGAGGATGGTCTCTCCTCCGAGCTTTTACCACAACTAATATTATTCTCCTCCCGAAGGTGAATAATCCTGAGCTTCTGTCAGATTTGCGGTCTATAAGTCTGTGCTCATTTTTTTCTAAGATTATCTCCCGGATTTTGGCTAACAGGTTAGCTCATCTTCTTGGTTTTTTCATTTTTGAGGAACAATATGGTTTTGTTGCTAATCGCAGTATCTATGAAAATATCCATCTAGTGCATGAAATGATGCATGATCTTAATATAAAAACGAGTTGCAATATCATTTTTAAAATAAACATTTCAAAAGCATATGATAGGGTTGACTAGCATTTTTTGCTTCATGTCCTTCGCAAGCTAGGTTTTGAAGAAATATGGTGTGATTTTATCTATAGATGTATTGCTAACGTTGTTGTGCGATTATCTACCTAAATAAATAAGCAAATAATCGTACTTGTTTTACTTGCAAGTGCACAAGGTCAACTTAGTAGTATAGTGTGCGAATGCAAGATCATCTCCACAGGGATTGGTAAAGTGTGATTTAGAATTAGTTTCGCAATAATAAAATAAAAATAAGAGAAATAAATATTGAGTTTGAAATAATAAAGATAAAGGCATAGGGACTTGATATCCACCACTAATCATGCTACCACAACAAAACAGTATGCCAATGCTTTACTCATGTTATGAATATCTAATGTTTGTCAACCTAAGGGTATGGTATCTACTCCTTAAGCTATTGATCTCCCAAAGCAACGAGTTAGGCATGGTATCTACTCTAACTCTTTTCTCTCTCAAGGGATTCAGCATGGTGTATACTGAGTTGTTCCTTAAGAAAGCATAAGATCTGTGGAAATCGACAACCACACGGGACCTAGGGCATGATATCTTCTCCCGGTTTCCCATGTTGATTAACCCAAGAATCTGGCATAGATATCTTTATTACTTATGTTAAACCCAGGACTCGATCATCCAAATTGATTCAACTAACTAATCTATACCACATGCATACGTTGATCAGACACACACATATGAGGAATTTAAATAAAAACAGGTATTAATCAAGTTAAGTAACACAACGTAAATATCACAAAGGCGCCAATACTGAATTTATATAGTAAACATAATTAGGGCTTCAACCAAGCCCTTACTAAAAGTTTAAGTACACATAATAAAAATAAAGGAAAGAAGAAACCCGAGAGAAGAGTCGTCAATTCTCCTCCACATTTTCCTTCTTCGATCTCCCCGAACGAAAATTAAACTAAAAGAAAGATATGCTCCTCAAAAGAGAGATACTGTTTCTGTGTTTTACAAGTCTATTTATAGGGTTCTAAGGACACATTGAAACCCTAATTTCCAAAACAGGGACCTAACCCTTATTTCCAAAACAGGTTCTGCTATTTTTACTGTTTATTGTCGTACGTGTGCGCTCGAGCGCACTCTTGTGTGCGAGCGCAGATTGCGCTCAATCCTGGCTTGGGCACTGGTACGCTCGATCGCAGCTCCTCTGCGCTTGATCGCACTAAGCAACTGACGGATTTTTCAGATTTGCTCTTTGAGCTCCAAAATGCTTTCTTTTCTCCAAGAACCTATAAAGACCCATAAAACACAGAAAGGAAGTAAAATAACATAAAATACGCACACTAAGAGCTTAACAAATGTAAATTAAAGGGCTTAAATATGAATATTTAAGCACTTATCACACCCCCAAACTTACATATTGCTAGTCCCTTAGCAATACGAAACTAAAAACTAAAATAAAGACATATAGATAAATCCAATATTCATGGTGTCCACAAAAGTTTAGGTATCGCACAAAACCATGATGTGCATTCATGAGCAAGCTTAACAAGTACAAACACATCTTTGCAATGAATAAGAGTTTTGAACACAGATCACTTTCATGAGACAGGTTAAGACATCACAAGTTTGATTTTAGTGTATGGTGAACTAGCACATAAAAGATTAGGTTTCCAAATAATTCTAAGGTGTAGTGTTTCGATGTCTCAAGATTCACCAAATTTCCTATTATAACCAACAAAAATGGCATAGTTTTTCTTCTTTTTCTTTTATTGTGAGATATTTGCCAAGTTTAGTTCCCTTAAGCTTTCTATTTGACTCGTGTAGCGAGTGTTTAGCCAATGACTCCTAAAACAGATGGTTTTAGGGCATTAGGTGTAAAGACACCCCTAAGAACTTACTAACTCAAGTCAAAAGGTTACGAAACTAACTGGTCTTAATGCTACCAATCAGAATTCCCACCTTTTGACGTGACACTCACTGCTTACTGAGGCAAGAGGGCTAGTTGCTCGATGGAAAGTTCTTTTGAATGATCATTGTGAGCAAAATTCTCACCTTTTGACTTGACACTCACTGCTTACTGAGGCAAGAGGGTCAGTTACTCGGTGGAAAGTTTGTTTACTGATCATTATGAGCACTTTTCTTTTTTGAGCAATAACAATTTTTTTTCTTTTTTTCTTTTTTCCTATGCCAAAGTGTGAATCTAACAAGTCATCCAGTTCATAGTCAAGCCGAAGAAACATACATATTAAAATTACATGTCATACCTCACACAATTATGTGCTAATGTGCTCGTGTTAGTTTAGGTCAAACTTGTGAATCCTTAAATGCCTAAAAGTAAGTGATTAAGGTTTAAAACTTAATTATTAGCCTACGTGTTCAAGGTTTTAAGATCACTTATGAAGTCAAATCATATTATTTGTTTAGATCACCCAAAATTTTCAGAACAGTATGAACATGCATTTATCTATAAAAACAAAAAATTAGGATAAAGTGTGTGAATGTGTCTCCTATACCCCCCAAACTTAAATCACACATTATCCCTAATGTGTGAATAACATGGAAAGATCTGACATGGGAGATGGAGAATTAACTGGGTCGGCATGGCTCATAGCATACCCCCAAACTTTAACGGATGCATACATTGTCCCTAGAAAATAAAAATTAACGTAATATGGGAAAACAAGAAGTACTAAAAATAAATAAATAACAATAAATACATAAAAAATAAAAATAAAAGGATTGTGGTGTGCCTCCCATGAGCACTAAGTTTAACGTCTTCAGTCGCACCAAGCCTTATTTTTCCCCAAAACTAAGATTGGTAGTAACTAGCACAGGTGGTGTCTTATTCACTCCCATATAAGCATAAGTTAAGTGCTCCGGCAATTACTTGAATTCCAAGTTAGGTGCCTGCACAATAAAAAGGAAAAAAAAGTATTAGTAGGCACATGAGGGTCAAATGGATTGGTGTACTTACTTGGACGCTTTGGAGAGGCCTCAAGGAGGTGCACAGTATCGATGATGTCATCAGTAACATCTTCACATTTGGGCTCAACATTTAATCCTTTGAGAAAATGGGTAAGGGTGGTCTCCAATGAATCAATGAGATAGACGTGAAAAACTTGCTCAACAACACCTTGCTGTTGTTTACTCAACTCTTTAGCCAATTGCCCCACTTGTACTTCCAATCTTTGAATGGCTTGCTCATGCTTTGCAATGATTTCCCTTTGCTCAGTCCAAAATTGTCTTTCCTCTGCCATGAATTATTCTTGTGAAGTCATTAACTGCTTTACAAGACTCTCTAGGTCACTTTGCTTTGATTTCGAAACTGATTGGGTTGCTGATTGGGAATTCCTTTGCTGCCCTTAAAGGTTCAAGGCATTTTGTTTGTTGCTCCATGAGAAGTTGGGGTGGTGTCTCCATCCAGGATTGCAGGTATTTGCATATATATTGTAGTTGTTTGGTCCCGCATAATTTTCTTGCTCTTGATTAGGTGAGTTGTTTTGAGTAGTCATAGTGTTTATGAGCATATCTAGCTTCCTCTCCATAGCATCTAGACAAGCATATCTAGCTTTCGCCATTGGTGCTTCTCCCTCGATTGAATTAGTTGAAAAACTTCAGTGTAGCAGTTTCAGTACTGCTTCTCGGGTACTCTCTGGAGTTTTTGAGCTCGAGCACACCAAGAACAGTGCTCGATCGCACCAAGGGGTGCACTCGATCGCAATGAGGATAGAAACTCCTCCTCTTCACACCTGAACAAAAATAGAAAACGAAAAGAAGGAATAAATCTGATTTTTGATAAAAATAAAAAATAAAACGGAACAGAACAGAACAGAATAAAATAAAATAAAATAAAATAAACTAATGAAAATAATTCCAAAAATAAATTTAGCACAATCTCCGGCAACGGCGCCAAAAACTTGTTGTGCGATTATCTACCTAAATAAATAAGCAAATAATCGTACTTGTTTTACTTGCAAGTGCACAAGGTTAACTTAGTAGTATAGTGTGCGAATGCAAGATCATCTCCATAGAGATTGGTAAAGTTTGATTTAGAATTAGTTTCGCAATAATAAAATAAAAATAAGAGAAATAAATATTGAGTTTGAAATAATAAAGATAAAGGCGTAGGGACTTGATATCCACCACTAATCATGCTACCACAACAAAACAGTATGCCAATGCTTTACTCATGTCATGAATATCTAATGCTTGTCAACCTAAGGACATGGTATCTACTCCTTAAGCTATTGATCTCCTAAACAACGAGTTAGGCATAGAATCTACTCTAACTCTTTTCTCTCTCAAGGGATTCAACATGGTGTATACTGAGTTATTCCTTAAGAGAGCATAGAATCTGTAGAAATCGACAACCACACGGGACCTAGGGCATGGTATCTACTCCCAGTTTTCCATGTTGATTAACCCAAGAATCTGGCGTGGATATCTTTTGTTAGTAATGTTAAACCCAGGACTCGGTCATCCAAATTGATGCAACTAACTAATCCATACCACATACATACGTTGATCAAACACACACATATGAGGAATTTAAATAAAAACATGTATTAATCAAGTTAAGCAACACAATGTAAATATCGCAAAGGCACAAATATTGAATTTATTTATAAACATAATTAGGGCTCAACCAAGCCCTTACTAAAAGTTTAAGTACATATAATAAAAATAAAGGAAAGAAGAAACCCGAGAGAAGAGTCGTCTATTCTCCTCTACAGTTTCCTTCTCCAATCTCCCCGAACAAAAACTGAACTAAAAGGAAGATATGTTCCTCAAAAGGGAGATACTGTTTCTGTGTTTTACAAGTCTATTTATAGGGTTCTAAGGACATCTTGAAACCCTAATTTCCAAAACAAGGTCCTAACCCTTATTTCTAAAACAGGTTCTGCTGTTTTTACTGTTTACTGTCGTACGTGTGCGCTCGATCGTAGTCTTTTGCTCTCGAGCGCAACCTTCTTCTTGTGTGCGAGAGCAGATTGCGCTCAATCCTAGCTTGAGCGCTGGTGCACTCAATCGCAGCTCCTCTGCACTCGATCGCACTAAACAACTGACAGATTTTCTAGATTTGCTCTTTGAGCTCCAAAATACTTCATTTTCTCCAAGAACCTATAAAGACCCATAAAACACAGAAAGGAAGTAAAATAGCATAAAATACGCACACTAAAGGCTTAACAAATGTAAATTAAAGGGCTTAAATATGAATATTCAAACACTTATCAAACGTCTGGTACACTATTACTCTGACTGGAGGTCAACATGGCTATTTTCAATCTTCCAAGGGGTTGAGGTAAGGAAACCCTCTTTCTCCGTTGCTTTTCATTATTGCTGAGGAAGTTTTCTCTAGAAACTGTTGTGACTAGCTCAATCGTGGTCTTATTGGTCATTATGCAATTTCAGGTCCTGTTCTTAGTATTTCTCATTTGTTATATGCAGATGACATGCATTTTTCTAGAATGGGAGAAAGACTTTAGTGGATAGGTGTACCAAGCTCTTGAAATTATATGAAGAGGCGTCGAGACAGAATTAATTAGGATAAAAGAACTTTTATTGCTAGTCCTTCTTGGTCAGGTATTCAGGTTGGTTTGATGAAGCATTAGACTTCTCTTAAACCAGTTTTCTTACCCTTCCACTATCTAGCATAGGTTTTTGGAATTTTTTGGGTGGTTGCTTAGATGTGCCTCTAGCAAGTTCTCTTTCCCAGTTTATGGAGCATTGGTTTCATAATTCCATATTAGATCTCAGATGGGCTTCACTAAAATAAGGGTTCTTATTAGAGGTTTCTGGGCAATCTAGTGGGCTCGAATTGAGGCCTTGTTTGAAGGCTTGCAATTTAGCTCGGTTGGAGTCATTCAACGTGTGCTGGATGGGTTTCGAGATTTGACCATAATTTTTTAGCCCAAGTAGGATTTAAAATCCAAATATAAAAGTCGTCTTGGTTCGTTGGGCTTGCCGATTAAATTGGCGCCAGATAGACATAACATTTGGGTTTATTAGGTTGGACTTGCCTATAATGCTTTCAAACTTAACTCAGACGGGTCAGTTTCCACTTTGGGGAGTGTTGTTGGTGGAGCATTTAAGGTTGGGCCTCAGTTTCTCCTAGCGTATTCCTATTGCTTCGAGAAGTGCACGAACATGCAAGTTGAGGCCCGTGTTCTACTGGTGGGCATGCAGCTAGCTCGTGGGCATGGTTTATTAGTGTCAGAGGTGGAGGGTGATTCGAAATCCCTAGTCCAGATAATCTTCGGCTAGTGTTCGTGCCCATGGGAAATCGTTTATTTGGTTCGTGAAATTAAGGAGCTTCTCCCAAATATTGAGTGTGTGCATGTAATACCCCTATTCGTAAAGTAAGGGTAAAGAAGTACTTTAATAAATATGACATATAGATAAAATAATATATATATATATATATTTAAATGTGAAAATTTAAATATTTATAAAACAATTCAAAAAAAAATCTGGAGTCGTCTAGAAAAAGGAAGAAAAAAAAAATCAAGGACATCCAGAAGAAGGAAAAAAAACACGTGGCAATAGGTGACAACACCTGTTGCCAAAATAGAAGAAATGGTGCATGTGACACCTTTCATTTCGTGGCAGCATGAGAGTTTGGGGCGGGGGGCTGCTGAATGTTAAAATTTTCATATAAATAATTTAGTTTTTTCTTTTATTTTATTTCTTACCAAATCCTGTTTGGTTTTCTTTCAATTACAATTCAAATTACTCTATTTCTCTAAACACTTGAGGACCGAAAGAAAGGTTGAAAGAGAAATTTTGAAAGGGTTTACAGAAGAATTTTATAGAGAACCACAGGAAGCTCTAAGAAAAACATAAGGTAATAACGTGAAGTTTATTTTTGAAATTTAGCATACATGAAATTTCCTGGAATTCAAAGTGAAAATTTTCAAAGGATGTGAATTATGGAAGAATTGAAGAATAAATTAAAAATTTCAATATAAATATTATGTTAGATGTTGACGATCAGCAACCGGGGGAAATTGCTAAGAGGAGTAGGAAAGGCAAGGAGGTGATCCACGGGTAGCACTAAGTGCTACGTGGTGAGTTAGATTTACTTTAAGTAATCAATATAAATATGAAATATCTAGTGATAATATTAGAATAAATTATTAACTTATGTTTTGGTAATATATGAAAATTGGTTGATAGGTGTGATAGAAATAGTGGATGTGTAGAGAATTATTTTATGAGAAATAATATTATTGGAATAATAAGTTGATTTAATAATAAAGCGATAAGTGAAATTCTTGATGAGCTGTGGTTGATGTTTTGATGTGATTTATAAGGAGAGAAATTTAGTGGAATTTCTCAAATAATAATTTGAGAATAATCATGATAGCTAATTTAAATATTTGAATTCATGTGTTGTTTTTATGTTATTATTCATATGCATATTTCATATCATTGTTCATATGCATATGCATGAAATAAAAGAACCAGGAGGGGGCCGGTCTAATTGAAAAACCGTAATAGCCTGTATAAGCTGGAAATAAAGGAATACCGTGACAGCCGGTATATGCTGAAAATATATAAAAACTGTGATAGCCGATATATGCTGAAAATAAAAGAAACCAGGAGGGGGCCGGTCTAAGATAAAAACATGTTGACATGTGGGAAGACGTTTCCTAATAATAATTAATGCATTGCATCTGTTTTAATATTGATTGTATTACTAAAATGCTGAAGTGTTGTTTGTTATTGTACATTTATTTATAGATGAATGAGTCTCACAGAGAGACAATTATGGTGAGAAAGAAACATAAAAGTATGATATAATAAGAATTATCTAAATGGTAGACTTTATAGTATGAACCTCATTACGAGGTAATTATGAGATAATTGATGGTCTTAAGGTGAACAAATATATAAGAAGAAGAGATTGATAGAGAAAGGACTTATGATATGTGTAGTGATATTAGAATGCTATTATTAAGTTATATGAGATATCAATGATTAAATATTAACAGACTATTTATACAAATTGAACACTTCTAGTAAATTTAATTCACTGAGCTTGTGAAGCTCACCCTTCATTGTACAATGATTTCAGGTAGTAGGCAGGACATATAATTTGGTGAGTTGAGAATCAGACAAAATCATTTTCTGTAAGCCACGTACGTGTCCACATCCTCAGAATAATGAGAAAATAAAATAAAAATTTATTTGTAAATATTAATGCATTTTACGTTGTATATAATGTTTAAGTCAAGATCAAAGTGATGTATCTCCCTTGTTGAGGGTTGAGGATTGATGTAAAAATTTATGTTGGTGTTATTTTCTTGTTGCATATATGTGTCATGCTGGGATTTTCAAAATGTAACAACACCGTCTCGGGGGTGGCCAACCCGGGATGGGTCGTTACAGTGCATCATGATTTTCGTGAAGCAAATGGGCTTGCTGATAGCTTAACAAATGAGGGCCTAGTGTTTGGTGGTTCTAATTTATTTTGGAGTGTTTTCAATTTACCTTTATCTTGTAAGTAGGCTTTGGATCATGATTATTCGGGATTCCTTATTTTCAAGAATTTTTTTTATAGGGTAAGGTTTAGGGCCCTCTGAGCTTGTTGCTTGAGTATGGGCCCTATTCCCCCCCTCCAATTTGTTTGTACTTTTTTCCATCTAGTGCTGTTAAGCAGTTCTAAAAATAAAATAAACAAAAGTCAATAGGATAATCCATACCTACTATGAAAATTCATACATAATAATGACATGTTCTTGCATATTATATTGTTACGTCAAACCATCTCCATTGCTCATCTAAATAGTTTTTGGGAATAAGGTCTAGTTTAGCTAGCAAGACTGATTCTAAATGGATGGTTGCATTTAAAACTGGATTAAAACCTCGACTAATTGTCTCACCCGACAAACTAAAACAAAACTTTATGATCCGAATTTTAACAGAATGTGCTAGGATATGCAAGAAAATGCAAACTTTATACTCAATCAACATATTCTTTCTTAATTTAAGTCCACCTATTGTTTTAGCACTGAGTATAATTTGACAAATGTGTGTTTATGTGTTTATTCATTCTTAGTTGTTCAATGCATGTGGTGTCACTGTAATAAACCTGTGGTTAATGTGCTTCTTTTTCCTAGGGGTAGACTCAATTCTTCGAGCTCTAACCCGACTTATTCTTAAGCTCGATAAACATATTGAGCTAGAACACTTAGAGTTTAACTTGACAAACTCGCAAATAATTCGATAAAAAATTATTATTTTTAAAAAAATAAATATAAAATATTTCAACTATAATTATATTGAAAGATTTAATTAATTTGAATCTTCTCTTCCTACTAGTGTAAGTGGTATTTACATGAAAATCTAATCATCGCAAGCTTTGCAATAAAGAAAGTTTGAATATAAACAAGCCTTAAGAACAATTTCCCTTATTCTTTAGTTTGTTACCGATGTGGGATTAATGGCAAGTGAAAGAGGCAACAAGCAAGAAGTTATATACAAGAAGGTTACCTCCCCTCATTTACACGCTAGCGATGTGGGATAGACCATTTTGTCTATCATTTGGAAGTTGCACCAATTCCACATTGACTACAAATGCCAAAAATGAGAAGTTTCAACTCTATAAATGCCTCTTGCAAGTGGAACAATCCCACATCGGTTATAAAAGGTCAAGGATGAAAGGTTTTAGTTTATAAATAGCCCATTCTTCCACTCTTTTAACAAACATCTTATATGTTTACATTAAATTAATTCTCAATGGTTCAAACCAAGCCTTTGGTTATGGAACTTTCTAGACTTTTCCTTTAACGCATACAATTTGTGTTTCCATCGAATTAATTCTCAATAGATCAAACTAAGAGTTAAAATTTTGAAAACATTGAAGCCTTTTGGTTGCTATTATGCCAACTTCCTAGACTTGAATATAAGTAAAAAAGTTTGTGATTGATATTATTTCATGTTTAAGTTCGATTGAAAGTTATGGTTCGAGTTTTAATCAACGAGCTCGAACTTAATGTTGTTTGAGTCGAGCTTGAACCTAATTTTAGAGTTAGAGTCGAACTCAAGCTTTTATTATTTTGAGTTCAGTTCGAATATCAAGCTCGATTCGACATTCATGAGTTTTGACAAAAGTATTCAAGTCAAGTGATAAGGTTACATTAACTATTCACCCAATTGACCCAATTGATATTTCCGGTGGACTCACAAATCCTTTGAGTTGTAAAGGGATTTTGTCCATATACAAAATTATTGTCTTCATGTACTACTTTCAAAAATAAGATGCTATCTGTCCTAAAAGCAGTCCTCACATGTTACTTTAAAAAAGTTACTATATTTGTCAAAAGGATTCTCAATTATTCTCCATCTAGCAACTTTGCCTCGATAATTCGGATTTCAAATACTCTCCAAGTCCGCCTCTTTTCATTTATAACTATTGAAGACTTCAATCTTTCAAGGCAAAATGAATTTTAGTGTGAAAAATTCTCGAAGAAAATTATTGTAATCTCTGAAATTTTATTTATAAAAACAGTCATGTTTAAGTCCAAAGCTTTGTATTAAGTTTTAATCAAACAAGAGCAGGGTTTTTTCCATCGTTAGAAGTTATTTATTTTATTTGCATTAATCATTCATTTTGCATCATATTGTCCTTCTTTCTTTTATATTCCATTATACATCATTTGCATTTGTACTTTGCATCATACTCTTTGCCATGACCCATTTTTTTACTTTATTTTGTACGATTGTCTTTACTTGATTTATTATGAATTTTATTTATTTGATTAAATTTTTGTGTATTCTTTGTTTCTAGATCATCACCACCAACTTTTATCATGTTAATTGCATTATTGCTTCTTGATTATTGAGCAGCTTAAGAGATTGGAGAATTTTTCGACATGCTTTGAAATTTTTGTATTATTCTTTCAAATATATCATCATTTGAATTTCCTAATTCTTATTCTAAACAATTAACATGTAATAATTGAATGCACATTGTAAGAGTTTTATGTAGTATTGGTTTCATGAAAATATTTTTTACTACCTTTTTATGTATTATGATTTGTAATTAATGAAATAAATCAACAGATTTTGAAAAATATGAATTCTTTAGTGGAATAAGAAAGAACCAAAGCCATAACCATATATAAAAATTTATTTTTTATATCAATATTATTGTTTTGTTAAATAAATAATTAAAAAAAGAATTTTTTGTTTTTTTAAAATAGAGTTAGACAGATGGATTACATATCAGTATTTGGAAAAGTTTTTTCAGTGGAAATTTGGGGATTAAATTGTTACTTTATCGTTTGGTGACTAAAAATTGAAATTAACCCAAAAAAAAGTATAGAAAGAAAAATCATGAACCACATGAATTTGTAATTTGAAATGGGCAAATGCCCCAAATTTATAACTTAAGTTTAGCCGGCCCATAAGTTAAGTTCAACCCGTTAGCCCATGAGATTAACGTGTTTCTCTTATAATTTGCTGAACTCTGCTCCGTCGCACGTCTCTCTGTCCCTCTCATCTCTTCTTTCCTCGCCGGCGCGGCCACTGCCTCCTCTCCTTACTCTGTTACCGATTCTAGGTATGGAACGCTTTATTTAGTTTTTTAGTCTTTTTTCTTCCCCTCTCTGTCTTCCTTCTTGAACGACGCTGCCATACTCTGTTTTCTGCAACTCAGTACTCACTTCTAAATTGTAGGATATAAGTTCGATCTCTTTCTCTTGCATTTTAACTTATAAAAAAATAAAAAATAATACTGATCCCTGATCTAATTATTAAAAATATACCAATCCCCGATCTATCAAAGGTAGAAAGTAAAGCTTGTATTTTTAGAAAATGATCATAAATTCAAATTGTTTTTTTAATAAGTGAAAAAGTATATTAAAAGAGAGCGCAGCAAAGGAGTGCAACCATGTACAAGGTTATCTAAAAGAGAGAGCTGATCTTTTACAAAAGAATTTTCAGTGACCTATAAAAGAAGGAAATTTCATCCTTCACTAAGTCGGCGAAAATCAGGACACACACAAAACCTTATAAACCATCTCCCAAAAATCTCTAGGACATTCCAACAAAAGATGAAACGCGGTTTCTCTACATCTTTTGCAAATGAAACAAGGATTAACCAACACCCTCTCTGTATTTTAGGGCCCTCTGTAGTAAGAATCTTCTTCTAAGCGGCTTTCCACAAAAAAAACACACTTTGTTCGGGGCAATGGAACACCGAATTGCTTTCCCACAGGAAGTTAGAGGAGCTATTTGAGGAATCTCTCCCCAAAAGAATCTAATAAAAAGATTTCACCTCAAAACCTTTATCGTGACTCTCCCTCCATCTAACCACATTCTCCTTAGACAGATCCATCTTGTAGGTATACATATTCTCCTTAGACAGATCCATCTTGTAGGTATACATAGTTTCCAAAAAACTTTCCACTCTTTTCACCTCTCAATCTTGAACATTACGGATCAAAGGAACGTCCCACGAAATAAAACCATTGGACACCAAGATACATAACGAAATAAGAGCTTCTCTATCCCTCACAATTACGAAAATCTCCGGAAACCGATCTTTGAGAGGCGTGTTCCCATACCACGAATCACACCAAAGCCTAGTTAGCATTGCCCACCAGCACTGAGAGTCAAGGGCGCAAGTTTCCCAACTCCTTCTTATCCAATTCCAAACCCCTACACCATAAGTACCTCTCCTTTTTTTGTCATCCATCTGCAGGAATCCATCCCAAACTTCGCTTCCACCACCTTTCTCCAAAAGTGATCCCTCCCCCCAAGAAATCTCCACAGTTATTTCCCCAAGAGGGCTTTATTGAACAAAGAGAAAGATTTCAAACCAAGACCCCCTCTTTCCAATGGCTGCTTAACCACTCCCCATCTCACCAAATGATATTTACACTCCTCCCTTGTATTACCCCAAAGGAATCTTCTCTGAATATTCTCCAACTTCTTAGCCACAACACTAGGGATAGGAAATAGGGACATGAAATAGATGGATAGACTCGAAAGGGTGGTTTTAATGAGGTTAAGTCTTCCACCTTTAAAGAGAAGGCGATTTTTCCACCCGGCTAACTGTTTTTCAAACCTCTCCACAAATGGATTCCACACGCTTACGTCTTTAAACTTAGCTCCAAAAGGGAGACCGAGATTAGTAATAGGAAGAGATCCTACATTGCACCCCAACAGACGGCAAATAAGGACCATTAGAGATTTCACCAAGTGGAATTAAATCACTTTTACTAAGATTGACCTTGAGCTCCGAGACCGCCTTAAAGCAGAGAAGAATACATTGAAGGTGTAGGATTTGTATAGGATCCGCTCCACAGAAGATAACTGTGTCATCTGCAAAAAGAAGGTGAGACACTCTAACAAAATTCTCTTCTCACCTCACCTTGAAGTCACTCAAAAGCCCCGCATCGACTGCCTTCACTAACATTTTGCTCAAAGCCTCCATAACCAGAGTGAACAGAAAAGGAGATAAATGGTCACCTTGCCTGAGACTCCTCGAGGCTTTAAAGTAACCAGAGGGACAATCATTAATGAGGATCGAAAAGGAGGCCAAGGAGATACCTCCACTTGCACCATTTTTCCCCAAAACCCATTTTCTTCAAGAGGTAAATCACAAAACTCCAACATACATGATCAAAAGCCTTTTCCATGTCAAGCTTGCAAATCACCCCTCCCCCTCCATCTTTGAGCTTCCACCACTTCATTAGCATTCAAAGCGGTATCCAAAATTTGCCTACCCTCTAAAAAAGCACTTTGGAAGGGGCTAACGACTTTAGAGATAGCTTTCTTTAGCATACAAGTAAGGACCTTTGAAATGAGTTTATAAATACACCCCACGAAGCTAATTGGACGAAAATCTTTGATGTTGGAAGCTCCCATTTTCTTTGGAATAAGGACAATAAAGGTGGAGTTGAGACTCTTCACAAAATCACCTGTTAAATGTAACTCTTCAAAGAGATGAAGTATATCCTCTTTAAGTACTTCTCGATTATGTTTAATAAATGCCATGGAAAAGCCATCGGGCCCCGGTGCTTTGTCTCCATCACACTCCTTAAGAGCACAAAGAATCTCCTCCTCCTCAAAAGGGCGCTCAACCCAAAATGCTTCCCCACTGTCAATACTTGAGAACTCCAAGCCATCCAAGTTCGGCCGAGAAACACAAGTCTCATTGTAGAGAGACTTGTAGAAGGAACAGATAGCCTCCTTCAAACTCTCCTCCTCCTCAAACATCGAATCCCCTACATCAATAGAGGCGATAAAGTTGTGTCTCCTATGAACATTTGTCATCCGGTGGAAGAATTTAGTGTTCCTGTCGCATTCCCTAAGCCAAAGTTCCCTTGATTTTTGTCTCCACGAGATTTCTTCTATCGAAATAAGCTTGGACGATTCTTCTTACCTACACCCTTCTCTCTCTGTCCTCCCTCGAAAGACCTGAAGAGATCTCTTTCTCATGAAACCCAATCACCTTCTCCATTAACGCATTAATTGAGGAGTTGACATTCTATATATTGTACTTCATTAGAGATCTAGCTTAAGTTCTTTTACCACTTGTTTTTCACTTTGAACATTCTATTTATTGTACTTCATTAGTTTGGGCCTTTGTAGGTATATAAGATAAAGACTTTTTTCTTTTTATAACACTAATGGATATACCCACACAATTACCAATACACAGCTATGGTGTGTGTGTGTGTATGTGAATAGATTTGTACTTAGGATTTCTTGTTGAACGACATGGTCACAATCATAGTTACCGGATCCTTATACCCCCTTGGAACCACGATCCGAATTCTACGTTCCGATTCGTGGTGTATTGCTCATTAGATCACTGAAATTGATGATCCGATTTTTTCTTAAGATTTTTAGCTGGAAAATTGAAGAAAAAGATTCCTAGATACAATAAAGGAAACAAGAGAATGCTCATACTTTATTTTTAAATTTATGTTTTCTAATATTATTATGGCTATTGACTTTTATATTTTGTCAAAACTCTAATATCTTCAAAACTATTATTATCCACACATTTCTATTTAAATTTTACTCATAAATATATCTAATATCCTAATTTTATACAAGTAGTTATACATAACATAAACAATTTAAGTTTACCCCCAACGTACCGCGTACGGAGTGGATAACGTACCACATTCCTGTACCCGTACCGCGAACCAGAGCGTGCCGAATTCTTGGTAACTATGGTCACAATTAATTGACATATTTGATATGTAAAATATCAAGGCCTTTATGATAGTTTGAAAACATGAAACTCTGAATTCTCGTTTTATGCTGGTTTCATAACTATGGCTCTCTTTCTGTTGATCTGTGTGGTGGGACATTTAGCTATATTCAAGTTATTTTTTTTGTTTTATTGATTTTGGCATCCTTTTTTTGTATGTAGTCATTTTATTCTTTGTTTATTATTCTCAGGAATTATTCAGGAAGGCTATACTACAGCTAGGGCCAATCGAAAATTTTTCTCTCCAGACAGTTCAAGAGGTTATAAAACTTCAGGTAGATGTGATACATCACTTTTTGAACTTATCAAAAAAGGAAAAAAAAGATTGTGTTACATCACTTTTTCAGAATCAAGTTTTACTCTTGTATGGTACTGGGCGTCTCTGTGTCTATGTTAGTGCGGATGTTGTGATACATCACTTTTTGCACTTATCAAAAAAGGAAAAAAAGATTGTGTTACATCACTTTTTCAGAATCAAGTTTTACTCTTGTATGGTACTGAGTGTCTCTATGTCTATATTAGTGCGGATGTGGGTATTGGTTGTACTTCTGTAAACAAGACCATATATAAATCTTTTTTCTTTTACAGTTGTTTGTCATTTTTATTTTTCTGAAATATAAATGATATGGGTACGTTGTTGCCTCATATTCTTGCACTATATTACAAAATCCATAAATAAGCTGGCCTGTCTGTTTGTGTCAATTTGTGGGTAAATAGAGGGATAGATTATGTAAAGCATAATGCTTCTTGTGGATGATTTGACCAGAGAAATCTTTTCTTGTCTCTTGGATTTTTGTTCTTTAAATAGGATGGGTGATGTAGTAACAATTGTCCTCTTTGCCTCTGTGAGCTAAGTTTGTCGATGCGATCTGGCTCTATTGCATTTAACATAGGTTGGGTGTTCAAATCTTTGAACTGAAGTTTAGGTATCATCTTGTTTGTTGGAATGTGGTTTACTCTCTTACCAAGCATGGAGGGTTACGGGTGGAGATCAAGGGAGTTCAATCCAATGTTATTAGATAAATGGCTACAGTAATATGTGGTTGAACATGATAGCTTGTGTAGGAATTGGCACTATGTGGTTGTATGGTGCAACACAAGAGTTTTGGGACCGAATCTTTCTCACATCAAGGATTGGGGGATTAGGGAATGGAGAGAGCCACCTCTCATTGTGTAGCCCATAGGTGGACTACCTATGAACCAAAAAAAGAGAGAATGAGATTGCTTATGTGGAAATGTGGTCTCTCTTAAGTATGGAGAAGAAAGTGGGGGCTTATCTTCATATGTTGTTAATTAATTAAAAATTCTTCTCCTGGTGTGAATTTGTGGAAAGGAATTAGAATTGGGATGAAAGCTTTTTATTAGCATAACATATGGTGTGGGGATTGTCCACCTTGTGTTAGATTGTGGATATGTGTTTGATAGCTATTTTGATGAAGGAGCAACTAAGAAGCTGGCTTAATTAGTTTTTAATATGTTTTATTTAGTTTAAGGATAGAAGTTATGTTTTCTAGCTTTTATTGATTGTCATGTGAGTAGCAAGCATTGATGGTTATGATTAGCTAGGTGTTATTTTTATTCAAGAGTAGGAGTTTTAGGGCTATCATAAGTCATAACCCTAGTATAAATAGTCTTTCTTTTTTTGATTGATAAATGGAGTTGAACCCACGACCCCTAGTATAAATAGTCTTTCAAACTTATTGAAAGCAACTTTCATTTTTGAAGTCAAGAGTAGTGGTTTTACACCCTAAACCCTATTATCTTGTTCCATCTTAAACCTACATCTGAAGTTTAGCCTTTATTCTGTCTTAGAACTGCTGTTTCTCTTCCTAACCTACACCAAGTGGTATCAGAGTGAAAAGGCAGGGTTTTTATTTGTTAGCCATGTTGAGGCCCATCAGACACAGCTGAAATGCGGCGTATGATTGAAAATTTGTCTCGGGTTGCAGAAGGCTTACAACGACAAGATCTTATGGAAGCCCGTATGGAGAGTTCAGAAGGTGACCACGATCCCTTGGACATGTTGAGAGGTGGTCTCAAGGATGATGAAACCGTTGTAGCCTTAGCTTTGAGTTGAACCCTCTTGGTACCTTTTAATACAATTTTACTTATAAAAAAAAGAATGATGAAACTGATGGTGCAGAAGATGAAAACCCCTTTCATAATGCTGGACCCGTGAATCATGCAGTACGAAGTGGATTGGACGAGAGGTTTGCACATGCCCTTGATTTGATTAGTGGTGGAATCAAGATAGAATTTGCTGATTTATTTGGAAAGATGCATACAAGAGATTATTTAGACTGGGAAGCTATCTTAGAGAAATATTTTGAATGGAAACTGATCACAAAAAATAGAAAGGTGTTGTTTCTAAAGCTTAAGTTGAAGGGTACTGCACTTCAAGGGTGGAAGAGTGCTGAGGAGCAGCGAGCGCAACAAGGCAAGTCAAAAATAGCACTAGGGAACACATGAAAGCGAAGATGCAGAAGTAATTTTTACCAACTGATTACGCAAAGGAGTTGTATGAGAATTCCATTCACAGAAAGGTATGACAGTAGAGTGATCTAATTCTGAATTCAATAACTTGTCCATTAGGGTTGGCTTAATGAGACTAATGAGCCGTTGAAAGCCCGTTATCTTACTGGCTTAAATCAATCTGTTAGACATGTGATTGGGGTGGTTGATTTATTTAACTTATAAGATGCTCGACAATATGCCTTAATGGCTGAAAAACGAGTTTTTGCACTGTGGTGCAAGGAGACCAATATATGGTAAGATCGATGGAAGTTCACAACATAATTCCATTGCTAGTAGGGGCTCCCGAATTGATCAATCAGCCCACTGAAATGGTCGAAGTTATGCCATTCGGCCTTTCCAATGCGCCAAGTACTTTTATGCGGGTTCTAACCAAGGTATTGAAACCTTTCTTGAAATCCTTTCTCGTTGTTTATTTCGATGCTATTTTGATATATAGTTGAACATAGGAAGAACTTTTTGTTCATTTGCGCCAAGTCCTAGAGGTACTCCTTAGGGAGAGGCTTTTTACAAACTTGAAGAAGTGCTCTTTCTTGTGCCATGAAGTTGTATTTATGAGATTCATTTTTTCAGCAGAATGATTGAAACCAGACCCTGAAAAGTGTGTGATGCAGGGCAGATTAAAAAAACCCGCCTACGTGCCTCTGTAGTGGCTTAAGAGCAAGAGAATTAGGGATTCTAGGGTTTGAATGTGTTGAGGTAAGGAATTAGGGTTCATGGACAGGGATTAGACCTGATTTAATTGAGGTTTGATATCAAGAGAGAGATGAGGGAATGGAAGAAATATGGTTGCTGGAATTTCTGGCAGCAATAATAGCATGAGAAAAAGAGGGAGGAAGAAGGGAGAGATAGATAGATCGATAGTATCCGCGTGAACAATAATCACAATTACCTAATTAGTTCAATTCTAAATACCATGAATAGTACCTGCGTGAACAATAAATTCACTAATAACTTTAGGAACATAATACCCTGAAATTTCTGGAAATTATAAAATTACAGATCTACCCTTGCTGTTAAAATAACCTATAAGATATAAACAAAAAAAAAACCCTAAAGCAACTATCTTTGTTGTTCCATGTCAGCATCATGCTCCTCTCGTTAGGGAAATTTCGGCCTCATGTTTTAAAGTGTTGAAGACTCGACATCCTTAATCTTTGCACATGCACAACGACAAAAACTTGAAACTTGCTTGTCTTGAATTTCTTACCAAAGAACAAGGACGTTACAAAATATTCCTTCTCTTTTGTAGATGACATAGGAATGATGAAATCAATAGAAGGTAGATCGTACATGCTAATCATGTCCTCGTCCTTGTCTTGAACTGTCACGTGTTCAATATTGTTCTTTTCTTGCTCTTGTGAGATTTGAATATTATCTTCCGCTATCACAAAGACCTTTGATTCTTCACATCCTCCTTGTTCTTCATGTTGACATTCATGCAAAGAATTTAATCCTGATTTTGGATCTCTTTGGATGAAATCTTCACGAAGGATGGCGATTGACAGCTCCTCTAGCATAACCTTCATCTCCTCCGTCGTAGATTCAATTGTATGCACTTCACCTTTAAGAGCCTCGTGGTACTTTAAAGAAAGCATAAAATTTTGAGTTTAATTTAGCTTTTGTAAGCATGGTTGTAAGAAAAACAATGAAAGCGAGGTTTAGTGAAGTAAACAAGTCAAGATCCTTTAGCTCCAATACCAAATTGATGCCGGATAGACTCAAAAAACCTGCCTAGGTGACTCTACAGTTGGCTTAAGCCTTAAAAGGAAGAAAATTAGGGATTCTAGGGTTTGAACGTATTGAGGAAAGGAATTAGGGCTTTTGGAAAGGGATTAGAACTTATTCAATTGAGGTTTGATATCAATATAGAGAGAAGAATGGAAGAAATCTGTTACTGGATTTTATGGCAGCAATTATAGGAAGAGAGAGGCGTGGTGTAGGTTATGAAGTGAAAACAGTATTTCTATAACAGATTAAAGGCCAAAATTTTTATGTAGGTTGAAGCTGGAACAAGATTAGGGTTTAGGGTTGAAAACCACTAATTCTGAATTTCAATAATGATGCTTACAATAAGTCTGAAAGGACTATTTATACTAGGGTTATACAACCCTTAAATCCCTATCCTTGATTAAAAATAACTTTAAGCTAATCTTAACCATCAATACTCATTAAAAGTCCCATATCTATTTTCTAAAAGTCATATGCTAGTCACATGACTATTAATGAAAGCTAGAAAACATAACTTCTGTCCATAAACTAAATAAAACTAGAGAAACAGTAAACATATTAGAAACTAATTAAGCTGGTTCTTAGATGCTCCTGCATCAAGGCGAGAGAGAGAGGACACCAAGTGCAGGCACAGTGCCTCAATGGTAATTATTCATAATTTTGTTATCAAAAGTAATTTCTCTCTTTTAACAGAACTTTACAACTCCTTTATAGACTCAAACCCTAAAAGACATTAAATCCTAACCATTGATCAAAACCCTAATAAAAGCAATTGGAAAAAGAGCAAAATACCTTAATTAGTTCATTGCTACAGAACCATGAATAGTACTACGTGAACGATCCGGAGAACAAATACCCTAAAATTTCTGGGAATTATAAAATTACAGGTCTTCCCTTGCTATTAAAATAACCTACAAGACTTGAACAGAAAATCCTAAAGTAGCTATCGTTGTTCTTACATGTCCACATTAGTGTGCTATTAAAGAGTGGTCAGCACCTCAATTGTTGAAAGATATCCAAAGCTTTCACAAGTAGCCTCATTTTATAAGAGGTTCATAAGGAATTTGAGATCCATTATGAGCCATATAACTGAATGCTTGAAGAAAATAGTTTTGAGTGGTCAAATTTTGCCTGTTCTTAGTATAGTGGGAATTCAATGGGTGGCTGCCAGCTTGGTCCAAGATGAGGCGTGGGCATGGTATGGATGGAGAGGATCAAAGCAAAAGAAGAAGGCATATTGCTTGATTCCTATTTTTAAGTCATTTGGCGTGAACAGAATAGGAGTGCTTTTGATGGCAAGGAAAACCCCTTAGCCACCGTCAAGGATGGTTGGTTACATACTTTTGGGTTTGGTTAAGGGCATTTTTGTAAATAATGAAGATATCTTAGACTTTTTGAGAGACTATCTTGTAGACAGATTTTTGTACATGGCTTTATTTAGCATCGTTCCTTGCATTGCCAGATTTGGAGAAGTTGTTTTTGTGGAATGTGATGCATCGCATGGGGAATTGGGGGGTTTTTCTTAGTCAAGAAGGGGAAGCCGATCAAATTTATAAGGAGAAGTTATGAGATTCGAAGCGAAGACATTCCACCTATGACTTAGAGTTTTATGCTTTGGTGCTAGCTATTCTTCATTGGAAACACTATTGGCTTATCGTGAGTTTGTGGTTTATTTGGATCATCAAGCATGACAGTACTGGAATTCTCGGAAGAAGCTTAATGAACATGATGCTAGGCGGGTTCTTTTCTTGATGAGTTCAACTTCGCATTGAAGTACAAAACTCGAAAAACAAATATAGTGGCTGATGTTTTGAGTTGGCAATGTCTTCTTGTAACGGTGATGAGAAATCAAGTTACATGCTTTGAAGAGCTGAAAAATCAATATAGAACTTATCCATATTTCAGCCCGATTGTAAGTGAAGTACAGGGGTCATAAAGTTCAGAATTTTTTTCGTATAGGTTGCATGGTGGGTATTTATTCAGGGGCAATCAGCTGTGCATTCATGAGAGATCTTTGCGTGAGCAGATCATAAGAGAACATCATGGCAATTGCTTGGGGGTTCATTTTGGAAGGGAAAAGACGATGGCGATAGTGACAAATCGTTATTATTGGCCAAAAATGTATATAGATGTGGAAAAATTGGTGAAGAGGTGTGCAACTTGCCAATTTGTTAAAGGGAGTTCTCAGAACACTGGTTTTTATACTTAACCAAAAGGTCCCTGGATTCATTAGAGTATGGATTTTGTTTTGGGACTGCCAAAGACTGCAAAAGGATATGGTTATAGTTTTGTTGTAGTTGACCGGTTTTCGAAATGGCACACTTCATTCCTTGAAACTTGTTTCAAGATTTCTGATGCACCACTTATTGCTGAGTTATTTTTCAGAGAAGTGGTAAGGCTACATGGTGTTTCGAGCTCTATTGTTTCAGACAGAGATATCAAGTTTATGGGGCATTTGGAGGACCTTGTGGAGGAAACTTGGAACTCAATTAAAGTATTTTGGCACATGCCACGAACAGATGGCCCAACAGAATTGGTTGATCAAAGTTTAGGGAATATGTTAAGATGTTTTTTTAGGAATTATGGGAAGACTTGGGACTTTGTTATCCCGCAAGCTTAATTTTTATACAACAGTTAAGTTATAGAATTATAAGGAAGACACTATTTGAAGCTGCCTGTGGGCTTAAACTTCAAAATGTGCTCGACTTTAGTGCCGTTGCCACAAGAAGCCCGAGTGAGTGAGATGATGAAGAGGCTTTTGCTGAACACGGTCCATGGAGAGGTGAGAGCTGCCGTGAAAGCCAACAATGAAGCTGCGATTGCTGCCAGTCACTAAGGAATATGAAGAGCGTGACTTGGTACTTGTGCACTTGAGGATAGAAAGGTTTCCTGAAGTTACTTATCACGAACTTAAATCGAGGAAGTTCGGACCATGTAAGGTGCTGAAGAAAATCAGTTCAAATGCCTATTTGATAGAGCTGCCACCCGATTTAAGTAAGCCCAACCTTTAATGTCTTTGTTTTGTACTCTTGTGGGGGTTTGATGGCAATGAGGTTGCTGTTTCTGAACAAGTTCATCAGCTTTCAACAGTGCAGCAAGATGTTACTGAAGATGTGTTAGGTGTCAAGGAAGTGATATCAAGGAGGGGCAACCGGTATAGGAGATTTTTGGTGAAGTAGTTGGGTAAACCAGCTACTGAAAGTATGTGGATTAGAGAAGATGAGTTGAAGAAGGTTGATCCAGATACGTATGCTGAAATTGTCTACGTTTTTCCGTTGGAGTCGAACTTTCTCCAAGTCGGGGAGATCGATGCAGTTTCATCTAAGAAGCTGGCATAATTAGCTATAATATGTTTGATTGTTTCTCTTGTTTTTTTTAGTTCATGGACTGAAGTTATGTTTTCCAACTTTTATTAGTAGTCAAGTGACTAGCATGTGACTTTTAATTGAATAGTCATGTGGCTAGCATGTCACTTATAATGAGCATGGATGGTTAGGAATACTGGGGAGTTATTTTTAAAGGGTAGGGATTTTAGGGCTGTCATAACCCTAGTATAAATAGTCTTTTCAGACTTATTGTAAGCAGCTTTCATTATTGAAATTCAGAATTTGGTTGTTATGAACCCTAAACCATACTATCTTGTTCCAGCTTCAACCTACATCAGAATTTTAGCTTTTAATCTGTTTTAGAGTTATCTATTTGGAATGGGATAATATACTTGCATACCCCGCGTATGTGTGTTAGCACCACTTATTAACATCTGAGCGTACGTTAGGCAGAGCAAGTTAGCAAGAAAACAATAAAAAATTTAAGCACCAATCTAAAATCCTTTTTAATTATCAAAAGAAATTTGGGGGGGGGGGGGGAGCCCATATTTTCCAGTTGTATCAACATTTAATCTTTTGATGCAGTCCTGATAGCATTAGTTTGCTGACATTTTAGCATTAATCGTGTTGGTTAATTGTTCATGATGATTTATAATGACTATTACACAGCCACAGCCATTCCTTCCATATATTTGTATGTATACATGCATGCGATATACGATGTGTGCACGTACATATATCATGGTTTCCATGCCTATATTGTGACATCATGTTATTTCGTCAAAATTTACTTGGTGAATTGAATGTTCTTTGACAGAAACAAACAAAATTAGCCCAAGATGAGAATCAATTGTTAGAAAATATGCTTCGGACGTTGCTTCAGGAACTAGTGGTATGTTACTATTTCTGGTACTTGTTCAAAGAGTTATATGATTTCTTTTGTTTCATATTTCATATAGAGATACATTGTTCTATTTATTCACGTTCTTTGTTCCAGGAGTTCTAAAATTGTGGTGATATACTTGTTTATTTACCAAATCAGTTGCTGCACTTACAGGGTCAAAGGGGTAAATTATGTAGGTCCACTGGTGACAATATTTTTCGTTCTTTTTGAAATGGGAGAAGAACATAAGATATCATTTAAGTTGACTTTTTCTTAATATCTTTGGTTTAATTGTAAGTTGTCCCCTTGTATTTTTCTGTTTCTTTTATTATTATTATTTTGTTTGGACAGAAAGAATAATCTAGGGTTAATATGTTGAGTACGTATTTCAAGAGGAAGGAGTTGAGTAAATTGGGAGAATCGATGGATCCATAGTCAACTGTACTGACCTTAAATAATCCTGATGTCGCATAATGTGTAATGGGATATCTAGGTCATCTTATATATCCCTTAATAGCTCACGTTCTATATCCTTATGGTTAACTTGACCAGGAAGGTTCTAAACATAGAACTTAATTACCTGTTAGTGGCTAAATGATGCAGGAAACTATAAGCATTTCTATCTTAATTCCGAAGCTAACAGTAGTTAGAAGATACATTTCAACTGGAGTTCTATTCATAGCCTAGGATATGTGGAAGTCAAATATGTGATCTTATATTGCTGCTTTAAGAACCTGTCATTTAAATTTGATGTGCTCATTGCAATTTTAAATACACTTTTGAAAATATTCTCCCCCAGTGTGGACAAAATGCTACTTTTTTTTTTACATAAACACTGATAGTCTTCATCTATCTTATAAGTATACTTATTGAGTTTCGTTGTTATTGACTTTTTCTTGGCTTGTCTTACTGGTGCAGTCTTCTGCGGTGCAATCAGGGGAGCCAATAATGTAGTACGGACAATCAATTGACGATGGGAAAATTTCCACGGTCAAATACCTCGTCTTCTAGGTTTGGACATCTTTAAAAGCTACAAACTTATGTCTGATGTTTCTTGCTTGTTGCAGGGTTCTACATTTCACTTTTGTGATTAATATTCCTGCGATGTGATATCTAGCTATAATGTTCAGGGATAATGTTAAAAGATTTGTTATATGAAGAAAATGTTTTTACTTGTGCATTATCAATGAATTATTCTGAGGAAAGTTGAAAATGAATTTGGTTTCACTAAAGAATCCTAAGAGTTTCATCTGGAAAAAAGGACGTCCTTAGAGTGCAGTAGCTTATTGATGTGCTGATAGCAGAAATCATAATTGTGTGCTCGGTAATGTTTGCTCATGTCTGTATTACAGGTAGTCAAACAAGTTATTTTATCTGAAGACTATTTTTGATAAATAAAAATCTATATTCATAAGAGTACCAAGGGATGCGAACTACAAAAATCATTTACAAGTCAGAAAATAAAAAAACTCTAGAAGCTCTTCCTCATTTACAAAAGTTATTATTTCTAATATAGCTTAAATGCATTTTTGTGTGACTTCATTTTATCTTGACTGTATACTTTTTCTTGGAAATTCGGTTCTATTGCAGAGCATACCTAGTTGCAAACATGTAGAAATGAGTTTCTCTCATGACAATATAAAGTACCATATGAGGTTGGTAATTATGAGTTGCCCATGAGATATAAATGCATTCTAAATATTTAGAAACCATCGCTTAAAATGTACCTGAATGGTAATTACATCTGACAAAGCTAAATTACTAAGAATTGATGTAGCCATGCAAAACTTGACTACTTTTCAATTTTTACAAACTTTTTTCTCAGTCTTTGTTAATATTGACATTTTTTTTTAATTCCAAGATCATTCCATTATTTGCTAAGAACTGTAGACATATTAATGGACATGCATAATCACTTCATTGTAATCTTAAGCGGGATATGCCCCTCTGCTACATGCCCATGTACCTCCAAAAGCCAGTTCTGAGAAAAGGAATCAATTTTCCTATTCATTCTGAAGTTTCTTTCTATAGTAGTTGCTTCTTAGTTGGAGGTTTCATAGACATATGATGACTTAAATTCTATCAGATTGACAATGTGATGGAGAATCAAGAAAGACTAAAATTAATATTCATTTGTACTTTTGGGTTTTTTGGGGTTATTTTTGTGATTATCTTGTAATTTTAATATCTAACTAGGAATATACTAGGATTTTAGGTTTAGCAAATTAGGGATTTTAGGGTTTGATATTATTTCTTTATTTACTTATTTGTGGTGCATATATAAGAGCATGCCTATTAGGGTTTAATTAAACTTGATTATGGAATAAACTATAGTCTCCCTCTTTGTATCTCTCCTCCTTCCTCTGATTCTCTCTCTCTCTCTCTCTTTTGTTCTTCTGTGTCTCCTTTTTAATTCTTATTCTCCTTATATCTTCTAATTTCTTTATCTATTCTTCTGTTTCTCACCTTCTATTTTCCCTTGTCTCCCTCTTTTCCTCCTCTTCTACTTCTCCCTAAATCTATTTCTATTTCTTCAGTAACTGCCCTATATCAGAATGTGTGCTGAGATTGGTTGTAACCACAAAGATTACGCCAACTGCATCAGCAATCAACAGCTTGACATCTCCTTGTCTCTCCGATATTCCTTTCCTGTGATTGGCTTTCTTTTCCTGGTAAAGTTTCAGTGTACATAGAGATGGATTTGTCATTTGTTCTCTCTAGGGGAAACAAAATGGTATTGTGTGGGCCCTCGTCTTTGGGGGAATATCTAGAATGGAGATTGGATAGATGGGGCACCCACAGCTGGAGATAGGATAAGTTAATTCTCTACGAAATCAGTCATAAGAGTTTCAGAGATTATCTCGAATCCACAAGTTGGCAGATATTATATTCAGGTGATTGGGCTATGTATTAAAATGGGTAGACGACATTGCCTGGGGACGTAAGCCACAATCCTCAAGCATGTGCATTGCCTGCTTATAATTAGTGTTCAGTTTGTTTTGAAATTCCTTGTCTTAATAAAATCAGCATATTTTATTGGACCATGGTAACATATTTGAACTAATTATGGGGTTTATTATTATTATTTGGCATCGTGAGAATTTACTATAGTTTTATAGAATTTAGGGGATTGACAATCATCAAATAATGCAATCTCTGCTTAGCATATCTTCTGGCTCATTGTTTGATCACGTTTTTATTTTCTGGATGGAATAACACTTGGGTTGATTCTAGGTAATTGAGGAATTAGTGGCAGGATTCATGTATAGGTCATGCAATCTTAGACAAGTTTTGTAGAAACTGTCTAGTTTTTTGTACCATGGTTACTTTTCGATGAGAGATAAGGGAAATTTTTTGAACTTTCAACTAATATGTCTCTTTGGTGGTTAATCTGTTTTCTTGCATGGATCAACTTCATTATGGAAAAGGTGCCATAATGTTCTTGTATGAATCTATTTCATGTCGTAGCAATGGTTAGATGTCAGGGTTGGTAAGCACGGGGAAGCAGGGAAGGACAGGGCCTCAGAGGAGGAGCTTGGTAGCGGCACTGTGGGTCTGGGTAGGAAAGCCACCATGGCGGTTGAGGCAAGAGAGGGTGGCTCACCGTTGACACTGTCCTAGTTGTGGCGTAGATTTCTCTGGCTGTTTTCCAGGAAAGGTGAAGTCTTGGGTTATGGTGGTTAGGGGAAGTGCTGATGAGGAAGATGAAGGGAAGGGCACTCGCTTGGAGGAAAGGCTTTGGACAAAGGTGAAGGACAGCTGTCCTCGAAGGACTTTGAATTTTAAATTTAATTTATTTGCAAGCTAGGTTGGGAATTTGGGTTAGGGCGAAGGGATGTTATTGGGCTATAATCAGGCCAGTTGGATAAATCTTTTTTGGAGTTGAAATCAGAGGCTGGGCCTAGCATGGATAAAAGAAATAGGGCCTCGAGGAATTGGGTAGGGCAATCTATTGGGTAAAATTCGGAAAAATCCCAGAAAGCCTTCATCCTGGAATCTGAAGTTGAGAAAATGTTGGGTGGCCACGCTATTTGGCCCGTGTCGTGGTCACGCAAGGAGCCGGTGCCGGAGCAAGCGACCATTGTGGGTTTGTCCGGCGGCTCAAGCCTGACCTTTTCCGATCATTCTTTCTCAGTTCCGACGATGTTGCAGCTTTTTGTTCCGGTGGCGCGATATGCAGCTTCAGATGGCGGTGATTTTAGGAAGCCTATGTTGGAATTGTCGCCTGGGGTTGATGCGGTTCTTGCCAGTGACTCATGTTCGGCTCTTTCTGGCACTATTGTGCTGGATCTGACAGTGCAGGTAGCTACTTTTTCCACAATGAAGGGACTTCTTCTAAAGTTAGTGAACAAGTGGCTGCTAATGGAGAATATAGGTGATTTCTAATGTGGATCAGATGTTAGTGAGTTCTGTTGTTGATCCTCTTTTTTGTTTTCCTTCGAGGTTGGATCGGAGTTAACAGGGGTGGGTATTGATGAGTGTTTAGGGGGTG
Source organism: Bretschneidera sinensis (assembly GCA_023935145.1). Classification (NCBI taxonomy): domain Eukaryota; kingdom Viridiplantae; phylum Streptophyta; class Magnoliopsida; order Brassicales; family Akaniaceae; genus Bretschneidera; species Bretschneidera sinensis. The sequence continues at coordinate 25,893,493 of CM043703.1, forward strand.
ATGGGGACTTTACCGGTGGTCTATGGGAAGGTTAGTGAGGGCAAAAGGGTTAATGATTCGTGTTTGGCTTTGGTAGAAGGTGTAGATCCGGTGGAACAGTGGGTGGGGATGGATGTGGGTGATGATTTTGGTGTGAGTTGCAAGGCGTAAGCTTGGGTTTTAAATTGGTTAAAAAACTTCATAAGATGGTGGGAGTTTCTCTAGTTGGGGTAGAAGATCGAGCGAGCAGATTGATTGAGGAAATTGAGTGGATTCGTGTTGAAGAATGTAAATCTCATTTTCGTGGTTAGTTGACAGGAAGAAAGCAGGTTGGGTAATAGAGAACTTAAAAGGTTAGAATTTGATGTTAACTGTGAGAAAAGTAGTGGGAGTACAGGTAAAGGAGGGTCAAGTTTGCCAATAGAACGACAATAGTCCAATGAAGTGGAAGTTAATCTCGTGTAACGTAAGAGGGGTCAATGATTAGGTGAAGAGGGATTCGATTAAGCATTATCTTAGAGAATGGAAGGGTGTAGTGAGACTAAATTGGAGGAAGTTGACGAGTCTATTATTCGTAGCCTATGGGGTATAAGGTCTTGTGGTTAGAAAGCTCAGGAGGAGTTATTATTATGTGGGATATGAGAGTTCAGGATTTGGTAGATGCCCATGTGGGCTTGTTTTTAGTATCTCGTGTTTTCAAGGGACTATTAAAGAGTGGGAATTGGGTAATGTCCGATGTTTATGGACATGGAGAGAGTGGAAGCTGAGGTCTTTTCTGGGAAGAATTGGCGGCAATTAGGCATCGTTGGAGGTTTCCTTCCTTGGGTGGTGGGGTGTGACTTTAATGCTGTGTTATATCCTCGTGAGAGGTTCGTTGGGTCTCATGAGATCAGTTCAACGAGGGAGTTTTTAGAGTTTGTGAGGGGCCTGACCTTCTTGATCTAGACGACGCCTTTACTTGGTCGAACTTTGGAGATTCTCCTTTATTCTCAAGGATAGACTGGTTCCTTGTGTCTACTTGTTGGGAAGCTCAATGCCGTGATTTGATTCAGAAGCATCAGATCATCACCTCATTGTTCTTAAAGTTAGGCATGATGTAGGGTCCAACTCCATTTCTGTTTGAGAACATATGGTTGAGGGTGGATGGCTTTTGGGAACTTGTTAAAGGGTGGTGGGAAGGATATAATGTTAATGGTGTTGCTAGCTTCGTGGTGGCCAAAAAACTGAAAAAAGTTGAGGAAGAAGTGCAAAAATGGAATAAAGAGTCATTTGGCAATGTCAACTCCACTATTAATGCTCTGTTGGGTGAAATAAGTGGGATTGATAAGAAAGAGGTTAGAGAGAGCCTCTTGACAAGAAGGTGGAAGCAAAAGAGTTGGCTAAACTTATTTCCATGTAGGAAATTTCTTGAAGGCAAAAATTTAGAGAGTTGTGGCTCCGAAGGTTGATAAAAATACTAAGTATTTTCATCGTATGGCCATTGTTCATCCGAGACATAACTTTATTAGCTACATTGAGGTGGATGGTTCTGTGTTTGAAGAGGAAGAGGGCATAAAAGGGGTGATTAGTGGGTTCTATGAGAATCTCTATAAAGAGTCGTGGGGTAGTCGACCGAATTTGGATGGGATAAACTGTTCTAGAATTGACAATGCAAAAGCAGTTTGGCTTGAGCGAAGAAATTTTTGCCGCTCTTTGAAATTTTGATGGAGATAAAGCTCCGGGACCTAACGGTTTTATTATGTATTTCTTGGCTTATAATTGGGAAGTGTTTAAGAGGGATATTGTTCGGGTCTTTGAGGAGTTCCATTCAGGGAGAGTTTGTGAGTAGCCTAAATGCCACATGTCACCTTTGTCCCAAAAAATGTGGGGCCGACTAATATTAAAGATTTTAGACCTATTAGTCTTGTGGGATGCATCTACAAGCTCCTATTGAAAGTGGTAACTTTTAGATTGAAGGAGGTGATGCGAAAAGTGGTGAGCCCAGAAGGAAAGCAAATTCTGGATGCTGTCTTGATAGTCAATGAAGTGGTGGATGCTCATCTAAAGAATAGAGGGGAAGGGATGATTTGTAAACTTGATATGGAAAAGGTGTATTGATGCAGAATAGGAAAAAGAATATTTATTATTTTGGGATGTTATTCTTGGACGTGTATTTTAGAAAAATTAGATTTAGACAATTAAATTGTTATTAGGACTTGATTTTCTTTCTTATTTAAATAATGTTTGATACCTATATAAGAGCACTAATATTAAGATTGTAAGGCAAACTGGATTATGAGTTGAAAATTGATTATCCTCTTGCTTTCTCTATTTTTATTTTCCATCTTCCCTAATTTCTTTTCTTCCTAGTCTATTTTTGTCAATTATCTTTGCTGCTTCCTTGTTGTTTCTCCCCTTTCTCTATTCTATTTTTGTCTCTACATATCTGTCTGGCATCAAGTGGTATCAGAGTCGAATCTCTCCCTCTGTCACAACAAATTCTCTCCTTAAACCCAAATTAAAAAAAAAACCTCAAAAATTATTTTTTGTGTTATTTACATCAAATTGGAGTCACTTGTGAGGAATGCTTGAGTTTAGTCTAGATCTTCGGGTTACAGTTCATCATGTATTGTATCCCATTACAGATATGTGCTTTATCAAGTTTTTGGTTCATTTGGTCATGTGGAGAAAATTAGTCTTTTCTCCAACGCAATGGAATTTCAAGCTCTCGTGCAATACTATTGGCCTCAAGATACTATTTGGGCTAAAACCGAGTTGGATGGTTGATGTATTTATGCTAATTGTTATCAATTGGAGATCGAGTATTCCACCTTTGAGACTCAAATTCACAAGATGCAACTACTCCTTGAACAAGTGAAACAACAAGTGGAAGCAGCTTTCACCAAAACTTCTACCAATCAGGATTCTATTCCAGACGAGTCAAAAGTTATTTCTCCAATTCACATAGACTTTGAAACGAATGAACAAATCATTGAAGAAAACTCTACCATTCACTGTGAAGATGTACCTATTGAATCACTTCAAAACGAACAAGGCCAAAACCAAGATGAAGGCAAGATTTATGCGTGTGATCTTCCTTACATTGATTTTGTCCAACTGCATTGGATTGAGGCTCCTCAACAACTCCTCTTGGTATCCTTCTTCTGCCCGATCGAGACCGCTACATCTCAAAAATTGCAAATCTTTGCTATGCAACTTAAAGAATCACAAGTCTTGATACTTCACCACTTCAAAACTCATGGTCGAGTTTTTTTGTAAGTGGAAGAGAATGATGTAGAATAGGAAAGAGAATATTTAATATTTTGGGATGTTATTCTTGGACATGTATTTTAGGAAAATTAGATTTAGGCAATTAAATAGTTATTAGGACTTGATTTATCTTCTTATTTAAATAATATTTGGTGCCAATATAAGAGCACTGATATTAAGATTGTAAGGCAGACTGGATTATGAGTTGAAAATTGATTATCCTCTTGCTTTCTCTGTTGGTTATTTTCCCTCTGCCCTAATTTCTTTTCTACTTAGTCTATTTCTGTCTATTATCTCTGCTGCTTATCTGTTGTTTCTCCCATTTCTCTATTATGTTTATGTTTCTACCTATATGTCCGACATCACGTATGATCATGTTTGTTGGAGATTTGTTATTTATTTATTGAAAGAATGGGGTTTGGGGAAATGGTGCAAGTGGATTCTTAAGTATATTTCCTCTACTTCTTTCTCCATATTGGATAATGGATGTCCCTCTGGATTTTTTAGAGCCTCTAAAGGCCTTAGGCAAAGGGATCATTCATCTCCTTTCTAGTTTACCTTGGTTATGGAGGCTTTTAGCAAGATGTTGGCGAAAGTAGTTGAGACGGGATTGTTGAGCTATTTGAAAGTTGAATGCAATGGTGATAACGTGAATGTTTCTTTTCTTTTTTGGCCAATGATACGATTTTTTTTTTTTGTGTGACGGATGCCACTCAAATATTGCACCTTCGATGTATTCTTCTCTGTTTTGAGGCGGTAACGGGATTGGTAAAAGTGACTTAATCCCTCTGGGTGAAGTTGGTAATGGTCAGTTCTTTGCTAGCTTATTGGGGTGTAAGATGGAAACTCTCCTATTTCTTATCTTGGTTTTCCCTGGGGCTAAATTCAAAGATAAAAGTATTTGGAACCTGATTGTGGAAAAGTTTGATAAACGGTTGTCTGGGTGAAAGAATCATTACCTTTCGAAAAGGGGTAGACTCATGATAAAAGAGCACTCTCCCCAGCCTTCCCATCTATTATGTCTCTTTTCCCTATTCCTAGCTCGGTGACTAATAGGTTGGCTCAAAGAAGATTCCTTTGGGGTAACACGGTGGAGGAATATAAGTACCACTTGGTTAATTGGGGTGTGATCAAACAACCATTGGAAAGAAGGGGGCTTGGTATTAAATCTATCTCTTTTCTCAATAAGGTTTTGAAGGTTTCTTTTTGAGAGAGATCACATGTGGAGAAAAGTGGTGGAAGCCAAGTTTGGGATGGATCATGATGGCTGGATGTCAAAGGATGCGCGGGGCCTATGGAGTTGGGGTTTGGAGGTGGATTCGAAAAGGGTGAAAGGAATTCGGAAAGGGTGGGATGATTTCTGACCCTTTGTTGAGGTGTCGGTAATGGAGTTAGAACTCGATTTTGGTATGATATTTGGTGTGAGAACACTCTACTAAAGGACAAATTTATGGGCATCTTTAATATTATGAGAGATAAAGAAGCACAAGTTAGCTCTTGTTACTCATTGACTAATGAAGTTGTCTTTTGTGTTGTGCCATTTATTCGTTCAAGATTGGGAAGTAGGAGATATTGCAATGTTTTTGGAAACTTTATATAATTCTAGGATTGAGACGGGTAGAGAGGATGTGATGAGATGGGGAGTTTGCTCGGAAAAAGGGTTTAAGGTGAAAGATCTTTATAAAATCCTCTTTGATAGAGCCCTTTCGAATGGTCATCCCAATTGCCCTTGGAAAGCAATTTGGTGTTGCTCCCAATAAAGTACTTTTTTTTTTTTGTGTGGGAGATTTCATTGGAGAAAATTCTTACTCTTGACGAACTAAAATAGGGGAAAAGTGATTGTTAATAGGTGCTATATTTGTAGGGAGTGTTGCGAGTGCGTGTTTCATCTTTTGATGGAGTACTCTTTAGATAGAAGTTTATAGGAGATGGCTTATAGAATTGTCTTGGGTGGTTGTAAGATCCGTGAAAGATGAAATTTGGGCTTGGAGTGGTTTGAGAGCATCCAAGGAGGTCAAGAAGGCTTTGTTATTGATTTCGCCCTTTATTTTTTGGATAGCGTGGAGAGAAAGGAACCAGAGGGCTTTTGATGGAGATAGTTGGTTCAATACCCTCAATTTTTGGTTTAGAGGGAATTTCTTTTGTAAAGAATATCGATCTTCTAGAATTGGTGGACTTTCTTCATTTTAAATATAGCTTTGAGCTTTGAGTTGCACCCTCTTGGTGCTTTTTTAATAAATTTTTACTTATAAAAAAATTGGTTAGATGTCGGGGACTCACATTGATGTATTTTATCTGTATCTATTTAGTATCCAGGGCTGTCTTTTGATGTTTGATACTTGGATCTGTACAACTTGTGCATCTTTGTACACATTTTGATGCATTAATTTAAAAGGTTTCCTACTTTATATATTTATGCTCTCTTACTCATTTTATGTTTATGCTTTCACTTATTTTGTTTGGTAGACGTTGTTCTTTATCTCTGTGAGACAGAACATGTAGAGGGTGGTATGATATTCCAGCTGCTGGAAGACTTGACAGAAATGTCTACAATGAGAAATTGCAAAGATATTTTTGGTTATATAGAAAGTAAACAAGATATATTAGGAAAGGTAAGTTCCCAGATAATTCAAAGTTCTTGCATTATTTCTTTACACTGTTTTTTTACTTGTTTAGACTTTCTAACTTGTGGCCTAGTCCTTTCACCATGTCTTGTACTTGTTGAACTTGATTGCTGCATTGCATACAGCAAGAGCTGTTTCACTCGTGGAAAACTTGTGATGTTGAGAACGTGCGATCAACTTCTTTGTCGCCTTTCGAAGGTAGATACTGATTTTTTCTCTCTCTCTGCTAACTGAGATTTGCAAATGTTAGAAGATGTCCCTGATTTCATTGATAAAGTTGGATTTGCCCATTTTCTTGTAATGTGACAATTTTTATAAAAAATGAATTTGATCTTTGTAGTTTTTGCATAGGCTCCATTTGTTTTGGCTTAAAACATTTTACAATGTAAAATCGTATTCATGTAAAATCACTTTCAAGTAAAATAATGAATTTGCAACCAAAATTTCTTTGTTTGGTTGGCTTCTGAAAAGAAATAAATTAAAATGAAAAAAGGGGAGTGTTTTAGTGGTGTAAAATACAAGTATTTTTAGCGAAGTGGAAAAGTGGGATCATTTGTGAAGGAGATTCCTTTTTCCTAACATCTGTATAATGACTTGCACCAAAATGATATGATGGAAGGAAACACTATTTTTTTTAGGGTTTTTTTGCAAGGCAGATCCTTCAACTATGGACTCCTCAGCTCCTTAAATCCATTTTCCGGCGAAAAACTTAACCAAGTGAAGAACTTAAAGGAGAATTCCATTTGTTCAATGATTTTCCTAGATCCAATTTTTGTAGCAAATACTCACCATGTAGTAATAATCAAATGAATCCTCACTTATTGAATATTCGTTAAGTTTTTTGTCGAAAAATGGATTTAAGGATCATGTGCACCAAATTAATAGTTGAGGGAGTTAAATGCTACAAGTTCATAGTTCAAGTATCTGTGCTGCAATAAACCCATTTTTTTTTTATTAATTTGTAATTTTGGGTTTTTGAATATGTGTGATATTATCTTGCAATTATACTATTCTTGAGAACCAAGTAGTAATTTTCTAGGACTTCAGTTTAAGAAATTAGGGATTTGATTTTCTTGTTTAGTTATTAATGTTGCCTATACTAGAGAAACTCTACTAGTTTTGATTAGCGTTATCTCCCCTCTCTCTATCTCTGCTCTCTCTTGATCCTCGTTTCTCTCGTTATAATTCTTATGCTTTTTTCCTTCTATTTCCTCTGATTTTTCTGTCTCTTTTAAAGTCAAGTTCTTCTTCCCTCTAATTTCTTCTATTTCTCTCTCTCTTCTTCCATTATCCCCCTTTATTCCTCATATTTATGCTTCTTCAATCATTGCTCTACATCATGTTCTGTTAGTCATTTTCCTTTAAAATTACAGGTTTTGGTGCATGGTGATTTTTGATGTAAAACATTTTAAATTGTACCAAACATATTGGAAATATTATTTTACACTGAAATCATTTTCGACCTATGATTTTACGGCAGAACAGACCAAGCCTTAGTGTTGTACATTCTACATTATAGTTATCAGTAGAATATATTTTTCTGTTCTCTTCCTTACCTTTCTAAGAAGGTTTTGTCAAACTATTATAATATTTACGCTGTTAATTTTGTTTTCTATCTATTTCGAGATTTTGGAGGATTAGTGTGTGTATGAAATGTATGTTTAACGTTTTTCAATTGTAAAAGTACTCACCATGAAAGACCAAAATTTTAAAAAAATCTTGGTACTCAACACGCTTCCAAATACACTATTATTAATTGAAATCAAATATATGAATGCTTTTTGGGGTTTGTGTTTTTACAAAAAGTCGTAGATTCTTAAATTTTTAGATTAACTAAATGATGGAGGAAATTAAATTAATTATGTTTATTTTTAACTCTTTGTTTATAAGTAAAAAGTATTATAAAAAGCACTAAGGGGTGCAACCCGATTACAAAGAGACTATTTCCAAGAAAGAGATTCAATGAACTCTATAAGTTGAAGTTTATTTACAAAAAATTCCCCTCCTTCCAAAAATAAAGGAGACTTAACCAATCCTCTTTAGCGCTATCTTTCTCAATATTCTCAAAAGCTCTCTGGTTTCTTTTCAATCACACCATCCACATAATGGAAAGAGGGATCAAAACAATGATTTTTCTCATTTCTTTGGGAACCAAATACCATTCCAAGCCCATAGCTCCTTAAGGATGGAGCAAACACAAACCCAAAAGAGACCCATGACTCGGGGAGCCATCTCCCAAAGTTAACGAGACCAAGAACAACTAAGTTAAATGTGGTGGATGGATTTGGATTCTTCCTATTCACCAAAACTTTTTTTCTTTTTATAAAGTTGTCATTGGTTGAAATTCTTCTTGAAGTTGCCTCCCAATAAAGTGCATTCTTCCTTGTAGCTTTCCTAAGGAAAGTTTGAATTTCCTTCTAAAGGCAAAAGAAATGCATTATAAAAGGAGTTAACTTCAAACTTCCCACCCACTGAAAGGCTCCATTTCACTCTATCCTCTTTAATCGGATCACTTCTTTTCTTGATAAATCTTCTTAAAAAAATCTTCTACTTCTTAGACTTCCCGATCTTGCACATTTCGGTTAAATGGAATGTTCCAGTCCACCATACCATTAGTCAAAGAAGCACAACCGCAAATCAAAAGCATCTTTGTCCCTGGCTAGAGCATAAACACCAAGAAACTAAGCTTCCAAAGTGGTATCACCCCACCACACATCATGCAAAAATCTATTGGAGACACCATTCCCAAAAGTAAAGTACACCCTTGGAAGAAAGTCATCCCATTCCTTCCGAATTCACTCCCAAACACCTACCGCATAGGTTCAACTCCCTTCTTTAGAAATCCAACTGTTATGGTCCCCCCCCACATTTGGCACAAACAACTCTCCTCCATATATGTTCCTACTCATTAGAAAAGCTCCATAACCATTTCATAGGCAAGGCATTATTGAACAAAGTGAGTGGTTTGAGTTTCAAACCTTCTTGTTCGATTGGTTGTTTCACAAATATCCCATCTCACTAAATGGTATTTGTATTCCTCCCTAATTTTGGGCTTAGGGTGGTATTCGAGCATCTAAGAGTTGAAGAAGGCTCTCTCTTTGATTCCCTTCTTTATTTTTTGTGTAGAATGAGATAAATAGGAGGGCTTATAACAATGAAGGGAGGCCTTTAGAAGCCATTCGTATAGATGGTTCAATACCATAAATTTTTGGTTTAGGGGCAAACTTTTGTGATTGAGGAAGACGAAGTTTATTGAGTTTCTTTGTTGTAGAAAATTTTGTACTTGGGTTGCATCCCTTGGTACTTTTCTAATATAATCTTTTACTTATCAAAAAGAAAAAGAAATACTTGTATTCTTCCCCCATGTTACCCCAAAAGAATCTATATTGAATACTTTCATGCCTTTAAGCCACCCCACAAGGAATTGGGAGAAGAGACATTGAGTAAATAGGATGGCTAGACGACATGCTCTTGATGAGGGTCAATATTCCCCCCTTAGAGAGAATGTGTTTTCCATCCGACTGACTTTCTTTCAAATCTCTCAACAATAGGATCCCAAAAGCTTTTGTCTTTCAATTTAGCCCCTAAATGGAGTTCCAAGTACTTTATTGGAAGAGATTCCACTTAACACACCAAAAGAGTTGCTAAAAATATTTCCATCAACACTGTCTATAGTAGGAATTAGAGCACCCTTGTTAAGGTTGATCTTAAGACCAAAAACCGCTTCAAAACCGGTAAGGATGCATCTACGTTTAGAATTTGTTCACTTTCTGCTCCACAAAAGATCATAGCGTCATCGACAAAGAGGAGATGTGACACAAGAACCTTGTTACCACTCTGGCTCTCTTGAAAACCTCTCAAAAGACCAACACCAACCCCTTTGGACAACATCTTATTAAAGGCTTCCATCACCAACGTGAACAAGAAAGAAGAAAGAGGGCCTCCTTGTTGAAGACCTCTAGAAGCATGGAAAACCCGAATGGACAGCCATTAATCAAGAACGGAAATGATTTGGAAGAGATACATTTCTTAATCCACTTGCACCATGCATTGCCAAAACCCATCGTTTTAAGCAAATATGAAACAAAGATCCAACAAACATGGTCGTAGGCCTTCTTCATGTCAGGTTTGCAAAGAACACCCTCCCTTCCCTCCTTGATGTGAGAGTCCTTAATTTCACCATAAATAAGGACGACATCATCAATAATGTCTCCCCTTAATGAAAGCATTGTGATGAGAGCCCATTACCGTTCCATCACTTTTGTCAATCTCAGAGTTAACACCATAGAGATGAGTTTGTACACACCAACCACGAGACGAATAAAAAAGTAGTCTTTAATGCAAGTAGATTGGTCCAATTTCAAAACTTCCAAACTTAGTAGATGCACCCCTTTCTTGAAAGTGCTCCACTTTTCTTCATAATAAGGGAAATGAAGGTCATGATCAAGCTACTAGCAAACTCTAATATTGAAGAACTCTTCAAAAAGCTTAAGAATATTACTTCACTACCTCCCAATTATTTTGGAAGAAAGCCAAAATAAAACCATAGGCCCTGCTGTTTTATCACCATGACAACTCTGAAGCGCGTAAAGAATCTTCTCTTCCTTGAAAGGGCTTTCAAGCCACCTAGTTGAAGCCCATCAATACAATTGGAAGTCAACCCATCAAGAGAAGTCATCCAATCACATGGATCACAATAAAGGTCGTTGTAGAAACTGCAAATAGCTTCCCTCATCTCTTCTATCTCCCGAAACATTACCCTATCCACCTCAATCTTGCTAATAAAATTATGTCTTTGGTCCACGTTAGCTATTCTATGAAAGAACCTAGTATTTCTATCCTTGTCTTATAGCCAAAGGGTTCTACACTTTTGCCTTTGACCACTTTTTGCAAGCTCCTATTTTAACCAACAATCTTCTATGGGACTCCTCATGAGAAAGATATTCACTCACCTTGTTTCTTTCTTCTGGGTGTTAACATCCCCAAAATTCTCCTTATTCCACCTTTTGAGTTTCTCTTTAAGTGACTTGAGTTCCCAAGCCACCACAAAACTAGCAAACCTTGACTCATTGCAATCATTCAACCACTTGCTAATGAGATCTAAGAAACCCTCCACCTAGCTACGCGTTTTCAAATCTAAACAGTATTGGACCTTAATGCAAGCCTTTAATTTTTAAAGCAATACGATGATGATTCGATGTTGGCCGAGGCAAAAAGCGTTTGCACTTGAGAAAAAGTTCTACCCAAGCACCAGAAACAAGGAATCTATATCTAGAGAGATAGGGTTAATCTCTAAAATTAGACCTAAGTGAAGGATCTTATCGAGTGTCGGAGATCTACAAGACCATAGCTCTCTACAAAATCCAAGAACTCTTTCGTGCTATTAGTTTCACCACCATCCCCGGTTATTTCAATGTTAACATCTTGAGTCTTGAACTTTTTTCTATAAAATTTAAAATGAAAATTAGAAGAAATTTGGCTCTATTGAATTGGGCGAATCGTACGATTCAATTCATATGATTCACCACTGATTTAGTACTGTTTCAAGATGAATTCAATTTTGTAAAGCAATTTGAAACGTTTAACGCATGAATCGAATTGTAACTCGTAAGATTTTAACAACTACGTTGTCTAGCTCATCATCTTTCATTGTTTTTTTTATTATCAAGAACATTACTGTTATTAGAACTCTTTGTATTTAAGGAAACCCACTAGGCTCAAATGGCTTGCTGGCTAACAAGAAATAGAATCCGTACATCAAGTAGTTAACAAATTAGTATCATATATTTTTCTGGAAAGTACAAATACCCCCTTGTGATTAGGATATTTTAAAATCAACCCATTGTGGTTTAAAACGTTATAATTGAGTATCACGTGGTTTCTTTTTCGAACAAAAACGTTAAAATTTGATTTTTTTTTCTTCTTTTTTACCCTCAATTAAGAAATATTTGTTATTTTTGTGCGGTAATGTCAAGATATTAATATTTTTAATTTAAAAAGTAATTTCTTATTTTTTAATTTTTTTCTTAACTAAGTTTCAATTGTGAATAAAAAATAAAAAAATATCTTATTTAAGCTTGGATTTGTAAATTAAAAAACAAAATATTTCTTAATTGAGGGTATAAACGGAAAAACAATAAGCTGTTAACGGTTTTGGACTTAAGTGTTCGAAAAAAGAACCAGTGTAACATTTTAAACCACATAAAGGTGATTTGATATCACCCTAACCACTATGGGGTATTTCTACTTTCGCCGAAGTCTCTTCAGGTATTCACTTTGAGGAGATTACATAGTACCTAGCTTGTGATCAAGTAATGTTTTAGTTGGAGATCCAGCATGTCTAATATTTCTTGTAACTCTCAATATCAGAAATGACTTCATACGCTAAAGGTGGAAGTATTTGGTTTGAGAAAAGGGCATCTTGGATGGTCTGGCCATGTGCAACATAGGTGTCATGGTGTGTTAGTGCTCAAGAATGATGTAGGTCTAGCCATGTGCAACATAGGGTTGATGTCGAAAATCTGCCGAGAATTAGAATAACCGGGGAGCAGAACCTGCACACACGAAACAATGAGAAAATCTAAAAGTCGCTGGAGGACCGGAGAGGGTGTGCCTCTGAGGGGACTCTTCGATGCCTAGGTTAGTATAGGTTTTTGGAGAAATAAAGAGAGCTGTATTAAATCAGGAGCTGTGAGTAAGGAATTGAGTATACTTTTTGATTGTGAGAGCCCCATTTTATAGTGTCGGAGCAGAGTTCGATTAGATGAATGATTCTAGTGTTTTGATAGGAATAACATTCGTCTTAGATAAGACTGAAGTTATCCACATGTTGGATTTGAATAACAGTTTATACATAAATTGGAGTGTTTGAGTAGTAATGGGACATTGGCGTGAGATTACCATGAAGTCCCTTGGTGTAAAATTATTGTAATGCCCATTGCCAAGTGTGGAGATTTGATTAGTTGATCTATCTAGATTGTGTAATTACTTTTTTGTCCTTGAAGGTTGCCACATGTCGTAATATCATTGGAGAGTAAATTTTCCTCTACATCAGGTGTCATGGTGCATAAGTGCTCAAGAATGATTTGATCTAAGTAGATGATCCAAAGAGGGATGAGAGTAGGCCAACTATTACACAGATCGAAGTAGTTAAGAAAGAATTTCTCTCTTCAAATCTCACTGAAAATATAGTTTTAAACCGGGTAAATTGGAGGAGAAGGATTAATGTCGCCAACCCCTACTAGTTTGGCAGTAAGATTTAGTTGAGTATGACAAGTGTTTTCAGGCAATTGTTACAGTATTCACGTTTCCATGGAGACAACTTTTTAACCTTCCAGTATGTAGCAAATTTTTATTGATCTTGTTGCAAACTACAAACCAAATAAAGGCTTGAGCTTTTATGGTGTTTGTTAAATAAATAGGAATTGCCCTGCTCAAAAATATTATTCTCTAGAGAGGCTAGTGGTTCGTCTAATGAGATATGTTTGGGATGTACCATCATAACAACTATAAGTTTAAGAGTCATGTTTACACATTATACACTTACATTTTGATTGGAAATCAACGTGTAAGTTTCATCCATAATCTTTTTTGTTTGTGTTTATTTTAAATGGCTAAACTTTTGAGGTCCTGTAATTCAACTTTGATATAGCCGTACTCATGTAAACAATTAATTATATTTTGGTAATGATTTTCTGAAATTGCTTTTTCTACTCCTGCATTTGAATATGGCTTTTCAGGCAAATGTAGTGCTTTGTGGAAGAATTCTCATGTTTCTGGCACACTTTTTTCCATTATCTGAACGTTCAGGTATTTGTTGGTTTTCAGCAGCTTCAATCTTACTCTTTATTTTGATTTCAAGTAATTTCTTGCCGAACAATCATGATACTTTGTTTCTTTGATTAATTCTTGCAGCATTTAACATTAAAGGAGTTTTTAATACTTCAAATGATACAAAATATGAGAAAGGTCCCCCTGACGGTACATCAGTCATGCAAAATATTAGCAAGCAGTCACTGGGACAGCCACCTGGAGGCTTAGATCACTAGGAGCTGATACCACATAATCTGCCTTTTCCTTCCACAACACATCTACCAGCCTTCGTAAATCCATAATCTAAAACAAAAAAAATTAATAAAAATAAATACAAGAGATTTTCATAGTAAGACAAAACCTGATACTTAAGCTCCCAGATTTGAGCAACACACCCATACACAGGATTGTTACTCCGAGTGACTGCCTCGTAAACCATAGTGCTTACGACAGCATGTCGAAGATACTCCGTTAATTTTTTAGTACCCTTGAAAATTTTTTTGCACTAAAACATCATAAATTGCTGCAAATTGACCCACCGCCCCCTCATAACGAAAATTGGATGAATATTCACAATCTTTATCTCGTTCTATCCAAAAATTTACAAGCTCCACATGGAGACTCAATTATATTCATTTTCTTTTACTTTGGTAAGCCAAAAATAATAATAATAATAAATAAATAATAAAAATAAAAAATCATAAAATTCTCCTAAGAGAATTTAAAGGAAAATCCCTTTGAATATATCAATAAATTTTACTATCATAAGATTACAGTATTAAACCAAAAACCTAAAATTTAGCACCGATCCAGAAAAATTTAAGCATACTTCTAAAGGATTACTTACAAAGATGAGAAAAACTGCAAGAAAATGAGAGAAATCCCTTGCTCTTCGACAAATCACAAAACGCATAAGGCGCAAGCAGTTCTTTGCACGCTTTGAAACAAAAAACGAAGAAGTCTAATTGAACCCAAGTCTTATATACCGAGAGTCAAAGAGAAAAATGACACCGTTTCAAATCTAAAAAACGATATAGTTTCATAAGTCGAAACGACAGTTTTACATTAAAAAAAGAGAGTTTTTAATAAAAGTCAGACAACATTTTCCCAAAGCATTAAAAAATACACAACACAACGAAAAACTCAATACATAATAAAATATAGTTGACTACAATACTAAAAATAATAATTTCTCTATGAGGCCGCTGTTAGAGAAATTACTAAGTACTGAAACAAAATTCGAAATAGTATGGCGGCATACATGTTAATCATCAAGATCCGAAAAATTGAAATTCAAAAAGTCATGCACATGTTGTACAGCGAAGCTGTACGAACATGTGCAGAGGGCTAAAATGTAGACATAAAAAAAATAATGCACAAACAAACAAAACTGACAAAACTATGTTACAAACAAACAAAGAAGAAAAATTTGTAAGCAAACAAAGGGACAATGGACAAATATGATTAATTATCTTTTGTTTATTTATCAATTGTCAAAAAGTGCGTAATGACTTTTTTGTTTTTTGATATAAATTTTCAAAAAGTGTACAGAAAAATGATTAATAACCACATAGTATAAATAAAAGATTACAAGAATTTGTCTTTCTAAACAACTCTTTTTTCTTTGTATTGCTCCCTCTTTTTTTCCTCTGAATTCTCCTTGAATTCTCTTTTTTCTCACTTTCTAAATTCTCCGAATTGAAATGAAAAAATGAGAAGGTATTTATAGAAATTTCTCAGGGCTGCTATGCGGTTACTGTGCATTTAACAACTGAAATTATTGAAGTTAATATGTGGGTACTATGCATTTGATGACTGAAATTATTGATTACTATGCGGTTAATCATTTTTCTGTTCACTTTTTGAAAATTTATTTTAAAAAAAGGTTACCATGCACTTTTTGATAATCGATAAAGAAATAAAAGGGAATTAATCATGTTTGTCCATTGTCCTTTTGCTTGTTAGCAATTTTTCTTCTTTGTTTGCTTGCAAATTTTTTCTCTTTTGTTTGTTTGTAATTTAATTTTGTCAATTTTGTTTGTTTGTGTATTATTATTATTTTTTTTATTTCTACATTTAGTCCCATGCACATGTTCGTACTACTTCGCTGTACAACATGTGCATGACGTTTTGGATTTTGATGATAAGCATGCATGTAGGGGTGTGCAAACAGTCGAAACGGTTGGTTAAATTTTTAACCAACTTTTTTCGGTCAATTTTTTAACCGTTTCAACCGAATTAACCAAAGTATTTCGACATTAATCGATACTGTTTATATAATTAAGTTTTTTTTTTATAAAAAATTTATTATATTATATATTTAATTTATACGAAATATTTTTTTAATTTATTATATTTTATATATATTATATTTATATTTAACGTGTTATTAATATTAAATATTAATTAATTTCTTAATCGGTTAAACGATCGAAACGGTTTAAAAAAATTTAAACTTAACCAATATATCTTATTTGGTTAATCGATTTTATACCAATTTAACCGATTAATCGAACCATTTAAACTGAATCTGCTCGAAACGATCGGTTAATAAGTTTTAACTATTTAATGAACTATATTTTATTATGTATATATGTATTTTATCAAAAATTGTCATTTTTTTTTTTTTTGTAATGTAAAACTGTGTCGTTGTTTAGGTTTGAAACAATGTCGTTTTTCTCTTTAACCCTTAGTATATAAGGCTCGTGTTCGATTAGATTTCTTCGTTTTTGGTTTTAGAACGTGCAAAGAATGTGATCGCGATCTGTCGAAGACCAAGGGATTTCTCTCATTTTTTTGTAATTTTTCTCATATTTGTAAGTAATCCTTTAGAAGTATGCTTAAATTTTTTTGGATTGATGCTAAATTTTGGGGTTTTGGTTTAATACTTTAATAAGTTATGATAGTAAAATTTATTGATATATTCAAAGGGATTTTCCTTTAAATTCTGCTGAGAGAATTTTATGATTTTTATTTTTATTATTATTTATTTTTAACTTACCGAGGTAAAGGAAAATGGATATAATTGAGTCTCCATGTGGAGCCTGTAAACATTCACCCTATTTTCGTCATGAGGAGGCGATGGGTCAATTTGCGGTGATTCGTGATGTTTTTAGTGCAAAAAAGTTTTCAAAGGTACTACAAAATTTATTGGAGCATCACCGACATGCTGCTGTAAGCACTATAGCCTACGAGGCAGTTATTCCAACTGCTTGCGATGAGGCTCAACCCTTAGAAAATTGTGCTTCAATCAGTCGGGCAAACAAACCAGTTCCTCCAGGGGAAGGTAAAACCCTTTCTGAGTTGTTAGGAGGAATGGTGTCAGATACTAATTTTAATTTTGATGTATAAGTTTATTTTTTTGTAATATATATATATATATATATATATATATATATATTATTTGTGGATATTATTATCATGTTGGATTCTAGGTATTGATGATGATTGTGTGTATGTTTACTTTTTATTGTTGATATGCATATACTACGTAAGGTCTTTCTCTTAAGCGTGATATTTTTTCAAATACAGAAAATTGATTGGGACTGTAACTTTGCCTTTTCCTGGATCGAGCAAAGTACAATACCCAATGGTAGAAGCTTCTTGTACTTGAAATGGACCTTCTCATGTAAGAGCGAATTTATTATTTGCTGATGTCACCGTGTTCGAACGAGCTTGTTATATGCTCTCTTTACTTTTTCTTGATATGTATTGAAAGCAACTCTGGACTTATCTCTTTTTTCTTCTAAAACATCCAATTCTGCAAATCTTTTAACATCATCTTCCAATTTTGCTTCTGCTTTGATTCGAGTGGATTGTAACTTTTCCAAGTGATGCACTTGTGGCAGAATGTTGAGTGATTCTGTAAGCCCATAGAGCTTGTGGAAGAGCATCATGCCATGCCTTGGGTTGATCATATACGACTCTGCTTAGGATTCTAATGAGTGTTTTGTTTGTTGCCCCTGCTTGGCCATTCCCTTAAGCGTAATACAATGTGGATTTGGGATGAGTGATTTGATAGGTGCTCAAGAATTCTTTTACAGTCTTGTTTACAAAGGGCATACCATTATAAGACAAGATACGCTTAGGAATGCCAAAACAACATATAACATTTTCTTTTATAAAGTTTAGGACTGTTTCACTAGTAGCTTTCTTGAGTGATACAACTTCGACCCATTTAGTAAAATGTTCTGTAGCAGCTAGAATCCAAACACATCCTTGGGCAGGTGGTGAAATTGACCCAATCAGATCCATAGCCCCTGTATGAAAAGGCCATGGAGTGCTTAAAGCATGCAAATCTATAGGAGTTTTGTGCAACACATTTCCATGTCGTTGACACACGTCGCATTTGCGTACTAATTTTTTTGCATATTCAAGCATTTTTGGTCAATAATGGCCAACTTCTTGCAACTACTTGTAAAGCTTTGCTCCACCTTTATGGCCATCGCAAATTCTAGCGTGTAGCTCTTGTAATAGTGCTTCATGATCATGTTCTCCAACGCATTTAAGTATTTTTCCAGAGAAACTCATTCTGTAGAGTACATCATCCTTCATTGCAATCTTCTTCAATAGGATCATATCCTTAGGGTAAGTGGGATAGATATCCGACACTTATGCACATCCTGGGCAACTACATTCTATTTCTTCAGCCTCTTTCATCATGGTTGGCCAGTATATGCCATACCACTGCACTTTTCTTTACAACTTTGGACCATTTAGTCCGTATCAAGTTTCATGAATTTCATTCATCTTTGCTCTGCCTTCTTCCAAACTCACACATTTAGCTAACGTTCCTTCAGAAGCTGTGGTATATTTTTCCATCAATGATGATGAAATCTTTTAAAGTGTGCAACTTCTGTACATCATCACGAATGTCTTTAAGGTTGGCTTGTAGATCTTTCCTGCAATCTTCTCTTTCCATAGTTTCAGATACAACATGTTGGTTGTGCGGCGTTTTTAAGCAAAAGGTAAGGTTATTAATCAACACCGTTGCTGTAGCGCTACTATGCTGGGTAAAAGATGAGAGCACCGCTAATGTGTCTGCACCGACTGCTAGACACATGACCAAAACGAACTTTTGCAAAATTACTGAGAATTTTTCAAGCTAATGCCCTGTAACTAGCTAAGACCGCTTCCTTCACTGCATAGGGTGAGGATGGATATGACTAGAGAGGATTTTGTTTGGTGGAAGACCAATCCGAACAAAGGTTTTGAAGTAAAATCTTTTTATAAGATTCTTCTTGATGGGGGTACATCTGAAGGCTTTCCCAACTTACCTTGGAAAGCAATTTGGTGTCCTCATGTATTTAAGAAAGTGATTTTTTTTTGTGTGGGAGGCCTTTTTAGAGAAGATTCATACTACTGACAATTTATAAAGGGGCGGAATGCTTGTTAATAAATGTTACATTTGCAAAAGATGCGTCAAGTCCATGTCTCATCTTTTGTTGGAGTGTTCTTTGGCTAGAAGCTTATGGAGATGGTTTATACGGTTTTAGGAGTTTCTTGGGTGGTTGTCGGCTCTGTCAAAGATGAAGTGTGGGCTTGGAGTTGATTATAGGCCTCTAAGGAGAATAAGAAGGCTTATTAGTTGATCCCATTTCTATTTTATGGACAATGTGGAATGAGAGGAACTATAGAGCGTTTGATGGTGTAGAGAGGTCTGTAGAAGTAATCAGAGATAGATGGTTCAATACTCTTAATTTTTTGTTTAAAGAGAATTTTTTTGTAAATGAGGTAGATATTATAGATTTTGTGGAGCTACTTTCGTGTAACTAGCCTTTGAGTTGCATTCTCTTAGTGTCATTTAATACAATTTTACTTATAAAAAAGAAAAAAACAGTTGTTAGAGAAAATGGGCAAAGGTAATCTTGGGTCCACCTTCTGATCACTATTGCTCCCATTGTCCACCATCCAATCATCACCCTTCAATAAACCTCCAAAAACCAAAAAATCCAGACATCCTACTTTCCCCATCAGCATATCATCAACATAGCAATAAAACCTCCGTTGCACCACATTCTTCTCAAGTCTCAAGTCTCATCTCTTGATGGTTGATCTCCAAGACCAACCACTAACACCAACAATACCCAAAAATTTTGTCCAGAAAACCAAAATTGAAGCCAAAACGAAGAACCTAATTACATATAAAAAATTCAAATACTGTTTCCTCATTAAATCCACTATCCTCATTGTCTTCTCACCACACACCTTATCTCTTTAATATCAAATTAGTTACAAAAGTAAAATTTAGCATTTTGTATGAGGGAAGGATGAGGAGAGAGGGAAGGAGAGGTATTGATAGTGTGTACTTTGTGTGAAGGATTATTGGCAATTGATGATATACAGAGAGAGGGACAAAAGAAGGAAAGAGGATGGGGGAAGGGGAGAGGACTAGGATATGGCTGCTTAGAATGTTGTTTGGGTGTAAATGGGTCTGAAGACACATGGGTCAAAGGATTGTGATGTCGTACAGTAGGGAAGAATTGAAAAGAAACAAGGAAATTGAATATAGATACGATTCAAATCACATGGGAACACTGAATTAAATCACATGGAATAATAGTCCAAATCATATGGACAATTCAACACTGAATCACAGAGTATGAAAATTGATATTTTAATCTGATTTCATTCATAAGCTACCGAATAACAAATGAGAATCCCATATATATAGGGAAAATCCTAACCTAAAGATAAAAACTAAATCCTAAGAAAATAAGAACAACAAATCAGATAACCATGAGAGATCAACCTAATCCTAATCCTAATCCAACAAATCAGATAATCATGAGAGATAAGTCTAATCCTAATCAAGGAAGCTAACTAAGATAATAATTCTTAATATTTTCAATCACATAATTATTCTCATATCCCTCAATTCTTAGATTAAAATCCCAAATTCTAATCTTCATCATGTTCCCTATCATTCTCCACCACTTAGAAAGAACTCGACCTCAAGTTGAAAAATGTGCTAGTAGTAAGAGTTTCGAGGCGTGGAGAAACAAAGCATAGTCATAAAAGTCTGTGAAAGCAAAAACACTAGAAGGTGAAAAAAATTTCACTGGAAACAAATTTCACTGGAAATATTTGTTGCCGAGGTAATTGAAATCAGGTAGGGAGGATAAACTCAATAGCAAGGGGAGGTGGATCCAAAAGAGCCTCACTTTTACAAGCAACTTTATCTTCCTCAAACCGTTTCAACCACCTTAATGTGCTCACCAAAGTCAACTGCACAAGAAACTGGCTCAACCGGTGCAACCTCCACTGGAACGTCTTCAGTCTCGTCGACTTCATCTTGGATTGGAACTGGATTATATTCCACAATATTCTTTTGTTGCTCTGCGGAGTCTTTCCAATCAGTAAGCTTTGGGTTATCAAGTTCGGGATCATCTTTCACTATCACAACATCCAAGAGTTTGCGCAATTATTTACATTCTTTCAGTAGGTGGATTAGCTCATCTCGAACTTGGGAGTAAGTTAATGGGTTGGAATTTTGTTCTATCACAAGCTCGTCATAGGCATCATACCCATCATAACTTTCGGAAGCACGATCATACTCAACACAACCATGGTAAGGGGAGCATAATAATAATTTTTATACGCAACTCTCTCATCATCATAAATATAACTGCCATTGCCATTCAAAGCATGAACTTCTCGAGAACTATGTTCACGCACATACTTATATTGGTGCTGCAATTCTTCAAGTCGTCTCTCATCACGATAAACCTAATATTGAAGTTCTCTATATTCTTCATACATACGTCGGTGAAGATAATACCAACCATACTTGATCGCTTTGGATTTCAACACATCCAAGCAAGAACAAGCGCTTGATAGCTGACTTTGTAGATTTCGAATATGAATCCAAGTACGGTAAGACATGATATCATTTTAAAATACCTCAAACATAATTAATTTTTGTTTCCTCTTTTTTTCCTATTTTTTTGCTTTTTTCTACTCTTTTTTCTTCTTCTTTTTTTTTTTATTTTTGCAGAAAAAAATACAAATAATTACAGTAAAAAGAGAAAACATGAATTTTTTTTTGAACTCGCTCGGCTCGGTCCGACTCTCTGTTCACGGCTGGTGGTGGAGGTTAACGGTGGACAGCAAAAGAATGTGTGTTTGGCTACTGTACGCGGGATTTTCGTGATGGTGTTTTTTTTTTTCCTCTCACAGTAACAAATTAGAGCTTTGATACCACTTGATGTCGTATAGTTGGGAAGAATAGAAAAGAAACTGGGAAATTAAAGATAGATATGATCCAAATCACATAGGAACACTGAACCAAATCATATAGAACAGTAGTCCAAATCACATGGACAATTCAACACTCAATCACAGAGTATAAAAATTGATATTTTAATCTGATTTCATTCGTAAGCTACCGAATAACAAATGAGAATCTCATATATATAGGGAAAATCCTAACCTAAAGACAAAGACTAAATTCTAAGAAGATAAGAACAACAAATAAGATAAGTCTAACTCTAATTCAACAAATCAGATAACCATGAGAGATAAGTCTAATCTTAATCAAGGAAGCTGACTAAGATAATAATTCTTAATATTTTCAATTACATAATTATTCTCATATCACCAAATTCTTAGATTAAAATCTCTAATTCTAATCTTCCTCGTTCCCCATCATTTTATTCAATATGAATGAATTCAGAGTAAATTATCAATTTTTATACTCTGTAATTGAGTGTTGAATTGTCTATGTGATTTGGACTGTTCCATCTAATTTGATTTAGTGCTCCTATGTGATTTGGATCATCTATCTTTAATTTTCTAATTTCTTTTCAGTTCTTTCAGTTTTTCCTCACTGTACTCTATCAAGTGGTATCAAAGCCCTAATTTTGTTCCCCTGTGAGAAAAAAAACCATCAGAAAAATCCCGCGTACAGTAGCCAAACAAATCTTCTTTTGTTGTCCGTCGTCAACCTCCACCACTTGCCGCCGTCATGCGCCGGCGCCACCACCAGTCGTCGTCACGCGCCGGCTCCGCCACCAACCATGAATAGAGTCAGGCCAAGCCGAGCCAGTTCAAAAAAAAAATTTTATTTTTCTTTTACTGTAATTATTTGTAATTTTTTCCCTGCAAAAAAAAAAAAAAAAAACTAGAAAAAAACAAAACAAAAACAAAAACAAAAAAAGGAAAGAAAAAGAGAAAAATGTTTGAGCTATTTTAGTTTACTATAATGTTTTATCGTACTGGAATTCGTATTCGAAACCTACAAGCTCAACTGTCAAGTGCTTACTTTTGTTTGGATGACTTGAAATCCAAATCGATAAGGTATGGTTGGTGTTTTCTTCCCCGGAGTATGTATGAAGAATATGAAGAACTTAAATATTGGGTTTATCGTACTGAGAGATGAGTTGAAGAATTGAAGAACCAATATGAGTATGAGCTTAGTTCTCGAGATGTCCATGATTTGAATAGCACTGGCGATTATATTTATGATGATGAAGGAGTAGCTTATAAAAATTATTATTATGCTCCTAAAGCTACTTACCATGGTTGTATTGAGTATGATCGTGCTTCCGAAAGTTATGATGGGTATGATGCTTGCGAAGTGTTTGTGATAGAACATAAGTCTAACCCATTAGCTTCCTCCCAAGTTCGAGATAAGCTAATCCACCTACTGAAATAATGTAAAGAAACAGTGAAAGAATGTAAAGAATTGTGCAAACCCTTGGATATTGTGATAGTGAAAGATGATCCTGAACTTGATAACTCAAAACTCACTGATGAGGAAGACTCCGCAGAGCAACAAGAGAATATTGTAGAATATAAGCAAGTTCAAACCCAAGATGAAGTCGACAAGACAAAATATTCCAGTGGTGGTTACACTGGTTGAGCCAGTTAACTTTTCTGAGCATATTGAGGTGGCTGAAACAGTTCGAGAGGAAGATAAAGTTGCTTATAGAAGTGAAGCTCTTGTGAATCCTTTTGCCCTTGCTATTGAGTTTATCCTCCCTACGTGGTTTCAAATACATCGGCAATAAACGTTTCCTGTGAATTTTTTTTCACCTTCTAGTGCTTTCGCTTTCACAGACTTTCATGACCATGCTTTGTTTCTTCACACCTCGAAGCTCTTGCTAATAATACATTTTTCAACTCGAGGCCAAGTTCTTTCTAAGTTGTGGAGAATGATGGGGAACACGAGGAAGATTTGAATTAGAAATTTTAATATAAGAATTGGGGATATAAGAATAACTACGTAATTGAAAATATTAAAAATTATTATCTTAGTTAGTTTTCTTGATTAGGATTAGACTTATCTCTCAAGGTTATCTGATTTGGTGAATTAGGATTAGGCTTATCTCATTTGTTGTTCTTATTTTCTAATAATTTAGTCTTTATCTTTAGGTTAAGATTTTCCCTATATATATGAGATTCTCATTTGTTATTCGGCAGCTTATGAATGAAATCAGATTAAAATATCAATTTTCATACTCTGTGATTGAGTGTTGAATTGTCCATGTGATTTAGACTGTTGTTCCCTGTGATTTGGTTTAGTGTTCCCATGTGATTCGGCGAATTTTTTTTCACCTTTTAGTGCTTTCGCTTTCACAGGCTTTTATGATCATGCTTTGTTTCTCCACGCATCGAAACTCTTGCTACTACCACATTATTCAACTCGATGCCGAGTTCTTTCTAATTAGTGGAGAATGATGGGGAACACGAGGAAGATTAAAATTAGGGATTTTAATCTTAAGAAATTGGGGATATGAGAATAATTATGTAATTGAAAATATTAAGAATTATTATCTTAGTTAGCTTCCTTGATTAGGAATAGATTTCTCTCTCATAGTTATCTAATTTGTTGGATTTGGCTTATCTCTCATAGTTATCTGATTTGTTCTTATCTTCAAGGATTTAGTCTTTATCTTTAGGTTAGGATTTTCACTATATATATGAGATTCTCATTTGTTATTCGACAGCTTATGAATGAATTCATATTAAATTATCAATTTTTCATACCTTGTGATTGAGTGTTGAACTGTTCCATGTGATTTGGTTTAGTGTTCCCGTTGCGATTTTCTTTCCCCTACATAATTATTTCCATATCTCCCAATTCTTAGATTAAAATCCCTAATTCTAATCTTTCTCGTGGTTCCCCATCAAATTGATGTTTAGGTTGATAAAAAATGAGGATTTGTTGGTCATTTTGTTTCTAAATGGTTAACTGATTCTTACATGACTAAATAGTCATTTAGTTAATTAACGTAATTTAGGGTAGATGGTACCACTGCAACCTGCTGAAAGTTCAGGAATTTAATTGTTTATAATACTCAGGGATTTACGTATTTTACACTAAAGGATCTTTATTTTGTAATATTTTAATTTATCCCATTTTGGAACTCCACGCCCACCTAAATAGAAAGAAACGAGAGTGAAACTAAAGAGACATGTTGACAATAACTCTTTTAGATTGTTGACTAACAACTCTTCTCCATTCTACTCAAAGTTATACCAGTGCTATGAAATATAGTGATATATATTTTTGCTGTTATATACATTACATGGTTTGATCTGGAATACATAGAAACATTGTTTTCATCCATTTCATTCACTGTAAGTATGCAAAGGCATACTAAACAATTCTAGATATAATAAAAAAAATTTAGACTTTAAATAGATATATCTTAGCTATGAACCAATAAATTTTCAAAATTTAGATCCTAGTCCGATATACTATTTGTGATAAGTTGGTATGCTATTCCATGGTTCCGATATCAGTGGTTATCAGGGTGGAAATGTAATGTTGTCCATGGATCAACAAATGTGCTATGCACAGCTGCAGAAACTGCCTCTGCTTTGATTAAGAAAAGGAAATTCAAAGGCAAACCCACTAGCGAAGTGTCTGAGCCTCTGGAGGTAAGTGAGCTTATGTGAATATATACATGTCTTAAAAGTTGCTCCATTCAAAGGTGCACTATGCATTTAGACTCTTGTTGTAAAGTATGAGTTTTGGTTTTTCTGAAGTGGTTTGGACTGATTTTGCCTTAAATGATAATTTATGTTTATTTCATTAAAATAATATTTTGTATTGCTTTTATGCAGGTTTAGTCAGCTCGACAGGAATTGGATGGATTTTCTAAGGTATGTACAACTAAGACATTCTCAATATATAATTTGGTTACAGGCAATCTTAACTTAGTGGAGCTCATGTGGATTCAATTGCAGTTTACTAACCACAGTATCAATGACGGATCCAGAAATATTTGCTAGTGGGTGACGTATATATACGTAGTAAACTGTAAATATAAATATATATTTTAAGAAAATGTTAACTTTTCCACTTAATGCATAAGTTAGCATTGTGTCTTAACCGTTTTTTACCACAATGACACATCATCAAAATAGAGATTTTTTGGGGTATTTTAAATTTTTTCTTTGTTTAATTACCCAGAAAATGAATTACTGAGAATCAACCCCACACATGACCGTCAATGCGAGGGGCACATGCGATTGATTGTGGCAGAATTAAGTCGCCATGGTTTGACGGTTTGATAGATCTGGTCGTCTTTGGCTCGTTGGTGGTGGTTTTTTTCAGTAACACTGGTCGAAAAAGTGCAGATTGGCACATAAACACTTGTTTGGAAATGATTTATATTTTTCTAATAAGATAAAAAGTTTTACACGAGACAACTTGTGGTCGTTTTATATTGATACCATATAATTTACACATAAACCTTACATAAAGTTTAGATAAAGTTCAATACGTGTGGAAGCAATTTATTTTTTAAATAAGGGCAATTTTAAAAATATACATGATATTAATTTTTTTTCAAAAATTAAGTGGGGGAGGATGAACCACAATATGGATCCGCCCCTGCATGGTATCGAAGGAGTTGTGCCTCTTGAACTTTAGCCACCTGATTTCCGGTCCAAATGTCAAGCTAAACCGAATGACATGTCTAAACATGCCAAAAGAGAGGAAACAAAAGGTCCTTCACATCAAGTTGAAGAAAATCAGGTATCCTTTGCAACTTTTAGTTCTGTAATTTTCTTTTAGTTAAATTGTTTCACCCACATAGAAGGTTAAACATGAAATTGGGGTGAATCTGGAGAGCTATTCCTGAAGATTTGAGAAGCTATCAATGTTTTTTTTTTTTTTGATAAGTAGAAGCTATCAATGTTACTTGCATATTTCTCCAAGTGGCATGCAGGGTAACTAGGATACTTCTTAAGCCCAAATGAATGCCTTTAATATTGCAGGTAGTTAGAATATGAAACCATCTGTTAGAAGCTGCTGATTGTTCTACTACATCAACTAGGAATCTAATAGTGCGATTTCTAATGAAGCTTGGAGAATGGAGGAATGTGAAGCAGTTAATTATGTACAGGGGAGGAACAGCGCTGAAAGATCTTTGTCAATATTTCAACAGAAGACTAATATCAGGACCTCTAATGGAGCTTTGGAGAAATGTGAGATTGGGTTTGCATGTAACTTGGGTTAGGATGGGTTGGGGTTTAGAGACTTTATGGAGTTGAGTTCACCGTGTTAGGTTCAAAAAGAGGATAACCCATTTCACCTTTTGACGACCGACATTCTCCAATACATCCATGATCCCTAGTATCATGTTTGTCAGAGAAAAAGTGGGTGGGGGAGAGAAAACACTAAAACAAGGGTATGGGTTAATAGAGTAATTTCATATTTATCAAATATTTCGTTATTATATTTGTAGGTTACTTAAACATTAACATAGAGTTAGGTGTGATTAAGCTCAGACGATTGAACAGAAACATCCAGTGACAGTAAACCATATGGTGTCAATTGTGAATATAGAAATTGGTTCTGATCCAGCTTGGTTTAATTGAATTGTTGAATCAACAACTGCACCATTTTGGTTGATCATATGAAACCGCATTGAATTGTTAAAATTTCCCAATTGTAATGAACCCTGATTGATTGATTGATTTGTTTGGTACTTTTATATTCCAAACTAAGAGCTGCACCTGTAGTATGCGCTGGCCAATTAAGCACTAGGCACCTGTTAATTTGGCTTGTGACTTGCAATTTTTTTGCATTATTCAACTTTATTTTCTTCTTGTAGCGTTTGATGAATCATTCTTTTGTTATGGATTGCAACACCTGCAAGTGAGATTGATGGTGATGGAATCAGAGCTGACCTGGAAACCTCTGCAGCATTGATCGACACTGATGCCACAACTACCACTGGAAATATATCCGAAGCTGGCACTCCTACACTAGAAGAAAACCAAAAGTACCAATTAGAAGCAGATGCAGAAGCAGAGCCAGGTTTGATAGATGGGGAGACAGGAGAAATTCTTACCTGGCTCGGGTGTAAACCACCCTATTTACACCGAGCCAGTAGAAACACGCCAGATAAGCTATAGTAGGCCCCGACTGGTAAGTGAAGATGGATTTAACTGGGGTTAAGATCAGCCAATAAGAACGCGACAGCTGGCCTTTGAATCCAAAATTCAAAATGGAACACTGTAGACTCATTGACCGATACATACTTAGATTTTGGGACCAGTGCTTTCTCTCTCTTCTACAACTGAGACCATTTTGCATCTCTCCTCTCTCGTCTTCATCTCTCCCATCTCTCCATCTTCTTTGCATGAACACGAAAGGGCCATCATTCTCTGTCAATGATCTCCGTCACCGTTCCCTTCTCTCCATCTCCTCTGCATCTTTCCCTCTCTTCTGCATCTCTCCCCTCGCTCCATCTCCACATCTTTCCCCTCCCTCTCTCTTATGCAAGTCTCCCTTCTCTCCATCGCCAAACAGTTACTGTTCTCTCTAATTTCTCTGTAATTTCATAAGGGAAAAGCTTCGACCTCAACTGAGCAAGGTAATTTCTATGTTAGAGTAGTGTACACAAAGGAAACTTTGATAAATTCTTCTAAAACATGTTGATTTTCCCCATCTGTCTTAGCATCCAGTGTTGGGAAAAGAATAATGATGCCTCAGTGGATGAGACAGATATGTAATATGTTGATAAGTTAAAATCTATATATGAGGAGAATAGAGACGATTCATCTGGATGGAACTTGATCCAGCTTTTAACAAACATGGTTTTCTGTAAAGTTATTTATTTAATTTGGTTGATGTTGGAATTTGGCGGTCATTCTAAGGCATCCTATTTTAAATGATGCTTGATTACCAGTTTTTGCTCTAATTTCTCTATTTGTTTGCTGCTGCTGATTTGTTTTATTGGAAATAAGCAGGTAAAGATGCCAAAACACAGGGTGGCTGGGGCTTTGTGTGGATTATTATTCTTGGATTAGCTACTGCTGGTGTTGGAGGATACGCAGTCTATAAGTACAGAATCCGGGTATGACTTTATTTTTTTACTAGTATCTTAAATTTTCCTCCTATTTACATGAGGTTCGAATTCATGACAAATTAAGGTTGTGTCAAGATACTAAGTAATTCATATTCAAGTTGATTTTTAATGAAAATAAGCATGAAGCAGGTAGATTAAAAAAATGCCTGGAGAGATATGTGAGTGAGCAGACTTGGATGCTGAAATTGTTTGTCCATGTTCAAGTAAATTTGGATGCTGAAATTGTGCACAAATTCAACAAATTGTCTTCTTTTCATTGTAGAAAAAAAACTTTTTTCTTCAATTAATTTCGATAACTAATTGGTAGAATTAGCAATCAGCGTCCAAAATTTGATGGTTACATTTTTTGTTCTTTGTTTTTGGTAAGTTGGTGGAAATTGATCCTCAAAATTAAAAGAAATTGGACAAATTGAACATTATTTATTTTCCTTGAGTCATTTGATAACATCGTCTGGCATTAGTTTGATTTTGCAACTTTGAAATCCCTCAAACATGTTATAAAACATGTAAGCCATCTTGGAATTTTGTAAGGTTCCATTGCGACCTGATATAGGATGTGCATACAGTAAGATTAAAAAATTGTTGGAACCCACAGTTTTCAACCTTTTGCTTATGCTTCCCTTGGGAGACAAAAATCAAAGTTAGATCCATATTTACTGAAGGAAATTTTTTTTGGTGAACTTGAGCTAACCAAATCAAATTCCCATTTAAGAACTTGGAAAGTTAGGATTCAACCCGAATAGAAAACTTTCAATCAATCCATGTTGCCAAGCAATTAATCTGAATTCCA
Source organism: Bretschneidera sinensis (assembly GCA_023935145.1). Taxonomy (NCBI): domain Eukaryota; kingdom Viridiplantae; phylum Streptophyta; class Magnoliopsida; order Brassicales; family Akaniaceae; genus Bretschneidera; species Bretschneidera sinensis. Next base: position 25,923,276 of record CM043703.1, read on the forward strand.
AAAGATAATGGTATGTGTAACTGAACCATTAAGTAATCCACAGCTCAAAACTTATAAAGTATAATGTTGCTCAAATAATAAACACAAACTTCATTGAGGAAATTTTAACATTAAACAGAAAAAACTTTTTACATAGGACTGCAACCATATTGAACCAGGCCATTTGATAATCATGAAAATTATAAGTAGGGGGATTAAAAGATATTGAAAAATGATTTGGCTTGTAGTGATCAGGAATTTTATCTGGAATGATGATTTTGAGAATCTTGCATTTGGAATAAACAATAAAGTTCGGGTCAGAAGGGTCTCTTGTGTGGGTAATTTTTACGGATTTAGTGTCAACTAAAATCAGTTCATAATATCTTTAGGTTATCCAAATATCTTCAGGGGCATATTGAAAACCTGTTGGAAATACTTTATTGACATAAAGATAATGATTAATAAGTTCAAAATTATTTGTTGGTTGTCTAATGCTGGTACATCTGATATATTCTTGAATGGGTTTTTGAAAATATTGACTAAGAGGGATTTGAGATTGAGAGGATAGTGTTTGGGTTTGAGATTGGGATGATGGTGCTTGAGAGAAGAGTTTTTTAGCACAAGATTGTGGAGATTGTAAAAAGTGTGAAAGAAGTGAGGAATCATCTCATCTTGCACTGTAAGCTCTTTTTTAATCTCAATATATAAAATCATCTGTTTATCATCATTACAAAACCTTACACCTTTTTTATTTTACAAAAACTGTTTTCATTACTGTTTTTATTAAGTGCTCATATCATTAACCTTATTGATATTATTACTGTTCATTTCATGTTATCATTGATCCTATTTACAATTCAAAAACCAACTATTTCACATTTGTCCCAACCAATTTTCAAACCATTTCACATTGAAAAAGAAAATTTAATTACACTTGATAATTCTGATGATGTATTAAAATCAATAAATGATAGATTAAGAAACTTAAATATCAATGAAGGAACTTCAAACATTAATGTCATAGATCAAGACCTAATTAGTGAAATTATAGAAACTGATGAAATCAATAAAATATATAGAGGAAACCCAGCTCAATTACCAAAAACTAGAAATTTTTATCCTAGACTCACTCCTCCTGATTTACAAATTGAAGATAGATATTATGCTGTTTCAGCCAAATACGATGGAGGTTCTATATATGAATGGAATATTGATGGAGCTAGTGAACATAATATTCTAAACATACTTCAAGAAATGACAATGACAGCTACTGCTTACAAAACACGACCTAATAATACTGATAAAAAAAATAGCCATTGCCATAATTGCTGGGTTCATTGGGACCCTCAAAGGTTGGTGGGATAATTATCTTACTGACCATAATCACAAAGAAGTTTTAGATGCAACCATAGACATACCTTCAACACACACATTACACGATAATCAAACTGGAGAAACTAGAATTACTACCACATATATAAAACAAGAAAATGCCTTTGAAACTCTTATATATGCTATTACAAAACACTTTATAGGAGACCCTGACAAATTTGCAGCTAGATCATCTGAGATACTTTTTAATTTAACATGTCCAACTATGCAGGATTTTATATGGTATAAAGACGTATTTCTTGCCAAAGTATATACTAGAAAAGATAGCAATAACGCTTATTGGAAAGAAAAGTTTATATCTAGACTTCCAAAACTATTTGCTGAAAAAGTTAGGCAAAAGATTCGAGATGTCAATAATGGATCAGTACCTTATGATAATCTTTCCTATGGAGAACTAATAGGTTATATTAACTATAAAGGATTAGCCCTTTGTAATGATCTCAAACTTAAATCGAAAATGAAATCTGAATTCCACCAAAGTATGAAAGAATTAGGCTCATTTTGTAGTCAATATGGTTATGAAACTACTAGGGCCCCATCTGCTGAAAAGAAAAAGAAAACCAAATATTTTAGGAAACAAATATATAGAAGGCCCAGTAAGCTCAATAAATTTACTTCTACTCAAAAGTCCCAAAAGCCCAAATTTAGGAAATCTAAAAGGCCTCAAAATTCTCAAACATCCTCCAAAGCCTGCTTCAAGTGCGGACGCCTTGGACATTGGGCAAAGAACTGTAAGGTAAAACAAAAAATTAATGAATTAGAAATAGATGAGACATTAAAACAACAATTAACAAAAGTTATGATAAATCAATCCCAGTCAGAAGAAGAATCCTCCTCTTCTGATAAAGAATAACTTATTTATACCATTCAAGAAAGTTCTGATTCAGAAGATTCTGATGAATCACAGTGTAACTGTGAAGAAGGTCTTTGCTATTGTAAATCTATCAATATACTAACTTCACAAAAGGAATTTCTTCTAGACATTATTGATAAGATTGATGACCCAGTAACCAAAAAAGAATACTTAGTAAAACTAAGAGATATTATTTGCGAAGAGCAAAGGATTAAGACCCTTGAACCTTATAACCTTCAGAAAATATTAGAAAAACAATTTCAGAAACCCAAAACAGCTACTATTCAAGATTTACAAATGGAAGTAAATACTATGAAAGAACAAATAAAAACTATACAAAAAGATACGATTGATTTAAAAGCAAAGATGGTTAATTTAGAAATTAATAATCTTAAAGAATCAATGTCATCACATACTGACAAAAAAGAGACAGCCCCTATTATAGAAGCAACCAGCCTAATCAATATAGAAGATGAATCAAAAGATAACTTTGTTAATCTAATAGAAAGAATTAATTACCAGAAATTGTATATTAAGATCTCTATTGTTATTAACGAATAATATCATATTAATACCACTGTCCTTGTAGATTCTGGAGCTGACCAGAATTGCTTTAAGGAAGGACTTGTTCCTACAAAATATTATGAGAAAACTACAGAACGATTAAATACTGCAAGTGGATCAAAATTAAATGTTGAGTATAAAATCACTAATTCATATGTATGTAATGATGGGTATTGTCTCAAAACACATTTTGTACTTGTCAAAAATATCTACCAAAATATTATTCTAGGAATCCCCTTCTTAACTCAAATATACCCTTTTAAAGTCAGCCATTTAGGAATAGAAACTAATATATTAGGTCAAAGCCTATTTTTCTCATTCCTACAACTAATGGATACAAGAGAATTAAATTTATTACAAGCCAATAGTTTGTATAGACAAATAAACTTAATCCAGAATAAACAAGCTCATATTAACTTTTTGAAAGAAGAAATTAATTATCAAAAAATAGAACAGCAAATCAAAGAATCCCAAATGCAATCCCAAATAAAAGATTTGGAAACTTTATTCAAAAAAGAAATGTGCTGATTTGCCAAATGCCTTTTGGGAAAGAAAAAAACACATAGTATCTTTACTTTATGAACCAAATTTTAATGAAAATGATATCCCTTCAAAATCCAGACCTATCTAGATGAATCAAGAATTGTTAAAAAATAATGATGACATATTAATATTTTTTAAATCAATTGACCAACATTTCAAATATTTAAAAAAAAATTTCCAAATAATAAAAAATAATGGACTAGTTTTATCAGAAACTAAGATGAAATTATTTCAAACTAAGATAAGATTTTTAGGACATCTTATATTTCAAGGAACTATCAAACCTATTGATAGATCCATAGAATTTGCAAATAAATTTCTTGATGAGATCAAGGACAAGACCCAATTACAATTAAAATCAATAAATGATAGATTAAGAAACTTAAATATCAATGAAGGAACTTCAAACATTAATGTCATAGATCAAGACCTAATTAGTGAAATTAGAGAAACTGATGAAATCAATAAAATATGTAGAGGAAACCCAGCTCAATTACCAAAAACTAGAAATTTTTATCCTAGACCCACTCCTCCTGATTTACAAATTGAAGATAGATATTATGCTGTTTCAGCCAAATATGATAATATTGATGGAGCTACTGAACATAATATTCTAAACATACTTCAAAAAATGACAATGGCAGCTACTGAACATAATATTCTAAACATACTTCAAAAAATGACAATGGCAGCTACTGCTTACAAAACACAACCTAATAATACTGATAAAAAAAATAGCCATTGCAATGTTGCTCAAATAATAAACACAAACTTCATTGAGGAAATTTTAACATTAAACAGAAAAAACCTTTAACATAGGACTGCAACCATAATGCCAAAGCCCCAATTTATTAAAACAGTTGCCAGAATAATCAGATAAAAAAATAAACATCTATAACCACTATATTTAAGTCCTCCATTTGGGATGCTGCTTTTCTATAACCACCATATTCACTATCTTCCCCATTGCACGATTCAACATTTTCCTACATCGTGGACGTGGAGGAGGATCAACACATTCAAAATAATGGCATCTCTCCATTTTCTGTGAAAATACCCATAAATATGAAATGAAATTTGCAAGTAATTTCAATTAATTGGAAAGTAAGACCATATGACAATGACATCAAGTAGGTTACCTTATAACGAGCACAATCATAAAATCTTCTCCCTAGGTTCTCTTTAGTTATTACAAGTCTCAAAGGAGATCTTTGACCGTAATTGTAATACCTTGTCTAATTTGGTCCATTGTTGCCGCTATGGAAAGGTATCTCTGATATCAATGAAGAACTCATCAACTGTCAAGCTCAAACAAAACAACAATAATCTTATGCTTAAGATATGCACCAAACCAGATTAAGGTTGGGGATTAAGCGGAAAGGCTTGGAACAACTTGCTTAAAAACAAGGTATTATTGATTTTTTTCCAATAATTGTCTCAGAAACAAAAGTTAAGTCGATTACCAAACTAAACAATGTTACTTTTTTCTCTATTAACAGGGAAAGAAATGAAAATCATCATTATTAATCTCGGCTAAAAGTCAGTATCAAAGAAAAAAACTTAAAACTATCAGTCATTTGAACATGTCAGGAATCCCAACCTCATCTGCTACTAATCAAACACATTTACTGATCTAAGATTCAGATCTATATCTAATCAGTAGTAAAACCAAGAAATATTGATCATTAAGGCTATGCAGACATTCATCATATTTCAAACATAGGCCAAAGATTAATCTCATAAAAGAAGTTTGAACCTCACTTCAAGAAATCACTTCAACTATTCAATTCATTCAATCTTTCCAATCTACATCACAAATATTTCTCATCTTCAATATATCAAAACAGAATAGTCTACCATCATCAAGAAACCAGAAACCATGATCAAATTAAGTTAAACTAGTAGTAACTAGATTAATATTAATAAAGACTCACATTGGTTTAACAAAATCCCATTCCACAATATTTCGAAGCCAACTAGTAAATCATTTATATATACCTTTCAATGCGATGTAATGACCAACTACTATAGCACTAAAACAATCAACAACACCCCTAATCATGTGTAAGGAAGATATGGATAACAATCAACAACATCGCTTAAAGATTTAAACAGAGAAGTAGTGCTTAAGTTTCTAAGTCATGTCTGAGAACTAGCCAATTTCACTCTAAAATGGTGCACCCTTCATCAGTCAATACAATCTATAGACTGTCAAACAAACCAAAAATTTTAAGCTACACTAACTCAAAACAAAATCAAACAAAAAAATAAAACAAAACACACATCCACATTAAAGTGGACAAGAAAAAATAATTAGAAGGCCAAATTGTCTTTGATAATGATGACAAGTAGCAAAACTCCAGGAAAGTGTCTTGATTTGCAGTGTTTTCTATTGAAAGTTTCTTTTGTTCTGCATCAACAAAAAACAACTACCAAAAATTTCAATACATAAACATTGTTACTTATAACTCGTGGATCTCGATATCGAAACAATCACAAGGAAAAACATAAACATAATTCAAAACCAAGATTTCTACAAATTCTGCATAAAAAATATTTTTTCCTAAATCTTTTCTAACATCAACGATAGAGAGAGTTATTGAGAGACAGAGAAAAGGCAACGATGATTACGGGTGACCTCAACGGTGATGGTGACGGAAGAAAACTACAAAGAATAAAGAACTAAACTTGGGTCAAACTAAAAACATATAATGTTAGGAATTTTTCAATTAAGTTATTTTGATTTGGTCGAAGCTTACCTTGCTCAATTGAGGTTGAAGCTTTTCCCTAAGAAATTAAAGATGACGGTGGCGGAACGGGTAAAGTGGACGGAGGATGGTGAGATTTTGGGTAAAGAGAAAAGAGGACGGCAAAGGTGACAGAGAACGGTGAGGCTTGGCGTTCGTGCAGAGGAGTGAGAGATGTAGAAGAGAGGGGAAAGATGCAGAAGAGAGGGGAGAGATGCAATTGAGAGCGAGAGAGAGTTTCAGAAGAGAGAGATGAGAGATGCAAAATGGTCTCATTTGTAGAAGAGGGAGAAAGCAGCACTGGTCCCAAAATCTCATGTGTCTTGGTCAATGAGTTTACGGTGTTCAATTTTGAATTTCAAAATTTTGACAGACCCGAACAAATAGAAGAATAGCTGTCGCGTTCTTATTAGCTGATCTCAACCCCGGTTAAATCAATCTTCACTTATCACTCGGGGCCTACTATAGCTTACCTGGTGTGTTTTTCCTGCCTCAGTGTAAATAGGCTAGTTTACACCCGAGCCAGGTAAGAATTTCTCGGGGAGACAGATGTAGAGGTTGATTTAGATACACCATGAGAGGACTATCTCCCCATGCTTAGACATCATGTGAAAAGAATTATAAGCTATATTTGCCTTGAACAAGCAGCAAAACAACAAAATTCTATAATTTTCTGAAAACAAATTATACTTCTCGTTTTTTTAATAGATATTCTGATAGATAATTAGTCGTCACATAAATTACTAGAAGTTCTTAACAAAAAATATCCAAAATGCTATAGGCATTATCAGAAATATTGAAATCAAAATCTAACATTGAAAATTAGAACGGAGAAGCCTTAATAAAACAATAAAAAAAACTCTTGTCAGAATATTGACAATGGTTTAATTGGATTTTAGTTTGTTAATTCTAATTAATCGTTCACATTTGCTAATTTTCATCACTGTTATCCCCCAAATCCCCAAGTGAAAGTTACAAGGGGCTGGAAACTAATAGGGATAATTGAAATTATAGCAAATTACACTCCATTGACATGATATATAAGGAAATGGCAATAAAAACCATTTAATTTTTCGTCCAACAATGCAACCATTTAGGGCATATTTTGAAAAATATTATGTTGGATTTTGTCAGCAAGAGAGTAGTTAAATATGAACAACCCAAATTACTCTTCATTAAATGCTTGTGCCTATCAACTTTCATCCTTCAATCCCAGTCGTCCATCTCAGCATATATATAGCCCATTGGAGATTGGTCATTATTTCTTCTCGTTATTTTTCCTTCTTCTCTAGTTAACTCCTTTTTCATCTTCTCCTCTCAATAGAGCAACAAAGGAAACGAAAAGTTACAAGGATCGTACTTCTCTACATTTTCTCTCGTTTCGTTTGAATATCTTATTTTTTTTACGCTTTTCCTCTTTCTTTTTCATCTCGTTTTTTTTCTGGGAAATAAGTGGGTAACACTTCAATGTTTTTTTTCCAGAAAACATTTGGTTTTGTGGAGTGATATCTGAAGAAAAGTGAAGTCTTTTCGAGTTTTTTCATCATTAAAGTGGAGAAACTCAAACCCTGAAATCTGTAAGAAACCTTAACCTTAAAATTTGCAATTCTTTTCATTTGTTTTACTCAAAGTCATGACCTTCTGTTCAAATTTTGGATTTGCATGTGCAACATGGATGAAAGTCGAATCTTTGATTTGGTTATCCATTTCATATAAGATTTCGGGATCGTAGGAGATACTATTATATAGACTTAGTTCACGATGCGAATGATTTGGCTACTCAAGTTTTGAAGCTAGATCTTGATTGCATGACAGTGCTCCAGGTTGAGTATAAGTCCCCTAAGACTAAGTGGATGATGGAGATTATTGATGATCTAGGAATCACTAAGATGCTTGATGAACATAAAGGTATACGTATGATTCATATTTTTGTAGCTAAAGTCATTGGCTTAGCCTTTAAATGTGAATGATTCATATACATTTGATATTTATAGTACTATGCATCATGATATAGATGATGAAAATATACTGATGAGTATGAATTTCATGGTCAGTATGAATTTGATGGTCAATATAAATTTGATGATCAGTATGAAAATGGTAGCCAATATGATGATGATTGTTATGTATTTAATGTCTAATGATTAGATTAATATGCATGATCAATACAAAAATGATGGGAGGTATGAAAGTGATGATAATGATCCTGATTATGTGCATGAAGTTAATTTATTTGCTGATGACTTTGTTAGTAAGGATGAGTCATTGGTTTTTGAAAATGAAGATGATCGTGTTAATGTAGACGTAGTGTCTGTCTGTTCTGATAACCTAGATGAGTCTGGCAGTGATAAAGAAATAATACTAGAGCTGTAAGGAAAGAATAAATGCACCTTCTAGTGCAGTTTTGGCTTTTCAAGACCCTAAAATTTGATTGTGACTGAATAGGAGAAAAAACATGCTAATTATGGTGCCAATGGTGGTGTAAATGCAACACATACTAAGTTAATGGGGCCACTGTGGCACAGAGAAATGTATAATATTAACAAGAGTAATTGTTTGTAGTTGTGATTAATTGATTATGGTTGTGGTTGTGTAAGATTCAATAAATGCTTGCTAATTAATTACAGTGGTACAGGAAAAAATGGTTGCTACTGGAGATGGAACTTCAACAACTAAGCTCACCATTGGGAATGTTGTGACAAAGAGTCTTGGAGGAAGGTTCAAAATTGTGGAACATAAGAAGGTAATGTGTTAATTAAGGCAACACTTCACTATGTGGAATTAATATGAACCCGTGGGATTATTAATGAATGATTTGATGCCACTTTGTGTTTGCATAGGGGAAGAGACTCTTTAATGGTGATGGAAATTCACCTACACCTATTGGAAATGCAACAAAAAGTACTCATACTGCTACAAAAATGGTTGGATGCTTCTAGTGTGACAAAGGCAGGAAATGCTTGGAGAAAAAAGTAGTGTTGGGCAGGGCAAGGTAAAGATGGAATAAATACATATTAGTTAATTGGTAAATGGTAAGTCTCGTTATGCTGAACATTTAATGTTATTATACAAGGGAGGAGACATGGTAAGGAGACAATGAATGCAGTTGGTGATGGATGTAGTCGGGCTGCAGTGCAAACTAGAGGACAGAAGAGGAATGCTAATTTGTCCTCAAATGAAGGTAGAGGCGGGTGAAGCAGGGGACTTGGTGTAGTGTCAACATCAACAACCAGTGTCAATCCAATTCAGAATGTTGTGGGATCTTAGACTGTGGTTGGTGTTGATGATTTTCAAAGTAAACTTGGATTTAAGTTCTGAGTGATTTAAAAGATCAAAGCAAAGAAGAAAAGAAAGAAAAATTCATATTGGCCCATGGAAAGTAGACTGTAAGTTTAATATAGTCAATTGTATGATCAGAGGCTCATGGGTAGTCGATTGTTAGGTCAATATAGTCGATTGTTTAATTAGGCAGAAACTTCTACGGATTTGTCCAGTCGACTTGACAAAGGATCCAGTCGACTGAATGCCTGAGACTTGATTGATTTTGAAAATATATGAGGCACAGTAGATTGTAAAATGGACCCAGTCGACAGGACATTCAAAAATTTGAATTTTTATGAATGTTAAATGACCGTTGGTCTTGAGCTGAAGTGTCTCTTGTGAAGAAACACTCACTTAAGTCAGTTTACTACTGAACCAAAGTGTCCTTTTATGAAAAGACACTAATTAAACTCTATAATTAAAGTGGTGAACTATTATAATTTACAGAATATGAATAATACTTGCTTCTTTTTCTTCTTCTCTTTCACTCAAAACTAATCTTATTGTGTTTAGAAATCTTGCAAACTTCAAAACACAAGTTCTATTTATCCATAAAATTCATAGAAGCTTATGTGGATTGTTCTTAATGAGTGCAAGTGCAAAACAATAACAGAACTTCATTTTATCTTAGAGACTAAAGGGAAGCGACCTGGTCGTGTCTTGAAGTCACTACTTTCATTTTCTCTTATTCATTTTGATAAACAACCTTCTGAAAATTCCCCCAACAATCTTAAGGTTTAATCCCACTTTGTTTATCAAAATGACTACTCCTTTAAGTTCTCGGAGAGATATGGTGTTGGACTTCAATAAGTTAGAATGATTCGATGGAAGAAATTTTTATCGTTGGCAGAAGATGTTCTTCCTCTTGACGTCACTGCGAATGTATTATATTATCACATCTCTAAGGATCGAACCTGTAGAAGATGAGCCAATTTCCCAGACTCAAGGTAGACAGATAGAAATGGGATCAAGATGATGACATCTATAAGGGTCACATCTTGAATGCAATGTTCAACAACTTGTTTGATGCCTAACACGATATCAAGACGACAAAGGAGTTGTGGGATTTACTATAGGCAAGGTACATGAAAGAGGACACAAGTAAATGTTTTATAATTACAAAATTTAATACTTATAAAATGGTTGATCCTTGTTCTATTTTGGATTTGTTTAGTGAAATAAAAACTATAGTAGATCAGTTCTCTCAATATAATCTAAAAATTGATGAGACCATATTAGTCACAACCATTATAAACAAACTGCCTCTACTTTGGAAAAATTTCAAGAATTGTCTGAAGCACCAAAAAGAAGACCTGACTCTTGAGGAGTTAGGCAATCAACTCTATATTGAGGAGGACTTGCGAAAGAAGACAAGGAAGAAGCCCTCTCCAAGATTAATACGGTAGAGGAAGGAGATACTTCAAAGAAGAACTCTTAATAATCTCACAAGAGAAAGAACCTACTTGGAAAGTCTTCTTAAAATAAGAAAACTAAGGGTTCCTGCTTCAATTGTGGGAAACCAGGGCATGTGAAGCAAATGTCCTTGAGGCATGTGTGCAAAGAAAAGTTCTTCAAGAACTATGAATCCATAGCTGAATGAACTTTCCTGAACATGGGAAATTCTACCACTATTCCAGTGATAGGCAAGGGCAAGGTGTAACTTGAGTTCATTACTGGAAAGACCTTTAACCTCACTAATGTGTACCATGTTCTTTAAATTGGGAAGAACTTAGTGTCCGGTAGCCTCTTGAACAAAAATGGGTTTAAGTTTATTATATTTGAGACTGATAAATTTATATTGTCCAAAGGCGGTGTGTTTGTTGGGAAGGGATACATGTACGAGGGAATGTTCAAACTTAATATTAATAATAAGATTATGATTTCTGCGTATATTGTTGAATGTTCTTCTTTACTTTGGTATAATCATTTAGGACTTGTGAATGCTAGACGAATGAATGACATGGTTAAATTAGATTTACTTCCAAAGATTGATATAAAAATGGAAATTGCATGCTTATTAAAATCACTAAAAGAATTTCAAAAGTTCAATGAAATTCATGTTTGATTCAATTTATAACAATTTATGAATCTTATATTTTATTAATTGTAATCTTCATTCAATTGTGTAAGTTATATATTTTCTAGAGGTGTTATATATGTAAGAGTTAAACATATATATTGAAAAACTTAAGGCAAGTGTGGAAATTTTATAACAACAAGAAAGATTAGAACCTATAGTGGTTTACATATATTAATATATAAAGATGTAGTCCCAATTTCCTAAGAATAGAGTAAATAATTTCAATGAAAGTTTGATAAAATTTTGGGACAGAAATAATAGAATTTTTGTTGGGATATCTCTCGTGAATTCTCAAATAAATCTTGAGAAGACCTCTAGTATATTTTGGTTAATACTTGACTTAGAATCGGAAGTACTCTTATGGTAGAAATTTACAAAAATATGAATCTCAATAAGGTACTTGTTGTAATATCATGTTTGGATGATAATGTCACTTAGACTAGTGATATTAGTATATGCTACAATACCATTACAAGTGGGCAAACTCAAGTTGTTATAAGTGATGAAAAATATCACTTGTGGTGGGGTGATTCTGAGTGTAAGTGCGATTGGTGCTTTGTACGCAATGCACTACAATGAATTATCCTTGGTGTTTAGCCAAGTATAAATTCTAGATGTTAACCAAGTTTCTAGTTAGAAAATGATTAAAATTTATAAGGGATAAGGATCAAGCCCATACGATTAATAACTCATGGTGGAACCTCAACTCAATGCTTACTAACCATAAGTCTTGAGTTTAATGAGACAAAGTACATCATCAGTTGTGATTGCAAAACCTACAGTAAATATTCCATCCCAGGAGAAATGTGTTTGGAAACCGTAGTGATAAAGTGAAGGGTGAACTTTAAGTTCTTAATAAGGCTTATAAACGTTTTCTTTGGTATGTTAAGTTACGGAACATACTTGATAAGCTTACCTAGTGAGTGTGAAGTGTGGTTACTTCTATTGAGTTCAAGGGCTTGACTATAGAACACTCATGACATAAGATACATGACACAAGGCCTATAAACGTGTTGGTAATTTTTCTAGCAATTTCTATGAGGAGAAGTCTCATATGTGAGACATGTCCAAATAAACAAATAAGATTTGTGATTTAAAGTATTATACTACCACATATTTTGTTTAACTTTGATGTGTTTTCACTAAGTGAAGATTCAAATCTAAAAGACATCTTCATTTAGGCATGAACTTCAATAGATAATGAAATATCAAATTTTCAAGTTTCATAGAGTCAAAATATTTTTAAAATGGTGGGGGATTGTTGTAGATTTTCAAAATAAACTTGGATTTAAGTTTGGGGTGATTTAGAAATTCAAATAAAAGGAAAACAAAAAGAAAAATTCATATTGGCTCATGGGCAGTCAACTGTAAGGTAAATACAGTCAACTGTATGATCAGAGGCTCATAGGCAGTCGATTGTTTAATCAAGCAGGAACTTAAGTGGATTTGTCCAATCGACAAAAGATCCAACCGACTGGACGCTTAACACCTGATTGATTTTGAAAATATATGAGGCACAATCGACTGTAAAATGGACCTAGTCGATTGGACATTCAAAATTTCGAATTTTTTTAAACGTTAAATGACGGTTGATTTTGAACTGAAGTGTCTCGACACTCAAGTAAGTCAGTTTACTACTGAATCAGAGTGTCTGTCCCGTATGAAAAGACACTAATTAAATTCTATAAATAGAGTGGCTAACTATCATAATTTACAGAATTTGAAAAATCATTTCTTCTTCTCCTTCTCCTTCTCTCAAAACTAATCTTCTTGTGTTTAGAAATCTTGCAAACTTCAAAACATAAGCTCTATTTATCCATAAAACTCATAGAAGTTGTTGTGGGTTGTTCTTCATAAATGCAAAATGCAGAACAACAACAGAAGCCATTACTCTCATTCTCTCTTATCCATTTTAATAAACAGTCCTCTGAAAATTCCCTCAATAGTGGGATCATCTAATCCTATGGTTGGTGGTGACTGTAGCTATGCTGCTTTCTGATTTGTTAGGATAGGGTATTTACAATGTAGTTGTGGTTGGATTTTGTTGAGATTACTAAGGATGGATATGATGCATTTAGCAGATGGCATGCTAACCAAGATATAGTTTCTTTGGGGATTATATGCTTAGTGTATTTGGCATATGGAATTTATTTTGAAGGCATACCAACCAAGATTACTCTATGTTTAATTTTATTGGCAAGTGAAAATCATGCCAACTGGGCAAGGTATTTTGTTATTTTGGGAATTACAGTACAAACAATGTAAGCTTCAAATATAAAATACTAGTCACATATATTTTGGAACTGTAACAATATGTTGTAATTTCTCTTGTTAATGACACTCGAAATAATTCACATTGACTAAAAACATGATTGTACTAACAAAGACTAAAACAGGGGACATAATAGCACTAAAACTAACATGAGATTTTTGCTTGGATCAAGCAAACAAAATACCTTACATTAACAAAAACCAAGACAAGCTAACAAGGCTAAAAACATATCATAGATTACGTGCGATACATTAACACAAACATTACAGTAAGTGTAAGACTTGCTGCCAATAACATCACACCGGTTTCTAGATAATGGGTTGATTCTACCTCTCCACTACTGCAACCCTTGCCCTCAAATCATGAATTTGCTTGGGAGCACTAGTGGCTTAATATCTCGGTATAGTCTCTTGTGAAGGTTGGACAAAGTGCAAGCAATTTCATGGGCACTGTCATTGTTGTCTTCCACCATTCAAAATACTTGCATTGCCTAGTCTCACACACAAAATGCAACTTCTCATTGTTTGTCTCGGTCACTAATATTTTTACAGCTGCTTTATGTCCACACCAACACCTCTTGTTGCGGAATCAAATTTTTGGCCTTAAAGTTTGGTTAGCATTTGAAGTGGGCATTGTGTCGGTTGCCTATAGTTGACACAAGCATTTTATCAGAAATTTTGTGCAAATGAGAACAAAACCTATATTTGTACTAGAATGAGTAATTGAAATCCCAAATTATGGAAGAATGCAAAAGATTGATGCAACACATAAATGAGAAATCTAAGAAAAATAACATGTATTACCTATTAATAGATCTGGTCGTTAGCTCTCTCCGTCATGCACTGAATTTCTGAAAAGAAAAAAAAAAACAGCCCTCTCTCTTCCTCTACGACAGAGCCAAGAACTGAAAACTCTCTTCCTTTCTTGGGCAACCCTCTTGTCCTCTCTTGCACAATCACCTCTATTGCTTTATGGCAAACAAACCTCCCCTTTTATTCAACCAGATCGAAGAACACATCTCCCCCTCTAACGGTCATTTTTGAATGATGAAGATGATGCTGAGGTGTAAAAAATTGATGCCATGCCTCCAATCATATACAGACACGAGGAGTCAATTGTGTGGGCCGTTTTGCTTTAAATTCTCTTTGCATAAACAAATACTCGGTCTGTCCCCTAATTTTAATTAATTATTATTTTTTTTACTCTAGTTTGATTTTAATTATTATATATATTATTTAAAAATATAAAAAATATTTTCTAAAAACTTTTACACTATATATGTCAAAAAATTCTTAATGATTTAACAATAGAAAAAAAATTATTCATTTAATTGGTTAAATAGTAAACATGATAAAAATTATGGGAATAAGAGTAACGTTGAAATATAAAAATTAATGTCAGCATTGATCACCGAAAAGTTGAGTCATTGTGTCCACTGTTGGATTTATCTATTGCAGGGGTGTTATCAAAAAAATTAGATGGTGTTTACTTCTATTTCCCAATACATCAGTGTTTTGAAAGGCAAATCTGGAGCACATCCAAGAGTGAGGCAGCTTAAAAACGCCCAAGGGCGTAAAAAGTTAGGCGTTCCTTCTACTGAGCCAATGTTTTTTCAGTATAGGTGTATGCCTAAACCAAAGGTATGCGTTTTTTACGCCCCATTATTTTTTTTAAAAACAACTTCTTTTTGGCTGAAGAGTGTTGGTGATTGGAGCAGCTTAAAAACGCCTAAAGACGTAAAAAGTTAGGCGTTCCTTCTACTAGGCGAATGTTTTTTCAGTATGGGTGTAGGCCTAGACCAATGGTGTGCATTTTTTATGCCCCATTATTTTTTTTTAAATACAGCTTCTTCTTGGCTGAAGAGTGTTGGTGATTGGTGCTACCCGCTCATTGCAGGGGCTGCTTGGTGGTCGATCTTGAAGCGTTATTACCGCATGGTGGCTATGAGAGAAAAAGAGGGACAGATGAAGACTGTACAATGACTTGGTGAGAGAGAAAAACCGAGATGAAGATGAAAGGGAAATATATAAATGGTTTGGTTTTGAACTTAGACCAAGAAAAGAACAGTGAACAGAAAGATCCATGTAGAATCTCTTTAGTAAGGAGGAAGAAGAGTGTTGAAGAAGACTTTTTAGCTTTTGAGCAGTTTTAAAATGACGTGGGTTTGTTTGAGATGCAATTGAATTTTATGTTTTAGCTGTAAGTTCTCATTGGCTTTTTATTATGTTTTTTTGTCACCCATGTATGTTTAGTTTGTCTACTTTTGATTTAAAAAAAAATTTGATCTGCTTAATAGCTTCACTGAGCGATTGGACAAAGGCTTCTTGAGCCACTCAATCTCCCACTCTCCTACTCTCCTTATGAAGTAAATAATTATGATATGAATGTATGATGTATGACACATTAACATGGATGATAGATGTTACATGTACAATAAACAAATTATATATATAAATTATTACTTGTTTTAATTAATACTTATATGATAAGATCTTTTTTTATAGCTTTAACTTGTAAGATTATTGAAATAATATTATACAGATAGTAATTTGATTACAATATAAATTAATAATATTATTTACATTTTTTAAATATTTTTATCATTTATTTTATTTAATTAATATTATTTTATTCAAAACGTCCCAACATCTCAAAGTTTACACCTCACTTCATTAAAACGAAACGTCTCGCCTAACGTCTGCACCTCGAAAAACATTATTATACATCATGGTAGAGGAGTGTAATTAGCTCTTGAAATTAGTTATTAATTTTTAAGAAAACATATGTAACTGTTGAACTAAACCCAATTGTGCATCTATCCACAACACAACAGGTATCAACAAATAACAAAAATCTACATTCATAGTTCAGTGAAATTAGTTATTAATAAGAAAACATATGTAACTATTGAACTAAACCCAATTGTGCATCTATCCACAACACAACAGATATCAACAAATAACAAAAATCTACACAACACTCATTTGCTTTCTCAACTTTGGAACTCCCAGACAACAGAAAAAGCCCACATTTTCTTGTACCAAAGACTGTTTACTCAACCTAATCAACAAAGCCACTCAATCGTGATGCGGATCGCCTTGCTTTGAATGATATTCTTGTTGTGGTGCCACGTCTTAATGCTGAGGTAATAAAAGGGATCAACCTAAAACATAGCTTGAAATAAAATTAAGGCCAAATTATATTTTTCAAGTCTTATGCTTTCTGATTGTTTCTATTGGGTCCTTAATTTACACCCCAAAGGACCCAATTGAAATACAATTGTAAATTCAATGATTCATTTGATACGATCAAAAAATGGACATAAATGAAACCAAGTATAAAACTTAAGGACTGAAAATGTATTTTAGCTAAAAATTAATGATCCCAACAGCCTATATCATATATCCCTCAACGATCTTAGTAAAACCAGTCAAACATTAATATTAAACTGCCAAGTAACTCAAGTTCTAGGACTTCGGTGACATTTTTATATTACATAAACTTGAAGGAAAAGTTTATCTTGTAATGATTAACTGACAGAGATGATAAAAAACAGAATCTGAAAATTTCCTGAACTTGTCATGCTTTCTGCAATCGGAAAATAAGACCCAAAATAAAGAGAGAATTACCAAAAATGCAAAACTAATCATGAAATTTTCACATCATGGTAACTTGACAAGGGCATTCTTACCTGCATTGGAAGGTACAGTTTAAATTCTGGTGGGAGTTCCTCTTCTGAGTATAGGCGATCAGAGAAATATATCCTCCTCAGGCGGCAGTTTGCATGAACCTGAACTCGCAATGTCTCAACATAATTGGTTCCATATGCTCTCCTGGTAAAATCAGCCAGATTCAACTGGATTTGATTCCAACCCTCATCCATCCTTAGTGGCACGGTGCAAATATACGGCTTCACTCGAGTAACAGCCTACAAATTCATGCAACATTCGTTTTTCAATTGAAACAGGTAGAAACTGTGCATCAATCAAGTCAACATGCCTGATGGCGATGCTACCTTCACCAAGAATTTTCGAGCTATCATGCAATTTCCAGCAGAAGAAAGCAATCTCTATCCATTTTACCATCTAGAGGATGCACAAAAGAAATGGCAAAGCCACCACATTTAAACGATAAAGCGGTAATAAGAGTGAAATTTCTACAGCTTCTAATTCTCTTCCTATTTGTCACATAACTCTCCAATGACAGATCTACCGTATGCCTCCCAAAACCTAAAACTAAAGCCTAGTACTTGGTTGTTACTTTCTTTAGCCAATTCTTCATAGAACTCATGGATTGCCTCAAGAAGGATAACATAATTAACATAATAAGCTTAGTCACTTCTTTATTGATAAAGAAGCTGGTGGCAGAAGAAATATATATATATATATATATATATATATACCCATCTTATAAACTGATAAACAAACCACAGGCTTTTTTCCTGGATGATCAAATTAATGAGCATCTGATAGTTAAAACTTACAAGTTGCATGCATAGCAAAATTAATACATAGTGCCAAGGAAATAAATAAATAAGTACACCTGGGTCCTAGGTAATTGATCACATGTCCTCTTCGCTCTTAAGATTAATTCATAAACAATCATTAATTCTACTAGCATTACAAGAAATTTCTTTAAGAGAAGCATAAACCAAAAGTATATTCATTACTTGCCAGAATTTCTCTGAAACACATGGAGAAAAAAAATGAGATAAATGATAAACACGAAAAACATGGGCAGACTTACACACTTGCAAGTTAGAAGCTCGAAAACGTCATCGCACATTCTTATCATCCAGAATTTGAATTTCAAATGTTAAATATTTCTTCAGATTCTTCACTATCATAACCAAAAATGGGAGTTTTATACCAAGAGTTGCATTAGGATCCACTGGGCATGTAATGTACGTTGACTGTACATTTGATCCAACTATTTCAAGTACATTGGATTGAATGTCTTCATCATGAGATCGTTTTATATGGCCACTGACAACTGCAAAAGAATCAAAACAAAAAGTAACAGTAAAAATCTCCTATAAGAAGTTTGCCTCCTATATAAAACAAAGGAAAATAATCAGCCAAAAACATCTCACATACTTCTAGTGACCTAAATCAAGATATCAAGATGATAGATAAATAAGGATCATAGGATTCTCACTTTGAGCACTCTAACAAACAAAAAACATTCAGAGAAAAGGATTATGAAGGCTGCAGTTAATACCTAAGTGGAAATCGTAAAACAGCTAAATGTCCCCCTTCCCTTTCAACCCCGGGTAGTGCACGGCTCATAAACATCAATTCAGAAGTATAAGAAATAGAAAATTTTCTTTATATCCACATCACACCAGAGAATTTCTAACAGAAACAACGATTCATGATAATTTTCATACACAAGGCAACATAACAAACAAAACAAAAATCTAACACTAAATATGAGCTCTGAGACGCGTATACAGAAAGAGGTAAAAGTAAAATCACCATAAACTCCAGAGAAAAAAGCTACTCACCTTCTTTGTCCCATATCTGCAAAGGTTTGCTCCTGCAAAACCCAAAGAAACTAGCAAATCAGGAAATAAGTTGCATATGTAAACTTGAGAGTCGATTAAATATATGCCCAAGAAAAATAAATAAAAAGGCAACATACCCAAGACTGTATAAGATGGACAGGAATCCAGACTGAAATGTATTCTTGAACATCTTAGGCAATTTTAAGCCTGAGCTAAAATTAAGTACAAACGAAAAATATCTTTAGTGACTCTTCTCATAAACTAAATCAAACCAATGTATACCAATAACCCACAGTTCTAAATTCCTTGATTAGTTTGAGTTTTTACCAGTGTTACAAAGAACTCCTTTTATGAATGTGGGGTGCATGACATAAAACTCAAAATCATAAATAATTTATTATTATTTATCGCGTGCTTAGAATTCATTTGATTACACTAACATTTCTATTGGCATATATTTTGATGAAAATAATTGAATTAACTTAATACCTTTTTTTGGGGGGAATCAGGAACCAAGAAAGAAAGACGGTAATTAAAAAAACAGATGAAAAAAAGAAAAGCAAAAGGGCCGCCCTACATGGATCCGTAGGTAGAAACGCTAGCCACTAATTCTCCTTGAAAAACTCAGCAAGTAGAAACAAAAAGTAAAAGGCAATTGATCATAAGTCCCAGCAATCCTAATCGTACCTGTTTGCTTCTCAGGAAAAGATTTTGACGGAAACAAACTTCTTTTAGACCTTAACCAACGGTTTGAATGGCATGGTGCTGGTAGTGCTTTTTGGTTTTGATTTTATATTTTTTGGTCTATTGACTCTGCTATAATTTCCATTTCTGTTTTTCTTTTTTCTTTTTTCCTTTATTTTATACTGGGATTCATCTTTTCTGGTTTCTTAACATTTTTCTTGAGTTGTGCAGATGGACACTCCACCAGCACACACTTGATTCAAATATCTTAAACTTCATTAATTATTACTATACTTTTCAACGTAGTTACAAGTTACAGCTAGATTTTCTTAAATGAATGATTAGCTGTACAAAAAAAATCTCACAATCTTTATTCTTTTAACTTGGATTTTAAGTCTATTGGCTAATTTCATATGAACTTTGTAGTGGACCATCTGGTAAGGTCCTTTGTACCCAAATGGCTAATGGTACTGGACGTGAATTACATGAGATTAGACTAAATTAATTTCAGTTTAGTTATTAATCTCATATTTGATGGGCACTTAGAGTAAAATTAAGTTAATTCAATTTATCTAACGTCTTTTTGGGATCGATAGAATTAAGGGTAAGATGTAATTAAATTTTGTGAAATAATTACACCCTCTCGTTTTTTATTATTTTAATAGTAATAATTATAATAATATATATCACTAAAGGAAATCAGTAGTTGAGTTGGTCTCAAGTAACTCGATCAGTGGGTGAAATGTCCACAATACCATAGAACATAACAAAGTAGCATATTAGTGTATGGGCATTTTAGTAAAACTAGTACACGCAGAGACCCACGTTCACAATAATCTCTCCTTCACCTCCTACCACGTTCAATAACATCAAAAAAAACTGCAAAGCAAGATTAAATAATTACTTTTTCTTTTTTCGGCTGTATTACAAAACAAGAGACACTAACCTCTGGAAAGCAAGATACCTAAAGCATCATTGACCAACATGCACCCCAAACCTAGATAAGGGTTAATTTAAGTCCGAAGACCTTTCTGGTTATACTCGAAATTAACCATGAAATCAACACCTCGATTTCCTTCATGCAACGTATGAACAAGATTGTACAATAGAGCTTTGGAAGTAGAATTTCACATTTCCCAAAACCCAATGCAAAACCTTCCAGCCAACGCCCAAAGTGGTCTCGGCAAAGGCCTCGGCAAGGGCCTAACCCAGTCTGTTGGTTACGACTTCCATCAACATTGATTTTAATCACATCAAGATGACGATAAGGCATCCATCTCACATGTTTGATAAGTCTACAAGTTCTTTGTTCCTTCAGGCTTGTGAAAACCTTTCTCAAATCAGTTACCAAATTCTCAATCTCAAAAAGAATGAATTGGATGTTAAGTGAAGTACCTACAATAGTTTGTTGATTCCTAGCAGTCCAATAAATCCATAGTCAAGCTAGAAAACCTAAGAGCCACGGGTTTGCCCTTGTTGATCCGTGTTTAATTTTAATAATGACAAAAGAATACTCTAATTACACTAACAATTTTATTTAAGTGTTTAAATGATAAAAGTATTCAGTACGGAAACAAGATGCAAGAACTCAACGTGATTCATACATCAAAACAAGACAGCAGATCTAGAATAGGCATTAAGGTAATTAAAATAATCGTAAATCTCTTATGTTCAATTACATAGCTTGATCTGTGGCCCAATTTACAAAATACTTTGACAAAACTAAAAATACGAAAATTTTCTAAGTCAAAAACTGTTTTTAAAAAAGAAAACTTGGTTGAAGGACAACCCAATCGATTGGGTTCTTATACTAGTCGACTAGGATATAGGATAGAAGTTCCCAGTCGACTAGTGTTGAGGACCCAGTCGACTGGTCCTCTGACCCAGTCGACTGGTACCCTCCTGTTGTGCGATTATATAGCTAAATAATTAAGTAGATAATCACACTTGTTTTACTTGCAAGTGCACAAGGTCAACAGTGTAGTGTAGTGTGCGAAAGTAAGGTCATCTCCACAGGAATTGGTAAAGTTCAGTTTTTAGAATTAGTTTCTTTAAAGTAAAAAGAAATAAAATAACTGTTGAATGTGATTTGATAATAATAAAGACATAGGGCTCTGATATCCACCACTAGTCATACTTTCCCAATTGTATAATGTATCAGTGCACTAGCCTTATCATGTATACCTAATGGTCGCCAACCTAAGGGCATGGTATTTACTCCTTAAGCTATTGATTTTCTTAAGCAACGAGTTAGGCATGGTATCTACTCTAACTTTTTTCTTCCTTAAGGGATTCAGCATGGTATCCGCTTGAGTTGTTCCTTAAGAAAGCATAAGTACTATGGAAATCGATAACCACATGAGACCTAGGGCATGGTATCTACTCCCGGTTTTCCATGTTGATTAACCCAGGTATCCGGATAAGATATCCCTTATTACTAATGTTAAACCCAGGACTCGGTCATCCAAATTGATCTAACTAACCAGTCCATACCACATGCATACGTTGGCCATACACATACATATGAGGAATTTAAATAAGCACATGCATTAATCAAGTTAAGTAACATAATAAAGGCTATTGGCAAAGATTTATCAATGAATAAATATATGAAAAGCATAACTAGGGCTTCAATCGAGCCCTATAAGAAAGTTAGTTACACATGCTGTCTAAAAACATCATATATAAACTAAACATAAAGAGAAGAATAAACCCGAGAGAAGAGGCGTCAATTCTCTCCCAAGCTTACAACTCCAACTAAAAGCTAAGAGAAGTGTTCTCTAAGTTCTCATGTATTGTGTGTGCTTTACAAGTGTATTTATAAGGCTTGAGAAGTTCTAGAAGGCTCATAAGTGCCTAAACTTTCCTAAAACACAAAACTCATTTATTTCCAAAATAAGGTTATTTCCAAAATAGGGTTATTTCTAAAATAGAGTTATTTCCAAAATAGGGTTCTGCAGTTTATTGTTCACGCCCGTACATGTGCGCTCGATCGCACCCTTCTTGCGCTTGATCGCAGTGTGCACTCGATCGCACTGCATTGTGCGATCGATCGCATTTTGTCCAGAGGCTGCTCCAAGAATTCCAGGTTTCTTCCTTTAAGTGCCAAAACTGCTTCTTTTCTTCCAAGACCCTATAAACACATGTGAAACACACAAATGAAGTAAAATGAACTAAATTAACATAACTAAAGATCTAATAAATGTAAATAATGGGGCTTAAATATGAATATTTAAGCACCTATCACACCCCCAAAGGAACTAGTTGGCTTACTTTATGGAAGTTCCTTTGTTGCCCTTGAAGGTTCAAGGTGTTTTGATTGTTGCTCCATGAGAGGTTGGGGTGGTCTCGCCATCCAGGGTTGTATGTATTTGCATATGCACTGTTCGGTCTCATAGTTTGCTTGCTCGGGAACTATAAATGAATACAAATGGCAGGTCTCAGTAGTGTGATCAAATTGAGAACATAAAGCACATACCTGGCTTTGTGTAGCTTGTGGTCGAGAAGAGATGTTTTGAGTAGACATGGCTTTTACAATCATATCTAGCTTCCTCTCCAAAGCAGCTATTTGGGCAGAGGGTCCACCATTCAGAGTAACCTCATATATACCTTTGCTCTTGACTCCTTGTCTACCTCTAGAGGAGAATTGTTGGGTATGCTCACTCAATGCCTCAAACATCTCTATGGCTTCTTCACTGCTCTTTTCCATCAGCACACCTCCACAACCAGAATCAGCAATACCTTTATTCATGTCATTTAGGCCTTCATAAAAGGATAGTACCAGCTCATCTTGAGGTAGGTTGTGGTGTGGGCATTTGAGTAGTAGCTCGTTGAAGTGTCCCCATGCCTCAAAGAATAGATTTTCATCCCTTTGTTGGAAGGATTGGATCTCCTTCCTCATTTGCCTCGTCTTTTGGGCTGGGAAGAACTTCCTTAGGAATTTGCCAGCCATCTCCTCCCAAGTGTGGATTGAAACTGCAGGCAAAGAATTGTACCATAGCTTAGCATTATCTTTTAAGGAAAAAGGAAATAGAATTAACCTTATTCCTTCTTGGTCTAGGCCCTGGATGTGCTGGAATTTGCAGAGATCAAAGAATTCTCGAAGGTGCAAGTGTGGATCCTCTGCAGGTGTACCCCTAAAGTGAGTCAAAGCATTGAGTATCTGCAGGGATATGTAATAGTTTCCCTCTGCTTCCGGTTGATATGCAATGCATGAAGGATGGTTAAGGTTCTGTGGGATGAAGGATTACTTCATCGGTCTTCATGCAGGTGATTGCTGGATTTCTAGCTGTTCCGCCATTCGTGCTTCTTCCATGAATTCCTCTTCTTCCTCCTCAAAGTTGTCTCTAAGATTTTGTCGGATGGTCCGCTCAAGCTCAGGATCAAGGGGAAAGAGTGTTGGATGTCGGGATCGAAGTTCGTGCATGAATCAGGTAAAACAACTTAAGTGCAGTAGTTCAACTCAGCTGCTTGGGTAACTCTCTGTCCTATTTGTGCTCGATCGCACAGAAGTCTTATTTGCGCTCGATCGCACAGAAGGTTGCGATCGATCACAAGTATTACAGAACCACTGATTAGGGTTTGATGTACCTGAAACACAAAGTAACTCGATTAGGTTTTGATGAAAAATAAAAATAAAGATGGTAAATAGAAAATAAAATAATAATAATGTTTAAATGAAAGTAATTCTAAAAGAAACTTTAGCACAATCCCCAGCAACGGCGCCAAAAAACTTGTTGTGCGATTATATACCTAAATAATTAAGCAGATAATCGCACTTGTTTTACTTGCAAGTGCACAAGGTCAACAGTGTAGTGTAGTGTAGTGTGCGAAAGCAAGGTCATATCCACAGGAATTGGTAAAGTTCAGTTTTTAGAATTAGTTTCTTTAAAGTAAAAAGAAATAAAATAACTGTTGAATGTGATTTGATAATAATAAAGACATAGGGCTTTGATATCCACCACTAGTCATACTTTCCCAATTGTATAATGTATCAGTGCACTAGATTTATCATGTATACCTAATGGTCACCAACCTAAGGGCATGGTATCTACTCTTTAAGATATTGATTTCCCTAAGCAACGAGTTAGGCATGATATCTACTCTAACTCTTTTCTTCCTTAAGGGATTCAGCATGGTATCTACTTGAGTTGTTCCTTAAAAAAGCATAAGTACTATGGAAATCGACAACCACATGAGACCTAGGGCATGGTATATACTCCCGGTTTCCCATGTTGATTAACCCGGGTATCCGGATAAGATATCCCTTGTTACTAATGTTAGACCCAGAATTCGGTCATCCAAATTGATCTAACTAACCAATCCATACCACATGCATACGTTGGCCATACATATACATATGAGGAATTTAAATAAGCACAGGCATTAATCAAGTTAAGTAACATAATAAAGGCTATTGGCAAAGATTTATCAATGAATAAATATATGAGAAATCATAACTAGGGCTTCAATCGAGCCCTATAAGAAAGTTAGTTACACATGCTGTCTAAAAACATCATATATAAACTAAACATAAAGAGAAGAATAAACCCGAGAGAAGATGCGTCAATTCTCTCCCAAGCTTACAACTCCAAGTAAAAGCTAAGAGAAGTGTTCTCTAAGTTGTCATGTGTTGTGTGTGCTTTGCAGGTGTATTTATAGGGCTTGAGAAGTCCTAGAAGGCTCATGAGTTCCTAAACTTTCCTAAAACACAAAACTCATTTATTTCCAAAATAAGGTTATTTCCAAAATAAGGTTATTTCTAAAATAGAGTTATTTAGGGTTCTGCAGTTTACTGTTCACGCCCGTACATGTGCGCTCGATAGCACGCGTCTTGCGCTTGATCGCAGTGTGCGCTCGATCGCACTGCATTGTGCGATCGATCGCATTTTATCCAGAGGCTGCTCCAGGAATTCCAAGTTTCTTCCATTAAGTGCCAAAACTGCTTCTTTTCTTCCAAGACCCTATAAACACATGTGAAACACACAAACGAAGTAAAATGAACTAAATTAACATAACTAAGGATCTAATAAATGTAAATAAGGGGGCTTAAAAATGAATATTTAAGCACCTATTTTCTCTCTAAGCCAAAAAAGTGAAAAATCTTTACTTAATCCAATCGACTCGTACAAGGACCCAATCGACTCGTAATTCGAAAATATAACCGTTTGAGACGCGAGACTTGAGCATTTAATGTCCCAAACCTACCAAGTCATTGTTAAATGGCCACATTACTTCAAGACTATATAAACCCACTTTAATGAGCATTTAAAATAAAAAGAGAACACATTCAATTCATAAGATAGTTCATTAATTCTCAAAAGCTTTGAAAATTTTATTGTTGAGCCATTCTTCAAGCTTGTTCTTGAAAGAGAGATATTGTTCATTTGTAAAAGTACTTATTGTTGTCTCTCTACCATTTACTTTATAGCAAATTTCATTTATTGTAAAGGGAAAGAGTTGGTATAACTCTTAGAGTGTTTAGGATTAAACACTTCATTGTAGCTTCTGTGAGGAAGACATCGGTTGTAAAGTTTGTGCAACACCCGTGAAGTTGCACAACTAAAGGTTTTAGTGGATTGCTTCAAGGAGATTCCTTGAAGAGAGTGGACGTAAGGTCGGAGAGATTCCAATATTGTCAAACCACTATAAACAGAGTTTGCATTATCTCTTCCTAAACTCTTTTACTTCCAAGCATATTATTTGATTGTGTGCTTTGTGTATTTAACTGTTTAAAAACTTACAAGTTAATTAGCAAAAGTTTTTAAAACCCAATTTGCCTCCCTTCTTGGGTTTGAACCTCTGTTTACAATTGGTATCAAAGCCCTGTACTCAGTTTCAGACTTAAAATCCTTAAGTTGATCCGGTGGCATCAAATAGCTATACCGAAGGGCATTCTTACACTAAGTCTCCCTTGTACAATGGCTCCAATTATAACTATTGGAAAAATAGAATGAAAATCTTTTTCGAATGACAAGATTTCAATCTATAAAGAATCATTAAGGAAGGACCTAGAATTCCTATAAAGGAAATAACTATTGGAGAAATCAATCATACAATGCCTAAACTCAAAACTGAGTTCAATGAAGAGGATTATAGAATGATGTCACTAAATAGTAGAGTCATTAGTATTTTACATTGTGCTTTAGATATTTCTGAGTATAATAAAATTTCTGCTTGTGTTTCGGCTAAGAATATTTGGGACAAACTACAAGTCACATATGAGGGCACTAGCAAAGTCAAAAAATCAAAAATCTATATGTTAGTGTCCGAGTATGAATCTTTCAAAATGTCTCTTAACGAAACAATTTCTCAAATGCACTCACGTTTTACCACTATTGTTAATGACTTAAAGCTTCTTAGTAGGAACATTGAGGAGTTTGAACTAACAAGGAAGATTTTAAGGCCTTTGTCATCCACTTCGAAAGCAAATAAGACAGCCATCACGGAGGCCAAAGATCTCGACAAACTTGATGTCGAAACATTTCTCGGATCACTATTGACATACGAGATGGAGGAAATTAATCCCATTGTCAATGATGATGAGAAGAAGAAAAAGATGATTACTCTCAAAGTCTCTACAAGCAACAAAGAGGAAGAGAAGGAAGAAGAGGATGAGAGCAACGAAGAAGATGGTGAGATGGTTCTAATCACCAAAAGGTTTCACAAGTTCTTGAAAAAGAGCAAGAAACCTTACGTAAGGGATTACACTCCAAAAAGGGAACCTCTTGTGTGTTACGATTGCAAGAAGCCCAGCCACATCAAGGTCGATTGCCCAATAACAAGCAAACCATATAAGAGCTTTAAAAAGAAAGTGATGATTGCAACCACATGGAGTGATGACGAAAAAGAAGAATCTTCGGACAATGAGGTCGGATACGAGGAGATGTCCAACCTATGCCTGATGGCAATCGATGACGAAATGAGGTATTTAATTCTTCCTCTTCTAATAATAACATTGTTAGTAGTAGTGAAAAGCTAATTGAAGTTATAAATGAGATGCATGAAGAATTGAATAAATTCAATTCTAAGAATACCATCCTAAAAAATGAAGTCTTATCTCTTTCCAAAGAGATGGAAGACTTAAAGGAAGAAAAAGAAAAACTATCTTTCATGCTTTATAATTCTTCACAAGATTTTCTAAAAAATGAAAATGAAAATTTAAAGAAGAATATATTGGAATTAAATAGCACCATATCTAGACTTATGCTTAGTAAAGAAAAATTGGATGAAGTGCTATCTAGCCAAAGATTGAATGGAGAAAAATCCGGCTTGGGTTATTCTCCATTGGGCAAGCAAAAGTCTAAAGAGACTTTGTTCATGAAAACAACATGTTTGAATGAAGCCTCCACTTCCAAGACCTCTAGCAAGATTAAAAGTACTCCTTCAATATATGCTAGTTGGTCTAAGAATACTAATTTAAATTCTAATGTATATACTAGAATTGTGCATCCTAGAAATACTCATGCTTATATGTATGCTCATGCTAGAAATAATCATTCAAAAAATACATATCCTAGGAGTAACCATCATGTGCATCCTAAAGATAATATGTATACTCATAACTTGCACACTACACATGAATATCCTAGGAATTACCATCATGTGTATTCTAGAAATAATATGTATGCTCATACTACAAGTGCATATCCTAGGAGCTTCCATTATACATTTCCTAGTAATAACATGCGTGTTCATAACTTTAATCATAGAAACATATATCCAAGGAACTATAGGCATGCATATTTAGAAAATCCTAGAAATTTCAATAACTATTATCCTAGGATTATGCATAATCAACATATCTATAATTATAGAGCTCCTTATAATATTAAGAAGTATGGATCCCAAAAGGAATTGTATTTTTTAGGACTAACCTCAAAGAACCCAAGAGATTTTGGGTACTTAAGAGTGCAATTGTGTATCCTTGTGTAATGTAGATATGTCTCCACACTAAGGAAAAATGTAACTATTGGTACCTTGATAGTGGATGGTCAAAACACGTGACCGGTGATCAAAGCATGTTCAAAGAGCTAACTTTAAGGGATACCGGGCAAAGGTGAACAGTGAACCCGTGGGCTGCCAACCGAGTGAGTGTTTTTAAAAAGGCAATTATTGTGTTTTTCTTTATTATTTCGTTTTGTTGTTTAGTGTGGAAGTGGAGAGAGAGTGTAATTATTATGTTTCTTAGTCATCATTTTTTTTGGCAATTATCATGCCTCCTCCCACTCTCCCAATCGTGGAAATCAATTTGAGAGAGGGGCTGCTGAAGTTTTTAGCCCCAAGCTCTCCTCTATAAATATGTACAATAGGTTCAAGCAGAGGACACGAAGAATTTTGGTTAGCTTCATGTAATTATTCTGTTTTCTCACAACACTTGGGAGTTCAAAAAAATGTTAAAAGAGCAAAAATTTGAAAGAATTTTCTGCGGAATTTCATAGAGGATCACGAAAAGCTATCAGTATTGTAAGATAATAGCATAGTATTTATTTTTAATTTTTTAGCATATATGAAATTCCTGTAACTCAAAGTGAGAATTTTCAAAGGGAGTGGTTTACGATGAATTTAAGAAGTAATTAGAAATTTAATACAAATATTATGTCAGGTGTTGACTATTTACAACTGGAGAAAGTTTTGAGAAGAACCGGAAAAGGCAAGAAGGTGACCCACGGGTAGCTTTAAGTGCTACAGGGTGAGTTGGATTTACTTTAAGTAGTCTAAATGAAAAACTAATTATTTGGTGATAATATTAATTGTAATTATTTAAGTATGCTTGGGTGATAGACAAAAAATTGATTTATGAGTATGATAGAAAATTTGAACATGTAGAAATATTTCTCGGTGAGAAATAATATTTTTTGGAAATTATAATTTTATTTGAGAATAAAAGCAATAAATAAATTATTGATAAGATATATTGATGTTTTAATACGAATTATGATGAGATGAATTTTAGTGGATATTGATAAGTTTTGATGGATGAGTTGATGTGATTTGAGATGAATTTTAGTGGATCTTGACAGACTTAAATGGATTATTTGATGTGATTTTGGGAAGAGAAGAATCTAGTGGAATTTTTATAATTTGATAAAAAGCATGATGATTGGATGTGAGGAATTTTAAAGAAACTTTGTTACATAAAATTTGTTGATAATCAGGATAGTCGAATTAAGTGGTTTGAATCTTTATGTTGTTTTTTTTATATTACTGTTTATATTACTGCTTCATATCATTGTTCATGCGCATATGCATTTAATAATACAACCGAAAAAACCGGGAAGACAACCGGTCTAATGAAATAACCGTGACAGCCAGTATATGCTGAGATGAAAAGTAAAAACCGTGACAGCCGGTATATGCTGGAATGAAAAGTAAAAAAAAACCGTGACAGCCGGTATATGTTGGGATGAAAAGTAAAAACCGTGACAGCCGGTATATGCTGGGATGAAAAGTGAAAACCGTGACAACCGGTATATGCTGGAATTAACCAGGAAGACAGTCGGTCTGATGAGAATAAAAGAACCAGGAGGACAGCCGGTCTAAGATGATAACAACCTGTCGACATGTGGGAAGACGTTCCCATCATAATCATTCATGCATTTGCATCTGTTTTAATTATTGCTGCATTATTTGAGATGCTGAGATGTGGTATTTTTATTGTGAATTAAATTATAGATGGCTGAGTATCATAAAAAGAGACAGCTATAATGATGAGATTTTTGAGATGCTGAGATGTGGCATATTATTGTGAAATTAATTATAGATGGTTGAGTCTCATAAAAAGAGACAGCTATGATGATGAGATTATTAAAATGCTGAGATGTGAGACATTATTGTGAATTTAATTATAAATGGTTGAGTCTCAAAGAAAGAGACAGTTATGGTGTTAAGACTTATTTAAATGGAAAATTTTATGATGTGAACCTTATTACGAGGCAATTATAAGATAATTGATTTTCTTAAGGTGGACCAATGATTGAGAAGAAGAGATTAATAGAGAATAAATCTTATGATATGGGAAATGATAGTAGAAAGTTGTCATCGGGTTATGTGAAAAATAAAAGATTAAATATTAAAGGATTATTTTATGGAATTTGGAATACTTTTAGTAAATTTAATTTCACTAAGCTTGTGAAGCTCACCCCTCATTGTACAATGATTTTCAGGTAGCAGGCTTGGCAAATAGTTTGATGAGTTGAGGTTCAGAAGAAATCATTTTCTATGAGTCGCGTACATGTCATCATCCTCAGACTAATGAGTGAATAAAATGAAAAAAAAAAATTTATTTGTAACTCTTCATGCATTTTTCGGATTGATGTAAAGTTCTTTTGGAAATATTTATTTTTACTGCTGCATATATGTGTCATGTTGGGATTCTCAAAACGTGATGACACTATTTCGGGGTGGCCAACCCGGGATGGGTCGTTACACACTATTGGAGATAACACAAAGATAAAGATCATAGGGCATGAAAAAGTTGGAAATGATTTCTCAACCATTGATCATGTATTATATGTGCAAGGCCTTAAGCCAAATTTATTTAGTATTAGTGAACTATGTGACAGAGGTAACAAAGTCATATTTGAAACCTCTTATTGTCTAGTTATAGACACCAAAAGTAACAAGATCAAGTTTGTTGGCCATAGACACGAAAATGTTTATATAGTTGATTTAAAATCTTTGCATTCGGAAAATGAAAAATGTTTTCTTGCTTTTAGTGAAAATCCATGGCTATGGCATAGAAAACTGGGCCATGTGAACATGGATTTGTTTAAAATCATTTCAAGAAAAGATTTAGTCATTGAACTTCCAAAAACAAATTTGAAAAAGACAAGGTGTGTGATGCTTGTCAAATGAGAAAACAAACTAGAATTTCTTTTAAATAAAAAAATATAGTCTCAACTACTAGACTATTGGAACTTCTGCATATGGACTTATTTGGTCCAATAAGTACCATTAGTCTAGGTGGCCTTCAATATGCTCTTGTTATTGTTGATAACTATTCTAGATATACCTTTGTTATTTTTATTACTTACAAGGATGAAGCGTACAAAGTATTTGTGAACTTTTTAAAAAAGGTTCAAAATGAAACAAGAATTTTTATTTCGAGTATAAGAAGTGATCGTGGAAAAGAATTTGAAAATCAAAGCTTTTTAAAATTTTGTGATGAAAATGGAACTGATCACAATTTTTCAACACCTAGAACTCCTCAACAAAATGGAGTTGTTGAGAGGAAAAATAGAGTTCTAGAAAAGTTTGCAAGACCAATGCTTTATGAAAATAGTTTGCCAAAATACTTTTGGGTGGAAGCTGTAAACACTTCTTGCTATGTTTTAAATAGAGTTTTAATTAGACCTATGCTTAACAAAACTCCATATGAATTATGGAAAGGTAGAAAGCCTAACATATCTTATTTTCGTACCTTTGGTTGTAAATGTTTTATCCTAAATATTAATAAAACTAACTTGGGCAAATTTGACTCAAAGACTGATGACGGGATATTCCTAGGATATTCAACCTCTAGTAAATCTTATAGATTTTTTAATAAGAGAACTCTAGTGGTTGAAGAATTCGTACACATAACCTTTGATGAGTGTAACCCAATTAGTCGTAGAGTAGGATATTTTAATGATGATGCAGATTTATTTCCAATGATAGAAACACCTACTCCCATTATTGACCCGAAGGAGAGTGGACCTCAAATAAATCAATAGGTAAATGCTCACAATCTTGATCAACCATCTACAACTCAACAAGAGTATAGTATTCCCAAAGATTTGAGGTATGCGAATTATTATCCAATCGATCAAATGATTGGTGATCCTTCACAAGGGTTAAGAACTCGTTCCACTTTTAGAAATAGTTGTAATTGTGTAGCTTATTTATCTCAAGTAAAACCTAAGACTTTTGTAGAAGCTGAAAGAGATTTTGACTGGATAAATGCTATGCATGAAGAATTAAATCAATTTGAAAGAAACAAAGTATAGAATCTAGTTCCTAGACCAAAGCATCACACTATAATAGGAACTAAATGGGTATTTAGAAATAAGATGAATGAAAATATAATAGTAACTAGGATAAGGCTAGGCTAGTTGCTAAGGGATATAATCAAGAAGAATGAATAGATTTTGATGAGACTTATGCTCCCATATCTAGATTAGAAGTTATTCGTATGTTATTGGCCTTTGCATGCTTTAATAAATTTAAACTATTTCAAATAGATGTAAAAATCGCCTTTTTAAATGGATTTATAGAAGAAGAGGTGTATGTTGAGCAACCTCTTGGATTTGAAAATCCTAGTCTTCCAAACCATGTTTATAAGATTTCTAAAGCTCACTATGGGTTGAAGCAAGCTCCAAAAGCATGGTGTGAAATACTAAGTGAGTTTTTGCTTGAAAATGATTTTACAAGAGGAAAAATAGACACAACTCTCTTCACAAAAACTCACAAAAATGACACACTACTAGTCCAAATATATGTTGATTATATTATATTTGGTGCTACTAATGAATCTATGTGTCAAGATTTTGCTAAGTGCATGCAAGGTGAATTTGAAATGAGCATGATGGAAGAGCTTACTTACTTTCTTGGACTTCAAATCAAACAATTGAAAGAAAGCATCTTCATCAATCAATCAAAGTACACCAAGGACCTATTAAAAAGGTTCGAGATGGAAAGCTCAAAGTCAATTGGCACTCCTATGAGCACCTCTATAAAACTTGATCTAGATGAAGAAGGTAAGTGTGTAGATACTAAAACTTATAGAAACATGATAGGAGCTTTACTTTATCTAACTGCAAGTAGACTTGATATAATGTTCAGTGTATGCATGTGTTCTAGGTTTCAAGCTAATCCTAAGGAATCACATATAATTGCAGTAAAAAGAATCCTTAGATATCTATAAGAGACTCAAAATCTAGGGTTACGGTATTCTAGAAAATCAACTTTTTAAGCTTGTAGGATATTCATATACTAATTTTACGGGTTGTAGACTAGATAGAAAAAACACTAGTGGAACATACCAATTCTTAGGTGCAATGTTAACCTCTTAGTTTTCCAATAAACAAAATTCAGTTGCACTATCAACCGAAAAAGCTGAATATGTAACAGCCAAAAGTTGTTGTGCAAAAGTGTTGTGGATGTAACAATAACTAGAAGATTATGGCATAAACTTTAAAGATATACCAATTCATTGTGATAACACCAGTGCTATCAACTTGACCAAAAACCCTATTCATCATTCTATAACCAAACACATAGAAATAAGACATCACTTCATAAGAGACCATGCTTAAAATAGTGATATTAGACTAGCATTCATATCTTCAGAAGATCAAATAGCTGATATTCTTACAAAACTCTTAAGTGAAGATAGCTTTTTCAAGATCAGACTATTGATGGGTATGCAAGACTATGATAAAATGTATGTATGATTGCATCAATATTCATCGTATGGATATTTGACATCTAGTGAATGAGTATTAACTCTTATTTAATATATCTCTCACTCAAAATGGCATAGATAAACAAATTCGTGCTAAAATTCCAAGTTAGAGCTCAAACTTTTAAGTTTTTTTAAAGACCCAGTCGACTAGTAGATTGACCCCAGTCAACTGGAATCTCACTGCCTATTTTCTCAGTCGACTAGTACAAAGCACCCAGTCGACTAGTACTACAAGACATTGGTTTAGAGAAAAAATTTGAAATTTTGGTGGCCTACCCAGTCAACTAGTATGGTATATCCAATCGACTGGTGTCTCTCTACTAGTTTACCCAGTCAATTGGTGTCCCGACCCAGTTGACTGGCATGTCAAAAAATCCTCAAATTATACAAAACTCAATCGACCAGTACCCTAATCCAGTCGACTGGCATCGCGATTCTATAAATGGTATATTCAGTTTTTCAGTTTTCACACCATTTTTGAAAAACCCTAAGCTTTCTCTCTTTAGAAAAACCTTGATTTCAATCCAAAATCTCTCAAAAATAATCCATAGCACCTTCAATCATACCCCAAATCACCTCTATTTCAACTATTTATGGTCGAAATCTCCACATTTCTCCAAATCTCTAAAACGACTTTCCCCAAGATATCTGAAAGAATACACATCAAAACCACCGTTAGAGGACATCACACGCCTACAAGGCCTCGGTCTTTAAAGTCCTTGGAATCGGATGCTAAGGGAAAGGGGGTTGCTGGTTCATCAAGCAAGAAGACACAAATTGAGCTCGATGACTCACTTTTTTGGAGCCCCGCCTCAAAGAACAGGTGTAATTCTGTCATCCGTAACAAGAAAATCATGACTGGTAGATTCGTCGATTTTGATTTTATCCGTCATGCAAATTTCAATATATTACCTGCTTTTGAGGCGATACACTTGACATCACTTGTCAAGATCCACCAAAAATATTACCCTTACTTAATTCACCAATTTTATGCCAACCTGGTTAAACTGAGTCTGATGGCTCTTAGGTTTAAAACTAGCATCATGGGCATAGAATTCGAGATGAATACTGACCTTCTGGTCAATATTCTGAGGATCCCTGTGGGAGGGGTCTAGTGGAGTCTGGATGGATGGCTAGATAACTTTGGCTACGAGGAGGTGTGTCAGATTGTTAGTACATCTTTAGGCCCACTACATTTCACCAATGTAGTGATATACCCCTCGACTCAAAGTTGTTCAATCTCATTGTGAGTTGGACCATCCACCCGAGACTCGGGGCTATCTTTATGAGATAAATATGGTATTAATTTGGTGCCTTAAAATAGGATACCATTTCAATATCTACCCCATACTTCTCGCTAATATGGTTAACGGTGAAGTGAGTGACTCTAGGTGCCTCCCATACGGGATGCTCGTCACTCTGATCCTCCAGTATTTCCATGTCCCCTTGTATGCCTCAGAAGCTTAGGACATCGACCCCAAGGACATCATAAATGTCTTTTCTCTGAAGAAGATGAGGTGCACGATCTGAGATGGGATTATCTCCTCCAAGGCTGGGAAGAACATTCAGATTGGAGAGGATGACAGTAGCGATGAGGACGATGAGGTTCCTGGTGATGTAGCTTCTCCCACTGTTATGGACAGTGACGCATGAGCACTTAGTCCATAGCATGGTGGCTATAATGCTGGTCAGGCTGGCTATGATAACATTCTATAGGCTATTTCGAGCCCCCAGTTGTCTATGCAGTCTGGGTTCCAAAGCTTGAGCTCTTCAGTAAATCACTTGCATTGCGACCTTCGTACATTCAGAAACGATTTTGAGTTGCACCAAGAGTACACAGAGGTCTCTTTGGCTGAGCTTTGGGATCTTCTTTCTAGATGGCTCTAATTCCCCCACTCGCTGAGTTGTTGTCTTATATTTTTGTTATGTACATATAGCTTCTTAGATATTTAACATGAACATTCATTTTTTTGTATTACATTTATGTATTGTACTCAGACAACTTTCTAAAAAGCTTATGATGATTTGATATATCAAAATA
The DNA here is from genome assembly GCA_023935145.1 of Bretschneidera sinensis. Classification (NCBI taxonomy): domain Eukaryota; kingdom Viridiplantae; phylum Streptophyta; class Magnoliopsida; order Brassicales; family Akaniaceae; genus Bretschneidera; species Bretschneidera sinensis. The sequence goes on from CM043703.1 coordinate 25,959,701, forward strand.
TTTGCGTTGCTTTTATATATATATATATATATCACTCTTATACTATATAATTGCTTGGTTTGAACCATTCGTGCTCATCTATATGCCTTATGTGATAACACTTATGTGCAAACTTCTGATTCTTCTCGGTAAGTCTTCCCAATTCCGAATCATGCCTAGTGGCACACAAGTTTGTTTTATATATATATATATATATCACTCTTATGCTATATGATTGCTTGGTTTGAACCATTCGTGCTCATCTATATGCCTTATGTGATAACATTTATGTGCAAACTTCTGATTCTTCTTGGTAAGTCTTCCCAATTCTGAATCATGCCTAGTAGCACACAAGTTTTTTTTTTACTTATCTTTATGACTATAGTGATCGAATTGCTTATTTTTTAACTTTTCACCCCATTTTCTATTGTTGTCAAAATGGCGGAGAAAAATGAGAAAAATCAAGTAAAAGAGAAATTTGTATGTAAACTTAGAATAGAGCATAAATTTAGGGGGGGCTTTGCTCTAAACATGTTGAAAAATGTTATATTGTCTTGTATTGCTTGGTTGGGTTCGTATAACTGTATTTAAACTGCGTTTGAATGCTTAACATATTAGTTTTTATCAGAAAAACAGAGGAGACTGTAATACCCGTAATCATAAAGTAAGGGTAAAGAAGTAGTTTAATAAATATGAAATGAAATTAAAATAATATATTCATGTGAAGGAATTAGTATTGAATTAAATAATTTTTTTTAAAAAAAACTGGATGCGTGGAAGCGTAATTACAAAGAAAATGGAAAACAAAAAAATGGACGTTCAGGATGTCGTGAAGAAAGAAAGAAAAAAAATGTGTTCTACAAAAAATGTTTTCAAAAAAAAAAAGAATAAGAAAAGTGGAAAACATTCCTGCTGCCAAATGTATTTGGAAGCCATACATGTCTTCCAAATTGCAAGCACATGGTGATTTTTTGTTGCATGTGTTGTAGCTGTAAAGTTGCAACAGTGGGAGGCGGCAATCGCCGCTTATAAATTGAAATTATTCATTTTCAAATCTCATTTGGTTTTCCTTCAATTATGTTTTTTCTCAAAGCATTTGGGGACCCAAAGAAAGGTTGAAAGAGCAAAATTTTGAAGGGTTTACTGCAGAATTTCATAGGGAGTCACGAAAAACTATCAGAAAAATATAAGGTAATAACATAGTGTTTATTTTTTTAATTTTTAGCATTCATAAAATTTCTCCGAATTTAAAGTGGGAATTTTCAAAGGGTGTGGTTTATAACGAATTGAAGAATAAATTAGAAATTTAATATAAATATGATATCAGGTGTTGACGATCAACAACCAGGGGGAAATTCTGAGTGGAACGAGAAAGGTAAGGAGGTAATCCACGGATAGCTTTAAGTGCTACGTTGTGAGTTAGATTTACTTTATGTAATCTAAATAAAAATGAAATATCTAGTAATAATATTAGAGAAATTATTAGCTTATGCTTTGGTGGTAGATAAAAATTTGATTGATAGGTATGAGATGAATTTTGGACATGTAGAAAATTATTAGGGGAGAAATAATATTTTTGGAATAATAAGTTGATTTAATAATAAAAGCAATAAGTGAAATTCTTGATGAGCTATGGTTGATGTTTTGATACGAATTATGAGGAGATGAAAATTGGTGGATCTTGACAAGCTAAGATTGATGATTTGATGTGATTTATGATGAGAGGAATTTAGTGAAAATTTTTATGATAATTTGAGGAAAGATATGATAGCTAAATTTAAATATTTTGAGTTCATGTTGTTTTTATATTATTGTTCATATGCATATGCATTAAATAAAAGAAAAGAACCGGGAAGGGGCAGGTCTAATTGAAAAACCATGACAGCCGATGTGGGCTAAAAATAAAAGGGACAATGTGACATCCGGTATATGCTAGAAATAAATCTGTAACTGCTGGCATAAGCTGTAAAGAAAAGAACCGGAAAGAGGCCGACCTAATATAATAAAAACATGTCGACATGTGGGAAGACGTTCCCATAATAATAATTCATGCATTGCATCTATTTTAATCATTGCTTACATTATTGAAATGCTTATGTGTGGTGTATTATTTTGAATTTATTTATAGATGGATGAGTCTCACAGAGAGAGACAGCTACAGTGAGAAAAAACATAAAGTATGAGGTGATAGTAATTATTTAAATGTTAAACTTTACTCTGTGAACCTCATTACGAGGTAATTATGAGACAATTGATGGTCTTAAGGTGAAATAACAAATAAGAAGAAGAGATTGATAGAGAATGAGACTTATGATATGTGTAGTGATAGTGGAATGCTAGTATCAAGTTGTATGAGATAGAAATGATTAAATATTGAAAGATCTTTTATACAAATTGAGTACTTTTAGTAAATTTAATTCACTTAGCTATTGAAGTTCATCCCTCATTTTACATTGATTTCAGGTAGCAGACAGGACAAATAGTTTGGTGAGTCGAGGTTCAGGCGAAATCATTATCTGCAAGCCACGTACATGTCAACATCCTCAGACAAAAGAGAAAACGAAATTAAAAATTTTATTTGTAAATGTTCATGCATTTTACGTTATGTATTATGTTAAGTTAATATCAGATTGATGTATCTCCCCTGTTGAGGGTTGAGGATTGATGTAAAGGAAATTTTTGTTAGTACTTTTTTTTATTGTTGTATATATGTGTCGTGCTGGGATTTTCAAAATATGACAACACCGTCTCGGGGGTGGCCAACCCGGGATGGGTCGTTACAATTTTGGTATCAGAGCATTAGGTTTTATGATTCTGTAAACTGCATAAAAATTTAAAAAGTGGAAGATTAAAATAAATTATATTTTAATGAACAGTCTGAGGATGACACGTGGACGTGCTAGAGCTAGTGTTGGAGTTGTTGATTTGAAAAGGCGTGGTAGGCCCCTAATATTTTTGACAAGTCGATGTTGAGTCTGAATCTATGGTTCCTAAAAGGGAGCGTGTTGATAGTATGATTTATATTAGTAATATAATTGATATTAGTAAAGGTATGAGAAAATATGAAGTTGAAAGAGATGAGCTAAGATAAACTATTACACATGCTCTTGAGAAAATGAGTATAATAGATGATAGAGTTGATAGCTTATAGCATAGACATGATGAACACGCTAGAGCAGTGTCTGAGGTTGTTAATCCAGTAATGATAGACGTATAAAAAGGAGGAAAAGTAAGTTTATGCATTAGATACAGAGAGATTGTTAAGCTGAATGTCGTGTTGTTTAAAGGATCTATGAATCTTTTTACACCTAAGTTCTAGGGGGAACATGTAGAGAGATTATTTAATATTTTACCAATAAATAACAGGTAAAGGGTCATCTTTACTACATCAAGATAGAGAAAGTCCCTAGAATGGTGGGAGGATATCGTTCCCAGGGTAAATGCAGATGTTGATAAATCCTTAACCTAAAATGGGCTTAAGAAAAATTTTCTTGATAAATACTTTCCTTATACCCTTTAGAGCCTAACAAGATAGAGATTTTATTTGAGGTAAATGTATTGACTATGACTCAGTATGATAAGAGATTTGTGGCTTGTCGAGGTTTGTACCGAAAATGGTAGACCTAGAGGAAAAAAAATGTAAAAGGTTCATAGATGAACTATGTTTTAAGATTTGATCAAAACTATCTTACATGAGGCATATAAATTATGTCGGATTGGTGTATATAACACTTCAGATTGAGAAGGATGTGATAGAAATAAGAGGAAAGAGGAATTGACAAAAGAGGTCTAGATTTGAGGAAACCAGAGATGGCACCAATATGAGTGCGCAGGGTGGGAGACCACTTAGAGGAAGTGTTCTTTGTCACAGAGAATTGAAGTACAGAGTCAGAGGTAAGTGGGATCTGCTACTTCAGTAGCTTAGAATACTATTGGTGGGACCCTCAGATTTGGGAGATAGGTTATAAAAACTGGGAATCATGGCAAATGAAGTAAGTTGCCACCAAGGAAAAGTGGTAATCTAATGTAGGATTGAGAAACAGAAGTTTGTTATAGATATATTTAGATAAGATATTTATCTCAGAATTATCAAAATTTGAAGTGCTTTGTGTGTAGAGAAGGTGGACATAACAATGTTGGTTAATCTTGGTGCAACCCATTCTTTTACATCCAATATTCATATGAAGTCTATTGAAGTATGTATTAGTCATTTGATGCAAAATATTTTATTGAAGTTCCCACTAGAGTAGAGTGATAATTATAAATGCTTACAATGGTAGTGTGATTCATATCAGTGATAGAGAATCTGAAGCTGATTTATTATCTTTGAATATGATTTAATTTTGAGAGTAAATTGGTTGTTAACGTATTATACTGGGGCTGATTGTTCCAAAAAGAAGGTAGTGCTCAAGATATGGACATGAAGAGTTTAACTTTTAGGGAGAACATAAGATATTCTCGAGCTATCTAACTTTTAGGGAGAACATAAGATATTCTCGAGCTATCTTATTTTGCTCTGACCACTAGGAGATGATTAAAGAAGGGTTGTGAGGAGTATTTGGCATACATGATGGATTCTGAAAAGGAAAATAGGAAGTTAGAATAAATCCTAATGGTGAAAGATTATTCTAATGTAATTTTTGATGAGTTGCCTAGTTGTTTCCCAAGGATTAAATTCTTTATTGATGTGATACTAGGTTCATCACATCTATCCATTAGCACCCTACAGAGTGACACCTACTGGGTTAAGAGAGTTGAAAGTTCAAGAGTTGTTAGATAAATAATTCATTCGATTAAATGCATCGCCATGAGGAGCCCACGTAATGATTGTGAAGAAAGAAAGATGGAACAATGAAATTATATATAGACTATAAATAGTTGAATAAGAACAAATATATTTTACCCAGGATAAATGATTTTTTTTGAGTAATTGCAAGGAGTAAGAGTGTTTTCTAAGATAAACCTGAGATCAGGTTATCACCAATTAAGGATAGAGAATGGAGACGTGCCTAAGACTGGTTTTGGGATATGTTATAGTCATAAGCTTTTTGTGATGTCATTTGGATTAACTAATGTTCCAAAAACATTTATGGACTTGATGAATAAAGTAGTTAAACTATATCTTAACAAGTTTATGGCTGTATTTGAGATTCTAATATATTCTAAAAAGGAAAAACAACATGTGAAACATTAAACAGTGTGTTGAAGATTCTAAGAAGAGAGAAATTATATGCAAAGTTCTCTAAGTGTGAGTGTTGGCTGAATGAGATAACTTTCTTGGAACATGTAATATCGAAAATTAGCATAACAGTTGATCCACAAAAGGTAGAGACAACGTTAAGTTGGGAGAGACCAACTAATGTGACTGAGATTATAATCTTCTTGGGGTTAGCTAGTTATTATAGAAGATTTTTTCAAAATTTTTCTATTATTATAATACTGTTGAATAGACTGACCAGGAAAGATGTGAGATTGTATGGTGAGGGAAGTGTAAGAAAAATTTTCTAATTACTAAAGGAGAAATTGACTAACAACTGCAGTATTGGTGTTTCCTTCTGGTGATGAAGGATTTGTGGTGTATAGTGATACGTCACATCAATGATTGGGATTTATGTAACATAGGAAAGCTATGACCCATACTTCTAGGCAATTGAAGATTTATGATAGAAATTACCCTACTCATGACTTAGAGTTGGCTGCTATAATGTTTACGTTAAAGATTGGAGACATCATCTGTATGGAGCCACTTGTGAAATATTCATAGGTTGTAAGAGTTTGACATACCTACCTACCCAGAGAGAGTTGAATTGGAGGCAAAGATGATAGATGGAGTTATTAGTAATGATGATTGTACAATTCACTATCATCTAGAAAATGCAAAGGTGATAGTTGATGCATTAAGTAGAAAGTCTACAAGAAGGTTAACTGCTATTGGGAGTCCTGATGTGAAATTGAGGATAGATTTAAAAGAGATAAGAATGAAGTTGAATATCAGTAATAGAGGATCATAGTTAACGAATATGGTTGTACAGTCATTCATGGTAAAATGTTTTAGAGATGTAAGATAGAGATGAAGAGATAGAAAATATTAAAGATTGAGTGCTTATTGGAAAGCATTTTGAGTTCGAAATTTGAAACGAGGGTATTCTGGTATTAGAACATGGAAATTATGTTCCAAATAATGCGGAGTTGAGAAAGAAGATAATGAGAAAGGCACATGATGATACAGATTCAATGCAACCAAGTAACAATAAGATGTATAGAGGATTGAGATAAAATTTTTGGTGGTCAAGATTGAAGAAAGATGTAGTTGAGATTGTAAGCTTGTATGGAGTACCATTAAGCATAGTGTCAAACAGAGATGCTAGAATTACATTTTGGTTTTTGAGAGGCTTTCAGAAAGCCACAAGTACACAATTGCAATTTAATATAATTTTCATGCTCAGACAGAAAGGATTATTAGAGAACTAGAAGATATGTTGAGGATAAATATGATGAATTTTCTCAGTAAGTTGGGATGCTTACATGCCACCAATTGAAATTTTTTATAATAATCAGTATCAAACTAGTATTGTGATGGCACCGATTGAGACATTGTATGGTAGGAGGTGTAAAACTCCTATATGTTGGGAAGCAATAGGAGAGAGAAATATATCTGGTCTATCAATTATTGAGTTAACAACTGAGAGGGTCAAATTGGTTAGAAAGAACCGTAAAGTAGCACAGAGTAGACTGAATAGCTATGCTGATACTAAGAGAAGACTTCTTGAGTTTCAAGTGATTGGGTTTATTGAAAAATATCTCTGTGAAAAGGTATATTGAGATTTAAACAGGAAAGAAAAGCTGAATCCGAGGTATGTGGGACCCTATGAGGTTGTCGAGAAAGTTGGGCTAGTGTGAGTAGCCTGGATTTGCCCCCAGAACTAAAACATTTATATAATGTGTTTCATGTTTCACTTTTAAGAAAGTGTTTACATGATGAATATTATAATATTTCGAGCTAAGTTATAGAAATTCAGAAAGATTGGGCTTATATACAAGTACCAGTGAAAATTTTAGATAAAAAGAACAAATTGTGTATAATAAAATAATTTCATTAGTTCAAGTTCTGTGAAGGAATAAGGATGTTGAAGAAATTATATGAAAGTGTGAGACAATTTTGAGAAGTATTATTCACTTCTGTTTCTGGAATTAGGTAAGAAAATCTCGAGGATGAAATTTTTATAAGGTGAGAAGATTTGTAATACCCGTAATCGTAAATTAAGGGTAAATAAGTAATTTAATAAATATGACATGAAATTAAAATAATATATTCACGCGAAGGAATTAGTATTGAATTAAATAATTTTTTTGAAAAAAAACAGAATGCATGGAAGCGTAATTACAAAGAAAATGGAAAACAAAAAGAAAATCAAACGTCCAGGACGTCATGAAGAAAGAAAGAAAGAAAAAAAAATGTTTTCCAAAAAAAAAAGGAAGAAAAGTGGAAAATGTGGCAGTAGGTGGCACTTTGGAAGCCATGCATGTCTTCCAAGTTGCAAGCACAAGGTGATTTTTGGCTGCATTTGTTGCAGCTGTAAAATTGCAATAGTGGGAGGCGGCAATCGCCGCTTATAAATTGAAATTATTCATTTTCAAATCTCGTTTGGTTTTCCTTCAATTACGCATTTTCTCAAAGCAATTAGGGACCAAAAAAAGGTTGAAAAAGCAAATTTTTGAAGGGATTTACTGCGGAATATCAAGAGAATCACGAAAAGCTATCAGAAAAATAGAAGGTAATAACATAGTGTTTATTTTTTAATTTTAAGCATTCATGAAATTTCCTCGAATTTAAAGTGGAGATTTTCAAATGGTGTGGTTTATAACGAATTGAAGAATAAATTAGAAATTTAATATAAATATGATGTCAGGTGTTGACAATCAACAATCGGAGGGAAATTCTGAGTGGAACGGGAAAAGCAATGAGGTAATCCACGGGTAGCTTTAAATGCTACGTGGGGAGTTAGATTTACTTTAAGTAATCTAAATAAAAATGAAATATCTAGTAATAATATTAAAGAAATTATCAGCTTATGCTTTAGTGGTAGATAAAAATTTGATTGATAGGTATGAGATGAATTTTGGACATGTAGAAAATTATTAGGGGAGAAATAATATTTTTGGAATAATAAGTTGATTTAATAATAAAAGCGATAAATTAAATTCTTGATGAGCTATGGTTGATGTTTTGATACGAATTATGAGGAGCTGAAAATTGGTGGATCTTGACAAGCTAAGATGGATGATTTGATGTGATTTATGATGAGAGGAATTTTGTGAAAATTTTTATAATAATTTAAGGAAAGACATGATAGTTAAATTTAAATATTTTGAGTTCATGTTGTTTTTATATTATTGTTCATATGCATATGCATTAAATAAAAGAAAAGAGCTGGGAAGGGGCTAGTCTAATTGAAAAACCGTTACAGCCGATGTGGCTGGAAATAAAAGGGACACCGTGACAGCCAGTTATGCTGGAAATAAATTTGTAATAGCCGGGATAAGCTGTAAAGAAAAAACCGGGAGGGGCCAGTCTAGGATAATAAAAACATGTCGACATGTGAGAAGATGTTCCCATAATAATAATTTATGCATTGCATCTGTTTTAATTATTGCTTGCATTATTGAAATACTGATGTGTGGTGCGTTATTTTGAATTTATTTATAGATGGATGAGTCTCATAGAGAGAGACAGTTACAGTAAGAAAATACATAAAAGTATGAGGTGATAGTAATTATCTAAATTTTAAACTTTACGCTGTGAACCTCATTACGAGGTAATTATGAGACAATTGATGGTCACAAGGTGAAACAACAAATAAGAAGAAGAGATTGATAGAGAATGAAACTTATGATATGTGTAGTGATAGTGGAATGCTAGTATCAAGTTGTATGAGATAGAAATGATTAAATATTGAAAGACCTTTTATACATATTGAGTACTTTTAGTAAATTTAATTCACTGAGCTTGTGAAGCTCATCTCTTATTGTACAATGATTTCAGGTAGCAGGCAGGACAAATAGTTTGATGAGTTGAAGTTAAGATGAAATCATTATTTGTAAGCCACGTACGTGTCGACATCCTCAGACAAAAGAGAAAATGAAATTAAAAATTTTATTTGTAAATGTTCATGCATTTTACGTTATATATTATATTAAGTTAATATCAGATTGATGTATCTCCCTTGTTGAGGGTTGAGGATTGATGTAAAGGAAATTTCTGTTAGTATTTTTTTTTATTGTTGCATATATGTGTCGTGCTGGGATTTTCAAAATGTGACAACATCGTCTCGGGGGTGGCCAACCCGGGATGGATCATTACATAGACTCTACCCAAATTTTTCTAAAACTAACACTTAGTTTTTTAAAAACTGTTTTTCTCTCCTTAGTTTTGTCATCATCAAAAAGGGAGAGATTGTTGACCCGTATTTGATTTGAATAATGACAAAACACTACTGCACTAACAGCTTTATCTAATTGTTTAAGCGATAAAAACATTCAGTACGGAAACAAGATGCAAGAACTCGACGCGATTCAGACACCAAAACAAGACAGAAAATCTAGAATAGGCATCAAAGTAATTGAAATAATTGTAAATCTATTGTGTTCAATTACATAGTTTGATCTGTGGCTCAATTTACAAAAGACTTTGAAAAAACTAAAAATACAAAAAGTTTTTAAGTCAAAAACTATTTTTGAAAAGGAAAACTAGGTTGAAAGACAACCCAATCGACTGGGTCCCTATACCAGTCGACTAGGATATGGACAGAAAGTTCCTAGTTGACTGGTAACTTCACCAAGTCGACTAGTCCTCTGACCCAGTCAACTGGTACTCTCCCTAAGCCTAAAAAGTGAAAAAATTTCACTTAACCCAGTCGACTGGTAATTCAAAAATATGACCGTTTGAGACGCAGGACTTGAGAATTTAATGCCCCAAACCTACCAAGTCAGAGTTAAATGACCATATTGCTTCAAGGTTATATAAACCCACTTCAATGAGCATTTAAAATAAAAAGAGAACACATTCAATTCATAAAATAGCTCATTAATTCTCAAAAGCTTTGAAAAAATTATTGTTGAGTCATTCTTCAAGCTTGTTCTTGAAATAGAGATATTGTTCATTTGTAAAAGCACTTATTGCTATCTCTCTGCCATTTAGTTTACAGCAAATTTCATTTATTATAAAGGGAAAGAGTTGGTATAACTCTTAGAGTGTTTAGGATTAAACACTTCATTGTAGCTTCCGTGAGGAAGAGATCGGTTGTAAGGTTTGTGCAACACCCATAAAGTTGCACGACTAAAGATTTTAGTGGATTGCTTCAAGGAGGTTTTTTGAAGAGAGTGGACATAGGGTCAGAGATATTATGATATTGTCGAACAACGGAGTTTACATTATATCTTCCTAAACATTTTTACTTTTCAAGCATATTATTTGATTGTGTGCTTTGTGTATTTAACTGTTTAAAAAATTGCAAGTTAATTAGCAAAGATTTTTAAAACCCAATTCACCCCTGCTTGGGTTTGAACCTCGGTTTACAGCCTTCTAACCTTCTCATCGTCTTGGACGGTCCATTTAATCCATTCCACTAGATTAAGGGAGAAAACGGAAGCATGTGAACGGAAAGGGGTTGGAAACCCAAACTTGCGTTGAGAGTTCACAATCCCTTAGGATATGAAGACTAGATTCTATTGTACATTCATATGTGTTACACTAAGGAGAAGAAACAAGGTTTCTAATGACTCAATGTTCATTTCACAAAAAAATGATTTCGAATAGCGAGTCACATATATGTCTTGCACTTTTGAGGACATTTCAAATGCCAAATCCAATACCAAGACTCCTTATTATCTAAATTAACTCGGTCCTTTAACAAGAAAGACTACATTGATTTTGTTGAGAAAATTCCATTCATGTTAGCCCTCCAAATAAGCTTATCTTCCAAACATAATTAAAAGGGATGGGAACAACCATGATTTGTTTTATAACTGCAGAAGGAAAGGAGAATAAAGATGGCCTAAGGACTATCTTTTGTTATTGTCAATAATAGCATCCACCAGGAGCTTTTCTTTACCATCTGCTATCACAATGCCCTTCATATCTTTTAAAGCAAAAGGTCCATCCAATGATCATTCCAAATGGAGGTATGTTTTCGATCCCTAGTCATTTCACTAGTCATTTTTTAAGACAAGGAACAAATTTGAGAATGCTTTTCAACACATGAGAATCATTAAGGTTGTTTGGAAAAACATTAAGGGAATGATAGACAAAGAGAATATTCTTACCCTTAGGATACTTGTGATCAAAAGCTTGAACCCAAGTAAAATCAACCGGAGTTAAGATCTGCCAAGCAAGTTTGGCAAGGATTGCATCATTGGCTTCTCTTGATTTCTGAATACTAAGATCGCCTTTTTCTTAGACTTACACATTATTTCCTTATTAACAAGATGAACTTTTTGGCTTTCGACAGTGTAACTCCAAATAAAATCTCAATTCAACTTGTCCAGTTTATCATAAATACTCTGAGGCAAGTAATTAATCTACATGTTGTAGGTTAGAATAACAGACATGACATTTTGGACAAGAGCGATACACCCTACTAAATTCAACATTTTAGCTTTCCAGCTTACTAGGTGATCATGAACTTTCTCCACCAATGGATTGAAGGTAGCTTTAATAACTCTAGAATGATGAATGGGAATCCACTTATTCCTTCCTAACTACGTAGTCAGAGGAATATTACATTGGGTATTGATAGATCGCATATTTTCAAAAGGTCAATTTGGAGAAATATAAATATGATATTTCTCCAATCTTAGCCTGATTTCAAGAAGCCTTATAAAAGAAAATTAAATCATTTGTAAGGAAAATATAGGAGAGTTTCAGACCCCCCATTCTCCTCCTAGTTGAATATGCTTCTACTTATTAGCTTGAGTCCTAACCTAAACTAACTAAGATAAGCGCTCCATGCATAAGACAAAAAGATAGGGTGAGAGAAAAAATCCCTCGCGAAGCCTACAAGAAGGCTTAAAAACATACAAAGCCTCACCATTCCAAACCACAGGTGACTATCACACTTTGAGCATCAATAGATTGGCGTTGTCCGTGGGAACACGGTACAAACCATACAAGTATTAGCTGAAAATGGCTAAAAATAAGATAATTACCAGGGACGATATCCCCAACCAGATCTTGAAGAATTAACTAAATGAATAGAAAATAATATATGGAAATTCATAGAAAAAAGGCTTCAATAATCATACCAGATGGCTACATTGGTTGGATATGGGAGATTGGCGTGAAGATTTTGCTAATATGGTACGATGCAATGCAAATATGAAATTTCGTATATTGAAACTCACAATGAGTGATGAAAAGCTTCAATTTATGTAAATGAAGCATTAAATTCGTTAATACCAACAAGCCAAGATGGATTGATATCAAATTAATACAATAGTAAATTTTGAAAGCAATATTGTGGAATCAATTAACTAATTAGAGTGAAATTGATGATTAGAGTTTGTGATGATGTTTTCTTCCAATTCTTTGATTTTTTTATTTGATGAAGAATGTGATCCCATTTTATGATTTTTAGAGCCCGTTTAGTTGGGGGCGACTAAATGGGATAAACTATTTTAATCACATATAAACAGTTAACCATATATTTGACTAGAGGGATTTAATGTTCATGTTCGATTAGGATGTGACAAAATCAAACCCCCTATGGAACAAAAATAATCTCACTCCTTTGGGATTAAATGTTTTTATCTCCATTTTTCCCATTGCTGCACACACACACACACACACACACACACACACACACACACACACACACACATATATATATATATATATATATATATATATATATATATATATATATATATATATATATTCTTCTTCATCTTCTTCTTATTCCCTCTTCTTCATCTTTTTCATCTTCTTCCTTTTAGCAGACCCTCTCATTTTTCTTCTTCTTCCTTTTTTTCATTCTCTTCCTCCTTCTCATTTTTCTTCCCTATTCATGTTTTTTCTCCTTAAGCAACCCAGATCTACATGAGGCAGCGCGACCTCGCGCACAGACCCTCGCGTAGAGATCTAACCCAAGTTTCAAAGTTGAAAACAATATGTTTTGATGCTATGTTACACAGTGAGAGAGTAGATCACCAAAGCAAAAACTCTGCAAAAAGGGTTTTCAATATTGTACTTTGAAGAAGAAACTCTACAATGAGCCTTTCTTCTCTCACTCTATTCATCTATGAGGTTCCTTCTTCAATCCATTTTTGGTACACTTCATTCTCTCTCTCTGTCTCTCTCTATCTCTCTCTCTCTATATATATATATATATATATATATATATATATGTTTGCTACTTTTTATCAAAAAGTCATAATTTAATTTTCAATCTTTAGTTTTTGTGGGTTTTCCCTCCTAATTACTGTACATGGCACAACATGTCTTTTTCTACAGCTTTAGGTCGCAAAATTCTTCTATGCATTGGGAAAGATGTAATATGATTTTGAGATGTTTTTTTAGACAGATCAATTTAACCCTTAGCGTTTTTAATTTGATGTAATGTCTTTCCTCCATCTAATTTTCGTTAATTATTATGTTAAGTAAGACACGTCACACAAAGAAAAAAAAAACAAAAATTATAATTAAAAACTTAAAACAAATAAAAATAAAAATAAAAACTTAAAACTAAAAAAAACTTTTCTTTATTGTTGTTGTTGTTGTTATTGTTGTCGTTGTTGTTGTGCTGAAAGATGCACCACAAATGCCCTAGCCGTCACAAGTTTGGTCTTCTTCTTCGATGGAATTTTTCAGCATCATTGTTGGAAAAATGCATCGTTTCATGTTTTCTAGGAGAAATCTCTATATTTTCAGCATTGTTTCACTTCTCTCATGGGGCTTTGAGTGTTTCTCCTTTGCTGCCCAAATTCTAGATGTCAAGTATTAGTCGGATTGATGCAGCTAGATCATTGTTGCACTTACAGTCCACCAATGGCGCCGATCTAATCGGTAGGCCATTGGATTTTGATGCGAAACGTTGCGTCGATTGTCTCTATAACAAAGCTGCAATGATGGCTGATCTTTAAGCCATGACGGCGAGGGATCCTTTGGTCGGTGGTGCATCCATCATGGTAGAGAACTTTGGGGTTGGCGTTGCTGGTGTGTGATCAAATTTTTTTCCTGTGATTTTCTCTTCAAATGGGGGTCGGGCTGTGTAGATAGCAAAATAGGTGTAGGGTTTCATTAAAGTTTTGGATAAATTACACAAACCTCTCTTGAGGTAATGTATAATTGTAAGCACCACCCTTGCATCTTCTAAACCTTCACTTACACCCCCCTGATAGAAAAGATTAAATTTGATTTCATGTGATTAAATTCTTCTACTAGGGGTTGTAAGTGCTTACACTCCCTGGTAGGAAAGATTAAACTTGATTTCATGTGATCCCATGTGATTAAACTTTCCTATTAAGGGTGTAAATGAAGGTTTAAAAAATGTAAGGGAGGTGTTTACAATTATATGTTATCTCAAGAGAGGTCTATGTGATTTACCCTAATGTTTTCTTTAAAAATGGAGGATGTGTGGTCGAGTGGTAGAGGAAAAGGCTAGTGGTGGCTATGGCTAATGGGTGAGCAAGATTAAGAGATGGGAGATAAATTCTTTAGGATTCTTTAGGAGGTTCTTTTTTTTTAAAATAAATAGTAATTAAATAGTGTAAGCTTAATTACATACATTATTTAATTTTTGTGTTTTCTTTTTCAATTTTAATTTGTAATCTTGTTTTTCTTGAGAGTGAACATGTTTTTTTTAATTGAAGAATTAACAAAAACCTGGGAGACATTACATCGAATTAAAATGTTAGGGTTTAAATTGATTCGTCAAAAACTTTAAGTTTTAGTTATTTATAGGGTAAAATCTTAAGTTTTAAACTACATTTAAGCCTTTTTTTTAGTTACATTGTTTGTTTTCTTTGGTTGTTGAGATTGATTACTCGTACTTCCCAAGTTCTCAAATAAGAAAAAGAAAAAAAAAAGATGACTGAAAGTCTTATTTTGATTGAAATCAAGGATTGTGGTGAAATTTGTAAGTTTTGTGTAGAAAATAGGGTTGGTAAAGAATGATGAATAGTGTAAAAGTAATATAGTCTTTTACTTATTTTCTTATTTTAATGTCAATTAGCCAATCATATCAACCAAACTTAAGATTAAATTGTACCGTTTTAATAATTTGTAATCGTATCACATTTTAAATCTCAATTCCACCTCACAATAATTTTGTAAGTAAACTAAACAAGTCCTTACGAGTTAACAAAAAACAATTTCAGAGAATTGAGTTATACTTTTCAAATTATGATGAAGACTTTTAATCTGCTTAAGCCATAATGTTTAAAGTGAAATTTGACCTTATTTTTATCCAACTATGCATTGTCCATCCTATACACAAGAATTTTTCAAGCTTTTAATTATAGAAATTTAAAAACAAAATAATGATAAAATTCTAGTGTAATGAGGTCAAAAGGCAAATATTATATACTGTAATAATATATATTATTATTAAAATTCAATTGTTTATTTCCAAAATCTAACTATTATATTATTATATATTATAATATCATAAAAAATATTTATTTATATTTAATTATGTATTTTAATTATTGAAAATGACAAATATGGTAATTTAATTGTTTTGGTTTTTTTAAGACAATTGTTACGAGTTTTGGAGGAGATATAAAATGCAAAAGTAAGTTTTGTAAACGTTTGGAAAAAAATAGGAATAATCATATATTTAAAAATAATTATAAAAAATTATATTTTAATGTATTAAAATTTTAAAATATTTTATACGTGACACAACAATATTTAAGAATTTATGGGAATACTAACTTGCAAACAAATTAGCATTTTGCCCACATTTTTTTGGCAACATATACCCCTCAACAGTGACATTATTTGAGGGCAATCTTGTCCATCTACAAAAAAAGTTCTCATCCTTTAATCTGTCTCTCCTTCACGAACCCCACACCGTAACATCGTCATCCATCGATCTGCGTCGTCAGCATCAGAACTGAGAAAAGATCGATTGAGTCTTGTTGGATTTCAAGTCGGGCTATGTCGCCGACGCTGCTGCTCAGGACTGTCTTGCCATTTCAATTTTTTTTTTCTTTTTTAGGTTTTTGAGCCTAGATGGCTAGTCAAGCAACAAAAAGTCCATCTTCTTTAGCAACTTTATGAAAGAGATCCTAATATAATTGAAGTTACATAATTTACATTCCTTATAAGAGATTCCGATTTGGAGTAATAAAAATAATAGCTTGAATTTCATCAAGAATTCTAATTGGCTTTTTACGTTGATGGTGGTGGGCCGGTGGCGTGAGTTGAAAGCAGGCATTTGCTTTAAGAGATTTGCAGTCTGCTAATGGCTTAAAGTTCTTGTATCGTAAGTTCCCAAAAAAGAAAAAGAAATCGAAGAAGAGAAAGACGATATGGACTGGGGTATAGGGGAAATTTCTAACGTGTCCTTATTGGAGTGGCAAGGTTAGTTCTGGTGGGACAATGGTTAAATTTCTAATATGCCCTTTATTTTAATTGGATGGTAAGTAGGAGTGGAAGTGAGTCGAGCACTTTGGCTTTCGAGAGAAGTTTGGTTCGAAACTCGATTAAATTTAGTTCAAACTTAAATTGTGATTTTGACTCGATTAGCTTATTGAGTCGAGTTAGAGTAATGTCAAATTCGGCTCGTTAGGCTCACGAACAAGCTCAATTTAATTAATAAATTAAATAAATATTATATATGTACTATATTTATTTTATACATATTTAATATATATATTATAAAAACATATATATTTATTTATTTTATTTTAATAATATAAATATCAAATTTATATATTTTATTTCGAAAAACATATATTTATTATTTTATTTCGAAAAACTAAAACTCTAAAAACTCGGCTCGAGTTCGAGTTGGTTCGCAAACCGAATTCGAGCCTGAATTTCACCTTACGAGTCGAGCTCGAGTTCAATTTTTTTAATTCATGCTCGGGTCAAATAAGTTTTTTACTCATGAGCTGAGCTTAAGCTTCCCTTAACTCGAACTCAGCTCGAATCCACCCATAATGGCAAAGTTAATTTTTGTCCAATCAAACATGAACACAATCCTAAATTGTGCCTAAAGTATGACAAGTCATTCCCCTGTATTTGTATCTATTTCTATTATAAAACTAGAACACTTTTACATGTCCGTTCGTGTTAAATTTTCATAAACCTAGGCACAAATATGAAATGAATGTATTATAAAAATATAAAGATGTCAAACTAAACCCACTTTCCCCACTTGTTTTTTTATTCTCTTACCTGATAACTTCTACCCAAAAAAACGTCTAAATCTCTCTTATGCTAACTTTATCTCTAATGAAAAATTCTTGTTTGCACTAAACATAGAACAAAATTTTTACATCAAGTGAAAATTTGATTGATAATTTTTTAAAACTTTATTGATAATATTAATTGAATACATACAAACGTCATCAATAAAGTTCCTAAAAGTTATAAATCAAAATTTCAGCACCTGGTGCAGCCAAAAATCTTTTCTCTCTAACAGCTTTATCTCCCTCCCAATGTTAACTTTCTATCCAAGAGCCTTAACTGCCTCTCAATACCAACTTGTAACATTCCAGGCACATTATTTATGTCCCAACTTTTTCTTCAGGCCGTAGTCAACTACAGAGAACCGTAGCCAACTACACTTTGTTGTAGCCAACTACAGAACCTTGTTGTAGTCGACTACACACTATTAAGTCGACTACAAGGTCTACAAAAAAAGGCACAAAACCTTGTTGCAGTCGACTACAATGTCCTTTTTGGCTTCAAACAAACTTGTAGTCAACTACACCTTTCTGTAGTTGACTATAAGAACTCACTACTGTTTAATTCTCATTCTCAAATGGCTGTAGTCGACTATGCTTTGCTGTAGTCGACTATGCTTTGCTGTAGTCAATTACGCCAGGTCCAGTAATGGCTATTTTGCATAAAATCTTGCGCGAATCATCTTCATTTAATGCTTAAACGATCATATTGTATTTGAATTTGTTGTTTGGAGTTTTTGCTATAAATACCCAGCCATTACAAGCTTCAACAATAATCTTGAACACCATAGAAAATATTTATTGCAAGAATCAAGCTTTTAATTTTATTCTTGAGCCATTGTTGAGCTTTAAGCTTTAGAAAGAGAAACTTTTTGAGTTGTAAGCATTTATTATACACTCTCTCTTGTTCAAATCTATTTCATTCATTCTCAAAGTGAAAAAGAGTTGGTGTAACTCTTAGAGTGC
This sequence comes from Bretschneidera sinensis, assembly GCA_023935145.1. NCBI lineage: Eukaryota > Viridiplantae > Streptophyta > Magnoliopsida > Brassicales > Akaniaceae > Bretschneidera > Bretschneidera sinensis. The sequence goes on from CM043703.1 coordinate 25,978,058, forward strand.
TTAGGTATTAAACACTTGTAATTTCCTTGTGGAAGAGATATTTGTAATGTTTGGGCAACAACCGTGAAGTTGCTTGATTATTCTTAGTGGATTGTTTTAAGGAGGTTCATTGAAGAGAGTGGACGTAAGGTCGGAGTGATTTTGATATTGCCAAACCACTATAAATAAAGTTTGCATATTCTCTTCCTTTACTCATTTAATTTCAAGCAATTTATTTATTGTGTGTTTTACTTGATTGAATTGTTGAAATTTGTTTGTTAACTGCAAAAAGCTTTTTAAAACCCAATTCACCCCTCTTGGGTTTGTACCTAGATCTACAATTGGTATCAGAGCTTTGTACTCAATTTTAGGCTTAAAATCCTTGAGTTGATCTGATGGCTTCAAATAGTTATATTGAAGGTCATTCCTATACTAGACCTCCTTCGTTCAATGGCACAAATTATAATTATTGGAAAAATAGAATGAAAATATTTGTTGAATGACAAGATTATAATTTGTGGAAAATCATTGAAGAATGACCTAGAATTCCTACAAAAGAAATAACTATTGGAGAAATCAATCATACAATGCCTAAACTAAAATTGAAGTTTAGTGAAGAGGATTGTAGAATGATGTTTCTAAATAGTAGAGCTACTAATTTGCTACATTATCCTTTAGACATTACTGAGTACAATAAATTTTCTGCATGTGTTTCGGCTAAGGAGATATAGGACAAACTGCAAATTACTTATGAGAGCCCTAGTGAAGTTAAAAAATGAAAAATTTATATGCTAGTGTCCGAGTATGAATCTTTTAAAATGTCTCATAACGAAACAATTTCTCAAATGCACTCCCGTTTCGCCACTATTGTTAATAGCTTAAAGCTTTTTGGTAGGAATATTGAGGAGTTTGAACTAACAATGAAGATATTACGATCTTTGTCATCAACTTGAAAGCAAAGAAGATGGTCATAACGGAGGCTAAAGATCTCGACAAACTTGATGTCGAAACACTTCTCGGATGATTATTGATATATGAGATAGAAGAAATGAATCCCGGTGCCAATGGTGAAGAGATAAAGAAAAAGAAAATGATTGCTCTCAAAACTTCCACTAGCAAGAAGAAGAAAATGAGAGTAGTGAAGAAGATGGTAAAATTGCTTTAATCACCAAAAGGTTTCATAAATTCTTAAATAATAGCAAGAAACCTTACACAAATGATTCCACTCCAAAAAAGAACCTATTGTGTGTTATGGTTGCAAAAAGCCCGGACACATTAAAATCGATTGTCCAACAACAAATAAACCATACAAGATATTCAAAAAGAAAGCCATGGTTGCAACCACTTGGAGTGATGATGAAGAAGAAGAACTTTTGGACAACGACGTCGAATATAAAGAAATTGTCAATCTTTGCTTGATGACAATTGATGATGAAAATGAGGTAACAAATTCTTCCTCCTCTAATAATAATAATATTGTTAGTAGTAGTGAAGAATTGATTGAGGTAATTAATGAAATGCATGAAGAATTAAATAAATTTAATTCTAGAAATATTGCTCTCAAGAAAGAAATCGTATCTCTCTCTAAAGAGATGGAAAGTCTTAAGGAAGAAAAATGAAAGCTATCTTCTACGCTCTATAACTTATCATAAGATTTTTTTAAAAATGAAAATGATGGTTTAAAAAAGAAAGTGACGGAGTTGAATAACACTATATTTAGGTTTATTCTTGGAAAAGAAAAACTAGATGAAGTGCTATCTTGCCAAAAGAATGAGTAGAGAAAAATTTGGTTTAGATTATTATCTATTAGGAAAACAAAAAACAAAAGAAACTTTGTTCATGAAATCACTATGTGTGGAAGAACTCTCCACCTCTAAGGCCACTAGCAACGTTAATTTAAAAAATACTAGTAAGCTTAAGAATGCAAATTTCAATTTAAATGCAAAGAATTCTAATACATATACTAGAGATAGAAATCCTAGAAACACATATGCATATATATACTCATCCTAGAAATACAAATACTAGGAATACACATTCAAGATATACAAATGCTTGGAATACACAGTCAAGGCATGCACGTGCTAGGAATGCACACCCTAGAAATTACCAACATGCATATCCTAGAGATAACATATATGTTCATAAATCTTATACTAGAAACATGTATCCTAGGAATACTCTCATCCAATGAATAATAGGCATACATATTCAAGACATCCTAGAGACTTCTATAACTATCATCTTAGGATCATGCATCATCATGTCTACAATTATAGAGTACCTTATAATGTTAAGAAAGTATGAGTTCCTAAAGAAGCCGTATCGGGTATAGTAAAGTGGGTAAATATTCTTCAACCATTGACCATGTTTTGTATGTGCAAAGCCTTAAGCCAAATTTACTTAGTATTAGTCAACTATGTGACAAAGGCAACAAAGTCATATTTGAATCCTCTCATTATCTAGTAATAGACATCAAGAGTAACAAGATCAAGTTTGTTGGCCATAGACATGATAATGTTTATCTAGTTGATTTAAAATCTTTATATTTGGAAAGTGAAAAATGTTTTCCCGCTTTTAGTAAAAAGCCATGGCTATGGCATAAGAGGCTTGGCCATGTGAACACAGATTTACTCATAATTCTTTCAAGAAAAGATTTAGTTGCTGAATTTCCCAAAATCAAATTTGAAAAAGATAAATTTTGTGATGCTTGTCAAATAGGAAAACAAACAAGAATATCTTTTAAATCTAAAAAGGTAATTTCAACCTCTAGACCATTAGAACTTTTACATATGGACTTGTTTGGTCCAATAAGTATCATTAGTCTAGGTGGCCATCAATATACTCTTGTTATTGTTGATGATTATTCAAGTATACCTTTGCTATTTTTATTGCTTATAAGGATAAAACCTATAAAGGTTTTGTGAACTTTTGCAAGAAGGTTCAAAATTAAAAGAGAATTTTTATCTCAAGTATTAGAAGTGATCATGAAAAAGAATTTGAAAATCAAAGTTTTTCAAAATTTTGTGATAAAAATTGAATTAATCACAAATTTTAGCCCCTGGAACTCCTCAACAAAATGATGTTGTTGAGAGAAAAAATAGAGTTTTAAAAAAATTTGCTAGAACCATGCTTTGTGAAAATAGTTTACCAAAATATTTTTGGGTGAAAGCTGTAAATACTTCTTGCTATGTTTTAAATATAGTATTAATTAGGCCTATGCTTGATAAAACTCCATATGAACTATGAAAAGGTAGAAAGCCTAATATCTCTTACTTTCATACTTTTGGTTGCAAGTGCTTCATCCTAAATAAAAATAAAACTAATTTAGGTAAATTTGACTCCAAGACAGATGAAGAGATATTTTTAAGATATTCAACCTCTAGTAAAGCTTATAGAATCTTTAACAAAAGAGCTCTAGTGGTTGAAGAATCTGTACATGTTGCTTTTGATGAATCTAACTCAATTAGTAGTAGAATAGTATGTCTTGATGATGATGCAAATTTTATTCGAAGATTAGATACATCTTCTCCCATTGTTGACCTTAAGGAGAGTCAACCTCGAACAAATCAAGAGATAAATGCTCCCAATCTTGATCAACCTTCTATAAGTCAACAAGGAAATGGACTTCCCAAAGATTGGAGGTATGTGAATTATCATCCAATCGATCAAGTGATTGGTGATCCTTCACAAGGGGTAAGAACTTGATCTTCTATGAGAAATATTTGTAATTGTATAACTTATTTATCTCAAATAGAACTTAAGACTTTGTTGAAGCTGAAAAAGATGTTAATTGGATAAATGATATGCAAGAAGAGTTAAATCAATTTGAAAGAAATAAAGTGTGGACTTTAGTTCCTAGACCAAAGAATCATACTACCATAGGAACAAAATGGGTATATAGAAACAAAATAAATGAAAATGAAATTATAACTAGGAACAATGCTAGACTAGTTGCTAAGAGTTACAATCAAGAAGAAGGAATAGACTTTGATGAGACCTATGCTCTCGTAGCTAGATTAAAAGCTATTCATATGTTACTAGCTTTTGCATGCTTTAAAAATTTTAAGCTATTTCAAATGGATGTGAAAAATACTTTTTTAAATGGCTTTATAGAAAAAGAGGTTTATGTTGAACAACCTACTGGTTTTGAAGATTCTAACCTTCCAAACAATGTCTACAAGCTTTCTAAAGCTCTCTATGGGTTGAAACAAGTTCCGAGAGCATGGTGTGAAAGGTTAAGTAAGTTTTTAATTGAAAATGGTTTTACAAGAGGAAAAATATATACAACTTTTTTTTACAAAAACTCATAAACATAATACTCTCTTAGTCCAAATTTATGTTGATGATACTATATTTTATGCCTCTAATTAATCTATGTGTCAAGAATTTGCTAAATGTAAGCAAGGTGAATTTGAGATGAGTATGATGGGAGAACTTACATACTTCCTTGGACTTTAAATCAAACAATTGAAAGGAAGTGTTTTCATCAATCAATCCAAATACACCAAGGACTTGCTAAAGAGGTTTAGGATGGAGAACTCAAAGTCTCTTAGAACTCCCATGAACACCTCTAAAAAACTTGACTTGGATGAGGGAGGTAAGTGTGTAGACACTAAGACTTATAGAAGCATGATAGGGGTTTTATTATATTTAACTGTAAGTAGACCCGACATAATGTTTAGTGTATGTGTGTATGCTAGATTCCAAGCTAATCTTAAGGAATCTCATATTATTGCTTTAAAAAGAATTTTAAGATATTTGAATGGTACTCAAAACCTAGGACTATAGTATTCAAGAAAATCATCTTTTGAGATAGCAGGATACTCGGATGCTGATTATGCTGGTTATAGAATTGATAGAAAAAAGTACTAGTGGAACATGCCAATTTCTAGGTGCCATGTTAACGTTTTGGTTTTCAAAGAAAAAATTCAGTTGCATTATCAACTACTGAAGTCGAATATGTGGCCGCCGCTAGGTGTTATGCACAAATTTTATGCATAAAACAACAATTAGAAGACTATGGCATGCGTTTTCAAAATATTCCAATTTTAAGCGACAACAGTAGTGCCATCAATCTTACCAAAAACCCAATTCAACATTCTAGGACCAAACAAATTGAAATTAGATATCACTTTATAAGAGATTATGCTCAAAAAGGTGATGTCAAACTTGAATTCATACCTATAGAATATCAAATTGATAATATTATTACTAAACCTTTAAATGAAGAAAGCTTTTGTAGAATTAGAACGCTAATGGGCTCGAAAAACTTTGAATGTCTATATGTTTAATTGTATATGCATCCTTTATGGTTTCTTACCTATAATTTGATGTTTTAGATGCATGATTGTAGGGGGAGCTTTATCCTTCCTCTTTCTTTTGTGATGTTGACAAAAAGAGGGAGAAGAATCTAAAGATGTATTGCTAATGCTAATGACGTTTTGTTGCTTCTTATAGTTGCTTTGGTATATCATTCTATGCATGCTATAAATACTTAAACCACTTTTCTCTTTAAGAAAGGGGGAGAAAACTCTCTAAAGTTACTATGCTTGGTTGTTCATATATTGCTTGGTTGGTTGGATATAAAATTGTTCTCTTATGCAAGAGGAAATATTGAAAATACAGAGGAAACCTAGTCAAAATTTCTGTAAAATCTCCAAACTTAATTTTTTTTAAATGGTTTTCAAAATGGTTTTGTCATAATAAAAAAGGGGAGATTGTGGACCTCATATTTATTTTGATAATGACAAACATATTATTGTGCTAATTCTCTTTATCTAGTCTTATTTCGATTTTAAGGATAAAAGAATACACATTAGAAGCAATGCGCGATCAATGGAACCTTGAAGTATTTATGAAGACTTAGAAGCAAAGTAAGAGATTACTAGTCTAGTAAAGATTAAATTCCTTGTAAATATCTCTCTATGCTCTTAGATCAATTGTGGCTCAAAAATTAAAATGTTTTAAAATGATTTTAGGCAAAAACAAAGTTTTTCTTCAGGCCGTAGTCAACTACAGAAAACCATAGCCAACTACACTTTGCTGTAGCCAACTACATAATTTTGTAGTCAACTACAGAACCTTGTTGTAGTCGACTACACTACTTGTTGTAGCCAACTACAGATTGTTGTAGCCAACTACAGATTTCTCTAGTCAACTACAGAACCTTGCTGTAGTCGACTACACACTGCTTAGTCGACTACGGGGTTTGCAAAAAGGGCATAAAACCTTGTTGTAGTCGACTAAGCAAAGTGTAGTCGAATACGTTGTCTTTTTTGGCTTCAAACAAAGTTGTACTCGACTATACCTTTCTGTAGTTGACTACAAGAACTCATTGTTGTTTAATTCTCATTCTCAAAAGGCTGTAGTAGACTACGCCAAGTCTAGTAACGGTTATTTTGTATAAAATCTTACGCGAATTAGTTTCATTTAATGCTCAAACGGTCATATTGTATTTGATAGGCTGTTTGGAGTTTTTCCTATAAATACCTAGCCATTACAAGCTTCAACAACTATCTTGAACACGACATAAAATATTTATTGCAAGAATCAAGCGTTCAATTTTATTCTTGAGCCATTGTTGAGCTTTAAGCTTTAGAGAGAGAAACTTTCTAAGTTGTAAGCATTTATTGTACACTCTCTCTTGTTCAAATCCATTTCATTCCTTCTCAAAGTGAAAAGTGTTGGTATAACTCTTAGAGTGTTTAAGTATTAAACACTTCTTTGTGCAAGAGATATTTATAAGGTTTGGACAACACCCGTGAAGTTGCTTGATTATTATTAGTGGATTGCTTTAAGGAGGTTCCTTGAAGAAAGTGAATGTATGGTCGGAGTGATTCCGATACTGCTGAACCATTATAAATGGAGTTTGCATATTCTCTTCCTTTACTCCTTTAATTTCAAGAAATTTATTTATTGTGTACTTTACTTGATTGAATTGTTGAAATTTGTTTGTTAATTGCAAAAATATTTTTAAAACCCAATTTCACTCCCTCCTGGGTTTGTACCTCAGTCTACAGGAAAGAAAGACAATAAACACACAATGTGATGGGGAAGGGTAAAGCAAACCAAGCAACAATGTTACTAGTCAGTAGGAAGGCAAACAGTGCTGCCAATTCATCAATCACCAACAGTAGAGTTACCACAATGAAATGGATGCCAGATGTCAGTGTTCTGATTTATTAATGTATTATATTATGGAGTGGATCACATGTTCTGATTTATTAATTGATTTTTGTTTGGCATTCTAAGGTAGTTGCCAATCATATTCTCAGACACTTGCGTCACCCAAGATGAGTCAGGCAAGCAGTATATGATCAATATACAATCGCATTCAAGGAGCTTCGACTTCTCCAGTAGCACAATCAGTTGCAGGTAGTAATGAAGGTAACAAATGGTGCTATGCAAGAGACATGCCCCAATACAATGACTCTTTTGCACAAGGGAATCCTCCTACAAAAAGATACAAAGCGATTGCTCAAAGAAACATTAGTGGGAAGAGAAACAAGTAGTTGTCTCTGTTTTTTGTGATTGTGAAGTTGGAAACAAATTGAACAATTGGAAGTTAGTTTTTGTAATTTTGGATGTAAACATTTGGAAATAGATTGCTAACATAGCCTTATAAGGTATGTGGGTGTTTTTATATATGGTCACTCATAGAGATGAAATAATATGAAACAATTGGAAGTTAGTTATGTTCCTTGTCTGGTGTGTGAATCTTGTATTGGAATGATTTTGTGAATGAATGAAACATGGAATGATATTTTGAGCAACTATTTTGTCTGGTGTACATGGTTGTAAACACAATTATGTTCTCCATATAGTTTGGTTCTCGGTAGAATTATGTTATGCATCTTAGTTTGTTTTGCTCTATTTAGGAATATGAATTCACTCAACAAAAGATTGAAAGAAAAGTAGAAGATTTGAGAAATTTTTTTATTCATTGCAATAGGTAGATAAATACAGAATTTGGAGGAATTAATGTTTCATTACTCTCATCATACAAAAACTTACAAAAAACAATATCAGTCTTAACCCAGATATGTTACTAAGCACTAGAACTCTTGGTAACTAACTTCCTCCCATAGCTAGTACAAATATAAACCCTATTCTAAAACCAACTAACTTCTATTTACTTCTATATTAACACAATCAAGCAAAATGCAACAAATACGACTACATATTGACATATCTGCTTCCTCTATTGCCTCTGCTAATTTGCTTCCATTTCCATCCTTTTAACTTTCCTTAGCAAACCAACAATGACATCCCTTGCTCGATCACCCATAGGTGGGTCGTACCAGCAAAAATAACAACATGCCCTAGGTCCTTGCAAGATAGAAAACAAGTTTCAATTAAAAATGACCCATTTCATGCCTATAACCTAACATTGATATTGTTTTCAATTGCAAACCCCCATAGTTGTTGCAACCTAAAAATCTCCTGCCAGGATTGTTATCGGTCCAATAAATTTTGATCAATGCAGAAAGACCACAACGACAAATTGGGATTGCCATAACAAAGTTAGGGCCTGCCATCTTCATGACCACACTAATTGCTTCAACCCATAATATAAAGACAAATATACAAAGTAAGAAATCAATAGAAGAAGAGAGACTAACATATTGCGGGTTAGCTCTCATAGACGAAATTGTTTCAGGAGAATGAGTGATAACAGAATTAGATTGGAGCTTTGGAGAGAGGGAGAGACAGAGTCCCATGCATACCTTGCTCAACAATGGCGAGTGAGAGATGAGTTTACTGGCGTTGATTATTAGAGGCATTGAGAAGATGAGACTTACTAGCGTTGAGAAGATGGAGCTTACTCACAGTTTCTAGGGTTTCAATCAATTTAAGGGGAGGGGGAAGATGGGGGGTGCAATCCCACGCAAAATCTTGCCATATCAGAAATTTTATGCCATCTCACTAGGATGAGTAAGCATTTAACAGACAAATTAGATGGACAATTGACGATAGGACCAAAATAATGCAAAAATAAAGAGTATAGGATATGGTTTAGGAATTTTTTTTGTTGGCGTATTAATTTAGGAAATCGTGAATTGTCGGAGGACTAAAAATGTTGTTAACCCTATAATATCATTATAGTAAATAATATAATTTAATAATAATATATATAAAATAGTAATGTATACTAATAATTAATTAAAATAGAATATAATTAGATATTAATATAATAGTAAATATTTGAAAATAATATAATTAACTAATATAATATAGTCAAATGATATAATATTATTATAGTAAATGTATAATATATAAATAATACTGCTAATATAAGATATTTATATAGATATAAAAATCATATATTGATATACTAAACATTGAAAAATAAATATTAATATGATAATATAATTAACTAAATATAAGATAGTTAAATAATATAATATATATAATAAAATGATAATAATATTAAATACCATTAAAATCTGAATAATAGCATAATATTATTATAGTTAAAATACAATATATTAATAAAAATAATATAATATATAAATAATAATACTAATATAAGATAATTATATGATAAAATTATAAATTATAAAATATTAATAAGTAATAAGTAAATAAATGTAAAATAATATGTTTAATATAAATAAATTAATAAAATATAATATAGTGATTAATATGATTAATTGTATATCCATGTTATCCTAAACACATTTTAATCAATCTAATTTCATTCCAGTGATATGAACATGTTAACCAAACAATGTAATCAATTTAAACTTCTATTCAATGGTTTTTTTTTTTTTTTTTTTTCCATATTTTAACCAAACAATATAATCGGATTCCAACATTAATTTCATTACAGTTTTGATTACATTACCGCAACCAAATGGGAGTAAATTTGAACACAATAATAATTTATAAGTGCCGAGTTAACATTTTAATATATATATATATATATATTAGATTTTCTTTCATTATTTTTATCTATTTTATTACTGAAGATAACTGAATCATTGCAATATATTTTCCCAAAAAAAAACTGAATTATTTCAATAAGCATTCTTTTTGTTTTGAAAAATGAAAATACTGACAATCAATAGTTTGAAAACGAAAATACCGGAAATCACTAATAAAAAAGGAAAAAAAACACGGAAATCTAATGTCGTTTTGGCGCGAAAATTCCCTCACATAAAACACACGTTGGCTTGCATTTTTTGAGTTTGGTGTCTCCATGGGCAGGTTAGGGTTTCGCCATCCCCAATTCTCCGAGGTAACTCTCTTCTCTTTCACCGACTATAGCTTTTTACTATTTTCCACTCTTCGGCTCAAGTATCTTTAACGGTTGCATTTGTCTCAGTTAAGTGGATTTGTTAGGATTTCTCGGTGCTAAACGATGAAAGTTGAAGACTTACGATACTGATTTGCTTCTTTTACTGCGTATTTTGACTGATTAATCAGGGATTAGACTCTGTTTGGTTGCCCAGAAAATGTTGAAAAGGAAAATAAATTAGAATTTTGAATGTTTAGATTGTACCTCTCTCTCTTCCCCTTGGGGGTGGGGGCGAGGGGGATGGAGGATTAAACTATTGAAATTTTAGCAGAGGTTTATTTCACTCCTTTATAAATCGAAATTGCAGAAAAGAAAACATAAGCCATCACAAACTTCCTCATTTTTTCCCAGCAAATGAGCTCCGGGGAAATTTTGGAATTCGATATTTGAGAAATAGGTATTTCTTTATGGGTGTTCGCAAACATTGCATGTGGGATTTCTTGTTCAGACAGTCATGTTATATGTTCTTTGATGATCTTAGAATTTTAATTGCCTAAAGATTCTCCTATTTAATAATTTTTTTTTTTTTTTTTATTTCAACATCAACCTTACAGTTTTTTTTGGTGCATTTGTACAAGAAAATCTATCCAGATGCTATCTTTTCTATAGAAAATCTCACTTCTTGCATTTTCCACCTCTAGATCCTTGTAGAATCTTTTGGAAAAATTACTTGCATTCCGATTTTCCTAGAATGATCATAGGAGATAAAGCTTATGTTTGTTGACAGTTTTGCAATGAATTGACTTCATACTAGTCTGGAAATGGAGACATATCTAAACCATATTCTGTACATACTACAAGTACAATGTGAGCGAATTTAGACATGGGATAATTTCTGCTCGTACTTTGTTGTGCTTCAATATGGTCTTTCCAGTCGTCACTGCAAAGCACAAATCTACAATTTTATGCTAATAGTAATTCTTAATTATATTCTAATAACAGGATTTAGCTTGGCTTCCTGTTTGGCTACACCAGCATCAGTGTGAAGAATCTGTTGAGCCTAGAAAGGAAAGCACTTGCGAGCTAGCAAGCAAGGTCAGAATGTCAAGTTTTCTGATGATGATATAAGTTATTGTTCCTTATTTTTTATGTTACTTTTTCATGCGCATTTTCTTTGACATAAGATAATGCAATGATGAGGAACAGGTGATGACTGATTTTTTTGAGAGTACTAGGAGGATTATATATTGTGAAATGCTTACTGATGTACCTCCTTCATTACAATGAATAGGATTTGGCGTTTCTACAAGGTAACATTGGTGAAGAAAAATATGGGGGTCTTCTATCAAGGGAAGAAGGTCGATACAACAGTTGCCATTTATCCTTATCAGGAGAAGACAATTCACCTATTAGTTTTGCTTCACCACCTGGGAGTGTAAGGTTCTAAGCTTATTTTCCATGAAGCAATATTAATTTATAATGTTTTCTTACTTTTATTGGATTGTTAAGTTTAGTTATGACTTCTGCCGTTTTGGTTGCCAAATAAGTCTGAATAATCTATTACATTGAGATGTACTTTGTTTATTTAATCCGTAACTCGCTTTTGGTAAATGCGTTATCAAGTATGTTAACTATGTGCCATTAAGGTAGAAAAACTATGAAAGGCCTTTAGCTTAGTAGCATCACGCTCAAGTGACTGATCTTGTGTGTTTGTGTTCAGAACTTGGGAATTATGGAGGTGTGGGTTCTTCTACCATTTGGAAAAAGAAGAAAGAAGAAAGATAAAAGCACTACCATGGCTTCCCCCAGTCATCATTTAACATTTGGTTTTGCTCTTATTTAAGTCCTTCTCACTTGATGATATCACATGACATCCTAAATTTCCACTTATGTTTTTAATTTCTAAATAACAAAATTTTAGTTTAGCTTTTATATCTCAATGACTCGTAATCATACTTAAGTACTTTGGATTCTGTTAAACGTTGCTAGTTTATTTATGAGATTCAAGATGGTTGTGGAAGAAAAACAGTCTTCTTTACATGCATCCATTTCAGGCTATCGATTCTTTCTTGAATTTTGGTAGAACACTTCACCAAATGGATAAATCTCAATGATTATGATAAGGAAAGGGGAAGATATGGTAAGATTAGAAAACTGAATGACATTAATCAGGAATAGCAATGGAAAATACTGGAAGAACAGTAAATGAACGCTAGGATTTCGAGAGCCTAGTCTCTCCCTTTTTATCTCTTAAAATTCTCTGCTCCTCCCTTTCCCCCCCTATTCCTATTTATATCTGAGCATCAGCCCACAACAGCTAACAGACTCACTAACCAACAAAAAATAACAAACTCAATAAAGCCAGCTTATCTAACAAACTCTCTACTAACAGAAATTGGAAGCTTCCCCTGCAACTAATCCTTCACCACCTTGTTGAGCCTTTGCCGCGCATAAATGCTCTTAATCAATGGTCTCTCAATACCCCCCTCGGAATCTCACCTTGTCCTCAAGATAAAAGGAGGGAAATTGCGCGTTGAGGAACTCGAACTCTTCCCATGATGTCTCAAAATCCGGAAGATGCTTCCGCTTAATCAATACCTCCAACTTTCCGTGTGTATTGTAGCGTAGCCCGTCCACCGCTTTCGGTTCCACCTGCCACTCCATCTTCTCCGTAAGGACCTCAGGGATGGGTTGCACCCTGGTGGTCTCGCCTACTGCTTTCTTCAGCACTGAAATATGGAACACTGGGTGAATGGAGGTAGTAGAGGGCAAGTCCAACTTGTATGCCACAGTGCCAACTCGAGACAGCACCTGATAAGGACCGAAAAATTTAGGAGATAACTTCTCATTGGCTTTCCTTGCCAAAGACTTGTGACGATAAGGACGCATCTTAATATAGACCCAATCTCTAGCCTCTAATTCGACTTTGCGGCGCTTCTTATCCGCATAGTCCTTCATGCGTTTCTGAGAGCGGTTCAAGTGAAATTTGAGTTCATCTAAAATGTGATCTCGAGCTTGTAGTTGAGCATCCACCTTAGACATAAGAGTGGAACCCCTTTCAAAACGTAACAACGGTGGTGGATCACGGCGGTAGAGAACGCAGAATGGAGTAGTGTGGGTGGAAGAGTGGAATGAAGTATTGTACCAATATTCTGCCCACGGTAACCATTTAACCCACTGCTTGGGTTTGTCTCCAGCAAAACACCTTAAGTAGGTCTCAATGCTCCGATTGACCACTTTGGTTTGCCCATCCGTTTGCGGGTGATAAGCGGTGCTGTGCTTCAATGATGAACCCTGTAAACGGAATAGCTCCGTCCAAAATTTGCTTAGAAACACCTTATCACAATCTGAAACAATGGAGCGGGGTACCCCATGTAAGCGGATGATCTCCTTGACGAATACCGTTGCAACATCTTGGGCATTGAAAGGGTGTTTGAGTGGGATAAAGTGAGCGTATTTCGAAAGACGATCAACCACCACAAATAAACAATTGAACCCATCAGATGTAGGCAGTCCTTCCACAAAATCCATGGATAAATCTTCAAAAACTTGTTCCGAAATTGGTAGTGGTTGCAGTAGCCCTGCAGGGCGTAGAGTCTCATGTTTATTCCGTTGACAAACTGAACATTCGACCATATAACGTTGCACTTGTTTCCTCATACCCCACCAATAAACATCTCTAGACAGCCTCTGAACTGTCATTAAGACCCCAGAATGTCCTCCCACTTTGCCCTCATGTTATTCGGCTAGCAATGTCGGGATGAGAGTGGATTCGGACGGAATCACGATCCATCCTTTGTATAATAAAATGCCGTGTGGTATGCTGTAGTCCGGAAATGACTCTGACCCTTGCAATAGCTGCTGTTTGATTGGTCCATAAGTGAGGTCGGACTCAACCTCGTTGTTCAGCTCATCGCTTGGCACAAAACATGAAACAGTGAGGACAACCAGTTTGCAACCTTCGTCCCTTCGTGATAACGCATCAGCTGCTTTATTCTCAAAACCAGGTCGGTATTCGATGTCGAAATTGTAACCCCATAACTTCGAAACCCATTTCTGGTGCTTGTCAGATACCAGTCGCTGGTCAAGCAAAAATTGCAAACTTCTCTGGTCAGTACGCACAATGAATTTGCGCCCCAAAGGATAAGGTCACCACTTTTGGATTGCCAAAACAATAGCCATCAGCTCGCGCTCGTATACCGATTTTGATCGATCCCGTTGGTTAAGCACTTGACTAAAGAATACGATTGGTCTCTGGTTTTGCATTAATGCCGCACCGATGCCAAAACCAGAAGCATCTGTTTCTACCATAAACGGTTGACGGAAGTTAGGAAGAGCTAATACGGGAACAGTTGTCATGGCCACCTTCAAAGTCTCAAATGCCTGTTGCGCTTCCGCAATCCACCCAAAACGATCATTCTTGAGCTGATTGGTGAGTGGTGCTGTTATGTGCCCATAATTGTTGACAAATTTCCGATAGTATCCCGTTAAACCCAAAAATCCTCGTAAGGCTTTTAGGTTAGGAGGAGTTGGCCATTCCACCATCGCTTGGATCTTCTTAAGGTCTTCTGCCACCCTTGTAGCCGATACAATGTGACCCAAATACTCTAGCTCATTCTGTCCAAAAACGCATTTCTTGAGATTAACTACCAATGAATGGATCTTCATCATCTCCAAAACTATCCTCAAGTGTTCCAAATGATCCATTATAGATTTGCTATATACCAAGATATCATCAAAGAATACCGATACAAATTTCTGAAGGTACTGCTTGAATACCTCATTCATCAAGGCTTGAAAAGTCGCTGGTGCATTCATCAATCCAAACGGCATCACCAGGAACTCGTAGTGGCCTTCATGAGTCCTGAAGGCCGTCTTAGGCACATCTCGAGGGCTCACTCTAATTTGGTGATATCCCCGACTTGAGATCCAATTTAGAAAAGAACTGTGCTCCATATAGTTCATCTAAGAGGTCCTCAATCACTGGTATTGGAAATTTTTCTGGAACAGTCACTCGATTCAAAGCCCTATAATCAACACAGAATCTCCAGCTTCCATCTTTTTTTTTAACTAGAATCACAGGACTTGAAAATGGGCTGTGGCTTGGCTGTATGATACCAGCTGACAGCATGTCACTGACCAAACGCTCGATTTCATCTTTTTGCACTTGTGGATACCGGTATGGTCTCACACTCACCGGTTCAACTCCTTCCTTTAAGGTGATACAATGATCCAGCGCCCGTTGAGGGGGTAACCCTCTCGGCTCTGTCACCACTTCAGGATATTCTTGTAGTAGTGTATTGACCGCTTGGGACACCTCCAAAGCTCCTTCTTCGTTTTCATTCTCTGACACTAAGGTCCCCAATTCAAACAAATACCCGTGTCCTTCATGCTGTACAGTACGCATCATTGTTTTGAGCGATACATGTTTTTTGCGAAGTCCCAGTTCTCCCTTCAGTGTTACTGTGGTTTGACCCAAGGTAAATTTCATGGTTAATGCCTTCCAATTGACTTGCATCGATCCTAGTTTCGATTACCATTGCATGCCCAGAATGACATATTCTTTCCCTAACTCCAAGGGAAGAAAATCCTCTACCACCTCTACTTCAGGAAGAGTTAGTAACATACCTTTACAGATGCCATTGGTATACAATGTGCCTCCTGTTCCTATTATCACCTTGTATGCCGTCGTCGCCGTTATTGGTAGATTCAGCCGCTGTACTACATCTTTAGAGATGAAGTTATGCGATGCCCCGCAATTTATCAGCACCGTCACCATTTGCGTTCCAATCTCCCTTCGCAATTTCATAGTATGGGGATCGGTAAACCCTATTACGGAGTTCATAGAGAGTTCAATTGCTCCTTCTACTAGCTCAGGAACTTCTTCTTCCAGTTCTTCCTCTCCAGTTTCTTCAATCATACCGGCATCATCCACAATTAACACCTGTAGCTGCCGATTTTTGCACAAATGACCAGGAGAGTATTTTTCATCACAACGGAATCACAACCCTCTCGCGTGACGGCTTAGCAACTCAGAATCGGTGAATTTTTTATAGGTTGATGAATTTCGGTTCGTCGTCGTTGACTCCGGTGCCGTCTTTCTCTGGTCGGGGCCGGTGTGACCTGTGCTTGCCGTCGAAGATGGTCGTACCGAGTTTGAAGGAGGAGACACAGTTGTTGCGTTGTTTGCTGTATACCTTGGGTTCGTATAAGAGGAACCTGATATTGGTCGAAACGACGTCGTTGCACTGCTCACGGTATACCCTAGGTTCGAATAAGAGGAACCCGACCCATAACCTGTTGATCTGCCCCATGACCAACTGGATCTAGGTCCGACCCACGATGCTTGGAAGACATTGTTCTTATCTTCGATCATTCTTGTTGCATCCATCATCTCGATCAGATTGTTAGGTCTGAGCTGACGCACCTCCGCTCGGATCATCGACTTCAAGCCATTGAGGTAGGTACTTTCAAGAACCTCTTCCGAAAGCCCTTTTAATGGTGATGCTAGGATTTCGAATTGCTCCTGATATCCTTCGACAGTGGTTTCTTGCCGTACGGTGAGGAATTTCTCGCACAGAGATCCCTCCATCTTCGATCGGAACCGGTTTAAGAAAGCCATTTTGAATTCGTTCCAGGTACGAAATCAGAACCTATCTTCTACATATTGAAACCATGCAAGGGCTTTCCCTTCCATGCTTAGAACCACCGCTTCTAGTTTTTCCCCATCGTTCATCTTACTCAAAGAAAAATACCTTTCAGCTCGAAAAATCCACCCATCCGGATCTACTCCCTCGAAAATGGGTAATTCCAATCTTCAAAACATTCTATTCCCAAACATCTTTGTCACAGCTCCTCCTCCCATAGTCTGCGACTCCATCAACTGCGGTTGTTTCATCGTAACTTCACCTTCCAATGTTTGCGACTCCATCAGCTGGGTATTTTTCTGCTTCTCTTCCATTCGAGATGAAGAGCACGAATCATCCCTCCGTGCCATTTGATCCATCTTCTCCATCAAAATAGCTATCGACTTCTCTAAGATCCCTACTGACTTCTCCATGCTCCCCACAGTCTTCTCCAAACTCCCTACTGATTTCTCCAACCCACCGATTTTTTGAGCTTCAATTTCCATTTTCTCCTCCAACGCCTCCACCTTCCTTTGTGCCATCTTATCCCAGGAAAGAATTGCTCTGATACCACTTGGTAGAACACTTCACCAAATGGATAAATCTCAATGATTATGATAAGGAAAAGGGAAGATATAGTAAGATTAGAAAACTGAATGACATTAATCAGGAATAGCAATGGAAAATACAGGAAGAACAGTAAATGAAAGCTAGGATTTCGAGAGCCTAGTCTCTCCATTTTTATCTCTTAAAATTCCCTGCTCCTCCCCTTCCCCCCTATTCCTATTTATATCTGAGCATCAGCCCACAGCAGCTAACAGACTCACTAACCAACAAAAAATAACAAACTCAATAAAGCTAGCTCATCTAACAAACTCTCTGCTAACAGAAATTGGAAGCTTCCTCTGCAACTAATCCTTCATCATCTTCTTGAGCCTTTGCCGCACATAAGTGCTCTTAATCAATGGTCTATCAAATTTTAATCAGACTATAGTTAGAAATGTATTCGGTGTGGCTTCTGCTTGTCAAAACTTATGCCTGAAGCTAAAATTTCCCTCTTTCCTTATCATATAGAGGCATAAAACTTTTAATTTTGCGGATGCAAGTTTTACCACAAGATATGCAAAATCAGTTGTTGAAACTTAGGTTAGAGAGAGAGATGGGAGGTTGAGAATAAATATTGTAAAAGAATTCTTATTATTGTTGTTGTTGTGTGAACAAACCAACAACTCTATAAATAGACATAAGACTATAAATCCTAATAGGAATAGGAAACATAATAGGAAATATCTCAACATTCCTCCTCAATTTGGAGCATACACACGCACATAACTTGTTACAAATAAACCTTTACTAATAACAAACCTTATCAAATTTGAAACAAATAAAACAAACTCATAAATTACAATAACTCATGAGAACACGTCGGGGCTCTACACCCACGACAAACAGTTAGGTCACCATGTCGGTACCAGAAGATCTGAGAACACCGGATCAACAAGACTTTGATTTTTTAATCTTTTTTTTTTACTAACTTTGACTTGAATGAGCTGCAATCAACGAGTAAAGAGGAGAACAATAATCAACATTGGTCGGATCGGGTTAATAACATCAACATCGGGTCAACAACATCAACACAGGGTCAGGAACTCTTATTCTGGAACGGTCAACACCTCTTCTACAAGAACTCTTTCTTTTCTCCACTACTGTTCTCTTTTTTCTTTCATCTTTTCTTTTTTTTTCATTGGAAAAAGAAAAACAAAAAACATTGTTGGAATCCGGCGAAATCTTGCTTGAAAGTTGCTGGAATAGCCGAAAAAAAAAATTTGTCGGATGTGATGAAGATGATCTAAGGTTGCTGGACTGACTTCGAAACTGGTGGTGCCAGAGAAAAATAGTAGGAAAAGGAAATTCGCTGGATCTGCAGAGCTTCACTGGAAAAAAGGAGAATCTAACAACCTGCAGAATTGGAGAACTTCGACAAACCACCATAAAACCGAAAGGATGCCGGATAATTTGTTGGAATAACATAACAGAAACTAAAAACAGATTCTAAACTAGATTTTTTTTTTTTATACTTTTTTTAATGATGTTTATCTCATATCTCAATGGCTAAGGTTGAGGCCTTGGGTCCTAAAGGTCCCAGGTTCGAGTGGTGTGTGCGTGTGCTTTACCAATAAAAAATGTTTATTTTATATCACCACCAGAATCTCAAACCATGGGCTCTTATACCATGTTGAAATTTGGGTTAGAGAGAGAGATGAGAGATTGAGAAGAAATATTGTAGAAGAATTTTTCTTATTGTTGTTATTGTGTAAACAAACCAACAACCCTAAGACAATAAATCTTAATAGAAATA
This sequence comes from Bretschneidera sinensis, assembly GCA_023935145.1. Classification (NCBI taxonomy): domain Eukaryota; kingdom Viridiplantae; phylum Streptophyta; class Magnoliopsida; order Brassicales; family Akaniaceae; genus Bretschneidera; species Bretschneidera sinensis. Next base: position 25,997,265 of record CM043703.1, read on the forward strand.
GGAAACATAATAGGAAACCTAATAGGAAAGATAATTGGAAATATCTCAACATCAGTGTTACATAAGCATGTTTTATCACTCCCTAAATAATCGTTGATTATATCGTAATCAAATGGGGCTAGATAGGTAAAAGATTGAAACGACACACAAGTGAGAATTTTATCCCACTATATAATGCAACAAATCCACCTTGGTAGAAGAACACCCTTCTAATTTTGTAGCATGCTGGTACTTCTTAGTACCCTAACAAACCAAGAAATATGAAAGATTTCATAATGTTTTCCTTTGCCCCCATGTAAACCAACCTTATGTGTCAAAGAAAGTTGAATGATATAAATCTCATTCGAATAAGTTAATCCATCCATTGTCATCTATTGCCATAAAATATAAATTCTTTTGGCCATGAAAAAATATCAAATATCAAATATAATATTTAGTTTTTTTTGTTTCTCTCCCTCTCCCTCTCTCTCCCTCTCCCCCTCCCCCTCTCTCTTTCACTCACATAGTCCCTCTCTTTTTATATTCAAGATAAAATATCAAAAAGTACATATTGATCTAGGCCACCCTCTTTTTCTTTCTATCTCCTTATTTTTCTATTCCTCCCTCTTTTTGTTCCCTTTGTCTCTCTCTCTCTCTTTCCATCTTCCCTTCCCCCGCCCTCTCCATATTCGAAATTCAAACCAAACAATAAAATTTAAAACTAAGATAACAAAAAGCATGGAGCTCACCCTACAGGAACCCCATGTATCCCTTCCCTCACTCCTTTTTCTCTTTCTCCCCTCTCTAATTTATCTCCTTTTTTGATGGTGTCAGCCCCATTTTCCAACCCATTTTTCAACCCATTTTTCTTTCTTTCTTAGTCTCTGTTGAAAATAAGAACCGAAAGAAATTCTCTGTCTTATTGAATAAATAGAATACAATTCAGCACTCCAATATAGAGACTTATGAATAATAAATCTAATAGGACTAGGATACAATGATTAGATAAGATAAATATAATCTAGGCCGACTAGGACACAATAAGAATCCTAGGATTCTCAACACTCCCTCTTAAGTTGAAGTATAGATATTATAAGCACCCAACTTGTTACAAATATATCTAACTTGAGAACCATCCAATGGTTTAGTAAATAAATCTGCTAACCTTCACATGTCTGGTACTGATCACATTTTGTAGAAGTTTTTCTTGAACAACATGACAATCAACTTCAATATGTTTAGTTCTTTTATGAAACATTGGATTATTTGCAATATGAATAACTGTTTGATTGTCACACACCATGCTCATAGGACTTGACCCGCTAACAACTGTTTTAGCCAAACTATCTCATAGGTAGTATGCGCCATAGCTCTATATTCGGACTCAATACTCGATTTAGCCACCACAATTTGTTTCTTACTCTTCAATGACACCAGATTACCTCTAACAAATACACAATATCCTATGGTGGACCTCCTATCAGATGGAGAGCCTGCTTATCAGTATCACTCTTCAAATATCTTAAAATATGAATAACAACATCCCAATTATTAGTCCGTGGAGCATCTAGAAACTAACTATACTTGTTGCAAACAAAAGTCAAATAATTTAATTTCCTAACCAATCATCTATATTTTCTTGGATCATATAATAATTCACCTTATCAACTACAAGTTTTGTGTTCGGATCCATAGGATTATCTATAAGATTACACCTTAACATTCCAGTATCACTCAATAAATCAAGAACATATTTACGTTGAGATAAAGAAATACAATGACGAGATCTAGCAATTTCGATACCAAAAAAATATCTCAGTTGTCCATGAGGTTGCTCCATATAAACCTCCTCGTGTAGAGAACCATTGAGGAAAACATTCTTGACATCTAACTAATGTAGCGGCCAATTAAACGTAGTGGCCAAAGAGACAAAAACACGAACATATGTAATATTAGCTACAAGAGAGAACATTTCAGCATAATCAATACCATATACATGTGTATATCCTTTTACTACTAGACGAGATTTCAATCTATGAACAGTGCCGTTAGGATGAACTTTTGCAGTATAAACCCAATGACATCCAACAGTAGATTTCTCCAACGGAGAGGAACTAAGTCCCATGTATCATTAGTACTTAAGACATGCATCTCTTCTTTCATGGTTGCTTTTCACCCAGAATGAGACAAAGCTTCTGTAACAGACATAGGAACAAAGGTAGTAAAGACTAAAGCCACAAATGAAGTGTATAAAGGAGATAAATGATCATAAGACACAAAATTAACAATAGGATGAGCAGTGCATAAACACTTACCCTTTCGAAGAGCAATGGGAAGATGTAGTTAAAGATGGATCCAGATCTGTTAATGAGGAAATAATTGGTGGAGCAACTGAGACGGGAAGCTTTGAACGATGAGTGTAAACTTGTAGTGGAGATACCGACCTAGGAGGAATTGATGAAGGGGAAACCATAGTGGGAGGATATGATCATGTAAAGGGGATTAGAATGGGTAATGGAAATAGAAAAGAATAAGCCAGATCAGATATAGAGTAAGATTCAGAATAAAATGGGGTAATCTCGAAGAATGTAACCTCAACACAAACAAAATGCCTTTTAACTACGGATTATAACATTGATAGCTCGTTTGTGTGTGAGAATAACCCAAGAAAATACATTTAATTGGGCGAGGATTAAGTTTGTCAATGCTTGGACTAAGCTGATGAACAAAACAAACGGACCAAAAAATATGAATAGGTAAATGAAAAAGTATATAGTTAGGAAATAGCACATGGTGTGGGGATTTGCCATTAAGAACAAAGGATGATGTACGATTAATTAAGTAACAGACATAGCATCACTCTAAAACAATTTAGGAACATTCATATAAAATAAAAGAGTACGAGCAATATCAAGAAGATGATGTTTTTTACGCGCTGCAACCCCGTTTTGTTGAGATGTATGAGAGTAGGATGATTGATTGATGATGCCAGAATTGGTCATGAAAGTAGTAAAAGGATCTGAAAAATACTTACGAGCATTATCATTACGAAAGATTTTTATGGACGAACTAAATTGAGTTTTTATCCAGAACAAAAGACACAAAAAATAGAAATAACTCAGAATAGTCTTTCATTAAATAAAAGCGAGTTTGGAATAATCATCTACAAAAGTAACAGAATACTGAAAGCCAAGTTTAGAAGACACACGACTCGGATCCCAAACATCAGAATGTACTAACATAAAAGGACTATACACACGTTTATTAATGCAGGAAGGAAATGACACACGATGATGTTTACCCAACTACCACGATTCACACTCCAAAAATGAAACACGATTCAAAACCGAGACTATCTTCTTTAGTGTCTCCAAATATGGATGACTAAGACGACAGCGAAGCTAGAAAGGAGACACATCAATCGAGTAGACAATAGGGGGATGGGACAAGATCAAAATAATAAAGACCGTTGGATTCATGCCCTCCACCAATTTTCTTCCGCGTCTTCGGATCCTGAGTAAGAACATAATTAGGGAGAAAGGTAACAGAACCGTTTAGATCTTTTGTAAGCTGACTAACATATAGCAAATTATAATGAGAAAAAGGAGCATAAAGTACGGATGATAAAGACACATAAGAACTAGGATGCATAGTGCCAATATCACTATGAGAAAAGTAGAAAAATGCTTGGTGAGCTGTCTTATATCGTAAGAACTCATCATACTCAGCATTAGAAACCGTCAAATAAGTCGAGGATCACATTCAACTGAATCAGAACTCACACCATTAGCAATTAGGGGACGACCAACCAAGTGCCAACATGTCTTTTGAGTATGCCCATAACGGGTGACAGTCAGTACATTGATGAATTGAACCCCGACCATCACAACAATGACCAACAAATATACCACTACCACCAATTTCACGACCACCTCTGCCATTACAACGATTCAGATCACTAAAACCATGTTCTCTACTACTACTAACATCAGCTCGACCATCTTGCCAAGGCTAAACATATTTATCTGAAGCCATAAGAATGACTTTTTTTTTTGAACTGTTGCCCTTTTTTTTGATAAAATAGTAAAGTCAACAAACATAATATTAGAAAAAATAATTTAAAAAATAAAGTATTAACATTCTCTTAAATCCTTTCTTTTGTCTAGTTTTTCTAGCTAAAAGTCTTAATAAAAATTTGGATCTCCAATTTTAGAGATCCGGTGCGCGAATGCATCACGAATCGGAACATAAAATCCGGCCCGTTGTTCAAAGGGGGTATAGAGATCCCGGTAATTATGGTTTAATTATTTGTTCTACATCAGATGGGAAGTACCCTTTTGGAAGGTTTGGTGCGACTTTAAAGTTGGAGCATCTAGTTGTTGTAATTTTTTTCTTTTTGGTAGGTGAAGTTGTTGCAATTAAAGGGGTATAATATTTTGAAACATTATCTTTTTCTTTGCCTTGTCAGTTAGGAAAGATAGGCATACAAGAAATTTTAATGGTGCGGGGATCACTAACTTTATAACTCATGCATGTTTTTGGCATCCTCATTATTGGAGGCAATATAATCTATAAATTTCACAGAGCTTTCGACTGAATTTGTGCCTCATGTTTCTCTTTGTGCTTCATGTTTCTCTTTGTGCGTGAAGGGGGTGGGTGGGTGGAGGTATGTTCTTTAATGAAATTATGTAGTTAGCCTTTGAAAAAGAAAGAGAAAAAATTCTGAAGAGTCTGTTTTTTCCCTTCATTTTAGTTCTGTATTTCACTGACTTGCAACAGAAAATGTTTCTCATATAACCTTTTGCTCATGCAACATGTCTGCCTTTCATTTTATTAAGCTTTTCGAAATTTTTTTGAATTAATATCTTGTTGAAATTATTTAATAAGTGTTCTATTCTTTATCTCTTTTGTTATATAGGTGATCCATCTTAATCTATATCTTTCCTCGGATGGTGATTTGCAAGATCACCAAAGTCAACTTACATCTCAAGCTCAGTACGACTCCAATAAATATCTGTCTGTGCAACAAGTTGAAGTTTCAGCTGGTGCTGCAGACAAGAACTATGTATCAGAAATGGATGGTAATGCTGGTGGGGTAAATGTTTTACCTCTAGGTTCCATCCCAGTAACGGTGGAGAATGTTGGCCCGCATTCTTCCACCACCAACAAGGATAGTGGGAGGCGGTCTGATGAAAAATTAAATGCCAGATGCCCCAAAGGGACTGATATATATGATGCAGTTGAGCTCTCTGTTGCTGCATCTGAAGCTCTGGTCATACATGAATTAGTCAAAAGTGAGTTAGATTCAGAAGCTTTGCCGACAGCAGCTGTACTTGAAGCTGCACTTCAGATGAAGGAAGCACGTTTAGAAGGCCTGCAAAATACCTTCCACTACCTATCTGAGGAAACTGATGAGATCGATTCCCTTTCAGACTTGGATGATTTGACAATGGTGGATGCATTTGAAGACGTAGGTTTATCTTTCAGTGGCCCTGATGATCAGCATGTTTACAATTCAGACATGTCTGCAGTGAAAGGTACTCCTGTATCAGAAAATATTCACAACTGTAGCAATGAATTCAATTATGCAGAGCTTTTGGTTCAAGAGCATATTGATGATCCAGCTCCTGCTATGAAGACCTCCACTTCCGGAACCCACGTTGATCCCATGGTACATCAACCATCCAAGGAGATTTTACATGTTTCATCTATTTCACATGTAAAAGACAACACATTCTATTGACTCAAACAGACTTATTTACTCAATGAAGAAAATACATGGAAAAGCTCTTGTTCACCCAAATTCTGGGTGAAGCCAAAAGGAAAAGCCTTTCTTAATTACTGGGGCTATCTTTTCTCTTCATGACCTGAAATTAGGATAGATTGTATTTGGTAAAAGAAACATAAAGGACAGGTCAATCAATATACAGTGATTTGAAATCTTATTATGATAAAGTATTATTACTATTAGGTCTTTAGAATGAATGGATCTGATTGCAACTTTGAACGTGGAATTCCAATGGATTAAGAGACACGCATCTTTACTGTTAGATGAACAATTCTCCTTGGTTTTCAGGGTGTCAATTTTTCCATGGTGGGAACTTCAATTCGCCCTCCTTTGCATGCTTGGAATTTAGATGATGATGGTAAAGTCATCCTGTCTTTTTCCACATGCGTCTTTCCTTATATTTAAAAGATGGTTGTCTATGCTTCAATTTCTTCTCCTTTTCTTTTTAACTCATTCAGGAGAAGATAACTTATGTTACCTAGTTCCAGATAGGTTCAGAAGTTGCGGGTTTCGTGGTTGGACAGTGAAGGTATGCACTGTTTATTTTTTATTTTTTTTTATTTCACTCACTTCTCTTTGGATCTTCTTGCCATCTTATTCCATTGTACCATGTTTGAATATGCTTGGCCTCAAGAGAAAGAAAGGCCTGATACCGTTAGAATGCTCCTAATTTGTATATTTGATTATTTTATGAAATCTCCTCACTTTTGCTTTCATTTAGCAAGATTAGCCATCACTTAATTTAATGTAAAGGTGCATAGTACATGAACAAATATATTTGTTTAATACTGATCTATTAAAATGAATAATTGTTTCCCTCCCTCTTTTCTGTTCTATTGGATTTCAAATTTCAAAGGTTTGTACAGTTGATACTGGTCAATTTAGAATTATAGGTATGGACTACTGTTTCTATGATTTGCCTGAACTGTGGGGAACATTGTCTTCTTGATGTTTTAGGTTTCTAAATTGACATTTACTACTTTGCTCTATCTTCACAAACTTGTTGTAGAAGCATGCCAAAGTTATTCTGCTCTTCTCCAAGACTAAATAATTTTTCGCAGCTGTGCTTCTTCCAATATTGAGCCTCAAGTTCACCACAGTTCCTCCTTTCACTTGTAGAGATACTGTTTATTCTGTTGTGCATCATCAACATCCCGATATTGCAAAATTTTCTGTTCAGTTTTTCTTGGCTTTTTTGAGGTTTTTTTTTTTAATGTATGCAATAATTTTTATTTATTTTTCACGGTTCTGATGGCCTTTATTCTTATTTTTTTTCTCTGTTTCTTGTTCTTGATGTTAAAATTTTCACTTCTCTTCATAGGAGAATGTTGATGTTCCAGCACAGTTGCAACTGAATAATGCAAAAAGCATCATGAAACCTTTTGTTCATGAGACTAGCTTTCTCTCAGAATCTGCAGAAGTTGCCCCAGATGAGAATTCTTTTGTGCAGAAACATGAAACTGGCTCCAAGATAGCTTCACATCATAGTGTACCCTTTGAAGGTTTTTGTAACAAAGCTGATGAAGGGATTTCGATTTTTCAAGAAGTGGGATCTTTTAATCTATCCTTGGTCGATCCTCTTTGCTCTGTTGTTCCTTGCAGTATTTCTTCAGAGAATGCCTGTTCATCTCTAACCCCAAATCAGATTAGACATGGTGATGCTGAAAACTGTTTTGGTTCCATGTCAGAACTTGGGATGGAGAATTTGCAGAGAACCTCTGATTTAGAGGTTGAAGCTGCTCATGGGGATGGACAAGCTGTGCCCACAGTTACTGGTAAGTGTGCTGAATCTCTAGTTGAAAGGAAGTTGACCTCATTGAAGACTTATAGCACACTCATTCCTAAACATAATGCTATCAGATATCCTGATGGTGGGAATTCTGAAGGGTTCCTGCCTTTCAGTCCCGCATCTGAGTGTACTGTTGGCAGAGATAATGAGGAAAATAACAACTCTACTGTTGTAAAGAATCCAATTGCAGAAACAAAAAATGACAAGAGAGATTACGATGAACCTGCAAAAGATGGGGCTGAGTTGCAGGTTCTGCCTTCAAAGGAAAGGAGGTTGCCTCTTCTTCGAAACCAAAAGATGTGTTGCTCTGTGAAGGCTTCCAAACGATTGCTTCGCAGTTCTACTAGAGAGATAAATCTTGAACTGCCTGCAGCACAAGAAAACTTAGTTAAACTTGATCAATGTAAAAATCTTCAAAAGTTACAATCTGAGTGCAATAATCCTTGTGATCCTCAAGTTCTAGTTAGAAAGCGAGTTCGTTTCTCGGGAGTTGAGGTTGAGCTTCAACAGGATAAGAGCATCCAGAAGCTACAAGTTTCACATAAAAATCGTAAGACTTCGGTGTTTATTATGTACAATCCTTTCCTTTTCCATCCTTGAAATATTTTAAATGTTAATGTTTTATTGTTTGAATGTGTAGGCTCTACTAATGGATCTAACAAAAAACAGAAATATTCCAATGCATGGCTTGACTCTCAAACTCTAGATGTGAAAAGGTGTTTCGCTACTTGCAAAAAGCATTGGAAGAGATTCATATTTCAGGGTATAGAATTCCTGCTTACAGGATTTTCACGTGAGAAAGAAAAGGAGATTGAAGGACTAATACGAAAATATGGTGGAATGGTTCTCTGGGATATTCCTTCTCATTCAACTTCAAGGGGGAAGAGAAGCTCAAAATCTAAATCCCAGCAGCTTCCTGTTGTTCTATGTTCAAAGAAGGTTCGTTCTTGAATGAAAATCTATTTAATTATATATATATATATATATATATATATATATATTTTAAACTTTAACTTCATCATATTCTAACAATAAATGTGCTAGAAACTGGTTTGTTTGACTAAATAGTTGGATTTGTTCAAGAGAGCCAGTAATAGTTGGATTTGTTTGACTAATTTAGTGAGTTTGTTTTATGATCTGATCACATGTCCATCAGACACTTGCATGGAGTTTTTCTTATGTGCTGAATGTTACTAATATGCATAAAAATGATGCAAACATATTTCAGTTTCTAACATGGGGATGCTGTGCTTAACTTGTTGCCAAGAATTAAGCGACAGTTAGGGGTATCTTTGTAGTTCATTCTATTAAGCAGTCATACATATGTACATGTATATATGTACGTATGCATGCATCACAATCGCCCCCTGAACTTTTGGTTATAATTCCAGTGTACCTGTTGGTTTTAAAATTAATCAATTGACGACCTCAACTTCAAGGCAATTTCTAATAGGACTTTCTATTCAAAATTGCCGTTAATTATAACCAAAATAGACACTTGTCAGACGTATGAAAAGCATGTAACCCTGACATTTGTGACAATATGAAACTACCGTCAACTTTACAAAATAACTATTGAGCAAATTTAGGGTGTTGGCGTAAAGGGCAAATCATGATAAATCGGTGGTGGCTTGTGTGTAAATTATTGTTTTTCAGCTTTCATGAGCTTTACATTTTCCTTTGAGAATATTTACCTTCAAATAAAGAAAACTTAGCATTTCAGATGCAATCTCTTTCAAAGAGGTAAAAATGTCCAAAATTTGTTATAAGGCTATGCAACATGAATTTAACAGTCTGTCAACTGTCAAAGACATTCTTTTGGAATATATGGAATTTCTTTTTAAATTAAATTTTAAATTGTAGCGACCTTAGAAATGTAGTAATCTTCAACTTTAGAGAAACTAAAGACAAAAGAAAAAGATCGACTGAATCATATGAGATATTTCTAATGAATTCATGTAATTATGCAGAAAAATCAAAGAAACGTGCAAATGTAACCAAGGAAGTGTGAAGAAATTAGTGACAACCACACTACAAAAATACAAGACATATAGTTTGTCCACCCTGGCAAATAACTGAAACATATTTTGTTGATACTACTGTTGTTCTGCTTTCTGTTGTGATTCCCACTGTGCAAGATCTTATCATTGTTTGAGATGTGGTTCCTTAAATTTGATAGACTTCTTTCTGTTTGTCCCAGCTTCAAACCACCGAATTCTTGTACGGGTGTGCAGTGAATACCTTTATACTAAAAATTAAGTGGTTAACTGATTCAATTGCAGCAGGTTCAGTTGTACCACCTGAAAAGTAAGTTGTGGTGTATCTTGAACTTTCTTTTATTTCTGTGCTGGTGGATTTATGGTCTCGGACTTCTGCTTTTATATTGACTTCATATTAAAATTCCGTAATGCATTAACTTCAGTTACAGTAGAACATGTTAACCTTGATTTTGACTTAATAGTTTCAGTAGAACAATTATATTTCGATATAATTGGACTAAATGTCAAAACAGGATGAATGCCATCTGGACTTACGTTAGTTAAGTTGAATTCTTGGTGATATTGTCTTTGGTCATGGGACTACGTACTTTGTGGCACTTACTTGAAAACTAAGATGGAAAAACACTTCGGGAGAATATGACTTTGGAAATCAATTTAAGCCATTATCATTTTCCCCCCTATCAGTATTATTAGCACGAATACCTGTTTGCATTCATATTATGCTTTTAAAAGCAAAATAGAAGCAACAATCTTCCACTTTACAGTAATCTTTTTCATTGTGTGTGTGCATGTTTTGAGGAAGGGGTATTGAAGATATGGGTAATACTACTTGTTAGACGTCTAAATGGCGTATCAAACTCCCTGAAAACAATATCTTGGAGACTAGCTATAAATATCTTGGGACAATAAAACATAGTTTGTTATTTTTCTTAAAGAACTTTGCATTTGTCTTTCTGAAAATAAAGCAAGTAGTGAAGATAATCTAAATAATTTGATAATCTGGTTGATCTATTTCTAAGACTAGGTGGATATGTATATTGTCCTTCTTGGCCTCTTTTTGTCTTCTTTTCCATTGCATCTTTCCTCCCAGTAAACAAAATGTAGGGGAAAGATCTTTTTCTTGCCTAAGGTTTTCTCCATATAGTTCTCTTTCTTTAATTATTCTTCTCTGTGAGCAAGTGAAGCATTATTATCATATCAAAAAGCACTGTCCACTGCCTTTGTATTCACGAATAGAGATTCTATAATAATGGGCATGCTTATACTTTGTTGCATTCTTAATTTTTATATACCTTCAGAATATGATTATTCATGATTAGGGGTTTCCAATTCATGTCTTTTTGAAGTATAATTTTCATGATTCAAGATTGTTTTTATAGTTAGCCAGTTAATTAATTTATCTTGCAGATACATGATCTTATCTAGTCAAGCTAATGTCAATTGTGCAAGAATTGGCAGACCAGTTTGTTGTGATAACCATAAAGGTATTTTCGAAAGAGTAGGCATCCTGCTTCATGGGAAGCACCTTTTCTGCACCAAATTGGCAATAATAGTTGAGGTGATTTCCCCCCTCCCCCAAATCCAATTTTAAGGCTTTTGACATGATCTTACAGCCTTGAGGGCATTGTCTTGTTTTTCCTTAATTATTTTGTTTCAGTTTTATACATAGTATATATTAAGAATTAATGTCTTCTTGGAAATTGGCTTAATTGCATGCAGCTCCTGCATAGTAATAAAACTATTATGTGGATTCTTGCATGTAGGCTGGCATGTAAGTGTGAGGGCTGTAGCTATTCTATTGGTCTGGTTGAGGATCATAGTTAGCTTTGAAAGGGTAATTCACAAACTTTGGAAGCTACTTTAGCCAATGTTTATAGTTCCATTTGTTAAAAAGTAAAGGCTTAAATGCGGTTTGACCCCCAAGGTTTGGGGGCCTTAGTACTTCAAACCCCAACACATTTGAACCTTGAATTTAGAAAATTGTTGCAATTAGAGGCTTCCTTCCATGTTCCGTTTAAATTGTTAACGGAAAAGACACGTGTTGCATTGAGAAAAAACCAAATTTAAAAAAACTTAAAAATAAAAGCTAAGCCAGTTTTAAGTTAAGAAGAAAATAAAACAAAACATAATTAATAAAGAAACTAATAAAATTAAAAAATATCACCTCTTTTCTTCTTCTTGCATTTGACCAAAAAATTCTCTCTACCCATCATCTCCCTCAGCCGCCCATTAGCAAAAATGGAGAAACTCTTCTTCATCTTCTTCTTCTTCTTCTTAACCTAGCAGCCACCACACTCATGGCGATAACCTGACAAGAGACCGCTCATCCTCTCTCAGCCATCAGCGCCTCTTTCTCCCCTCTTTTGGCCTCTTGTTTTGCTCGAGAATCCCATCACCAGATCTGTACGATTCCACCACCTCAAAACCTTGCCGACCGCTGTCGCAACCACTTTACCCCCCTCCTTGCAGATCGAGCTAAGTTCGTAGGTTCTGAGAAGCGAGCTGTTTCCATCGCCTTACAACAACCCGTACCCACTCCTTGCCATTTGTTTTGTCCCTTCAATTCTGTTACTCATGGTCACAATCTTCTCCATCTCTTGGCGTCTCGAGCGCACTTTCTCTCTCTCTCTCTCTCTCTTTCATCTATATCTCTCTCTCTATATATTTAATTAATCGCATTTGTACCATCTACTTATCTATAATTAAACACTTTGTAAATTATGTTTTTGCATCAGGTAAGTTTCTTTATCTCGATCACTATACAAAATGTTTTGATCTAAATTGTAATGTTTCAGTGACAGATATGTTGATTTTGTGTATCATTGGATCAAATGATCTGTACTGCAGTTGTTTAAGTTGGGGATACGGATTTGATTTTTTCACTTAAAATGAGATTCGAAGATTTTTGAGTACTGAATTCAGTAGTTGGTTGCTGAAAAAATGTGTGATGATGAAGAAAAAGAAATAAATCATGTTGAGGTCTGGTGTTTAATGGTGGTGCAAAAATCTTGTTTAAGTTCTGTGCCCATGGTTGAAGCAGCGGTTATATTGGAGTCTTTTTAGTTTTTGGTTAATGTTCAGTTTTATTTCTTCTTAATTTTAATTTATTTTTTAATTTAAAATTGGTTTAGTTTTCGTTTTTAAAGTTTTATTTATTTATTTTTATTTTTATTTTTTCTCAATGTGACGTGTCTTTTCTGTTATCAATTTAAACGGAACATGGGTAGAAGTTTCACATTGCAACAATTTTCTAAGTTCAGGGTTTAATTTGCTACAATTAAAACGTCTGGGTTTGAAGTGCTATGTCCCCCAAATCTTGGGGGGCCAAAGTGCATTTAAGCCAAAAGTAAAATATATACTTTGAACGCATATATACACAAACACATGCACACACATAAACATATCTATTGCAGAATATTTTTTTTGGGTAAAATACAATTAAGTACCCTGTAGTGATGCAGAACAAAGTAACCAAGAGAAAAAAAATAAGGGTATCGAGGAGAAGAATAATAGAGAGGAGGAGAAGTTAGAGGAAAGAGGGGAAAACGTGAAGAATTAGAGAGAGGAGAAATAATAAGACAAAGATCAACTTTATTCAATAATCAATATCTGAATTAAAACCCTAATACAAGTACTTTTATATAGGTACTAATTCTAAACACAATAGGAAACCCTAATAATATAAATAGTAAAAGTCTACAATTTCCTAAACTAAATTCTTACTATATTATTACTTGCTCTTAATAAAAGTATATTTACAAAATAATCTCACAAGTAATCCAAAATCTCACAAATTGTATAATAATACATATTTCTTTTCCCATTCTGTATCATTCTATTCCACTTGCAAAACACTTGATCTTGAGTTTTGAAGTGACGAAGGATTAGAACGGTTGATTGTTAAAGGTGCATGACTACGTCTTGGAAATGTCTTGATGTGGCATCCTCGATCGAAAATAAGAATGATGTCAAAAGAAGTTGTTGAGGAGCTTTAAACTAGTGAGGGAGGACAAAATCAGTATAAGTAATATTGTGCAAAGACATCACGATCTCATTGTTGCTTTAGACATGCTTGCAATCGGTGGTCTTAACTTGCTTTATGAAGATTTCTTGCTCATCCATAGGCGTCTTAAAGTCAATGGTCTTGGATTCTTTATCTTCTTGTTATTCGGGTTGGAGTTAAACATCATTAATTCATCTTGCTTTGATTGTTATGGAATGGAACTGCTTTTGTGAGAAACATTGGCAAGACTCTAATTTTATGGAAACTTTGTCAAGTAGTTGTTCTATCATGAGAAACGCATTTTCAACGTTGGGAACATATGATATCCTTGCGTGTAATACTCAATCACTAACTGATCAATCATCATAAATACAATGACCATACAAATTTGTTTTAGTCCAAAGAACATCTTGACGTAAATGATATTGCGCAAGAGCTTGAAGTTTATCTTGATCTTCCTAATGCTCTCAGAAAAAAAGGGTTAGGGCTTGTACTCAATTTCCTTTGTCTAAATTTGTTTCATATGATTCCCTATATCCGTCTTATAGGGCTTTTGTTTCCTCTGTCTTCTATTTCTTTTCCTCATAATGGAAGGAGGCATTTGCTAATCATAAAGGGAAAGAAGCCATGGTAAGGAAATGAAGGCTTTGACCAAAAAAATAAATAAATAAATAAAATACAGAGGAGCTTTCTACTCTTCCCACTTGAAAGAAACCAGTAGACTGTAAATGGATGGCACTAGCACTACTGAAAGATTCAAGGAAAGGTTGGTAGCCAAAGGTTTTACCCAAACCAATTGGATTGATTATTAGGAGACCTTTGCACCTGTGGCCAAGATGAACTCCATGCAAATCCTAATCTCATGTGCAGAAAACCTAAGCCGGGACTTACAACAATTGGATATAAAGAATACCTTCCTTCATGGAGACTTAGAGAAGGAAGTGCATATGGAGTTACCTTAGAAGACAAAAAGGAAGGTTTGCAAGCTTAAAAATGTATTATATGACCTCAAGCAGTCTCCTAGAGCATGGTTTAACAGATTTAGCAAGATTGTGTTAAGCTTTGGGTAATATCAAAGCAATTTAAATCGCACTATGTTCATCAAACGAGACAAAAATTCTATTGCCGTTCTCATAGTATATGTTGACGATATAGTGATGGCAGGCAATACTCAAGAGATTAAAGAGATTTCTTGCCAAAGAGTTTGAAATCAAGGACTTTGGTAAGCTACGATATTTTCGGTAATTGAAGTAGCTTAGCAAAGGGCATTTTTATGTTCCAAAGAAATTATGCCCTTAATTTACTTAAGGAAACTATTATGATCTTGATATTTTTTAGGTATTGAAGTTGTTTGTTCCCTTGATGGTAAACTTTGTCCTTGATTTATTGAGCGATAGAAGGATGTTTGGGTGCAAGCATATAGACAATTCTATAGATCTCGATACAAAAATTTTAGTTGATTAGATCTAGGATAGTATAGACAATTGGTTGGGAAATTGAATTATTTAACTGTTACTAGGTCAAAAATCTCCTTTGCAACAAGTGTGGTTAGTCCCTTTTGAGATGCCCCATGAGTCACTAGTCATTGGGATGTTATCTGTATTAATACTCAAATTGAGGGTTATAATGGTGTAGATTGGGTAGGTTCTCCATCGGATATGAGATCCACTACTGGATATTGTGTGCTCGTGTGTCATGGAAGAGTAAGAAATAAAAAGTGGTTGCTAGATCAAGTGCGGAGTTTGAATACATAGCAATGACTACTACTTAACAAAACTTGGATTTGAGCTGTCATGTCCTATGAGCTTGGTGTGTGATAATCAAGTAGCTATTTATATTACAACTAATCCAGTGTTTTATGACAGGACAAAGCATATTGAAATTGATTGTCATGTTGTTTGAAAAAACTTTTACAGACTGTGATTAGTACAAAACATGTGAAATAGCAGATACTTGTTTACGAAACTATTGGATGGTCCTCGAGTTAGATCAATCTGTAACAAGTTAGGTGCATATGATATATATGCTCTAACTTGAGGGGGAGAGTTTAGGGTATTCTTGTAACATGCATATATGCTTTATAAATAGTAAAGGACTAGACATTGTCTGGCAACGTTTGCACTCTCACATTATTCTAATCCCATGTTAACATTTTGCATTAGACAAGAATGTCATTGAACTCTAAAGGATGCCAAAATGCACCTAAATCACAGGGAAGTATATGTATTGCCAAGAATCAAATTTCATTAATTCATGGACTGGAAACGCCACCCATGCCCTATTTTGGTCATAATGTTGGCTTGCTAGTTGTTGTGCAGTGGGTGATTTTATTAAATGTTGCTCCATAATGAAGTCTCTTGCTCGTTAATTTCACACATTTTTTCGTTTTTTATTTTTAAAATGTCAATTATAGTCCTGATCTATTTCTATCTTTTCGGTTGTCTAGCATGGAGGGGGACGAGTTTTCAAATCCCTTCAGTGGTTAGTTCAAAGTCTTGACAGTGAGAAGATATCCGTGGGAACTATCGTTGCTGAGGATGAGAATAGGGCATCACGTCATTTGAGGCAGTGTGCCTCAGAAAGAAAGATACCCATGATGGTTTGTGCTCGGTTTTTTCTCGTGCTCCCCTCCCCCTTAACCTTTTCTTTTCTTTTCTTTCCTTTCCTTCTTTCACCTTTCTATATATTGAACTGAATGATTGGCTCACAGGCTCTTTTCCTTGATCATGATTCTCAGATATTCTGATTTTTCCATGTAGTTTTCAATTCTCTGTATATCTAAGTCAAGTTGATCATTTATTGCAGCCAGCTAGCTGGATTGTGAAGAGCTTACATTTGGGGAAGCTCCTTCCTTTTAAAGAAAACAAGCATTCTCCATTGGCTACAGCAGTGGTTCAAGACCTTCCAACTTCCCTTGAATGGAGTGAAGAGATTTAAAATTTGCTTCTTGTAGAGGCATGAGGTAAATGCGCAACTTTAAGATAGTTCAGTTCTTTGTTGTGCCTGCTTATTCAATTAAATGTGAAAATTTCAGATGTATATATTTGGTGGATGTTATATTCAGGTATTGAGCTTCAATTGAAAGATGAGAAACGTTACCCCCCCTGCTCAGGTATGTTCATAGTGAACATCAGTGTAGGTAATTAATGAATAATTTGCTATTGACGGCTTAAATTAAAGGTTAGTTTGGACATACTTGGAAGTAGAAATTGCTATCAATGAGGCGTTCCATCACTCTTGAAATATAGGGCTACAATAATCTGAGCAAGTGAATTCATAATACATATAGATAGTGGCTTTTCTGAAGCTTTTGTAATTTGTGAGACAGAAGAGGTTAAACCATCTGTAAGTCTCACTGCTGCTACACACTAATTTGATTATTGAAACAAGCTCGTGGAAACTCAGCGTTAGTTCCTAGAGAATTGTTGGACATTTTTTTTTTTCTTTTTACATCTTCAAACAGTGTGAAGACTACTAAATGGATTTCCACTTCCACCCCCTCTCCCCTTTTCCAGGGTGCTTTGGAACATTTGATCTGAGAACAGCTCTCTCAAAGATGTGAAAAGTGGCGTGCAACTTCAGGTTGAAACATTGACGGCTCTGGTCTCTTAATTTGGAATTTAGTTGATTCAATTGTATTATATGGGATGCTGAATATGAAGCTTAAGGCTAACCAACCTTTAAGAGTATCCGGACCTATGAATCAGCGAAATTGAGTTTCAGAGAGAGGTAACTTTCTTGTGATTATTTGATTGGATTCTGATGTTGTCATTTTCACTAGCATGCAACATGCTGTTATAATGTTCTTGTACATTGTATTGAAAAATCCTTTCTATTCCATTTTTTAAATGTTTGATTTCATTTGGTTCGATTAGGAATATCAAACGTAGCCATGTGCAGTTGGCAGTTAAAAGTAGCATCACTTCGTAGTCTTAAAAGTAGATTTTTTTGGGTGAAGTTATATCAGAGATCTTATTGGCAATCCTGTTTTCCATTATTTCACAAACAAAAAATTACCATTTTTTTCTTCATAAAAAATTACCATTTAGTGATTAGGATTTAGTTGGTAATTTCCCCCTTACTCTTTGGTAGGGTTACAAATAAGTAAGAGCTCGACTTGACTTTTGGCTTGTTGATAGCCAATCTCAAGCAGAACTTTTTCGTCCGTAAATTTTTTGAACCGAGCTTGAACATAATGTGACTCGATTCAATAAAGTTTAACTTACGTTGTTGTTGTTGTTATTATTATTATTTACCATACAATTTTTAACATAAAAAATAAAAGTCAATATTACTTCAAAGAAAAAACTTACATAAAAAAATACTTTAGCAAAAACTTGTCATATATTTAGTCTTATATACGTTATTAGGCTTTTTATATTCATTTTTTTCTTAATTACGTAATATATTTTTATGGATGGAGCATTTTGTGTCAATTTCTTGGAAGTTTATGTCAATGCATTGATTTAGTAGTGATATTTTTTTATTATTAAATAACATAGTTTATTGAAATATTTTCAATATGATTACAAATGTTTATTGTATGGATAGACATACGTCTTATCGTTTAATTTGTATTTTAAACAAATAAATTATAACTAATATTCTAGCTTTGATACAATATAATTTATTTTAGGTTAAAATATATGCATAACCTTATGATTTGATTATTTTCATAATAAACCTTGAGTTTTTTTCTTGTACATAACAGATATTGTGGTTTGCATTATTATCATAGAGTGTGTTTTTGTTAACTCCACCAATTATTTGTATCTATTTGGGCGTAAGATTGACTTTATGCTAAATAAATTCTATAAATCATTAAGAAATCATTCAACCATTTTTAAAAATGTTTCACTTGCATGTTATTTTTTGTTGTTTCTCAATCTTAAATAAGAAAAAATATTTGAAGTTGTCAAAAAATTATTATATTTTTTTTTCAAGATAAAACTATATAAAAATCATGATTAAATTCCTTGTACTGTTAAATTTTTAAAACAATTTCATTTATGAATAATGTTTAAAAAGTATACATTGCAACTAATTGAAACCACGTAGTTTGTTATGTACCTGAAAAAACTCAGGGATTGTTATAAGAATAAATCAAATCACATGATCATACATGTATTTTAGACTTTATTTTAGTAATTCATATTTTTGTATTTCACAAATTTTTCATCTACGTACATGTGTAGAATGTAGTAATGTATTAATATCATTTGTTAAACTAAATAAAATATTTAATTCAAGCATGAACAATTAAGTTTGAATTTAAGTTTGGGTTCGCGCACTCGCTTGAAAAAAATCGTGAACTAAGTTCGAGTAACATTTTTATAACTCAATTTCGGCTCAGGATCATATTTAAATATTTTAAACCAAGCTTAAGCATAGAGCCGCTTGACTCTACTTGACTCGTTTACAATCTTACTCTTTGGCGCGCGAACCTTAGCATGACATTAAGATCTTTTTTAAGGGTGAATTTAAATAAAATATTTTATGGTTTGTTTCTTTTCAAGTTAAGCCCTTGTGTCTTTTTTATGACTTTGATACCTTATATATATCTACATTATCACTTTAGTCTTTTTGTCATCCATGTCGGTAAAATAACTCATGTAAAAATCATGTGAGATTATTTTTTTGATGTCTAAGCGATACAAAAAATTCACTGAACTTAAGTGAAATAAAGCAAGTCACATGGTATTTTATTAAAATTTGCTCTAATTATTACTACTAGTATAAGTTGGGACTTGCAACTTCAATCGTTCCCTTACAAGATGAGAATATTTTCTTGGTAGAATCCAATTGTTCCCTTATGCAATGCTTGATTGAAGCATGACGTCAGGAAGAAAAGTAGCAAAATGTATGAGGAGCTGAAGTAGCTAATTGGGGTGAAAACAATTAGACGATGGCTATTCTTCGCTGGATAGAGGTTAAGGTCTAATCTATATATGTAGTGGTGAGTGTATGGAAATTAATCAGATGCAAAAGAGCATAATGCAACACCAAGGTTGTTGTAGCTTGGAGAATGATGGACGTATATTTCTTGCCCACCACTGATCGTCATACTAGAATTAATGTAGTTCAAAATGTTAAATACCATCACGGGTAAACACTTTGAAATATTCCTTGCATGTTTTAAAAAGAGAATTAAAAAATATATTATGCAGGTTTAGAGGGTAATATTTTTATAAATTTACCACCAACAATATTATTCTAATTTGTCTTTTGATTATTAGTGAACAATAGTTAATTGGTTTTTATGTAAATGAATGTGATAATCATTTATAAAAAATCCAATCACTTAATCTCTAATCGATGGATATCTGCAAAGGAAATTAAAGACAAATTGTAAAAGCTCCCTCGTGACAAATTTCACAAAGACAATCATGTCTTACTCAAGCTCTTCAACTTTGAGTACTTGAAAGGATAAGAGCAAAAAGTTTCAGATGAAACAGCTTAATTATCATGCAAAACCGGTAAATTTGATTCTAATGTATTAGCCCTCAAGTTCATGATATGCATGAGGCTCTTATTTCACCTAAGTGGAGTTGCAAGTCCAAGCTTATATTAACACTGATCTCTCATTTTCATAATTTTAATCGCCTTTTTTTTTACTTAAGTTTAATTTTAATTACTATTATATATATATATATTATTTTAAAAATATAAAAAATAGTTTTTAAAAATTTTTAAAATATATTTATGTATATATATAAAAAATTAATTTTTAATGATTTAATAATAATAATAAAAATTATTTATTTAATTGATTAAATAATAAATGTGACAAAAATCAAGGGACAAAAAGAATAATAATTAAAATAAATTTCAATCAAATACTTTGTGTTTTACCTCATTTCACTAAATCCCCACATTTTTTTGCATCACTCTTAAATAAAAAAAAAGTGTTCACGTGACTTTCATATTAGTTATTTAATAGACAGACGAAAAAAGACTAAAGTGGTAACAAAGAGATCTATAGAGTATCAAGGCGATACAAAAACACTACAATGATTTAAGTTAAAATGAAGTAAACTTTTATTGAAATTAGTGTTTTTGTTTATCATGAAATTTGATTAATCTGTATTAATTAAAATTATATTATTTAAAACTAAATGTAATCTAGTTAATGTCTAAAATATTTTACTTGACATTTTTTATTGAATAAGAAAAAAAAAGATATGAGTAAGGAATAAATTATTGTAAAAAAATTGACATTTATACTTATATTCTCATGTCTCATGCGAAATGGTAACAAATAATAATATTTAATGATTATTTGATATATTCAATTGAGTTTCAATCAAAAGAAATATACACACATAAAAAACCAATTATCCACCTTCCACTACTGTTCAGAATCAATCCACCGGCACCAGTCAAACCAGGATTTCCTTGAGCAGCTCCATCAGAGTTAACTTATTCCCAGTCTGAGGCAGGAGCCTCACAGGAGATTAATACTTGTTCTTTCTCCATAATTCCACCAAATGGACACTTAAACGCCTCATGGCACGTCTGCATATCATGCATGATTCCTTGAATGGGACATGCACTAATAGCTTGACCACCAATTGTAACCTTCTGCGCCAGCACCAAATGTGCCAATAGTTGTAATAAAACATAGCCACCATGGAGAATCCGCCCATGATTCCTCTCCAACCCCAATAATATCGCATTCCTTCCAATCTTTAAACTTCAGCTGAAAGAATTTGGAACCTGGGTGTCATTCCTGATTCGATTCTAGGTCTGTTTAGCTAGAGGACAATCGCGGAATATATGTAGTGTATTTTCTAATGCTCCATGACAGTTCCAAGAAGCATCATTTCCCATCCCTCTTGAGGCCCTTAGCTGATTAGATAAGACCCTATCTTTCAACGCCAACCATGCGAAATACAACCATTTCGAAGGAACTTTTATCTTCCAAAACTTCCTCCAGTACAAATGCTCTCTAGAAGCATCATGATTCGCTAACAGTAGGTACATCGACTTCACAGAAAACTTCCCATGGGAAGAATCCTTCCAGATTAGCTTGTCCTCGCCTCTATTCACCATTTCGCCAACTGTTCAGGGAGAGTTGCCTTCACTAACTGCTGGTTCCATGTGCCATCCTATTTAAGGAACCTATTAACCAAAGCATTTAGGTCATTACACAACTGTGACTCAT
Organism: Bretschneidera sinensis; assembly: GCA_023935145.1. Classification (NCBI taxonomy): domain Eukaryota; kingdom Viridiplantae; phylum Streptophyta; class Magnoliopsida; order Brassicales; family Akaniaceae; genus Bretschneidera; species Bretschneidera sinensis. Next base: position 26,018,988 of record CM043703.1, read on the forward strand.
CAACTATAATGACCAATGTCCCTAACGAGAGCCACGAATCCAACCAGAACCTAGCAGTTGCACCATCACCCACTTTCCAAATCAGCCCCTTTCATCTTCTCAGCCGCCTTGGTTATTCTGAGCCATGTACAAGAACAGCCCAGTGTCGTTAATGAAGACACATTCAATGATTGGTAGCCATACTTTTCCCTAAGCACGCGAACTCAAAGGTTGTCTTGCTCTTGCAAAAATATCCAGGCCAGTTTTGCTAACATAGCATCATTTTGGAGTCGCATTTCCTTAATAGCAAGACCAGCAGCCATCTTTGGTTGACACACTTCCCCCCAGTTAACAAGGTGAACCCCCCTATGGCTTTCCTTCGCACCTCATAAGAACCCTCTGTTAAGCCTATCAAGCTTATCACACAAACTAGTAGGGAGCGCTGTTAATTGCATTGAATACAAAGGAATCGTGGACCGACCCGCCAGAGATAGATGCTTAGCTTTCCATCTCGTTAATCTAGCTTCAGTTTTCTCAATCAATTCGTTGTAGGTTTCTTTTGTCACCCTCGTGTGCAATAGCGACACACTTATATATTTTCCCAAGTTTGAGGACGTGCCTATTCCCAGTGCATCACTATACTCCTGGCAGAGTGCAGCTTGACATTAGGCGAAAAATAAACTTTAGATTTTTGAGCTGACTTTCTCCCTGACACCTCACGAAACATATTCAAACTGTCAGGAAATATGATGATTACGATTTGTACAAAAATTAAGCAATTAAAAATTTAACAGGAAAAGAAAGAAAAAGAAAGGATAGATATTTCTCTCGGTATACTGAGTTCCACTAATTTCAACTAGTGTTTTCAAAAGCGAAGTTGTTGAGCGAGTTGTTTTGCCTCGAGACATTGGGGCGTAAGCCCAGAGGCGTGAGACATAAGTTTTTTGAAAGCGTTTCAAAATTTTAATAAAATAATAATAAATAAATAATTAAAATAATAAAAATAATTTTAATTTTTATCAAAATTTAATCCTTTTACTAATTCTTTATAGAATGATAATTATAATTTTATAAATAATTTATATATTTATATATAAATTATATGCAGTATAACTTATATTTTTATATCGTTATAATTTGTAAGTGATTAATTAAATAGTTTGTAATTATTACTAAACTAGATAACATGTATTATATATTTATGAAGTGTAACGATATCACAACAAGAATACTAGCTTATTGGTTATGACCTATGACCCTTAGGTTTTTTTGGTCCACCTCACATCGGGACTCGCATCAGCTTAACAATTACACCTTACTTGGATTTTCGGGTACTAAACACACCTTTACATATTGTCTTGCTTTATGGGTAGCAAGAAAACCTTATAGAAGAAATCTCTCTCAAACTCTCACTTTTACACTCTACTAATTTAAACACTACCGAAGTAGTAAACACTAAATCTTTTAAGCTCTGTGTAAACTAACACTGAATTATTTCTTATTGCACTTATACTGAACTCCTTTAAGCCAACTCTGATTTATAGCTTCACCAAAGCTCTCCAAACTCTGAAAAATTCATTTTCAGACTTATATTTCATTTATTGTAGATCTTCTGATCTCCAATATTCACCTCCAGTCGACTCCTTAATCGACTGGTATTCTTCTCAGTAGACTAGATCTTTTTTTCAATAGTCTTTATAAAACACTAAAACTTTTACTAATCGACTTGTTCTTCTCGATAATCAACTCAATAATCGACTTACTCTTTTTTAATAATTGACTTACTAATTGACTAATTTTTCTTGTTAGTCAACTCAATGGTCGACTGGTTCACTCACTACTTGACTGATACACTACTGGTCGACCACCTAGTCGATTAGTGCACTACTACAACTTTTCTCCTTTAATCGACTTTAGTGCTGCCAAGCGTCACACCATTTTTCTTTATTTCACTGATTCGCGTGCAAAGCTTCAGGTTTGAAGCTTAATTTCCCAAGCGTGGCCCCACCGGTCTCCCATTTGTAACAGGTTGTCTCCTTTTAGCAACTTGACCATTGCTTACATCATCCCTAACGTGGACCCCACCAGCTACCAACTTTACATCATCATTTGTTCTTCCATTTTGTTTCTTTTAGATCCCAGGTGCTGGACCGGTTATTAGGCTTATTTAATTTTCCTCTATTTATTTCCAGTTCATTGGTGCAGAGATGGACCGGTTCTTGCAGTCTTCAACTGGTTGCTATTTTTATTGGTTGCTTTAAAATAAACAATTTAATTGACCTGTACGTTAGATTAACTTGTTAATAAATTAGCATTGGTCGGTTTACATCAAAATTAAACCTTAGGATAATATGAAAGTATCCTAACATTCTCTCTCTTTTAAATGTAGATAAAATAGTTAAATAAAACATTAAATTTTTTTCCTTTTTTTTGTCTAAAATAAAAAAGTTGGGTTTTAAACTAAAAAAAAATGCAATATTAAAATCAAACAATTAAATCAAACTCCCTCTAAACACGTGAGGCATCAAACATGCAAATGATGTAAACACAATTAAATGTGCTATTAAAATTAACTGATTAAACATGCAAACAAAACAAAAATTAAGCGTGCAGTTAAAATTAAACTAATTAAACAAAAATGGTCAGGTCAACCTTTACTAGATTTATTTATCTTATCTCCCTAGTTTGGTAAACAGTTCTAGCCATCTAGGATAAAGAGGCAAAGGTTCGCGACTTGCTTTTCGAGATTTGAATCCTCAGACTCACCATTGCTCTAGGTTGTTACTAGTCTTTTTCTCTTTGATCTTTTTAGCTTTGGACAATATGATCTTCTATGATTTGGCTGGTCGCATTCATAGTAGACTCGTTCTCTTTTTCTTGATGACTCACCTTTTGAATCTCTTTTGTGTCGCTCCAGGTTCCTTTTGAACCTTCTTGTGAGCATCTCTATTTCATAATCTAAGTCAGACATTTCTTCATCTTTGTCTTTGGCAGCTTTTAATGTGATTGTTTTTCTTTGCTTATCTTCATCATTCTTCAGCACCTTCAAGTTGATCCCATAAGTCATTAGGATGCCAACTAGATCTTCCATGGTCATTGTTGTATATTTTTCTAACTCTTCAATGGTTGAAACTTTGGGTAGCCATTACCTTGGTAGAGACCTAATCATCTTGATCACCTGATCAGACCAAGGGATCTCCTTTCCTAGCTCCCTCAGATCGTTTAATATTTCGGTGAACCAAGAGGTTAATTCTGAGATGCATTCACTCGGATTCATCCTAAAACCATCAAAAGCAGTAAATAAAATAGTAATTTTAGTTAATTTGACATTATCTGTACCTTCAAAGGCTGCTTCCAGCTTGAGCCAAGTTTCTTGAGCTGTCTCGTAGGATTGGATCCGGTTTAACTAGTTCTTATTGATCCCGCAGTACAGGAAATGCATAGATTTGTTGTTGATTTCTCTTTGATTCTTCTCAGCCTCAGTGCACTTGTCTTTATCTTTCTCAATTTTTACTCCACCAATCTTCTTGATGTGTCTCTATGGTCCTTTACTGATGACTCTCCAGTAGTTTGAGTCTACACTCTTGATATAGACCATCCACCTTTTCTTCTAAAAGGGGTAGTTTGACCCATTGAATATGGGAGGGCTAAATTTGGTGACTTGATCAATTCATTGGACCTAGTTGAGGCGTATGCATGCATATTTTCAAGAACTCCTTGATAGTTAGTCCATTTTTATGGAGACCTACTCTGATACCAATTGTTAGTAAATATGATGATTAAAAAAAAATACGATTTGCACAAAAATTAAGCAATTAAAAAATTGAATAGAGAAAGAGAGAGAGAAAGAGGGACACAGAGATTTATAGTGGTTTGGTGATGAGCCTACGTCCACTTTTTCAATAGGCCTTCCTCCCGGTCTACTGAGTTCCACTAATCTCAATAATTACACCTGGCTTGGATTTCAAGGTACCAAGCACACCTTTACACATTTTCTTGCTTTACGGGTAGCAAGAAAACCTTACAAAAGAAATCTCTCTTAAACTCTCACTTCTACACACTAGTGATTTAAACACTACCGAAGTAGTAAACACTAAATATTTAAGCTCTATGTAAAACTGAGATTGAATTATTTCTTCTTGCTCTTGTACTGAACTCATTTAGCCAACTATGATTTATAACTTTAGCCAAACTCTCCAAAAAGGCAACTCTAAAAACTTCATTTTTAGACTAATATCCCATTTATTGTAGATCTCCTTATCTCCAATGGTCACCTCCAGTCGACTGGTTTTCTTCTCAGTAGACTAGATCTTCTGTTTGGGTTTTATAAAATGCTAAAATTTCTACCAGTCGACTGGCTCTTCTTGGTAGTCGACTGACTCTTTTTAGTAGTCAACTCCCTAGTCGACTAGTTCTCGTTGGTAATAAACCCACTGGTTGACTGGTTTACTTGGTAGTCGACTCGCTAGTCGACTGCTACACTACTGGTCAACCTTCTAGTCGACTAGTGCACTGTAACAACATTTCACCTTTAATCCACTTTAGTGCTACCACGAGTGTAATACCCGTATTCGTAAAGTAAGGGTAAAGAAGTAATTTGATAAATATGACATGGAATTAAAATAATATATATGTGAAAGATTTATTATTGAATAAAATAATTCTTTTGAACAAAACAGACGCGTGGTGGTGTAAAGAAAAAGAAAAAGAAAAAAAAATGTGGCACCAGGTGTTTCTTTCAGTGATACTAATCCTCAACATGATAATTGTGGACACTGAGTGCAATTGTAAAAAGTAGTGCAATGGTGCCACTGTAAAATTTTTATTATTTATATTGAATTGTTTTATTAGTTTTACCAAATTCTGTTTGGTTTTTTCAATCTCAAATCTAAACTACTCTATTTCTTTAAACACTTAGAGACCGAAAAAGTAAAATTTTGAAGAGTTTACAGGAAAATTTTTAGAGAGAGTCATGGAAAGCTCTCAGAAAAACAAAAGATAATAATGTGAATTTTATTTTTGAAATTTAGCATACATGAAATTCCTGGAATTCAATGTGAGAATTTTCAAAAGGTGTGAATTATGAAGGAACTGAAGAATAAATTATAAATTTTAATATAAATATTATGTCAGGTGATGATGATCAGCAACCGAGGGAAATTATTGAGAAGAGTAGAAATGGCAAGGAAGTGATCCACAGGTAGCTCTAAGCGCTACGTGGTGAGTTATATTTACTTTAAGTAATCAAGATAAATATGAAATATATAGTGATAATATTTGAATAAATTATTAACTTATGATTTGGTGATAGATGAAAGTTGGTTGATAGGTATGATAGGAATAATTGATGTGTAGAGAATTATTTTATGAGAAATAATATTATTGGAATAATGAGTCGATTTAATAATAAAGGCGATAAGTGAAATTCTTGATGAGCTACGGATGATGATTTGATATGATATATGAGGAGAAGAAATTAGTGAAACTGATCAAATAATAATTTGAGAAAAAGCAGGATAATAAATTTGAATGTCTGAATACATACGTGTTTTATGTTATTGTACATATGCATACTTGATGAGAGTCATAAAATGCATCTAAACAATACTTAATTGTTAACATTTTAGGGTTGATCTTGGTCGTAATCGCACTTTTACATGTTGATAACTCTAAAGTGATATTCATAAATCATTGACTTAATTCGATGCATTTTCAGGTGCTTTGAGTACAAAAGAGATAATAAAGCGATCCATGTTTAAAGCACCAAAAGATCTTGGGTGTCGGTGCTCGTTTTTGTCTAAGGTTTAGACGTGTCCAAACATGATTCAAAGATGGTTAAACTCTAAACTAAGGCTGGAGTAATAAAGTACAGTAAGTTAAAAGACTGCACACAAGTGTGTGCATCACTTTGGAGCAAGTTAAGGGTAGGCACACTAGTGTGTGCACTTCTGCATACAAGCTGAAGAAGTTTCACTGAATTGCCAGAATTTCCCGTACAGATCAATCATCTTTGCAGATTAAACTGTATTGATGTAGGAAGAACCAGATGATGAACCATATATGCTTAGAAAGATCCGGAAGTCTATTTTCTGGAGAATTTTACGGTTCGTAAAAAGGATTTTTCTAGAGAAAGTTATGGCAGTTTTAGTGGAAACAGTTCAGGCCAGCACAGCAGGCCCAGACGCACAGCAGGCCCAGGCGCACAGCACGGCCCACTCGCCTCTTGACCGGATTAGGGCAAGCAAATGACATTCTCCAAGACCAAAACACCCCCCTCATGCTCTATAAATATATCTTTATGGAGTGTGCAGCTGGGTATTGAAGAGAGAAAGCAAGGAAGAGAGAAAAAAGAGAGGATTCAAGGGATCCAAATCCAGCATTCTTCCATTTTATTTCTAAGTTTTCTTTGGTTGCAAATCAAGGGGAGAACATCCATATTGTTCTTCCACCTTGAACTCCATGGCCAAATCAAGGGGAAAGCATCCTTATTGTTCTTCCACCTTGATTTCCATGGCCAACTAATCATTTTACAAGGGAAAGAGATGAATCTTTAGGGATTTCTTGTTCTTTATTTCTTGTTCTTGATTCAGTTGTATGGATTTATTGTTAAATATTGTTTATGAATTATTCATTGATTAAGTAAGAAGATTTGAGTTCATGTGATAGATGTACTTCTTATTCTTCTTCTTTTAGACTCTCTTAATCCGGTTATTGCATCCTTCTCCTCCATTGAGGTTGCTTGGATGTGATTGATTCCGGTAGATTTATCTTATTGATTGTCCATTATTGCGATATTGTCTTTTAAGATATATTGTCATTTCTTGATAATCTTTAAGATCGGTCATGTGTGCATGAACCGAAATCAATGATTAATTCGTAGCAATTATATAAGAATTGTAAATGTGCTTGATTGAATATATTCCGATTGCTTGTTTGGGAGTTGAAACTTGCAATCGAGATAAAATCAATTGAATCAAGAGTGGAAATAGGGAACAAACCTAAGGAGGATTCCCGGAACCTTGTTATTTCTCATTTATATTTCATTTACATTTACGCAATTTTCCTTTACATTATTTCACCATCAAAGCTTAAAAATCTTGAGTTTAACTTTTATCGTTCGTTTTAAGGTTCACACATTTTCCTTTGTACTTAACTTGTTTCCCTGTGGAATCGACACCCCAAAGCCGTACTACAATAACCGTGTTATACTTTGGGCGTAATCAAATTTTGGCGCCGTTGCCGGGGAAACGCTCTTAAGTATAAGAAAACTTGTCAACTTTTAGTGTGACGGTAAAAAAAAAAAAACCAAAAAAAAAAATCGTAAATATTTTTCTTTTCAGCAGTTTGTAAATGCGGCAATATTATTCCTTTACTTTTGTTTTGATTTTCTAATTTTCTTTTATTATTCTGTTTTTATTTATCTGTTTATTATTTTATTCTGTTTTTATTTACCTGTTTATTATTCTGTTTTATTATTCTGTCTATTATTCTGTTTTTATTTATTTGTTTATTATTCTGTTTTATTTATCTGTTTATTATTTTGTTTTTATTTATCTGTTTATTATTTTGTTTTTATTTATTTGTTTATTATTCTGTTTTATTTATTTATTCTGTTTTATTTATTTATTCCCCCTCTAAATTAATTGGTGCATGCTTAGACCGAGAGATTCGCGAGGTAGATTCATTAGAGGACCCGAATTAGAGTTACCCTCTCATTCCACCTCCATTGGTGAAACCTCGCCTAGATCAAACCATAGTGCACCCCCATCAGAGAATTTAGAGGATTTTGTTAACATGGCTGAAAATCCTAATGAGAATGGTGCTAGGACACTTAAAGATTATCTACATCCTAGCCGGACAGCCACACCATCGTGCATTATGTTTCCAGCCAATACCCGTCATCAAGATTTTAAAACAGGGATGATACAACTTCTCCCTACTTTTCATGGCATGGAAAACGAGAACCCCTATGTGCACATTAGAGAATTTGAGGAAGTAGTTGCGACTTTCCATAGTCACGATGCAACTGATGATATCGTGAGACTCAAGTTTTTTCCTTTCTCCTTAAAGGATAAAGCTAAGAGTTGGTTATACTCACTGAGACCACGATCAATTGGGTCATGGAATGAGATGACCCAAGTCTTTTTTAACAAGTACTTCCCTCAACATAAGACTAACGCTTTGAAAAGACAAATCTCCACCTTTGCACAAAAGGAAAACGAGACTTTGTATCAGTCTTGGGAGAAATTTAAAGAGCTGTTAAGTATGTGTCCACATCATGGGTACGAAAATTGGCGTTTAGTGAGCTATTTCTATGAGGGTCTTACCTATAGAGAACGTCAATTTGTTGAGATGATGTGTAATGGAGAATTTCTGCAAAAAGACCCTGATGAGGCTATTGAGTACCTCAATGAGCTTGCTGAGAAAGCTCACACATGGACTGGACCTAGTGCTACTGAGAGCACAAATAGGTCACGACCTAGTGGTGGAGGAATCTACCATCTTAGGGAAGAGGATAACCTCAAGGCCAAGGTCGAAATGCTTACTAGAGAGTTGGAGGCATTAAAAATGAAAAAACCAACACACATAGTTAATCAGGCCGAACCTTTAGAATCATGTTTTGTGTGTGGCGGGGTTGATCATCCCGCCCAAGATTGTCCCACTTTTGTTGACATGAGAGGGCTGTACGAGGAACAATGCAATACCTTAGGCATGTACAAGAAGCCCTCAGCACCCTTCTCTAACACTTATAATCCGGGGTGGCGAAATCACCCCAACTTCAGTTGGAAATCTGAAAATCAGCAGCATGTGCAGCCCCCTAGATCATACCCAGCACCTTATCATGCACCCTCATCTTCTAGGAACTCTTTAGAAGACTCCTTACATACTTTTATAGAAGCACAAGGCAAGACAAACCAAAAGTGTGAGGCATTAATTACACAGTTGGTTGAGGAAAACAAAGAAATAAGGAGCCAAGTGTCTAAATTGATGAACTCCTTGAGTGTGACTGAGCGAGGTAAGTTCCCTGCTCAAGCTCAGTCCATACCTCACGGTCAACATATGGCACAAGAAAATGTGAAAAATGTAAATGCCATTGTGACCCGAAGAGGTAAGTCACTACACATTCCACCAGAGAATAAACCCGAGAATGTGAAGTGTCAAACCAGTAGTGAGACCAAGTTGCCTAAAGACCCTGAAGTGACCCAAAGTCCTGTTAAGGCCCCATTCCCCCAAGCCTTAAAATCCAACAAGAAAAATCTGGAAATGAATGATGAAATCCTTGAGAACTTAAGGCAAGTGAAACTTAATCTTCCCCTTTTGCATGTGATTAAACAAGTCCCCACCTATGCAAAAGTTCTCAAAGATTTATGCACAATTAAGAGGAAACATCATGTCAAGAAAACAGCTTTCCTAACTGAGCAAGTTAGTGCACTAATTGAGCAAAGAATTCCCCCGAAGTACAAAGATCCGGGCTGTCCTACCATTGCTTGCAGCATTGGAAATCATGAGGTTGGACAAGCCTTACTAGATCTGGGAGCTAGTGTAAACCTGATGCCATTTTCAATTTACCTACAGCTGGGGTTAGGAGAAATCAAACCAACCGGCGTGGTATTACAATTGGCTGATCGCTCAGTCAAGGTACCCCGAGGTGTGGTTGAGGATGTTTTGATTCAAATTGATAAATTTTATTATCCTGTTGATTTCTTAATTCTTGATACTACTTCTGCTGTAGACACTAACTCTAAAATTCCTTTGATTTTGGGTAGACCTTTTCTTGCTACTGCAAATGCTCTAATAAATTGTAGGAATGGTCTCATGAAACTGTCCTTTGGCAACATGACCCTTGAAGTAAATATTTTCAATGTTGCAAAACAGCCCGAAGATGAGGACGAAAACCACCAGCTTTACATGATCGAGTCACTCGTCAATGAGGGAGTTTTCTTAACTCATGATTATGACCCTCTTGAAAATTTTCTTGTTAATTCTGAGATAGATTTATTTGATGATAAAACTGATATAATTGATATATGTGTTGTTTTTGACAAATCTCAGGATTATGGAAATCGGGCATGGCAACCAAGGTTTGAGGAGCTGCCCGAAAGAAGCAAGACTCAAGTCCCCTCAAGTGTGGAAGCACCTAAAGTCGAATTGAAGCCACTACCTAAGGGTCTAAAACATGTCTTTCTCGGTCCAGGTGATACCTTTCCTGTTATAATTTCTTCTGAATTAACTGAGACCCAAGGTAAGAGATTAATTCAAACTTTAAATGAACACAAATCAGCCTTGGGATGGAGCATGGCTGATTTAAAGGGAATTAGTCCCCTAATCTGCTCCCATAAAATAAATCTGGATGAAGGAACCAGTCCTCGTAGAGACCCTCAACGTAGGCTTAACCCCACTATGAAAGAAGTAGTGAAAAATGAAGTACTGAAACTATTAGATGCGGGTATTATATATCCTATAGCTGATAGTAAGTGGGTAAGCCCTACGCAAGTCGTCCCGAAAAAGTCCGGAGTCACTGTGATAAAAAATGATCTAGGAGAGTTAGTCCCTACCAAACTTGTGAACGGGTGGCGTGTGTGCATTGATTACAGAAAATTAAATGCTGCCACCAAGAAAGACCACTTCCCACTCCCTTTTATTGATCAAATTCTTGAGTGTGTAGCTGGTCATCCCTTCTACTGTTTTCTAGATGGTTATTCTGGTTACTATCAAATAGAAATTGCATTAGAAGACCAAGAAAAGACCACCTTTACTTGTCCCTTTGGCACCTATGCTTTTCGTAGAATGCCATTCGGATTATGTAACGCCCCTGCTACTTTTCAACGCTGCATGATGAGCATTTTTAGTGACATGGTTGAAAATTGCATGGAGGTTTTTATGGATGACCTAACTGTTTTTGGATCTTCATTTGAAACATGCTTATTGAATTTAGAAAGAGTATTAATTCGCTGTGAGGAAAAAGAATTGGTTTTAAATTGGGAAAAGTGCCATTTCATGGTACCATCCGGTATTGTCTTAGGGCATATTGTCTCTTCTAAAGGAATAGAGGTTGATCAATCTAAGATTGAGTTAATCTCTAAGTTGTCTGCCCCTAAGACAATAAAGGATGTGAGATCTTTCCTTGGTCATGCTGGTTTTTATAGGAGGTTCATACAAAATTTTTCAAAAATATCTAGACCACTATGCGCCCTCCTAGTTAAAGATACCCCCTTTGAGTGGAGTCAAGCTTGTCAAGAGGCCTTTAAAACGTTGATTGGCAAGCTTACTTCCGCACCTATAATGCAGTCGCCAGATTGGACTTTACCTTTTGAAATCATGTGCGATGCTAGTGACTACGCTGTAGGTGCTGTTCTTGGACAGCGAAGGGAAGGTAAACCTTTTGTCATTTACTATGCTAGTAAGACTTTAAATAGTGCTCAAATGAATTACTCTACAACTGAAAAAGAGTTGCTAGCTGTAGTATTTGCTTTAGATAAATTTCGTGCTCATCTAATTGGTTCTCCTATCCTTATTTTTACAGATCATGCAGCCCTCAAGTATCTTCTTACGAAAAAGGATGCTAAGGCACGACTAATCCGATGGATCCTCCTCTTGCAAGAATTTGATATCACCATCAAGGATAAAAAAGGAGTGGAGAACGTAGTAGCTGACCATTTATCCAGACTCACTTTTGAGGACACTTGTGATGACATGCCAATCAAAGATGATTTTCCCGATGAGCAATTACTTTCCATTACTTCTCTACCATGGTTTGCTCACATCGTAAATTATTTGGCTACAGGTGAGATACCTATGGATTGGAGCGCTCAAGACAAGAGGAAATTCTTATATGAGGTACGTAATTTTTATTGGGATGACCCCTATCTTTTCAAGTACTGCCCTGACCAAATTCTAAGGCGTTGCATCCCTAATGAAGAGATTTCGAGTGTCTTAGAATTTTGTCACTCCCAAGCTTGTGGAGGCCACTTTTCGATGAAAAAAACCGCTGCAAAAATTTTGCAGTGTGGATTTTATTGGCCTACTTTGTTTAAAGATACAAACACCTATTGTCGCTCATGTGAAAGATGTCAAAAGTTAGGAGCTGTGTCTCGCCGAAATATGATGCCCCTGAACCCTATTTTAGTGATTGAAATCTTTGATTGTTGGGGCATCGATTTCATGGGACCCTTCCCTCCTTCCTTCGGGTACCAGTATATCATTGTAGCAATAGATTATGTATCCAAGTGGGTAGAGGCAGCAGCTTGTCGAAACAATGATAATGGAACGGTGATTAAATTCCTTAAAGAAAAGGTGTTATCTCGATTTGGTACACCACGTGCTATAATTAGTGATCGAGGTACACATTTTTGCAACCGTTCCTTTGAAGCTTTAATGAAAAAATTTGGGGTATTACATAAAATCTCTACTGCCTATCATCCTCAGACTAGTGGACAAGTAGAGCTTGCTAATAGGGAGATTAAACAAATTTTAGAAAAAACGGTTAACCCCGATCGCAAAGATTGGTCTTTGAGACTAACTGATGCGCTTTGGGCTTACCGTACAGCCTTTAAAACTCCCTTAGGTATGTCACCCTATCGGCTTGTTTTTGGAAAGCCTTGCCACTTACCCGTGGAGCTCGAGCATCGAGCTTATTGGGCCATCAAGTCTTTCAATTTTGACATGGGCGAAGCGGGTAAACTTCGAAAATATCAGCTGACCGAGTTAGAAGAATTAAGAAATGATGCTTATGAAAATTCTAGAATCTATAAGGCTAAGATGAAAGTATTCCATGACAAAAACATTTTGAGGAAAACATTTAAACCCAATGATCGGGTATTCTTATACGACTCTAGACTTCATAAGCATCCTGGAAAACTTCGGTCAAGATGGACCGGCCCTTTTATAGTAAAAAATGTTTTTGAAAATGGGGCGGTAGAAATTGAGGATACTAGAGATGGTCGGGTCTTTAAAGTAAACGGTCAACGACTTAAGATCTTAATTGATAGACATGATCCGGAGATGGAAGACATTCCGCTTATGGATCCGGTCTATTCACCTTGACCACACAACAAAGGTACGTTATTCCTTTTAATTTTTGTTCTGTTTTTAGTTAGTTTTCATTCAATCTTAATTATTAGTTTTTAGTTTACTTCAAATTTCAAAAAAAAAATATATATATATATATATATATTAATATTTCGTTGTCAAGTCTTTATTAACTTTGAATTTTGGTTGTGTTAAGTCTATTTTAATTTTTAGTTTCTAGTGATTTCAGCGAAAAGAACGGTATGCAGTTCAATTGGTGGTGCGCAATTTTCAGCTTTTGTGCATTTTTGGCCGCACAGGGAGTTTCCTTTCCTTTTTCTTTTACATTGAGGTCAATGCAATGTTTAGGTTGGGGGTGGAGGAAACATATTTCTTTTTTTTTTTTTTTTTTTCTCATTGAACTGCTTGGTGTCACTTTCTTTCTTTTCGTTGTTAGGATAAAAAAAAAAAATTTGTTTGTTTGTTTTTAGCATGTTTTGTGTTAGCCTTGGAGTTAATTCACATGTCAATGATATGAGCTTAATCGAGATAGCATATAGCATTTAGAAGAAGTTAAATCTTGCTTCGCTTTGAGAATAAATTAAGTGTCAATTTTTCTTTGGTTTGAGACTCTGGTTTGTGGTAAGATTGCATGATTAGTCTAAAGCATTTGGAAAAGTTTTATGCGCAGTTGTTTTGTGAATACTTTTGCGGTCTCTACAAGCTCTAGAACTTATTTAATAATCACTTGAGGCGAAAATCATTGAATGCACACTACTTAGGATATGATGTAGGCCATTTTTGGACCGTTTGAGCCTTTTTAAACTTACCCTTGTTATATTTATCGCTAGTCACCTATTTGAGCCTTTTTCTTGAAAAGAAAAATTGAGCCTTGTTTCTTTCGATAAACCATTTACTTATCTTTATGAGCCCAAAAATATTTTATCCTTACCTCTCTTTTAAAAGAACTTAGTTATACACATTTTGTGAGAAGCACTTAATAGGAGTAAGGGTGGAAATATGAGAAAATATTACTATCATAACCCAAGTACATTAAAAGAGATAAGTTGGGGGTTGTGGAAAAGAAAAGAAAAGAATGAAAGAGGAGGTGAATGGTCTTATGCCAAAACAAAAAATAAAAAAAAAATGAGAAAAAAATGAATTATGGCAAAGAAAGAAAAAAAAAATGGTGATTTATTGCCAGAAATGCTCGAAAAATGGTTGAAAGAGTTGGGTTTTGAAGTAAGGTTATCTTGTGCTTAAAGTGGTTGTGTTTAAATTAAGAGACTTAGTTCTTTTATTTGTTTAAACTTTCCCATTCTTTCTTGACCTTTACCCTAGCCTAATGTTGCAAGCTTATTAAAGACCTATTGATCCGATGAAGTGTGATTTTTCTACATAGTGGAGAGTGATTTGAAAAGTGAGCATATGGAGCTTGATTTGTGATTGATGTCACGCAAATTAATATGTTTTTAGAGGCCAAGACTTGTATTCATGCTATGTTGTGCATAAAATCATCTAGGTGTTCGGACTAATGTATTGTGGTAAGATGGATGGTAAGAGTCGATAACGATTTTAAGGTTGACATTTGGATTATTCTTGGACCTGAGTGATATTTAATGATTCTATGTGCTGTATGTTATGCATGATTTTTGAGATAGATTTTTGAATCACTCTTGGTTAACGCCAGCATTGCTGTATTTTGTTTTGATTTCTAAATAAAGAATTCATTTCATGCCTTTCGCTTGAATTGCTAGGGACTAGCAATAAGCTAGTTGGGGGTTGTGATGAGAGTCATAAAATGCATCTAAACAATACTTAATTGTTAACATTTTAGGGTTGATCTTGGTCGTAATCGCACTTTTACATGTTGATAACTCTAAAGTGATATTCATAAATCATTGACTTAATTCGATGCATTTTCAGGTGCTTTGAGTACAAAAGAGATAATAAAGCGATCCATGTTTAAAGCACCAAAAGATCTTGGGTGTCGGTGCTCGTTTTTGTCTAAGGTTTAGACGTGTCCAAACATGATTCAAAGATGGTTAAACTCTAAACTAAGGCTGGAGTAATAAAGTACAGTAAGTTAAAAGACTGCACACAAGTGTGTGCATCACTTTGGAGCAAGTTAAGGGTAGGCACACTAGTGTGTGCACTTCTGCATACAAGCTGAAGAAGTTTCACTGAATTGCCAGAATTTCCCGTACAGATCAATCATCTTTGCAGATTAAACTGTATTGATGTAGGAAGAACCAGATGATGAACCATATATGCTTAGAAAGATCCGGAAGTCTATTTTCTGGAGAATTTTACGGTTCGTAAAAAGGATTTTTCTAGAGAAAGTTATGGCAGTTTTAGTGGAAACAGTTCAGGCCAGCACAGCAGGCCCAGACGCACAGCAGGCCCAGGCGCACAGCACGGCCCACTCGCCTCTTGACCGGATTAGGGCAAGCAAATGACATTCTCCAAGACCAAAACACCCCCCTCATGCTCTATAAATATATCTTTATGGAGTGTGCAGCTGGGTATTGAAGAGAGAAAGCAAGGAAGAGAGAAAAAAGAGAGGATTCAAGGGATCCAAATCCAGCATTCTTCCATTTTATTTCTAAGTTTTCTTTGGTTGCAAATCAAGGGGAGAACATCCATATTGTTCTTCCACCTTGAACTCCATGGCCAAATCAAGGGGAAAGCATCCTTATTGTTCTTCCACCTTGATTTCCATGGCCAACTAATCATTTTACAAGGGAAAGAGATGAATCTTTAGGGATTTCTTGTTCTTGATTCAGTTGTATGGATTTATTGTTAAATATTGTTTATGAATTATTCATTGATTAAGTAAGAAGATTTGAGTTCATGTGATAGATGTACTTCTTATTCTTCTTCTTTTAGACTCTCTTAATCCGGTTATTGCATCCTTCTCCTCCATTGAGGTTGCTTGGATGTGATTGATTCCGGTAGATTTATCTTATTGATTGTCCATTATTGCGATATTGTCTTTTAAGATATATTGTCATTTCTTGATAATCTTTAAGATCGGTCATGTGTGCATGAACCGAAATCAATGATTAATTCGTAGCAATTATATAAGAATTGTAAATGTGCTTGATTGAATATATTCCGATTGCTTGTTTGGGAGTTGAAACTTGCAATCGAGATAAAATCAATTGAATCAAGAGTGGAAATAGGGAACAAACCTAAGGAGGATTCCCGGAACCTTGTTATTTCTCATTTATATTTCATTTACATTTACGCAATTTTCCTTTACATTATTTCACCATCAAAGCTTAAAAATCTTGAGTTTAACTTTTATCGTTCGTTTTAAGGTTCACACATTTTCCTTTGTACTTAACTTGTTTCCCTGTGGAATCGACACCCCAAAGCCGTACTACAATAACCGTGTTATACTTTGGGCGTAATCAATACTTCATATCATTGTTCATATGCATATACATGAAATAAAAGAACCAGGGGGGCAGCCGGTTTAAATGAAAACTGCGACAGCCGGTATATGCTGGAAATATATGAAAACCGTGACAGCCGATATATGCTGGAAATAAAAGATCCGGGAAACCGGGAGGGCAACCGGTCTAAGCTAAAACATGTTGACATGTGGGAAGACGATCCTAATTAATAATTCATGTATTGCATCTATTTTAAATATTGATTTTATTATTGAGATACTAAAGTACTATTCATGATTGTAAATTTATGGATAGATGAATGAGTCTCACAGAGAGACAATTATTCTGAGAAGAAATATGAAAATATGAAATGATGAGAATTATGTGGGTGACTGATTATATGCTGTGAACCTCATAATGAGGTAATTATGAGATAGAATTGATAGTCTCAAGATGATGATTAATTATATGAGAACAAGAGCTATATAAAGGATGAGGATTTGATATGAGTAGTGATAATAGAATGTTATTATCAAAATATATGAGATATAGATTAATGAATATTTGAAGACTAATTATATAAATTGAATACTTCTTGTAAGTTTAATTCACTGAGCTTGTGAAGCTCACTCCTTATTGTATAATGATTTCAAGTAGTGGGAAGGACATAGAAAATTGTGAGTGGAGATTCAGACTAAATCATTTTCTGTAAGCCACGTGGTCCACTTCTTCAGACTAATGAGAAAGAAAAAAATATTTGTAAATATTCATGCATAATATGCTGTATATACTGTTCAGTTGAGATCTGAATGATGTAACTCCCTAGTTGAGGATTTATGTATGTAAATCATTCAGTTTCTGTTTTTATACTGTTGCATATATGTGTCGTGCTGGGATTTCAAAACGTGACGACACCGTCTCGGGGGTGGCCAACCCGAGATGGGCTGTTACAATTTTGGTTTCAGAGCATTGGGTTTTATGATTCTGTAGACTACATAAGAACCTAAAAAAATGGAAGATCTAAATAAATTATATTTTAATACAGAGTTTGAGGATGACACATGGATACACTAGAGCTAAAGGTAGAGTTCTAAATCAGAGGAGACGTGGTGACCCCCAATATTTAGAAGAACTGAAGCAGAGGGGGAAGTTCAGTATGTGGTTCTTGTAAGGGAACAAATTGATAGTGCAGCTGGTACTAGTAGAGCTAGAAGAGAATCTGACGTTAGGAGGGATGAATTAAGAGACGCTCTTGATCGTGCTATAGAGAGAATGAATGCAGTTAAAGAAAGGGCTGATAATTTGCAGAGGAGATTAGAGAAGAGGGGTAGAATATAACCTGATGTGGTGAGACAAGATGTTCATGAAGGAGAAGGTGTGTTTGCACATGAGATATAAGGTGATTGTTTTGTGAGATTTCTTAAGTTTAAATCCTAGTCTTTTAGAGGATCTGTGAATCCTATAGAAGCTGAGCAGTGGATTAGACATATCGAGAAATATTTTGAGGTCTTACTAGTGATAGATAGACAGAAGGTTGCTTTTGCTTCATTTATGCTGGAAGGTGAGGCTTCTCAATAGTGGGAGGATATTTTGCCCAGAGTGAGCACACAGGTAGAATAACCTTTAACTTGGAGAAAGTTTAAGGATGAGTTCTTTGTGAAAAAATTTCCAGATACCTGTCGGGTACAACAAGAGAGATTTTATTCATCTAAGGCAGAGTAATTTATCAGTGGCTGAATATTATAGTAGATTCATAGCCCTGTCAAGATTTTTACCTGAATTAGTGAATACGAAGGAGAGGAATTGTAAGAGATTTTTAGACAGATTACACTATGATATTTGGACTAAACTCTCTTATATGGGCATTGAAAATTATGCTATATTGGTGGATAAAGCATTACAAATTGAGAAGGATTTGATGGAGTTTAGAGGTAGGAGGGAATAGCTGAAGAGGTCTAGATTTGAGTGGGAGACTACCTTAAAGGGAGTGTTCCTTATCACAAGGGACCTAGAGGTGGTGGCAGGATCTGTCACTTCTGTAGCTCAGAGTAATACCGATGGGACCCTTAGATTCTGGAGACAGACTATGGGAAGTGGGAGTTATAGTAGATGAGTAAGTATGTCACAAAGGGGAGGTGGTAATCTGATGTATGATTAAGAGCTAAGGGTTTGCTTTAGATGTAATCAGATGGGGCATCTGTCTCAGAATTACCGTACGCATATATATGCTTTGCATGTGGTGAGGGAGGACATGTTACTAGATTGTCTAATGGAGAAATCTGTTGACGTAGGCGTTGGAAGTGTTGAGAGAAGACTGGTGAAGAGAGGTTGTGGATCAGGGAGTGTGCAGGGTAGAGGTCTAGGATCAGTAGCTAAGAAAGGACGTGGTAGCCAATTACAGTCTAGAGACAGTAGAATCTATGCATTGACCCAACAGGATACATAAGCCACTCCCGATGTTGTTATGGGTATGGTATCTATCCCTGATAGGCCTGCTAGATTATTGATTGATCCTGATGCAACCAATTCTTTTGCATCTAGTGTTTATATGAAATCTATGGATGCTAGTGTTAGTCTTTTGATGCATGCTATTGCTGTTGAGGTTCCTACTGGGGATAGAGTTATTATCAGGACAATTTATCGAAGTTGTGTGATTAATATGGCTGATAGAGAATTTGAAGTCGATTTATTGTCTTTAGAATGGTAGATTTTGATTTAATTCTATGGATGAATTGGTTATTTGCATATCATGCTTGGGTAGATTACTTTAGGAAGAATATGGTGTTCAAGATACCTGGATCGAGAGATTACAGGCACCCAAGAAAGGAGGGAAGTATGAAGAAATTCTGGAGGTATTCAAGCAAGTCCATATCAATATCCCATTTTTGGATGCCATCCATCAAGTGCCATCATATGCCAAGTTTTTAAAGGACTTGGTCACTATCAAGAGGAGGACTAATGTCCCAAAGAAGGCATTTTTGACCGAGCAGGTCAGTTCAATCCTTCAGTGCAAGCTACCCATCAAGTATAAGGACCCGGGGTGTCCTACCATCTCTTGCACGATAGGAGTCAGCCACATTGAGAGGGCCCTTTTGGATCTAGGGGCGAGTGTGAATCTTCTACCCTACTCAGTCTATGTGCAGTTGGGGTTAGGAGAATTGAAGCCCACATCCACGACGCTTCAATTGGCTGACAGGTCAGTGAAAAGACCACGGGGGATAGTTGAGGACGTTTTGATAAAAGTGGATAAGTTCTATTTCCCCGTGGATTTTATTGTGCTTGACACAGAGCCAGTTCAGAATGTAGGGATTCAAATATCGGCGATTCTAGGACGACCATTCTTAGCCATGGCTAACGCCCTAATCAATTGTAGGACAGGGGTGATGAAAATCTCCTTCGGAAATATGACAGTGGAGTTGAACATTTTTGATATCACTAGGCAACCACTGGAATATGATGAAATGAGAGATGTGTGCTTGATAGAGGAGATTCTTAAGGATACTGTGGATGAATCAAGCATTGAGGATCCCATGGAGGCATACTTTGCTCACTTTGGAGAGGACTTGGGTTTAGATAAGTTACTCGAGGAAGTAAATGCCATTTTGGAGACTGATCCTCAAGAAAGCAAGGAGGAGGAGGAGAAGGTGTCACCAGAACCTCAAAAGAAGGAACTTAAGCCTTTACCGGATAATCTTAAGTATAAGTTCCTGGGTCCAGCATACTGTTTGCCTGTGATAATAGCTTCAGATTTGGGAGAGGCTCAAGAGGAGAAATTATTAGATGTTTTAAGAGAGCACAAGGAAGCTATCGGCTGGACCATTGAGGATATTAAGGGAATCAGCCCCTCGGTGGTGATGCACATGATACATTTGGAGGAAGATACTAAGCCATCGAGGGAGCCGCAAAGAAGGCTCAACCCTGCTATGCAAGAGGTTGTGAGGGCAGAGGTTATTAAGCTGTTAGATGCAGGGATCATTTATCCCATCTCTGATAGCAAATGGGTGAGCCCCATTCATGTCGTGCCCAAGCGAGCTGGGTTAACGGTAGTAAAGAATAAGGACGACGAGTTGGTGCCAACTCGTGTGCAGTCTGGGTGGAGAGTGTGTATAGACTACCGTAAGCTGAACAGTGCCACAAGGAAGGATCACTTTCCACTTCCATTTATTGATCAGATGGTGGAGCGTTTGGCTGGGCACGAGTATTATTGTTTTTTGGATGGTTATTCTGGATATAACCAGGTCCCCGTGGACCCCGAAAATCAGGAGAAGACGACATTTACCTGTCCTTTTGGGACCTTCGCCTACCGTCGCATGCCCTTTGGGTTATGCAATGCACCCACCACTTTTCAGCGGTGCATGGTCAGTATATTCTCTGACATGGTAGAGCGGTTCTTGGAGATTTTCATGGACGACTTCTCCATCTTCGGTTCAACATTTGAGGAGTGCCTGCACCCTCTTTGGTTTTGGTACGGTGCAAGGAGAAGAACCTGGTGCTTAATTGGGAGAAGTGCCATTTTATGGTCAAGCAAGGAATTGTACTGGGGCATATCGTATCTCATCAAGGGATTGAGGTCGATAAAGCGAAGGTGGATTTGATTTCCAGCCTTCCACCCCCACGTACGGTGAAAGAGGTTCGATCTTTTCTGGGGCATGCAGGTTTCTATAGGCGATTTATCCAGAATTTCAGTAAGATCGCCAGGCCCTTGTGCAAGTTGTTGCAAAAAGATGCCCCATTTCTATTTGATGAGGATTGTAAGAAAGTATTTAGGGATCTGAAGAAAATTCTGACGTCCACACCCATTATTCAGCCACCTAACTGGGATGTGCCTTTTGAAATTATGTGTGACGCATCAGACTATGCTGTTGGAGCTGTTTTGATAAACTTCCCCATGCTATTTATTATGCAAGTCGAACTCTAAACGATGCACAACTCAATTATTCTACCACTGAGAAGGAGTTGCTTGCAGTCGTTTTTGCATTAGACAAGTTCAGATCCTACTTGTTAGGATCTAAAGTCATTATCTACTCGGACCATGCTGCATTGAAGTATCTTTTCTCTAAAAAAGATGCTAAATCTCGTCTTATCCGATGGATCTTGCTACTTCAAGAGTTCGACATTGAGATTCGGGATAAGAAAGGTTCGGAAAATGTGGTGGCGGACCATTTGTCTAGATTGATTGTGGAATTCAGTGAGGCTGCCACTCCCATTTCTGAGACCTTTCCTGATGAGCAATTGATGCACATTGCTCACAGTCCCGCACCATGGTTTGCTGACATAGTGAACTATCTTGTCACCGGACACATGCCCTTGCATTGGGGGAGGCAAGATAAATCAAAATTTTTGGCCATGGTAAAACACTTTTTCTGGGACGATCCTTACCTGTTCAAGTATTGTCCTGATCAGATCATTAGACGGTGTATTCCTGAGCATGATCAATCTGATGTCATCGCCTTTTGTCATGATCATGCATGTGGAGGCCATTTTAGTGCTAAAAAGACCGCTGCAAAGATTTTGCAGTGTAGATTTTATTGGCCTACCCTGTTCCGGGACTCTCACACCTATTGTATATCTTGTGAGCGTTGCCAAAAGCTAGGGAGTCTTTCTAGGAGAAATATGATACCCCTCAACCCTATTCTGATTGTTGAGATTTTTGATGTGTGGGGCATTGATTTCATGGGACCATTCCCAAACTCCTTTGGCTACCTATACATTCTAGTTGCTGTGGACTATCTGTCCAAATGGGTGGAGGCTATTGCATGCAAGACCAATGACCACAGAGTTGTGGTCCAGTTCTTGAAAGACACTATTTTTGCTCGTTTTGGTACGCCTCGAGCAATCATAAGTGATGGAGGTAAGCACTTTTGCAACAAGATCTTTGAGCAGTTAATGAAGAAATATTGTATCACGCACAAAGTTGCCACCCCATATCACCCACAGACGAGTGGTCAAGTGGAAATTTCAAATCGCGAGATCAAACATATTTTGGAAAAGACTGTGAACCCTGCTAGAAAGGATTGGTCTCTGCGATTGACGGATGCACTGTGGGCATATCAGACAGCCTTCAAGACACCAATTGGCATGTCTCCCTATCGCATTGTATACGGAAAGGCATGTCACCTTCCGGTTGAATTAGAGCATCGTGCGTATTGGGTTGTCAAGCAACTAAATTTTAATCTTTCCAAGGCTGGCTCACAACGAAAGCTCCAACTTAATGAATTGGAGGAGCTGCGGAATGATGCATATGAATGTGCCCAATCATACAAAGCATAAATGAAGAAGACTCATGACCAAAATATTTTGAGACGAGCTTTTGAGCCGGGTCAGAGAGTTCTTCTTTATAATTCGCGCCTGCATCTTTTTCCAGGCAAGCTCAAATCCCGATGGTCAGGCCCATTCATTATTCGATCGATTTTTCTTCATGGGGCCATCGAGATTGAGGATCCTAAGAATGGTAATACTTTCAAGGTAAATGGACAGAGGCTAAAACCATTCTTAGAGTTGAGGAGTCCGGACATTGAGACGATACTGTTGGAGGATCCTAGTTACTCAGATTGAGTGTAGTATTCTAGGGAGAGTCTGGCTAAAGACATAAAACTTAGCGCTCATGGGAGGCACCCCATAGCTTATCTTTTCTTTTATTTATTTATTATTTCGTATTTTTATGATTAATGTTTGTTTCCAGTATTTTTTATTTTCCAGTTTTTATTTTTCAGGGACAAAAGCGTACTTCAGTTCAAGTTTGGGGGTATGCTATGAGCCATACCAGTCCAGATAGTTCTCCATATCTCAGGTCAGCTCTTTCCATATTAGTCACACATTGTGGTCAATGTGTAATTTAAGTTTGGGGGTATGGGAGACACATCACACACTTTGTCCTAATTTGTTGTCTTTTCGTCATAGAGATAAATGCATGCTCATGTTATCGTGAAATTTTGGTTGATCTAAACATTTTCTGTGATGTGATGTCATTGGTGAGCTTAACATTTTGAACACATGATCTGGTGATAAATTTTTATTTTGGTTGATCTAAACATTTTCTGTGATGTGATGACATTGGTGAGCTTAACATTTTGAACACATGATCTAGTTACTTACTTTAGGCATTTTGAGAATTCACATGTTTGATCTGATCTAGCACGAGCACATTAGCACAAATTATGTGAGGTATGACACGTAATTTTAATGTGTATTTTTCCTTATCTTAACTGAAACTGGATGACTTGTTGGATGAACTCTTGGGCATAGGAAAATATAAAAAAAAAATTATTATTATCAATAAACTTTTCGCTGAGTAACTGGACCTCTTGCCTCAGTAAGCAGTGAGTGTTCACGTCAAAAGGTGGAATTTTGCTTGGTAATATTAAGGTCGGTTTAATTTCGTAGCCTTTTTGACTCGAGTTAGTAAGTCCTTAGGGGTGTCTTTACACCTAATGCCCTAAAACCACCTGGTTTGGGAGTCATTGACTTAACACTCGCTACATGGGTCAATTAGAAAGCTCAAGGGAGCTAAATATAGTCGTGCCTTAATAAAAAAAAAAAGAGAATAAAATAAAAACTATGCCTTTTCGTTCATTTTTGATGAGAAATTCGGTGAATCTTGAGACATGGAGACCTTACACATTAGAGTTACTTGGAAGCTTCATTTTTATATGCTAATTCACCTTACACTGATTCAAGCTTGTGATGCCTTATCCTGCCTTTTGTAAGTAATTAGATTTTAACATTTCTATTCATTGCGAAGATGGGTTCACCTTTTTAAGCTTGCTTATGAATGAATATCATGGTGATGTGTGCTCCTTAAATTTTTGGATACCATGAGTGATGACTTTATCTTTATGTTCTTTGTTTTTCATTGAGTCTTTTATTTTGTTTTGCTAAGGGACTAGCAAAATATAAGTTTGGGGGTATTTGATGAGTCTTAAATATTGCATATTTTAGACCCTTAACTTACATTTGTTATGCTCTTAGTTAGTAGTATTTTACTTTATTTTACGTTTTTCTTGTGTTTTGTGTGTTTTTACAGCTTTGTGGAGAAAATGAAGCATTTCAGGAGATTTGAAGCTTCTGGAGACATTGCGATCGATCGCATGAGATATGCGATCGAGCGCACCTGCCTATAATCGAGCGCAAGGTCATCAATCCCACATCGAAATATTTACAGTGCATCGCACCAGCGCGATCGAGCGCACCAGACACGCGATCGAGCGCACCTGCAATCGAGCGCACCACACACGCGATCGAGCGCATCTGCGATCGATCGCAACATACTGCGATCGAGCGCACTCGGGCCAGTATCCCACATCGTTTTTGCAAGCCAAATTAGTCCGAGACTCCCCCTATATAAACACCATCTGACCTCATCATTCAGTGTACAATTCCTGAGCCACTTTGGTGTTTACCGGTGGACGTCCGTCAGCATTCTGGTGGATCCCGAAGGCATTGCTACCACGAGGGGAAGCGCCGCCCGTCAGCGAGTGAAATTTCTCCCATGTAAAGTTGTTTATTTATTTCTTTATATTCAGTTGTTTTAGTTTAAATGTTTAGCACTTGTTATTATAGTTTTATTGTTATGAGTGGCTAGACTCTTCAGCTAAGGTTGAAGATGAAGCCCCGCCGTTGTTTGGCGTAGTAGTTCAGATTTTCTTGTACAAATCTGATAATTTTTAGTATAAATGTTCTGTCAATTATTTGAGTTAATCTTATAATTGATTGAGTTTAAATTGTCTGTTGGATTTTCTTTGTGTTTCATCTGATGGATACATTGAATGCTTTTCGATTAAATTAGATTCCCTTTGTGATTTGTTGAGAGCGGATACATCGGGTGCTTTTGGTTTAGTTGGGATATTCTTTGTTTTTTGTCTTATAGTTGGATTCATTGAATGTTTTGATAGGCTATATTTTTAGAATATGTATGCTTAACTTCGGTGGGGTGGATTTGGAAACCTTAGTGTTTTTAATTATTAGATTTTAAATCAATTTAATTTAGTTTTAATTTATTTTGCAATACCATTTTGAAATTTGGAACTAGGTTAAGATAGAGTTAGTTTAGATTGAAAATATACTTTCACAACGCAATTCCCTGTGGATTCGACCTCGCACTTGCACAACGCTATACTGCAAACGACTCGTGCGCTTGGGAGTAATTTAAAACTCACAACAAATGACACCAACCGAATTGAGAGAGTTGAAAGTTCAATTTCAAGAGTTGCTAGATAAACAGTTTATTCGACCTAGTATGTCACCTTGGGGAGCCCCTGTGTTGTTTGTCAAGAAGAATAATGGGACAATGAGATTGTGTATTGATTATAGATAGTTGAATAAGATCACCATCAAGAATAGATATCCTTTGCCCAGGATAGATGATTTGTTCGAACAGTTACAGGGAGCTAGGGTGTTTTCTAAGATAGACATGAGATCAGGTTATCATTAACTGAGGATAAAGGAGAGGGACGCGCCTAAGACTGCTTTTAGGAGATGCTATAGCCATCATGAGTTCCTGGTCATGTCATTTGGGTTGACTAAAGCTCTTGCAGCATTTATGGATCTAATGAATCGGGTGTTTAAACCATTCTTGGATAGATTTGTGATTGTGTTTATTGATGATATTCTGGTATATTCCAAGAATGAAGAGAACCATATGCAATATTTAGAGATAGTGTTGGAAATTCTGAGGAGAGGGAAATTATATGCAAAGTTCTCTAAGTGTGAGTTTTGGTTAAGTGAAATATCTTTCTTGGGGCATGTTATGTCAGGAGAGGGAATAACAATTAACCCACAGAAAGTAGAAGCAGTGTTGAATTGGGAAAGACCCATTAGTGAAACAGAAATTAGAAGTTTTTGGGGTTGACTAGTTATTATAAGAGGTTTATCCAAAAATTTTCTATGATTGCTGGACCATTGTCTAGATTAACCAGGAAGGAAGTGAAGTTTAGGTGGTCAGAAGAATGTGAAAGGAGTTTCCAGCCGTTAAAATAAAAATTGACTACTGCCTCGGTATTAGTGCTTTCTTCTGGTGATGAAGGATTTGTGGTATATAGTGATGCATCACATCAGGGGTTGGGATGTGTGTTGATGCAACATAGGAGAGTTATAGCTTATATATCTAGACAATTGAAGAACCATGAGAGGAATTACCTGACCCATGATTTAGAATTGACTGCCATAGTTTTTGCTTTGAAGATTTGGGGACATCATCTGTATGGAGTCAATTGTGAAATTTTTACTAATCGTAAAAGTTTGAGGCATTTACCTACCCAGAAAGAGTTGAATTTGAGGAAGAAGATGTGGATGGAGTTGATTAGTGATTGTGATTGTACAATTCATTATTATCTAGGAAAGGCTAATGTAGTAGCAGATACATGGAGTAGAAAGACTACAGGGAGATTAGCTGTTGTTGGGAGTCATAATACTAGCTTGATGATAGAATTTAAAAAAATTAGGACACGGTTGAGTGTCAATGATAGAGGAGTATTGATGGAAAATATGGTCTTATATTATTGATCGTTTATTACAGATGCAGGGTAGAGATGGAGGGATAGAGAAAATCAGACAAAAAGTATTGAGTGGGAAGCCAACTGAGTTTAGAATTAGAGAAGATGGTATGGTGGTATTGGGGGATAGAGTTTGTGTTCCCAATGATGTGGAAATGAGAAAGGAGAAACTAAGGGAGGCTTATAATTCTGTATATTCCATGCACCCAGGTAATAATAAGATGTATAGGGGATTGAGACAGAATTATTGGTGGTCAGGGATGAAGAAGGATGTAGCAGAACATATTTCTAGATGTTTGACTTGTCAGCAGGTGAAGTCTGAGAATAGACATCCAGCAGGTTTATTACAACCTCTTCCAGCACTTGAGTGGCTATAGGAGAACGTGAGCATGGATTTTGTCTCTAGTTTTTCCCGTACTCAGAGGGGTCATAACGCAGTATGGGTTATAGTAGATAGACTTTCTAAGTATTCACATTTTCTTCCTATTAAAACTACCTGGAGTCCTGAAAAGTTGGCTGAATTGTATGTAGCAGAGATTGTAAGATTACATGGAGTACCCTTGAGCATTGTATCAGATAGAGATTCTAGATTTACCTCTAGATTTTGGAGAGGTTTTCAAGAAGCTATGGGTACACAATTTTAGTTTAGTACAACTTTTCATCCACAAACTGATGGGCAGACGAAGAGAATCATCAGAATACTAGAAGATATGCTGAGGGCAAGTGTATTGAGTTTCTCAGTGAGCTGAGATGCTTATTTGCCTTTGATTGAATTTGCATACAATAATCAGTATCAAACTAGTATTGGGATGACACCATTTGAGGCTTTATACGGTAGGAGGAATAGAACTCCAGTACGCTGGAAAGAAGTTGGTGAGAGAAATGTATTTGGTCTAGAAATGATAAATTTGACTACTAAGAGGATCAAACTGGTTAGAGAGAACTTAGAGCATCATAGAATAGACAGAAGGGATATGTTGATAATAGAAGACGACCTCTCGAGTTTCAAGTTGGTGATTCGGCATTTTTGAAGATGTCTCCGTGGAAGGGTGTGTTGAGGTTTAAAAAGAAAGGAAAGTTGAGCTCGAGATTTGTGGGGCCATATGAGGTGATTGAGAGAGTTGGACCAGTAACATATAGATTGGATTTGCATCCAGAGTTAAAGCAATTACATAATGTGTTTCATGTGTCACTTTTGAGAAAGTACTTACACGATAAATCTTATAGTATATCGAATTAGGCAATAGAACTTTAGGAAGATTTGACTTTTATGCAACTACATGTCAGAATTCTAGATAGAAAGAAAAAAAGTCTTGTGCAATAAAGTCATTCCTTTGATTCAAATATTATGGCGGAACAAAGATGATGAAGAAATCAATTGGGAGCATGAAGCAAGAAAAGAATACCCCTAATTCTTTCATGAATTAGGTAAGGAAATTTCGAGGACGAAATTTTTGTAAGGCAGGTAGAATTGTAATAAATGTATTCGTAAAGTAAGGGTAAAGAAGTAATTTGATAAATATGACATGGAATTAAAATAATATATGTGAAAGATTTATTATTGAATAAAATAATTCTTTTGAAAAAAAAACAGACACGTTGTAGTGTAAAGAAAAAGAAAAAAAAACGTGGCAACAGGTGTTGCCTTTAGTGACACTAATCCTCAAAATGAGAATTGTGGACACTGAGTGCAATTGTAAAAAGCGGTGCAATGGTGCCGTTGTAAAATTTTTATTATTTATATTGAATTGTTTTATTAGTTTTATCAAATCATGTTTGGTTTTTTTAATCTCAAATCTAAACTACTCTATTTCTTTAAACACTTGGATACCGAAAGAAAGATTGAAATAGTAAAATTTTGAAGAGATTTATGGGAGAATTTTATAGAGAGTCACGGAAGGCTCTCAGGAAAACAAAAGGTAATAATGTGAATTTTATTTTTGAAATTTAGCATACATGAAATTCCCGGAATTCAATGTAGGAATTTTCAAAGGGTGTGAATTATGAAGGAATTGAAGAATAAATTAGAAAATTTAATATAAATATTATGTCAGGTGTTGACGATCACCAACTACAGGAAATCACTAAGAAGAGCAGAAAAGGCAAGGAAGTGATCCACGGGTAGCTCTAAGTGTTACGTGATGAGTTAGATTTACTTTGAGTAATAAAGATAAATATGAAATATATAGTGATAATATTTGAATAAATTATTAATTTATGATTTTGTGATAGATAAAAGTTGGTTGATAGGTATGATAGGAATAATTGATGTGTAGAGAATTATTTTATGAGAAATAATATTATTGGAATAATGAGTCGAGTTAATAATAAAGGTGATAAGTGAAATTCTTGACGAGCTATGGATAATGATTTGATATGATATATGAGAAGAAGAAATTAGTAAAATTGATCAAATAATAATTTGAGAAGAAGTAGGATAACAAATTTGAATGTTTGAATACATGCGTGTTTTTATGTTACTATGGATATACATAAAATAAAAAGAATCGGGAAGGTAGCCAGTCTAAATGAAAACTGTGACAGTCGGCATATGCTGAAAAATATATGAAAACCGGGATAACGGGTATATGCTGGAAATAAATGAAAATCGTGACAGTCGGTATATGCCGGAAATAAAAGAACCGGGAAGATAGCCGGTTTAAATAAAATAAAAGAACTAAGAGGGCAGCCGGTCTAAGCTAAAACATGTCAACATGTGAGAAGACGTTTCCAATTAATAATTAATGCATTGCATTTGTTTTAAATATTGATTTTATTATTGAGATACTAAAGTACTATTCATGATTATAAATTTATTAATAGATGAATGAGTCTCACAGAGAGACAATTATGCTGAGAAGAAATATGAAAATATGAAATGATGAGAATTATCTGGGTGGCTGATTATATGCTGTGAACCTCGTAATGAGGTAATTACGAGATAGAATTGGTAGTCTCAAGATGATGATTAATTATATGAGAAGAAGAAATTTATAAAGGATGCGGATTTGATATGAGTAGTGATAATAGAATGTTATTATCAAAATATATGAGATATAGATGAATAGATATTGGAAGACTAATTTTATAAATTGAATACTTCTAGTAAGTTTAATTTAGTGAGCTTGTGAAGAAGAGATTCATACCAAATCATTTTCTATAAGCAATGTGGTCCACATCCTCAGACTAATGAGAAAGAAAAAAAAATATATTTGTAAATATTTATGCATAATATATTGTACATACTGTTCAGTTAAGATATGAATGATGTAACTCTCCTATTGAGGGTTGATGATTTATGTATATAAATCATTCAATTGTTGTTTTGATATTGTTACATATATGTGTCATACTTAGATTTCAAAATATAACGATACCGTCTCAAAAGTGACCAACCCGAAATGAATCGATACTGTGCGTCATGCCACTTTTCTTTTCACTTATTCACGTGCAAAGCTTCAGGTCTGAGGCTTTAACAATTTGACCTTGTTCCCATGTGTGTCAACTTCCTTTTTGTTACTTTTAGATCCAATGTGTTGGACAGGTTACTAGGCTTATTTAATTTTCCTCCCTTTATTTCCACTTCACTGGTGCCGAGATGGACCAGTTCTTGCAATCTTCAACTGGTTGCTGTTATTATTGGTTGCTTTAAAATAAACACTTTAATTAACCTGCACACTAGATTAACTTATTAATAAATTAACATAGGTTTGTATATATAAAAATTAAACCTTAGGATAATATGAAAGTATGTAAACATTCTCTCTTTTTTTGTCTAAAATAAAAAAAGCTGGTTTTTAGACTCCCCCGAAAAAAATGCAATATTAAGATAAAAAAATAAAATCAAACTGCCCCTCAACACATGGGGTATCAAACATGTAAATGATATAAACATAATTAAACGTACAATCAACATTAATTTGATTAAACTTGTAAACAAAACAAAAATTAAACATGCAGTTAAAATTAAACTAATTAAACAAAAACGAGTAGCTCAACCTTTACCAGATTTATTTATCTCATCTCCCTCGTTTGGTAAACAATTCTTGCCCTCTAGGACAAAGAGATAGAGGTTTGTGTTGTGCAAAAATCTACCTAAATTAATAAGTAAATAATTGAACGGTTTTACTTGCAAGTGTACAAGGTCAACATATCAGTATAGTGTGCAAAAGCGAGATCATCTCCACAGGGATTGGTAAATGTTGTTTTAGAATTAGTTTCGCAATATAAAACTATAGAAATAAGTATTGAGTTTAAATTGATAATGATAAAAGTGTAGGACTTTGATATCCACCACAAATCATACTTTCCCAATAAAATAGTGTGCCAATGCTTTAGTCACATTATGAATACCTAATATTGTCAACCTAAGGGCATGGTGTATACTCCTTAAGTTATTGATTTCCCTAAGCAATAAGTTAGGCATGGTGTATACTCTAACTCTTTTCTTTCTCAAAGGATTTAGCATGGTGTATATTAAGTTGTTCTTTAATAGGGCCTAATATCTGTGGAAATCGACAAACACACAAGATCTAAGGCATGTTATATACTCCCGGTTTCCCATGTTGATTAACCCAAGAATTCGGCGTGGATTTCTTTTGTTACTATTGTTAAACCCAAGACTGGGTCATCTAAATTGATCTAACTAACTAGTCTGTTGCTATTTGTCTAAAGATTAAACAAATGAAGAGTTCAGCATCAGGTCCTGTGTGCGCCGCGGCCTCCAGCAAGTCCATGACTCCTCCTGTCCAGGCCATGCTGCGGCCCAACCCATCCAAGCCATAGCATGAAGCATTGAGCCTCAGCACGCCCTGTTCCAAGCCTCAGCACGCCCTGTTCCAAGCCTCAGCACAAGGCACACCTGACACCTTTGAATCAGCACTTTGAGATGGTATGTGGGACTTTGTTAAAACGCACATGATTGCTTAGACTCTTAGAGAGCCATGGGTCTTTGGTTTTTGTGATCTAAGGGTTGAGGTTGATTTCAAAGATTGGATGGGGTAGTCATTGCTCTATATAAAGGGTCATCTAGGAGCCATTCAAGGTGTGATGAAAATGACATGTGAATGTGCGTGAAATAGAACACATGGTGTGTGAGAGTGCAAAGACACTAAACACAAGAGAGACTCGTTCAAGAGAGGCTGGTTGTTTAGAGAGAGTAGTATAGATTGGGGATTCAAGGGCTTTGTAATTGGGATTTTCTTGGGGAAAATTCCAGGGAAACACTAGTCCTTATCACTTTCTTTTTCTCTTCTTTCATTCTTCAAGAACTTGAGGATTCTTGAAGAGGTGTTGATGTAATTGTAAAAACTCCATTGATTTAGTGCAGAGAGCTCGGAGGAGCTCACGGGGACGTAGGCACATTGCCGAACCTCGACAACAATTACTTGTGTTCTTTCTTTGATTGGTTTGACTCCTGTTTTGTTTCGGTTTTATTACAAGTCATTCTAGACTTGGGTGTTTGGAAAGATCACAACCTGGGATTCCGCAAGAAGGTGATTTTCCAACATAGTTCATACCACATGCATATGTTGATCAGGCAAACATATATGAGGAATTCAATAAAATATGCATTAATCAAGTTAAGCATCATAACACAGCTATCGCAAAGGCAACAATATTCATATATGGAAAAACATAATCAGGGCTTCAATGGAGCCCTACAAAAAGTTTAGTTACACATGAGTTTGATGTTAAACATCTTCATAAAATAAAATAAAGGAAAGAAAAAACTCGGAAATACTTCCTAGACGAGTCGTCAATTCTTCTCCAAAATCTCTCTCTCGGGAAGCTCCCTTATTTCTATGTTTATAGGCCTATTTATAAGGTTTAGAGACCTCTGAAAACCTTAACTTGTAAAACGAAACCCTACTCGTACTTTCTAAAATAAGTTCTGCCGTTTTACTGCACGTATGCACTCGATCTTATACTGGTGCACTTGAGCGCACCTTATTCTTGCACGCACGAGCGCCGGTGCGCTCGATCGAACACATCTGTGCTCTATTGCACTAAACAACTTTTAGTTCTTCCAGCTTTGTTCTCTAATCCAGATGATGTTCCTTTTTCTTCAATAACCTAGGAAAATACAGAAAAACATAAAATAGCATGAAATAACACAACTAGGAACTTAACAAATGTAAATTAAGGGGCTTAAATATAAGCACTTATCACACCCCCAAACTTACATATTGCTGGTTCCTTAGCAATACAAAACTTAAAAAATAAATGAAAAATAAATAACACAAAGATAAATCCATCATTCACGATATCCAAAAGTTTAGGTCGCACACAAAATCATGTTATTCATTCATGAGCAAGCTTAACATATAAACCCATTTTTGTAATAAATAGAAGTTTTAAAATTTAATTACTTATGAGATACAGGTTAAGGCATCATAAGTCTGACTCAGTGTAAGTGATCTAACACATAAAAAATGAAGCTTCCAAATAACTCCAATGTGTACTGTCTCCATGTTTCAAGATTAATTGAATTTCCTATCAGAATGAACAATAATGACATAGTTTTATTTCCTTCTTTATTTTATTATGAGACTTTACTACATTTAGTTCCCTTAAGCTTTCTAATTGACCCATGTAGTGAGGGTTGAGTCAATGACTCCCAAACCAGATGGTTTTAGGGCATTAGGTGTATAGACACCCCTAAGGAGTTACTAACTCGAGTTAAAAATGCTACGAAACTAAACTGTCTTATTGCTACCAAGCAAAATTCTCACATTTTGATGTGAACACTCACTGCTTACTGAGGCAAGAGGTCCAGTTACTCAGTGGAAAGTTTATTTAATGATCATTACGAGCATTTTTTTTTCTCTTTTTGTGTAATAATTTTTTTCTACTTTTCTATGCCAAAGTGTTCATTTAACAAGTTATCTGATTATAGTTAAGCCACGGAAACATACATATTAAAATCACATGTCATACCCCACACAATTATGTGCTAATGTGCTCGTGTTAGATTAGAACAAACATGTGAATTCTTAAATGCCTAAAGTAAGTACTAAGCTTTAAAGC
This sequence comes from Bretschneidera sinensis, assembly GCA_023935145.1. Lineage (NCBI taxonomy): Eukaryota > Viridiplantae > Streptophyta > Magnoliopsida > Brassicales > Akaniaceae > Bretschneidera > Bretschneidera sinensis. The sequence continues at coordinate 26,052,895 of CM043703.1, forward strand.
TTTATTTATCACATCATGTGTTCAGGATTTTAAGCTTTATTAATGAAATCATATCGTAGTATTTGTTTAGATCAACCAAAATTCAAAACAACATGAACATGCATTTATCTTTTAGACAATAAAAAAAAATTGGGACAATAGTGTGTGAAAATGTGTGTGAATGTGTCTCCCATCCCCCCAAACTTAATTTACACATTGTCCCCAATGTGTGAAAATCATGGAAAGAGCTGATCTGGGAGATGAAGAACTAGCTAGGCTTGTCATGGCTCATAGCACGCCCCTAAACTTGAATTGATACACATATCAACCCTGAAAAAGAAAATACTAAAGTAATACTGGAAAATAATAAAATACTAAAAATAAACAGTAAAAGAAATATGAAAGAATGTCAGCATGGTCTTCCTCCCAAGTATGGCCAACTGTGAGGTCCTCGTCCTTCATAGGATTTTCTTCTACCCTCTCAGCAACAGGTGCAGGCCCCCGGAGTCCTTTGGGCGTGTATGACTGGCTCTAGGTCCACTGACTCTTGCCAAAGAATGGGTGCTTCCTTACTAGTCTATTTATGGAGGAGTCTTTAATTCCCTTCTTCTTGAAAATGTAACTTAGGAGGAACGGGAACGGGAGCCCCCATGAATTAGTAGTGGTGACCTGGTGTGCATGGACGTGGTCCCAGAACTTATGAATCTGGCTCTAAATGATAGCAAGGATGAAGTACCAGTGGCCTCTGTGAAAGGCATACAGTGCTTGGAGGAACTGGTCACGCCTTTGAGTCTTGTGTCCCAATGGGCACATATTGCGTTGTAGAATAGAATCCATAAGCCAGAGTTGTAGAGGCAACTTGGACCGGCTCCTAGCATTATTGTGCCTATCTGTATGCTGTCCGACACACATGTCCTCAATGATGATGGAAAGGGAGAAGGACTCCGGCTGCTCATCTAACTGGGCAGCCTCAGGTGGATATTCATCATTGCAATGGAGGGTAGCAGCTATATCTGATGATGTCACATCAAGACACCTGGCCTACTGCAGTTGAAGGAGAGGTTCTCATAGAACTAAACCACGAATCTGTTGTAGGTAGTAGAGCAAACAGGTTTGAACAACCGTTTCAAACCACGGCTTTTGAATTCCTAGATGGCCCATTTGGTAGCTTCAAAGCCTTTGAAATCGCCATCTATTTTGAATGTGGTTTCGAGCAAGATATCCCATTGCTCAAAGGTAGGCCGGGTTGACTGTGCTCGGCTTCTCGAAGCACAGGATGTGGAGGTAGTGTGTTTAGACATGCTGGATACAATATGTAGAAATGCTGTGAAACTGTGCTGCGCCCGTTCACAAAAAGGTGCACTCGCTCACATTGTGCAGCTGCGCTCGATTACACTACTCCCTGCGCTCGATCGTAATGAGTCAGGATTTTTATCGAACAAGTGGTCTGCAACTCGTAAACCAAGTTGTGCTCAACACTTCCTAAAGTGTTCCAGCCTCCTGCAAAGTACCCAAAAACAACCACAAAAGAAGAAAAACAAATTGTATATGCAATTATAATGGTTAGAACTATTAACAACGTGAGGAGATGGGTAAAAATGGTATAGCTGTATATGCAATTATTACGGGATTTAAGAAAGAAACGGTAGCTGTGTGGTAGGTGTTTGGTGAAGCTGTAGGAGAATGGTGGTGGGTGGTGGTGTGTGGTGGTCATGCTGAGTTAGGAAGCTGGGGTTGCTGGTTGTGATTGGATGAAGTGTAGGGGAGGGTTGGGTCGTGCACTATTTAGAGAGAAAATGAGGAAAAATAAGGGAAAAAAGGGGGAAAATGACTTAAAATAGGTCACGTGACCCTCTGTCCCGACTGCACTCGATCGCACTTATGCGCAGGTGTGTACGTGTGGATGCACTCGCGTGCCATTGAGCGGAAGGTCAGAATGCACTGGACCACTAAACTAAGGAAAGGACGAAGAAAGTTAAAAATAATGAAAAACAATAGACAAAAATAAAAATGTACCGTACTTAGTGGCCTCAATACCACTGACCTCAATAGAGGCACTTGAGCTACACGTTTATCATAGTCTGAACTGCTCAAATGCTTTCTATAGTAGCTTTATTGCTATTCTCTTAGAAGGGAATACTTAAAGTCCACCTCATGTGGCTCAAGCGCTCTTGGTGCTACTGTATACTGGATAGACTGGAGTGCCAAATCTTCATCTCTTGGTGCCAATTTGATTTTAAGGTATGGCTCGACTCTATGTCCATTTACCGTGAATGTTCGAGTGCTGTCGGAACCATGGACCTCCAAAGCACCATGGGTAAAGACTTTGGTGACCACATAAGGACCAGACCATCAAGACTTGAGCTTGCCTAGGAACAATCTTAATCGGGAATTATATACCATTACCTTTTGTCCCACATGAAACTCTTTCCTCACTAGCTGCTTATCGTGATATGCTTTGGTCCTTTCCTTGTAGAGCTTGGTGATGAGAGAAAAATATTGCATATTTTGGTCACTTAATTTACATTTGTTAGCTTAGGATTTTGTTACTTTGAGTTGTTTTCGTTGTTTTTCAGGTTTACAAGCACTGGGAAAGGAGTTTCACTAAAATTGCCAGAATTGCCTGTACAGATCAATCATCTTTGAAAATTAAACTGTATTGATTCAAGAAGAACTAGGATATGAGCTATATATGCTTAGAAAGATCCAGAAGTCTATTTTCTGGATAATTTTACGACTCGTAAAAATGATTTTTCTACAGAAAGTTATGGCTGTTTTAGTAGACAAAGGTCAGGCTATGCGGGCTGTGCGAGATTTCAGCGTGAACAGAAGTTTTGAAGGGCATGTGAAGACTTAAATCCCACATCCCACATCGGTTGGAAACACATTTCTATATCCCACATCCCACATCGGATCGGAAACACATTGCACTCGTGGTATTTGCCTATATAAGACCCACTCCACTTCATCATTCAGTGTACAATTCCTGGGCCACTTTGGTGTTAACCGGTGGACGTCCGTTAGCATTCTGGTGGATCTCGAAGGCTTTGTCACCACGAGGGGAAGCTCTGCTCGTCAGCGAGTGGAATTTTTTCCATGTAAAGTTATTTATTTATTTCTTTACATTTAGTTGTTTTAGTTTAAATGTTTAGCACTTTTATTATGAATTGTAGTTTCATAGTTATGAGTGGCTAGACTCTTCAGCTAAGGTTGAAGATGAAGTCCTGCCATTGTTTGGCGTAGTAGTTCAGGTTTGCTTGTACAAATCTGACATTTTTTAGTATAAATGTTCTGTCAATTATTTGAGTTAATTTTGTGATTGATTGAGTTTAAATTGTTCTGTTGGATATTCCTTGTGTTTCATCTGATGGATACATCGAATTGTTTTCTATTAAATTGGATTTCCTTTGTTATTTGTTAAGAGCGGATACATTGGATGCTTTTGGTTTGATTGGGATATTCTTTGTTTTTTGTCTTATAGTTGGATTCATGGAATTTTTTTGATAGGCTATCTTTAGAACATAGAGATATATGCTTAACTTTGGCAGGGTGGATTCAGAAACCTTAGTGTTTTTATTATTAGTTTTTTTTAAAATAAATTTAGTTTAGTTTTAATTTGTTTTCCAAAATATCATTCAAAATTCGGAACTAGGTTAAGATAAAGTTAGTTTAGATTAAAAATATATTTTCACAACGCAATTCCCTTGTGGATTCGACCTCGCACTTGCACAACACTATATTGCAAATGACTTGTGCACTTGCGAGTAAATTAAAACTCACAACAAGTTTTTGGCGCCATTGCTGGAGAGTTATTTGGTTTGTGAAATTTTTTTGTCTGAATTGATTTTATTTTTCTACTAGTTAGTTATCAATTTTTTTTAAAAAAAAAATGTGGATGAATCCAGCGCCGGTTTCACAGTCTTTAGAGGACACCTTCAAGGATTTTATTAAAATGACCGGCCCGTCTCTCAATGCTGCTAACACATTCAATGTTGATAGCTGTTCCATCTGTGCTAGTCCTCTGCATTTAGCACAGAATTGTCCATCAATGCCGGCTTTTGCCGAGTATCCTATGGAACAAATAAATGCTTTCAATGAGTGTTGTTGGCAATTAAATGGATCTTACTCTGAAACATACAATCCAGGGTGGTAGGACCACTCTAATGTTTCATGGACGCAGAACCAACTGAGGAATCAGGGAGGAGACCCTTATCATGCTCACAATCAATACCCTCCCGAATTTCCTCCACCAATTCCAAGTTATGGTCACTCAGCTTATCCAGCACCATCACCCACTTACCAAGCTCCCATTCAAACACCAGCGCCAGTTTCACTGTCACTTGAGGACACCCTTAAGGAGTACATGAAAATAACTAGCCAATCCATGAGCGAAGTGATGAGTGCAACAATAGAAAACACCAAAGCGATTGCCAAACTAGAGAGTCAAATTGATCAAATCGCAAGTTATGTGGGTGAAGGAGACGAAGGAGAGTTCCCCAGTCAACCTGAGCCTAACCCAAAGGAACAGTTTGCGGTGGGAAATTCATCAACTCCTATGCATTGGCAGGAACAAGTGTAATCAACTGTCCCATACTTGTCTGGAAGACAAGTGGACAATCAAGTGGAGGAGAACCCTGCTATTCAACAAGGGCAAGAAAGTGGCAATAAGGATAAGAGAGATGCTGAGCCATCTACAACCACACCTATTATTAAGGATCTCTCTAAGTCGTTTTTACCTAAAGTGCCTTACCTTGAGAGACTACAAGCGCCCAAGAAAGAAGGGAAGTCTGAGGACATTATGGAGGCAGGCTTTGCTCAGTTTGGAGAGGATTTAGACTTAGATAAATTACTTGAGCAAGCAAATACTATCTTGGAGTCTGCTCCTCGGGAGAGTAGTAAGACAGAGGAGACTATGGATGAATTCCGTATTGAGGACCCCCTGGAGGCATGCTTTGCTCACTTTGGAGAGGACTTGGGCTTAGATAAGTTACTCGAGGAAGTGAATGCCATTTTGGAGTCTGATCATCGAGAAAGCAATGAGGAGGAGGAGACGGTAGCACCTGAACCTCACAAGAAGGAACTTAAGCCTTTACTAGACAATCCTAAGTATAAGTTCTTAGGTCCAGCAGATTCTTTGCTTATAATTATAGCTTTAGATTTGGGTGATGCTCCAGTGGAGAAATTATTAGACGTCTTAAGAGAGCATAAGGAAGTTATAGGCTGGACTATTGAGGATGTCAAGGGAATTAACCCCTTGTTGGTAATACACACGATACAGTTGGAGGAGAATGCCAAGCCATCGAGGGAGCCACAAAGAAGGCTCAACCCTGCTATGCAAGACGTTGTGAGGGCAGAAGATATTAAGCTGTTAGAGGCAGGGATCATTTATCCAATCTCTGATAGCAAGTGGGTGAGCTTGATTCAAGTCGTGCCCAAACATGCTAAATTAACGGTAGTGAAGAATGAGGACGACGAGTTGGTGCCAACTCGTGTTTAGTCAGGAGGGAGAGTGAGTATAGACTACCATAAGTTGAATGCTGCCACCAGGCCTGATCATTTTTCATTCCCATTTATTGATCAGATGGTGGAGCACTTAGTTGGGCATGTTTACTAATGTTGGGTCTGGCTAAAGATATTAAACTTAGCGCTCATGGGAGGCACCCCACAGCTTATCTTTTCTGTTTATTTATTATTTCGTATTTTTATGATTAATGTTTGTTTCCCAGTTTTTTTATTTTTCAAGGACAATGCGTACTCCAGTTCAAGTTTGGGGGTATGCTATGAGTCATGCCAGTCCAGATAGTTCTCCATATCTCAGGTCAGCTCTTTCTATATTAGTCATATATTGGGGTCAATGTGTAATTTAAGTTTGGGGGTATGGGAGACACATCACACACTTTGTCCTAATTTGTTATCTTTTTGTCGTAAAGATAAATGCATGTTCATGTTCATCTAAAAATTTTGGTTGTTCTGAAAAATTGTGATGTGATTTCATTGGTGAGTTTAAAACTTTGAACACATGATTTGATGATAGAGTTTAAACTTTAGTTACTTACTTTAGGCATTTTAGAGAATTCACATGTTTGATCTAATCTAACACGAGCAAATCAACACATATTTGTGTGAGGTATGACAAGTGAGTTGAATGTATACGTTTCCTTGTCTTAACTGAAACCGGATGACTTGTTGGATAAACACTTGGGCATATATATATATATATAAAACAACTAATACTACTAATATTTATAATGATCATCATCAATAAACTTTCCACTGAGTAACTGGACCTCTTGCCTCAGTAAGCAGTGAGTGTTCACGTCAAAAGGTGGGAATTTTATTCATAATGATCATTGCGAAACTTTCCGCTGAGTAACTGGAGCTCTTGCCTCAGTAAGCAGTGAGTGTTCACGTCAAAAGGTAGAATTTTTCTTGGTAGTATTAAGGCCGGTTTAATTTCGTAGCCTTTTTGACTCGAGTTAGTAAGTCTTTAGGGGTGTCTTTACACCTAATGCCCTAAAACCATTTGGTTTGGGAGTCATTGACTCAACAATCGCTATATGGGTCGATTAGAAAGCTTAAGGGAACTAAACATAGCAGAGCCTTATATATATATATAAAAAAACTATGCCATCGTTGTTCTTTCCGACGAGAAATTTTGTGGATCTTGAGACTTGATTACCTTGTACATTGAAGTTATTTGGAAACCTCATCTGTATATGCTAAATCATTTTACACTGATTCAAGCTTGTGATGTCTTACCATGCCTCTTGTAAGTAATTAGGTTTTAAATTCTTATTCATTGTGAAGATGGGTTGGACTTATTTAAGCTTGCTCATGAATGAATCTCATGATTTTGAATGCTCCTTAAATTTTTGGATACCATGAATACTGAACTTATCTTTATGTTCTTTGTTTTTCATTTAGTTTTATTTATTTATTTTGTTTTGCTAAGGGACTAGCAAAATGTAAGTTTGGGGGTAGTTGATAAGAGAAAAATATTGCATATTTTGGCCACTTAATTTACATTTGTTAGCTTAGGATTTTGTTACTTTGAGTTATTTCCGTTGTTTTTCAGGTTTACAAGCACTGGGAAAGGAGTTTCACTAAAATTGCCAGAATTGCCCGTACAGATCAATCATCTTTGAAAATTAAACTGTATTGATTCAAGAAGAATCAGGATATGAGCTATATATGCTTAGAAAGATCCAGAAGTCTATTTTCTGGAGAATTTTACGACTCGTAAAAATAATTTTTCTACAGAAAGTTATGGCCGTTTTAGTAGACAAAGGTCAGACTGTGCGGGCTATGCGGGATTTCAGCGTGAACAGAAGTTTTGAAGGGCATGTGAAGACTTAAATCCCACATCCCACATCGGTTTGAAACACATTCTATATCCCACATCCCACATCGGAAAGGAAACACATTGCACTCGTGGTATTTGCCTATATAAGACCCACTCCACTTCATCATTCAGTGTACAATTCCTGGGCCACTTTGGTGTTAACCAGTGAACGTCCGCTAGCATTCTGGTGGATCTCGAAGGCTTTGTCACCACGAGGGGAAGCGTCACCCGTCAGCGAGTGGAATTTCTCCCATGTAAAGTTATTTATTTATTTCTTTACATTTAGTTGTTTTAGTTTAAATGTTTAGCACTTTTATTATGAATTATAGTTTCATAGTTATGAGTGGCTAGACTCTTCAGCTAAGGTTGATGATGAAGCCCTGCCATTGTTTGGCATAGTAGTTCAGGTTTGCTTGTACAAATCTGACATTTTTTAGTATAAATGTTCTGTCAATTATTTGAGTTAATCTTATGATTGATTGAGTTTAAATTGTTCTGTTGGATATTCCTTGTGTTTCATCTGATGGATACATCGAATTGTTTTCGATTAAATTGGATTTCCTTTGTTATTTGTTAAGAGCGGATACATTGGATGCTTTTGGTTTGATTGGGATATTCTTTGTTTTTTGTCTTATTGTTGGATTCATGGAATTTTTTTGATAGGCTATCTTTAGAACATAGAGATATATGCTTAACTTTGGTAGGGTGGATTCAGAAACCTTAGTGTTTTTATTATTAATTTTTTTAAAATCAATTTAGTTTAGTTTTAATTTGTTTTCCAAAATATCATTCAAAATTCGGAACTAGGTTAAGATAAAGTAAGTTTAGATTTAAAAATATATTTTCACAACGCAATTCCCTGTGGATTCGACCTCGCACTTGCACAACACTATATTGCAAACGACTCGTGTGCTTGCGAGTAATTTAAAACTCACAACAAGTTTTTGATTAGAAAGCTTAAGGGAACTAAACATAGCAGAGCTTTATATATATATATATATATAAAACTATGCCATCGTTGTTCTTTCCGACGAGAAATTCTGTGGATCTTGAGACTTAATTACCTTGTACATTGAAGTTATTTGGAAACCTCATCTGTATATGCTAAATCACTTTACACTGATTCAAGCTTGTGATGTCTTACCATGCCTCTTGTAAGTAATTAGGTTTTAAATTCTTATTCATTGTGAAGATGGGTTGGACTTATTTAAGCTTGCTCATGAATGAATCTCATGATTTTGAATGCTCCTTAAATTTTTGGATACCATGAATACTGAAGTTATCTTTATGTTCTTTGTTTTTCATTTAGTTTTATTTATTTATTTTGTTTTGCTAAGGGACTAGCAAAATGTAAGTTTGGGGGTAGTTGATGAGAGAAAAATATTTCATATTTTGGCCACTTAATTTACATTTGTTAGCTTAGGATTTTGTTACTTTGAGTTGTTTTTATTGTTTTTCAGGTTTACAAGCACCGGGAAAAGAGTTTCACTAAAATTTCCAGAATTGCTCGTACAGATCAATCATCTTTGAAAATTAAACCGTATTGATTCAAGAAGAACCAGGAGCTATATATGCTTAGAAAGATCCAGAAGTCTATTTTCTGGATAATTTTACGGCTCGTAAAAATGATTTTTCTACAGAAAGTTATGGCCGTTTTAGTAGACAAAGGTCAGGCTGTGCGGGCTGTGTGGGATTTCAGCGTGAACAAAAGTTTTGAAGGGCATATGAAGACTTAAATCCTACATCCCACATCGGTTGGAAACACATTTCTATATCCCACATCCCACATCGGATTGGAAACACATTGCACTCGTGGTATTTGCCTATATAAGACCCACTCCACTTCATCATTCAGTGTACAATTCCTGGGCCACTTTGGTGTTAACCGGTGGACGTCCACTAGCATTCTGGTGGATCTCGAAGGCTTTGTCACCACGAGGGGAAGCGCCACCCGTCAGCGAGTGGAATTTCTCCCATGTAAAGTTATTTATTTATTTCTTTACATTTAGTTGTTTTAGTTTAAATGTTTAGTACTTTTATTATGAATTGTAGTTTCATAGTTATGAGTGGCTAGACTCTTCAACTAAGGTTGAAGATGAAGCCCTGCCATTGTTTGGCATAGTAGTTCAGGTTTGCTTGTACAAATCTGATATTTTTTAGTATAAATGTTCTGTCAATTATTTGAGTTAATCTTGTGATTGATTGAGTTTAAATTGTTATGTTGGATATTCCTTGTGTTTCATCTGATGGATACATCGAATTGTTTTCGATTAAATTGGATTTCCTTTGTTATTTGTTAAGAGCGGATACATTGGATGCTTTTGGTTTGATTGGGATATTCTTTGTTTTTTGTCTTATAGTTGGATTCATGAAATTTTTTTGATAGGCTATCTTTAGAACATAGAGATATATGCTTAACTTTGGCGGGGTGGATTCAGAAACCTTAGTGTTTTTATTATTAGTTTTTTTAAAATCAATTTAGTTTAGTTTTAATTTGTTTTCCAAAATATCATTCAAAATTCGGAACTAGGTTAAGATAAAGTTAGTTTAGATTAAAAATATATTTTCATAACGCAATTCCCTGTGGATTCGACCTCGCACTTGCACAACACTATATTGCAAACGACTCGTGTGCTTGCAAGTAATTTAAAACTCACAACACTTGGTGTTCTCATATGCATCATACCTTAATTCTTCTAGCTCATTCAAGTGCAGTTTTCTCTTCTCTCTCGCTTGTTTCATGTCAAAATTGAACTGCTTGATGACCCAATATGCTTGATGCTCTAACTCCACCGGTAGATGACATGCTTTCCTAAAAACTAATCGGTATGGAGACATGTCAATTGGTGTCTTGTAAGCGTCCTATATGCCTATAGGGCATCATTTAGGCGCAAAGGCCTTTCTACTAGGATTCACAGTCCTCTCCAAGATGCCTTTGATATCTCGGTTACTTATCTCCACTTGGCCACTGGTTTGAGGATGATATGGAGTGCCAAATTTATGGGTAATCCCATATTTCTTGATTAGGGCAGCAAAAGATTGATTATGGAAGTTGCTGCCTCCATCACTGATGATTGCTCTTGGAGTCCAAAACCGAGTAAAGATGTTATCCTGTAGAAACTTCACAACCACTTTGTGATCATTAATCTTTGAGGAGATAGCCTCGACCTATTTGGACACATAATCCACACCCACAAAAATATATAAATAACCATATGAGTTAGGAAATAGACCCATGAAATCAATACCCCATACATCAAAAAGCTATACTATATGAATATTTTGCAAGGGCATCTGATTTCGGGTTGGGATGTTACTTGTCCTCTGGCATCTATCGCATGAGCTGCAAAATGAAAATGCATCTTTAAACAAATTAGGCCAATAAAAACCAGATTGTAATACCTTAAGAGCTGTTCTCTTAGCCCCAAAGTATCCTCCACAAGCGAACTGATGGCAATGTTGCAATAAGCTCAAATGCTCATCCTCTGGACACACCCTTTGATGAGTTGATCAGAGCAGAATTTGAATAAGTAGGAGTCATCCCAATGGTTATGTCGAGATATAGATGTCAACCGCTTCCTTTCTTGACTAGACATACCTGAAGGAAAAACCTTAGCAGTTATATAATTTACAATATCGGTATACCATAGAAGTGTTACCTCTAATACGAACAATTGTTCATCAGGGAAGTTCTCATTCAAAAGTAGCTCATTTTTGTCATCCTCATGAGGTAGCCTAGATAGGTGATCTGTAACCACATTCTCATTGCCCTTTTTGTCTTTAATCTTTAAGTCAAACTCTTGCAATAGGAGTACCCATCTGATTAACCTAGGCTTTGCATCTTTCTTAGCAAATAAATATCTCAACGCAGTATAATCAGTAAATACAATAACCTTAGAGCCAATCAGGTATGATCTAAACTTCTCCAAAGCAAAAATAACAGCTAACAATTCTTTATCAGTAGTAGAATAATTTAGCTGAGCATCATTTAAAGTTCTAGAAGCATAATAGATAGCATGAGGTATCTTATTGGTTATCTAGCCCAAAACAGCTCTCAAGGCAAAATCACTGGCATCACACATCAACTAAAATGGAAGACTCCAATCAAGTGCCATCATTATTGGTTCGGAGGTGAGCAAGTTCTTTAATATGTTGAAAGCTTCTATACAGTCACCAGTCCATTCAAACTAGGTATCTTTAACTAACAGTGCACAAAGAGGTCTAGAGGTCTTAGAAAAGTCCTTGATGAATCGTCTATAGAATCCAGCATGTCCAAGGAAACTTCTAACACCCTTTACTATTAGAAGAGGAGGCAATTTTGAAATGATGTCGATCTTGGGCTTGTCTACCTCAATACCCTTGTTGGAAATGGAATGACCCAACACAATGCCTTGTTGAACCATAAAATGACATTTTTCCCAATTTAACACTAAGTTGCATTCTTCACATCTCTTGAGGACACTCTTTAGATGACTGAGGCATTCATCAAAATTACAACCAAAAACACTAAAATCATCCATAAATACCTCAATGAATTTTTCCACCATGTTGAAAAAAATGCTCATCATACATCTTTGAAAGGTGGCTAGTGTATTGCATAATCCGAATGGCACCCTTCTGTAAGCAAATGTGCCAAAAGGGCATGTGAATGTGGTCTTTTCTTGGTCCTCCAGTGCTATTACAATCTGCTTGTAACCACTATACCTGTCCAAGAAGCAATAGTAACTATGGCCAGCTAATCTCTTTAACATCTGATCAATGAAGGGCAAGGGAAAATGATATTTTCTGGTCACCTTGTTTAGCCGTCTGTAATCAATGCAGACCCTCCAACCAATGGTTATTCTTGTAGGTATTAGCTCGTCATCTTTATTTTTCACCACTGTGATCCCACTCTTTTGCGGAACAACTTGGACTAGACTTGCCTATTTACTGTCTGAGATGGGGTAGATAATGCCAACATCCAATAGTTTCAATACCTCTGCCTTAACTACCTCTTTCGTGTGTGGGTTGAGTCTTCTTTGAGCATCTCGAGTGGGTTTTGCTTCATCCTCAAGGTAGATATGATGCATGCATTGGGCTGGGCTTATCCCTTTAATGTCAGCAATGGTCTATCCGATAGCAGTTCTGTACTCTCTAAGAACTCTCAACAGTTTCTCTTCTTCCCCAATACTTAGATTGGCAGCAACTATCACAGGTAATGTCTTATTCTCTCCCAGATAAGCATAGGTTAAATGTTCTGGCAACTGCTTTTAATTCCAAATTGGGTACCTGGACAATGGAAGGGAGAAGAGTAGTATTAGTAGGTACAAGAGGTTCAAATGGAGGGGTATACTTACTTGAATGTTTTGGAGAGGCCTCAAGGAGGTGCACAGCGTCAATGATGTGATCAGTAACATCCTCAGCTTCTGGCTAAATATTTGATCTTGTGAAACTATGAGTGAGGGTGGTTTCCAATGGATCAATGTGATGGACCTGAAAAGCTTGCTTAACAAAACTTTGCATCATACATATATTAAAACATTCCATATCATCTTGGGGTAATTTTAATGCATCAAATATTTTGAATTCTATTTTCTCACCATTTATATACCCTTTTTCACACAAATTTTTGTATCAACAGTTCTCATAAAGGGTCTTCCTAGGATGATGGGCAGAGGTAATGGCTTAGAGCATTCTTCCATATCTAACACAATAAAATCAGCAGGTAAAATAAACTCACCTACATTTACCAAGACATCCTCAAGAATACCTCTTGGTCTTTTGATGCTTCTGTCTGCCAATTGCAAAGTGATGGAAGTTTGTTGAAGCTCCCCTAAACCTAGGGTTTCAAAGACTGTGTATGGCAGCAAATTGACACCCACTCCTAAATCCAGTAGTGCACGCTCAAAAAGCTGGTCACCTATCCTGCAAGGAATGGTACAACTGCCTGGATCTTTTAGCTTTGGTGGTAATTTTTTTAATAACACCACACTTACCTCTTCAGTTAAAGCCACTATTTCATTTCCTGAAACTTCCTATTACGAGTGCAACAATCTTTCAAAAATTTAGCATAAGCAGGAATTTGTTGAATTGCATATAATAAAGGAATATTTATCTCTACTTTTTGTAAACTTTCAAAAATATCAAGCAGTTTATTTTCTTTCTTTGGCTTTACTAACCTTTGAGGGAAGGGTGGTACATTCACCTTATCCATTTCACTTACCTTTGATGCAGATGGTTTTTTTGGAGATGCTTGTGCAGGCTCATCAGTTCCTATGATCTTACCATTTTTTAGAGTTGTAACGGCCTTTAGTTGCTGGTGTCCTCCTAGATTAGGTAGTGTTTGGGCTGGGAGTTCACCTTGCTTTCTTCCATTCAGCTTCTTAGCCAATTGCCCCACTTGTGCCTCTAGTCTTTAAATGGCTTGTTCATGTTTTGTAGTGGTTTGTCTTTGCTTAGTCCAAAATTGTCTTTCATCTGCCATGAATTGATCTTGTGAAGTCATCAACTGTTGTTGCTGAGTTGCCAATTGCCTCACAAAACTCTCTAGATCACTTTTCTTTGATTCGGGAACTGATTGGGCTGCTGGTTGGGAGTTTCTTTGCTACCCTTGAAGGTTCAAGGCATTCTGATTGTTAGTCCATGAGAAGTTGGGGTGGTTTCGCCATCCAGGATTGTAGGTATTTGTATATGGATTGTTCTTGGGAGAATAGTTATTTGGTCTCACATAGTTTGCTTGCTCTGGATCTGCAGATGAATATAAAGGGCAAGTTTCAATAATGTGATCAAAATGAGAACATATAGCACATATCTGGAGTTGTGAAACTTGTGGACTAGCTGAGATGTTCTGAGTAGTCATGGCTTTAATAAGCAGATCTAGCTTCCTCTCCACAATAGCTATCTGATTAGAAGATCCACCATTTAAGGTCACCTCATACATACCTTTGCTCTTAACTCCTTGTCTATCTCTAGAGGAGAATTGCTGGGGGTGTGTTCACTTAATGTCTCAAACAGCTCCATGGTTTCTTCACTGCTCTTTTCCATCAGCATACCTCCGCAACCTGAATCTACAATACCTTTATTTAGGTCACTCAGACCTTCATAGAAAGCTTGTACCAGCTCATCTTGAGGTAGATTATGATGTGAACATTTGAGAAGTAGCTTATTGAAGTGTCTCCATGCTTCAAAGAACAGGTCACCATCCTTTTGTTGGAAAGATTGAATCTTCTTCCGCATCTGTCTTGTCTTTTGTGCTGGGAAAAACTTCCTTAGGAACTTACTGGATAGTTCTTCCCAGGTATGGATGGACACTAAAGGCAATGAATTATACCACAACTTAGCATTATCTTTTAATGAAAACAGGAAAAGAATTAACCTGATTCCCTCTTGATCTAAGCACCGGATATGCTGAAATTTACAGAGATTAAAGAATTTTCGAAGATGCAAGTGTGGGTCCTCAGTAAGTGTACCTTTGAAATGAGTCAAGGCACTGAGTATCTGCGGGGATATGTAATAATTATCTTCTGCCTCAGGTTGATAAGCAATGCAAGAGGGCTGATTGAGGTTCCGTAGGATGAAGGATTGCTTCATGGGTCTTCGTTTTGGTGGTGGTTGGTTCCTAAGCTGTTTCACCATTGGCGCTCCTCCCTCGAATTCTTCTTCTACCTCTTCAACGTTGTCTCTAAGCCTTTGTCGAATGGTCGACTCAAGCTCTGTATCAAGTGAAAAGAAGGTTAGATTCCTGGATCGAAGCCCTTGCATGAATTAGCTGAAACGCTTCAGTGCAGCAGTTTCAGTACTGTTGTTCGGGTAGTCTCTACCCTGACTCAATCACATCCAAACAACTTAACATAAGAAGCGTATGACTAGACTTATATGGAGAAGAAGCATGCAATCATCGGTTAAGAAAATCTAGAATAAGAAGAACATAAAGCGCAGCTGTCACATGAACCTAAATTCTTCTTGTTTAATCAAAGAATACTCATAAACAATGTTTTGATAATAAATCCAAATTACAACTGAATCAATAATGGAAAATAGGAACAACTACACCTAGGGATTCATCTCTTCACTTTGCTTGGATATTAGTTAGCCATGGGGCTCATGGTTGAATACTTTGATGGAGGAGAACTGGCTGCTTCCTTGAGTTTCCCAGTCTTGATGCCCTATCAAACCCTAAGTGGTCTATTTATAATACAAGAGGTCCAAGGGTGTTTTTAGGGTTTAAACAATCATTAAAAGCCGAAATTAAGTTATAACTCGGAGATAGGGTATCGTGGTCACGCCGCGGCTCAGATTGGGTCAGGCTCCGGCTTAGAATCTTCAACCTTCTTATACTTTCTACGACTTAGATTGATCCCGGCCGCGACTCAGCCTAGGCTGGGCCGCGGCGCACATTGATGCCTTTTTCTTCTCCTTTGGCTTCCTTTCTGGAGGCCGAGGCTTGGATAATTCTAGGCCGCAGCGCACACACTATAAACTTGATTTCTCTTCAATTGTCCTTCCGCAACCATATCTTCACTTCGGTGTGCCTCGAGTCTTTGTGCTTCAATCAACAATAGCTTTTTCTTCTTTTTTGAACTTAAAGTACCTGAAAATGCACCGAAATAAGTCAACGATCCAAGAATACCACTTTAGAGTTATTAACGTATAAAAGTGCAATTAAAACCTAGATCAACTCTAAAATGCTAACGATTAAGAACTATTACGATGTATTTTATAGCTCTCATCACAACCCCCAACTAGCTTATTGCTAGTTCCTAGCAATTCAAGAGAAAACAAGAGATGAATTCTATAGTGGGGATGACAATAAAGTAAAGTAATATTAGTGTTAACCAAGAGTAATTCACATTTTGTCTCAAAATTTTCACATAACACACAGCACATAGAATCATTAAATTTCACCCAAGTTCAAAAGTAATCCAAACATCAATCTTAAGATCGTTATTGACTCTTTACATCCATCTTACCACAATCCATTAATCCGAACATTCGGATAATTTTATGCATAATATTCGTGAATACAAGTCTTGGCCTCTAAAACCGATAAATTTCCATCAATCACAAAATACAAGCTCCATAGGCTTACATTTCAAATCAGTCTCCACTATTGTAGAAAAATCACACTACATTGGATCAATAGGTCTTTAATAAGCTTGTAATGTTAGGCTAAGGTAAAGGTTAAGAAAGAACGGGAAGGATTCACAAGTAAAAGAACTCAATCTCTTAGTTTTAACCACAACCACTTTAAGCACTGGATAACCTTCAACACCCAACTCTTTCAACCATTTCTTATAAGAGCATATCTCTCAAAAAGTCACCACTTTTCTTTTCTTCTTTCTTTGCCATAATTCACTTCTTTTCTTCTCTTTTGTATTTTGGAATAAGACCATTCACCTCATTTTCCATTTTTTTTCTTTTCTTTTCCACAACCCCCAACTTATCTCCTTTAGTGTACTTAGGTTATAGTTTTCATATTTCCATCCTTACTCATTTTAAGTGCTTCTAAAAAATGTGTATAGCTAAGTTCTTTTAAAAGAAAGGTAAGGATAAAATATTTTTAGGCTCATAAAGGTGAGTAAATGGGCTATTGAAAGAAACAAGGCTCAAATTATTTTTCAAGAAAAAGGTTCAAACAGGTGACTAGTGATGAATATAGAAAAGGTAAGTTCGAAAGGCTCAAACGGTCCAAAAATAGCCTAAATCATATCCTAAGTAATGTGCATTCTAAGAATTCATCTCAAGTGATTATCAAATAAGTTCTAGAGCTTGTCGGGACCGCAAAAGTATTCATAAAACAATCATACATAAAACTTTTCTAAATGTTTTAGACTAATCATACAATATGACCACAAACTAGAGTCTCAAACCAAATGAAGATTGACACTTAAATTAATTTCAAACCGAAGTAAGATTTAACTACTTCTAAACACTATATGTTATCTCAATTAGGCTCATAACATTGACATATGAATTAACTCTAAGGCTAACACAAAGCATGCTAAAAACAAACAAAAAGAAAAATGACAACAAGCAGTTCAAAGATAAATATGAAAAACAGGAATATGTTTCCTCCTTTCCTCCACCCCCAACTAAAAATAAGTATTGTTCTCAATGTGAAAACAAAAGTTAAGGAAACTCTCTTTATAGCCAAAAGTGCACAGAAGCTGAAAATTGTGCACCACCATTTGAATTACTTTGTATAGTTGTCCCTGAAAAAGAAATACGAAAGTAAAACGGGAAAACAACAAAATAATAATAATAAACAAGAAAAAGAAATATGAAAAACAAAAAAAAATAAAAGGATATGTTGTAGGTTGTCTCCTATGAGTGCTAAGTTTTACGTCTTCAGCCAGACACTGCACCACTCTCACTGTTGGCCTTATTGTGGTGCTGAAGATGAGGCTCCATACTCAGTGGCCTCAGTGCTAGTCTTTTGGCAAGGAATACTTAAAGTCCACCACATGTGGCTCAAGTATTTTTGGTGATGCCCATTTACTATCAGCAGTAGGGTATTTGATTCCTGCATCCATGTGACTTCTCTCAAGTAATTCCTCAAAGCATGGTTGCCAAGATTTCTTAATAAATTCCTATGGCTTATCAAAAACATCAACAACATTAACGACATGGGGATAAATTGAAGAATCATTGAATTCAAAATTATTAGGAATGAATTCTGAAGAGTTAGAATTATCTTTAATGTACTTATTCTTTTTATGTGGCTGCCATGAGACTCGAAAAACATTTACCTCTAGAGTCCTATTTCCAAATGATAATGTCATTAGACCATTCCTACAATTAACAAGGGCATTGGTGGTGGCAAGGAATGGTCTTCCAAGTATCAAAGGAATTTTTGACCCCATGTTTACAGTAGAAACAATATCTAAAACCAAAAAATCAACAGGAAAGTAGAAATTATCAATTTGCAACAAAACATCTTCTACAATACCTCTTGGTTTTCTTACCGATCTATCCGCTAATTGAAGTACCATGGAGGTTGGTTTGTTCTCACCTAGATCGAGCTGTAAGTACATGGAGTATGGCATGAGGTTCACATTAGCACCTAAATCTAGCAACACTTGGCCA
This sequence comes from Bretschneidera sinensis, assembly GCA_023935145.1. NCBI lineage: Eukaryota > Viridiplantae > Streptophyta > Magnoliopsida > Brassicales > Akaniaceae > Bretschneidera > Bretschneidera sinensis. Next base: position 26,071,280 of record CM043703.1, read on the forward strand.
CAAGATTTGTTTCCAATTTGGCAAGCCACCGTTGGACAGCCCGGATCTTTATATTTGGGTGGTGTCTTGCTATCAATTACTGCACTTGCTTGCTCCATTAAGAATTTTGTCTTCTTAACATTATGCCTCTTCTTGATTGTGCATAGATCCTTGATGACTTTAGCATAGTTGGGAATCTGTTTTATGACATGAAGAAGGGGAAGATTAATTTTAACATGCTGAAATTGTTCAAGAATCTCACATTTTAATGCTGTATTTATCTCCTTAGGTTTAAGGAGTCTTGAGGGAAAGGCACCGGTGGAGAATAATCATCATGGGCCTCTTGTTCCTCGGGGGTTTAATCCTTATTGTACACAGTGTTAGGATTCAGGATTGATGGTAGATGGGGTCCATCAATTTTCTTACCGCTGCGAGTGATTATGGCATTAACCTCTCTAACATTTTGATTTTCAGGGTTGGAGGTTTGTGCCATATGTTGTCCCCTTGGATTAGGTTGTGGTTGTGAAGGAAAATTACCTTGCTCTTGAATTGTCAAGAAACTAGTCAACTTGGTGAGTTGGCTTTTTATTACCTTTTGTCTCTCTTTGATCGCTTGTTGTTCCTCTAACAACCATTGATTTATTTTTCCTTGATCTTCCACACTCTTGGCATGTACTTGCATAAATGACTTAAACATATCTTCCAAAGGTAAATATTGTTGAGGTGCATTAGATGAGGTTACTTCTGGTTGCCATTGGGTACTAGAGTGGGCAGGGGGTTACATGTCGGATTTCCAACTGAAATTAGGGTGATTATTCCAACCGGGATTGTAGGTGTTAGAGTAGGGTGAGTGTGATTTCCCTAAGGGTATACCTATAGCATTACACTCTTCCTTCATCTCAAAATAAATTGGACAATCCTTAGGTAAATGATCTACCCCATTACACATGAAACAAGGCTCATAGGACTCTACCCTAGCAACCGATTAAGGGGCCCTAGCATTTCTGGTTTTTAAGGCTTCAATTTCCTTAGTTAGGGCCTCTAAATGGGCTTTAAGGTTATCCTCTTCCTTAAGTTGATAAATCCCAGCGGGTTGGTTTTTCCTAGTTCTTTCTATGGCATTTGGTCCTATCCAAGTGCGGGCTTTTTTCGATAGGTCATCTAGGAAATCTATGGCTTAGTCAGGATCTTTTTGAAGAAAATCCCCATTGCACATCATTTCTATTAATTGTCTTTCCCTACTTAGAAGTCCATCATAGAAGTAGCTAACCACCCGCCAACTCTCATACCCATGGTGTGGAAAATAATTTAACAGGTCCTTGAAACATTCCCAAACTTGATATAAAGTTTCACTCTCATTTTATGCAAAGTTTGAGATTTGTCTCTTGAGGTTATTGGTCTTATGGGTTGGGAAGTGCTTTTGGAAGAAAAATAAGGTCATCTCATCCTAACTACCTATAGACCTAGGCCTTAATGAATACAGCCAAACCTTGGCTTTTCCCTTAAATAAAAAAGGAAAAAACCTAAGTTTGACGGTGTCTACCATATCAGCCCTACCTTGAAAGGTTGCTACTACTTCCTCAAATTCCTTAATATGGATATAGGGGTTTTCATTCTCAAACCCTTGGAAGGTTGGTAGCAATTGGATCATGCCCAGTTTGAAATCAGGTTGTTGAACATTAGGGGGGAACATGATACACAATGGGGCGGCTGTTCGGCTAGGGTACAAGTAGTCTTTAAGTGTCATAGCAACATTCTCATTAGGGTTTTCAGCCTTGTTAACAAGATTTTCTAAATTCTCTGTTCGGTGTACACTAGGGTTTGATCTAGGTGAGGTTTCACTAACAGACGTGAAAGGAAAGGGTATCTCTAATTCAGGTCCCTTAATGAACCTACCTCGCGAATCTCTTGGTCTAAGTATATACCAACTGAGTTTAAAAAGTAATAAAAACAGAACAAAATAAAAAATCAAAAAATCAAAAACTTAAAAACTTAAATAAAGGAATGATAGTACCGTCTCGTCTTAGAGTTGACAATCTTCTTTGTACTTAAGTGCGTTTCCCTGGAAACGACGCCAAAATTTGATTACACCAAAGAGTAACGCGGTAGTTGTAGCACAGCTTTGAGGAGTTGATTCCACAGGGAAACAAGTTAACTATAAGGAAAAGTGTAAAATTTAATACGAATCAATAAAATCCAAATAAGTAAATCTGAGTTTTGATAGTAAAGTATTATGAGGAAATTGTGTATTTGTAATGAAGAATATAATAAGGAAACAACAAGGTTCCGGGAATCCTCCCTAGGTTCGCTGCCTTATTCCAATCTCGATTCAGTTGTTTTTATCTCGATTGCAAGTTTCACATCCCAAACAAGCAATCAGTGTATATTCAATTAAAGCACATGTAAACCCTAATGTAATTGTTATAAAGTACTATTTGATTTCGATTCAAGCACACATGACCTATCCTATAGATTTATCAAGAAGCGACAATATATCTCAATGACAATATTGCAGTAATGGATAAACTTAAAAGATAAATCTACCAGACTCAATCACATCCAAACAACTTGACATAAGAAGTGCATGACTAGACTTATATGGAGAAGAAGCATGCAATCACCGGGTTAAGAAAATCTATAATAAGAAGAACATAAAGTGCAGCTGTCACATGAACCTAAATTCTTCTTGTTTAATCAAAGAATACTAATAAACAATGTTTTGATAATAAATCCAAATTACAACTGAATCAATAATGGAAAATATGAACAACTACACCTAGGGATTCATCCCTTCGCCTTGCTTGGATATTAGTTAGCCATGGGGCTCATGGTTGAATACTTTGATGGAGGAGAACTGGCTGCTTCCTTGAGTTTCCCAGGCTTGATGCCCTATCAAACCCTAAGTGGTCTATTTATAATACAAGAGGTCCAAGGGTGTTTTTAGGGTTTAAACAATCATTAAAAGCCCTAATTAAGTTGTAACTCGGAGACAGGGTATCGGGGTCGCACCGTGGCTCAGATTGGGTCAGGCCGCGGCTCAGAATCTTCAAGCTTCTTACACTTTTTGGAGGTCGTGGCCTGGATTGGTCCAGGCCGCGGCTCATCCTAAGCTGGGCCGCGGTGCACACTGATGCCTTTTTCTTCTCATTTGGCTTTCTTTCTGGAGGCCAAGGCTTGGATAATTCTAGGCCGCAGCGCACACACTATAAACTTGATTTCTTTTCATTTGTCCTTCCGCAACTATGTCTTCACTTTGGTGTGCCTCGAGTCTTTGTGCTTCAATCAACAATAGCTTTTTCTCCTCTTTTGAACTGAAAGTACCTGAAAATGCACCGAAATAAGTCAACGATCCAAGAATACCACTTTAGAGTTATTAATGTATAAAAGTGCAATTAAAACCTAGATCAACTCTAAAATGCTAACGATTAAGAACTATTAAGATGCATTTTATGGCTCTCATCAGCACCTGAAACAGAAAACCAAAAGAAGAAATAAATTAGATATTTGATGAAACAAAATAAAATAGAACAGAAAAATAAAACTAAACGAAAAATAATTCTAAACAGAAATTTAGCACAATCCCCGGCAACGGCAGTAAAAACCTACCTAAATTAGTAAGTAAATAATTGAACGGTTTTACTTGCAAGTGCACAAGGTCAACATAGCAGTATAGTGTTTACAGGCCTATTTATAAGGTTTAGAGACCCTTGGAAACCCTAACTTGTAAAACGAAACCCTACCCTTACTTTCTAAAATAAGTTATGCCGTTTTACTCCACGTGTACGCTCGATCTTATACTGGTGCGCTCGAGCCTTCTTCTTGCGGGCACGAGCGCTGGTGCGCTCGATCGCACACTTCTGTGCTCGATCGCACTAAATAGCTTTTAGTTCTTTCAGCTTTGTTCTCTAATCTAGATGATGTTCCTTTTTCTTCAATAACCTAGGAAAACACAAAAAACACATGAAAGACATAAAATAACATGAAATAACACAACTAAGAACTTAACAAATATAAATTAAAGGGCTTAAATACGAATATTTAAGCACTTATCAGTTCCTGACTTGCTTTTCAAGATCTAAATCTAATGACTCACCATTGCTCCAGGTTGTTACTAGTCTTTTTCTCTTTGATCTTTTCAACTTTGGAAAATATGATCTTCTGTTACTTGGCTGCTCGCATTCATAGCAGCCTCGTTCCATGGAAAATAGTTCCACAACACCTTTCTCGTCTACCTCTCTCTTATATGAAAATACATCCCAAACCTAAACCTTATTTGCTGCCGTAAACACCACCTTATCTTTTTAAGCCATCGTCGTAAGCCTACCTCTCCAAGCTGCCCACGTCGCAAAACCTACCATCCCTCTCTATGCTGCAAGCACCGAAAACCTTAGCCTTCACCCACATGCCGTCGTCACCCACCCTAGTTTTCCTCATGCTACTAACCCTCAACGTTTTCCTTATACCGCTATCCCTACCCTCTTTCCACAACCCACCACAAACCCTAGTTTGCTATCCTTTACTGCTATTGCCTCTCACGCTAGCCTTCACGCACCCATTGACTCAAGCATCCCTTTCATGTTCTCCCCATCGCCAATGCTTACGACTGTAATCTCTCAAACACTTAGTCTCGACTCTTCTGCCCTCAGCCAGCTTGTGCCCTCACCAAATCCACCACCGATTGCCTCATCACTCTCTAATCTCCCTCTCTTTTTAGCTTCTAGTATTGCACACCTTGTTAGTATTAAGTTAAACAACTCCAACTACATCCTCTAGCAATCTCATTTTCTCCTTATACTTATCAGTTATGACTTCATTAGTTACTTGATGGATCTTTCACTTGTCTCTCACAGTTTCACCTTACCACTGATGGCACTACCATCCTTAATCTGGTTTACCATATCTGGCTCTGTACCAATCAATGTCTTTGCTCTTAGATTAATACTACCGTTACCTCAGACATACTACAAGATGTCCATGATTTATGTACTTCCCAAGATGTCTGGATTGCTTTGGATAGCTATCTTGATCAATCTAATGCCAATGAATTCGATCTACGCTTTAAGCTTCATAAACATACAAAAGATGGTAAATCCATGGAACAATATCTTCATGAACTTAAAGCCATTGTCAATGCCCTCGTTTCTATAAATTCCGCTCTCTCTACCAAAGACCTCATCTCCTATACCCTAGTAGGTCTGTCCACAGAGTATGAAAGTTTCATCACCATAGTGACTAACTCCAATATTACACTTACTTTTGACAGCCTTCGCACAAAGCTCCTGCTACAAGAACAATGACTGAAACATCTTCGTGCTAGTGCTTAGTCCTCAGATCCTCTTACTACCCTTGCTACCACCACTTATTCTGGCACTCCTCGTGGTTGTGGTAGAGGTCACTCAGGGTATCGCGGTCATGCTAGGGGTCATGGTCGTAATATGGGTCGTGGTGACTCATTCCAGAATGGTTTAAGTACTAATCAAACTTCTTTTTCATCTCATGTACTTAATAGATCTTCTGGTGGTTCATCTTACAGTTGTGAAGGAATCTTGGGGCCACCCTCTACATTCTCATTAACACAGTGTCAAATTTGCAACACTACTGGTCACCTTGCTATTAATTGCCCTTATCATTTCAATCATGCACTTGTTTCTCATGATATACCCAAATCCTTTGCTGCTATGCCCCTTGGTGAGTCCAATGCCTCAAATTGGTATCCTGATATAGTTGCCTTAGCTCGCATGACCCATCAGTCAAGTATATTAACTAACCTTGCTCTTTGGAGTTGCTTTGCCTTTGTGAGTGGTCTACAAACAGAATAAATGACCATACAAGAATAAAATGATAGTAGTAACCCTTTTTTTTTATAAAAAAAAGCAACACTTTACCTGGGAAAGAGGAAAAAACAACACTTTACTTGGGAAATAGGAAAAAATAACACTTTGCTTGGGAGAAAAGAGTGTTTCCTGAATTGCTTACTCTTTTGGTAGTAGCATTATTGCTTCTTGGAGTTGGAATTTGAGAAGAGCCCTATTGTTATAAAACTCAAATATAAACATCAACATAATACTGAGCCCTATATTAAACTCTAGTTTAAATATATATATAAAAAAAAATTCCTTACCTGACCCTTATCTTGAGTGCTATTAAAACCTATAAATGTGTCATTCCTCTTCCTCATAGGCAATTTCTGTTTCCCTTCCCCTGTCTGGCATGCACATTATGTTTCCATTTCCCCTTTTCATTGATAGATTTAGCAAGCCTAGCACTAGAGGTGTCAGGACCCTTGTAACTCCTGATGTTATGGCTAATCCCACCGCAATTGCTGAATTCAATTTTTGAAACATATTTTCTTACCCGGTGTGGGTCTATAGGCTTATCTGGGTCTCTCAATCTCCTCTTTCTGGGCTTACCAGGAGGTTTCCTAAAAGGAGGTGGTAGTAAGGTTTCTTGGGTATATTTTGGCAAAAAATTTGGACTATTAACATGTTCCATTATAGGTAAATGATTGGCCTTATAGGCTCCCCTATGATAGAACAAACTAACTTATGCTTTTGGTTCCTCCTTATTCTCATAGATAGTTGATATTGCATACTTACAAGGTATACTAGTGAAATTCCATTGGTAGCATGTACAAAACATGGTTTCTAGGTTCACAGTGTATATTTGGCCATTAGAAGAGACCTCAAACCTTCTACCCCCAACTAGCTATGGTCTGCAATCCTTAGACCACAATTTAGATTTCTAAAGTTTTTTTTTTAGGGCATATAGGGCCTTAATATCTATCCATCCAATCCATTCTCTTAACTATCCTACCTATCAACAATTGTCTTATCTCCTCTAATGTAGTGAGTATTAGTTTGTCTCTAATAGAAACAATCCATGCACTAAATATCTCACACAAGTCATTTAAAAAAGTACATGCTCTTGGATATGCACTAAAGGGATGCCTAGACCAAAACTTCATATCATGCCCCATCAACCAACTATATGCAGCACTATCCAGCTTCTCAAACTCTTTCATTTTGTCATCCCATATTTTGTGTGTAATTGTCTTCGCTGCATCCCATATCAGTTGCCTTATAGTTTTCTCTTTTTGTAGTTTCTTCATGTTGCTATACAGATGTCTGACATAAAATCTGATGTTAGAATCAAGGATAACATTAAAATGAAGGTAATAATCCCTACAAAAGGCATGATGGCAAAAAAAACATAGTTAACACATGAGAGGTTATTTAAGTAATTAAAAATGATAGGAATATAATATTTTTACCTTTTACTGGTCTAAGATAAAGGTCCACCTCTTATCCCTCACTGAACCAATGTCTAGAAGTAGTCTCTCAATAAACCAGGTCTAGGACTCTTTTGTTTCAGCATCCACCACAACAAAGGCCAGTGGATACATATCATCATTACCATCAACACCTATAGCAATTAGCAACTGGCCCTGAGTAGGTGGCTATAGGTGACACCCATCTAAACCAATGAAGACCTACATCCAATTAAGAACCCATTTCTTATAGAGTTAAAGCATATATAAAGTTTATCAAAGATTGAAGGCATTGACATGTGTGGCCTATTCACTCTAACAATAGTTGTACTACTTGGGTTTGACCTAATAATCTTTTCCAAGTAACCTATAATTCTTGAGTATTGTTGCTTATAGTTTCCCTCAATTTCTCCCACTACTTGTTTTTTAGCCCTATATGAAGTAAGCCTAGAAATATTCCAACCAACATTTTGAAGAACAACCCCTTGTATAATGGATGGCTTCATCTTTGGTTCCCTCCTAAACTGTTCTTTATACATCCTTGCAACAAATTCAGCATTGCAATGCTTACTCTTCTTTGGTCTTGGGCATGTGTGCTTCCAATAATATGTTCTAATCTAAAATGTTTATTCACCTTTTATTCTTTTTGCATAAATCAGCCAATCACAAGGTCCATGTTGATTTATTGTCCTCACCCTTTCAACATCATTTTTTTTTTAAAACTTCACTACAAACCCCTTCATCACAATTGTTTGTTTAATGGCTGTTAATAATACTTTTTTTCCCAGCAAATAACATGCTTTTTTTGAACTGAGAATTAGCCATATCCATCTCAGTTCTGAAAATTGGCCATCTTGGACCAATAACCTCTTCTGTTTATGAGTCATGAGGGTTGTGAAGTTCCCTAGTGTCAACAGTATCTGATTGGTTATCATTATTATAGTAATTGTTATATTTCACATTATCCCCAGTAAAACACCACCCAAGCCTTCATCATTCTCACCATTCTTACCATTTCCACATTCACCCATCTTTATCTCAGTAACACTTTCATCTACATGTTAATAAAATCAGCATCATCATAACCAATGTCTTCTTCACTATTATAAAATGAACCCTTATAGCTACTATTAGTGTCACTGTCATAGTCACTATGGTCCTTTTGTACATGAATATCAACACCACCCTCATCAACCTCCTCATCCACTACGTTAGGACTATTAGGGTCAGCATCACTTACCTCATCTCCACCATAGCATGACCATCAATATCAATGTAACCTTCCTCATCCACTACATCAAGACCATCAAACATATAACTATTTGTGTCAATTTCTACTACATCATTCTCAAACACAGGTAGAATCTCTACAACTTGTGGTATATCAAGTTCAACTTGATTTAATTCTGGTACATTATCATATAAAAAATCATCAACACTGACTTGGCTTTGCTATGTGCGTTACAGATAAATCTCAATTTCCTTAGTAGAAATGATAAAACTATACAAGGCCCTAACATCATCATCAATAATCAAGCTCTTTAATCTAGTCTAAAAAGTCTTCCTAGGTTCAATATAGAAGAAGTAGAGGTAGTCTTTCACCTCAATTTCTGACATCAGTGTGGTAACTTCTATGACACTCATTGTATCAGTGCACAATTGCCAAAATGGGCTATCATGCCACCTATATAATTTCTATGAGGGTCTAGGAGAAACATTCCATTATAATTCATCTTAATGAAATAAACTGAGTCACCCATACCTATAGCATGTTCCAAAACAATATATTAGAAAGTAATAAACACTCATTACAGTTTTGACCTCAATAATTTCTCACAGGCCAAGATAAACAACAAGTACCGAACATACGTTGGGACCATATATTAATAATTTTTCAATGGTTACTGTTTCAAGAATGACTAACACATACCCTAACTGTCAGCAAAATATCCTTTAAACCACAGACAAACTCCATTATAGATGGACCCATTACACAACATTGAGGCATTCCCTAAGCAATTAATAAAACCCCATTATTGACACACCCCATTACACACCATTGAGGCATTCTGTAAACAATTATCTGAAAAAATCTGACTATGGATAGACTCATTACTCATAAAATATTTTTTACAACTAAAACAATTTGAAACCAAAATCCATGCTTATTACATTAAATGTGACCCATTACACACGAAACATTTTGTGCAACTAAAGCAATTTGAAACCAAAATCCATGTTTATTACAACACATATCATCATCGTACAACATTAGGTAATGAGAAGGTAAGAGCAAATTAATTTAGTTTTACCCAGAATTTGCGATTTACTCAAGAATCCTCTCTCGCAATTTGAAACTTGGAGCAAATCTTCTTACTAGCAATGCGTGGGTGTCTCGCATGACTATCGAATATTTCGAGAAGAAGATACTTTGATCGTGAAATTTGGATGAAGCGATATTGATGGTGAAAAGGGTTGATTCAGAAGTAAAACAATTTAAGTTTGAAAAAAATGAAAGGAAATGATGAAGAGTGGTATTTGATAATGAAACATAAGAGCTTTAGGTGTATACCCATGTTAGTGAAGTCACGTGAGTCGCATATAGGTGACTGCCATTTGCGTCCATTAACGACAGTGAGTAAAAAAACAACATTGATGCCCTTTGAATCTAGCAGGGAGTAATTTGATTCAATTAAATCTATAGGGACCAAATTGATACATAACAAATCTAACAGGGATAAATGATCCTCTTAACCTTAAAATCAATTTCTAATTCTTTTTCTCTTCTCAGTTTTCTCCTCTTTGTGTTTTCTTCAAGAGTTTGTCTTGAACTCATCAAGACCTAATATTTTGTATCAAATGGTGTTTTCATTGCACTCCTCGAACTCGAAAGTGGTGGAAGAAACTCAATTTAACAAAATTAATGATCATTTGTCCAAATTAGAATAGCAATTCAAGGGATTTATAGAAGTACACTCGCATTTATTAGTAGAAACGGTTGCCATTAGAAACTCTATCACAGACATGTATATGTTAATAGCTCAACTACAACAATCAATGGGATCCATTCAAGAAACTGTGCAAGCTATAAGTAATCACCAATTTCATCCTATTGCAAGGGGTGATAGCAGAAGTCTAGAGTAATCCAGGAGAAATTCCAAGTTCGAATCAAATGAAGATGATGAGGTTAGAACTTGCGAGATTTGATGGTAATGATCTTTCTAGTTAGTCTTTTAAAGCTAAGCAATTTTTTATATACATGCCATTCTTATAGACCAAAGATTGATGATTTTTTCTTTCCATTTGGATGGGGCTACCTTGTCTTGGTTTTAATGGGCAAACTTAATGGTTTTATTATTTCTTGGTATGACTTGGAAAAGATTAAGTAAAGGTTTGGTCATTCTGCTTATGAGGATTGTACGGGTCCCTTAGCTAAACTTCAACAAAATTCTTCTGTTGAGGAATGCCAAGCCCAATTTGAATATTTATCTATCAAGATTAATGGCCTACAGGAACCATTTCTCATCAGCATCTTTATCTCTGGATTAAAACCAGAATTGAAGAGAGAATTACTGGTATTCGAACCAACTTTCTTATTGCATGCTATGTCATTAGCCAAGATTTATGAGGATAAATATTCAGAATTAAAGAAACTCTGGAAATCTCAAGGCCCTCGACCTTTGATAGGTAATGGCTTACTGCCAACATCTAGTTTACCATATGTGAAACCAGTTCCTACAGTTAAGCCTCCACCATTACTAATAAAGAAGTTAACTCCATAATAAATGAATATTAGGAGGGATAAAGGCGTTTGTTATAACTGTGATAAATGGTTTTATTCGAGGCATAAGTGTAAAAGAAAATTTTTAGTATTAATGGCTGAAAAAAACTGATGAAAATTTGCAAGAAGATTAGTCCAATGAGTTGTCTAAAATTAGTTTACATACCCTAGTTGGTCAGTAAACTCCCAACACAATCAAGTTATCTAGAACATGGAAGAATCATTAAGTACAAGTTTTAATTGATAGTGGCAGCACACACAACTTTATACAGGAGAAAGTAGCCATATAATTAGGTTGGATAGTTCAGTCTTACGAACCCTTTAAAGTTCTGATAGGGAATGTAGATTTTCTCACATGCTCTAAATGGTGTAAGAGTGTGTCCTTGTATTTGCAAGGCTAGTAATTCTCTTAGGATCTTTTTGTTTTACTTATAGAAGGGGCTCATGTAGTGTTATGAATACAAGGACTGGAGTTGTTAAAACAAACTATCACTAACTACAAGAAGTAATCAATGGAATTTACTTGGTTGGGTCTGCAATTGCATCTAAGTAGAGAGCCTCAATTGTCTCCTCAGCATGTAAGCTTGAAACACTTGAAAAATCTAGCTAACTCCAAGGTAATTTCTTCTTATTTTCATCTAGTTACATATGTTATACCCGATAATAAGCAAGATATACATGATGAAATCCAAGAGGTCTTACAACAATATGAGTCTATATTTGTTGAACCTAATGCTTTGCCTCTATAAGAGATTTTAACCATCAAATCTTTCTACTTTCTGGTTCAAAACTAATGAATGTCAAGCCCTATAGATATTCTTACTTCCAAAAAATGAGATTGAAAAATTGGTCCAGGAAATGTTACAGTCTAGGGTCATAAAACCAAACCATAGTCCTTTTTTCTTTCATGTCTTATTTATTAAAAACAATATGGCTTATGGAGATTTTGTATTGATTATAGAGTTTTAAATTCTATCATAATCAAGGATATATTTCCCATCCCAACTATTGATGAATTATTGGATGAGTTAAATAGTTATTTTATTTATTCTAAATTGGACCCAAGCTCAAGATATCATCAGATCAGGATGACCTCTATTGGCATTGAAAAAAACTTCATTTAGAACCTATAATGGGCATTATGAGTTTGTGGCCATGCCCTTTGGTCTCACTTATGCACTTTCTACTTTTCAATCTACAATGAATGTCATTTTCAAGCGTTATCTCAGAAAATTTGTTATTGTCTTATTTGATGATATTATGGTGCATAACACTTGTTTAGCAAACCATGTATGTCACTTAAAGATAGTACATCAATGTTTGTTTTCTAATCAATTATTTGCCAAGTTAAGCAAATACAGTTTTGGTTAAGATTTCATAAGTTATTTGGGACATATAGTCAGTTTACAATAAGTGCAACCTAACCCAAAGAAGGTGGAAGCTATGTAAGCATGGTCTACACTTAGGACTATCAAATAGTTGAGAGCTTTCTTGGGACTTACTAGGTATTACAGGAAATTTGTGAAGCCATATGCCTAGATTGCTGTTCTTTTGACAAAATTACTTAAGAATGATGCTTTATTTTGGAATACAACAACTCAGTTGGCCTTTGACACTCTTAAGCATTCCATGACTATGGTACTTGTCTTGGCTTTACCTCATTTTTAAGAAGAGTTTTTTTTTTAATTTTTTTTTATTTATAGAAATTGATGCTTCTAATATAGGCATTGGAGTAGTCATAATGCAAAATCTTCATCCATTGGCTTATTAAAAAAATAGGCAATAATTATTAGGCAGACATTTTCAAATTCATATAAATCATAAAACACTGAAAAACCTGATGAATCAAACTATACAGACCCCTGGACAACAATAGTATCTTAATAAACTGTTAGGGTTATCTTATACTATCAAATATAAACATGGAAAGGAGAATACAGTTGCAGATGCCCTTTCTAGGATCACTAGTACTGATGCAGACACCAAAGAATGATATTGTGAAAAGACTCATAAGAATGAGGCATCTCAAGATACTATCATAACAATGTACAATTCATGTTAACTTCATACCCTAGAGTTGAGTTGTTGGAAGGCCAACACCACTGATCTTATTCTGATTGCCTTACATTAAAAAGTTCAAAGAGCAAATGCTTCTTCAAAATATAAGATCAAGAATGAATTCCTATTTTTCAATAACAAAATTTTACCAAGCCTTACTTCTCCACTTGAGATGAGGATTATAAAGGCCAATCACAATACTTTAGTTCGAGGACATAGTTGGGTTCACAAGACATTCTTAAGGATCTCAGCTAGATTCTACTAGAAAGGCTTGAAAACTGATGTCACTTACTGTAATACCCGTGTTCTTAAAGTATGAGTAAAGAAGTAATTTGATAAATATGACATGGAATTAAAATAATATATATATACGTGAAAGATTTATTATTGAATAAAATAATTCTTTTGAAAAAGAAATTGGACACGTGGTGGTGTAAAGAAAAAGAAAAGGAAAAAAATTGAAGCGTCCAGATTTGGAGGACAAAAGAAAAAAAAGGAAAAAAAATGTAGGACAACACCTGGACATCCAAGTGTTGTCACTAATACATGCAAATAATGCATGTGTGCCAACACAGTGCAATAAACGGTGGAGTGGTTTTAAAGATTACTATAAAAATGATTTTTTTTTATTGTTTTTTTTTATTAATTTTACCAAATCCTATTTGGTTTTCTTTCTTCTTCAATTCAAACTACTCTATTTCTTAAAACACTTGGGAACTGAAAGGAAGATTGAAAAAGTTAAATTTTGAAGGGGTTTACTAGAGAATTTTAAAGAGAGTTAAGGAAAGTTCTAAGAAACAAAAAAGGTAATAATATGAATTTTATTTTTCCGGAATTCAATATGGGAATTTTGAAAGGGTATGAATTATGGAAGAAATGAAGAATAAATTAGAAATTTTAATATAAATATTATGTTAGGTGTTGATGATCGACAATCAAAATAAATTGCTAAAAAGAGCAGAAAAGGCAAAGAAGTGTTCCACGGGTAGCACTAAGTGTTACGTGGTGAGTTAGATTTACTTTTAATAATCGAGATAAATATGAAATATAAAGTAATGATATTTGAATTAATTATTAAACTATAATTTGATGATATATGAAAGTTGGTTGATGAATATATTAGAAATAATTGATATGTTAAAGTTTTATTATATGAGAAGTAATATTGTTGAAATAATGATTGATAATTTGATAGGAACTATGAGGAGATAATTTAATGAATATGATAAAATAATAAAGAGATGAAGCCTCCACCTCCAAGGGCACTAGCAAGATTTAAAACACTCCCTCAATAAATACTAGTAGGTCTAAGAATGTGAATTTAAATCTTAATGCATATACTAGAGATAAGCATCATAGAAA